>JAQPPZ010002998.1:5000000-6250000 GCA_028583015.1 Wollemia nobilis
GTTTATCTTTGCCCTTCTTGTTTCCTTGTTCATTGGGTGGTTTGTTATTAAACCAACATCTTTTGGTTTCATGTGTGTCCTTGTCGCAAATATTACAATACTGCTTCTTCTTTTGAGTCTCTTTGCCTTTATCCTTTTTTTTATTAGAAGAAGAACCTTGTTGATTCCGCTTTTTCTTACCACCTTTTCTGTTTGAGAAAAGAGCATTGTTAGATACCTCATCTCTATGGAGTTGATTAGCTTCTTTTATTTGAAGCATATTTACCAAATCGACAAAAGTCATTTTCCTTCCAGAGACTTGTAATGAAGTGATCAACATTTTGTAGGAGTTGGGAAGAGCCCTCAAAATGATAGAGGTCAAGACTTGGTCTTCCACTTTTTCTCCTAAGGATTGCAGTTTTGTTTTCAATTTTGCCACTCTGCAAAGGAATAGCTCTACTGTTTCTCCATATTTCATATGAAGAGTATGAATTTGTGTTTGGAGGTGAAGAATTGTTGATTTATTCTTCCTTGCAAAGATGGTTGTTAAGGCATTCCATGCCTCCTTACCATTTTTAGCTTCACTGATATGAGGTTGGATATCATCAGTAATGGCTAGCAAGATCATTAAGGATAGTTTTCTATCCTTTTTATCAAATGTTGTTTGATCTGCTCCTACTTGTCTAGTTTCACTTCCATGCACTATAGACCATAGATCCTCTATAGTTAAGATAGCTTTCATCTTAGTCTTCCATGCAGAATAATTTGAACCTTTGAGCAGTTGGCTCTCAGTGAGATACTTGTGCATCATGGCCATGGTGAAGGTTTAAAATTTGATAGGACAAATATGGTTGTATCTTGCATTATACCCTAAAAAGAGTATATGGAAGATGTTTAATTTGCTTCTATAAGATATTTAATGGCACCTACCTTAACACCCTTAACAAAGGATGAAAAGTTTGAGGATTTTAATCCAAACAAATAGAGCAAATTAAAGGGGTAGGTTTTGAAAGACTTATGATTGTGCTCTCTAGGATATTTAATGGCACCTGCCTTAACACCTTTCAAGAAGGATGAAAAGTTTGAGGTAATTAAGCCAAACAAAGAGAGTAAATCAAGGTGTTTGTAGTTTTGGACCTTTGGGTGAGGATTATTTAAAAATTTGACTTTGTTTAACCTGTGCAAGATGTAGCACGATTTGTAGTGAAATTTGGGTTTTCAAGTGTGAAGTGCTCTTCAATTTTTATGATTTTTTAATTGCAAAATGATGTATAGTGCAATAATAAAAAAGAGAGCAACCCAAATTATTTATCACTATAGGTGTCGGATGCAATCGAAAATGCACCTAATGAAGCCAATTTTTGAAAAATGTGTCGAGTACAATCGAGAATGCACCTTTATTATTCTAGAAAATCCCCCCTTTGTCTTTACAATTTTGCAAAAAATAGAAGCACAAATGTAACTTCTATCCCCCCTTAATGATTACAAAATTGAGAAAGCAAGCACTCCTTTCAAGACAAGTCGACACACGACCTGCATTTGAAAGGCTTCCAGACCAGTCAACACACGACTTGGTTTTTGTTTTCAACACTCAAAAATTGGTGGTGCATTAGGATCAAAATGCTCACGAATCCTCATGGAACCATAGCTTTTGTCCAACCCCTTTCATGCATCAGTATAGATAAGTGAGTGAGGTATAGATCTATGATATTCACGAAGCATACGACGAAAATGTGATTGTGTTGTTTGCATTCATAATTCGTTTCTCTTTCTGATGATTCTTTGTCTACGAAGAGCTTTCCTCACCCAATATTTGATCTTCATGAAAACTTAGAAGAATGAAAAAATCAAGAAAATTTTGATGAAATTGTAAGCAACAAAATGTGTCTTTGGTTTTTGTCTCTTTATCTCCACATGCGAAGAAAACTAAAGAATAAAAATGGTGTAGTTGCATAAGGATTTTGGCATTTGTATTATAAATTTAGGCCAAAAACTATTAATTTAGGCCAAAAACTATGAAATTTTCATCAAAAAAAATATTAACTTGCTTATGGCGGGCACGGGAGTCAATCCGTCGACTCCTATTGGCCTAAGGCGTCCGCCTTGGCCAACTTACCAAGCCCGCGACTTGGTTCTCAAGCTGCGAAGCCTGAGTTTTAAAGAAGCCCGCAGGCTTCTTTGGAAATAAGTGGGATAAATCCCACATGCATCCTGTAAAGGATGCAGAGACCTTTAAATGCCTCAATGAGCACTTATTCTCATGATTGCCTTCAGGAAATTGATTCTGGGCCTCCTTTTGTCGGCAACCACATGGCACGGCAAGGGAGGTCCACGTGTTAGGTCAAGTCCCACATATCAGTCCAGTCCACATGTCAGGTCCACGTGTCAGTCCAGTTCATCCCAGTCAGATGCCAGGTGGTGCATGGCCAGAGTGCCACATGTCACCTAGTTGTTGGTCGAGTTAGATTTGCACCACCTCAGGGTGCATGCAGGTCCACGTCAGCACCACCTCAGCTCAAGGTACGTGCAATTCTACAAGGAATGTGAGGGCGCTCCTGCCCTCGAAGCGTTACCTACTTTAGTATTTGTGTCGCAGGATACATCAGGGCACTCCTGCCCTCTAGGCATTCTCGCCATGACCTTGGGATCCATGCCCAAAAGGTCATGGGGAGTGTGAGGGTTGCCTGCCCTCGTATGCACCCGTGGTGGGGACTGCGGGCCCGTAGGTGGTCGCGATCCATGTGGGGACGGGAAAAAAATCCTCGTGGGTTGTGATTACGACCAAGGTCAAAATGACCCTATGTTGGGATCTGTGCCTTACATTGGGATCCGTGCCCTACGTCGAAATCTGTGCCCTACGGGATTAATAAATCCTAACAACAAATAAAATGCCAAAATAAAATAATCAAAATCTAGCTTAGGAGTATTAAAAAATGGGTGTAGGAAATAATTAAGGGTCACCAAATTTGGTGTCGTATTTCCTTGCTCTGTCAAACTCCTCGCTCTGGTACCAATGTGACCAGGCTATAGGTAGGGTTAATCAAATTGATAATTGCATTAACATTAGTTTTAGGAATAAAGCATTCATTTAAATAGATTACAAAATAGAAAGAAAACTAATCTCTCTATATCCACGCTAACTGAACACTAACGTAGGTAGAGTGTTAGGTTTAGAACTCTTACCTAGGATATTTAGGATTAACCATTAGATATTTAAGACAGTAAATATCTACATGGTAGAAAGTAAAAAGTAGAAAAGTAAATGTAATAATCTACCTATGTAGTATAATGTAATATACTACCTATTTTACCCCTAACAAAATCTGCAAATGCTTTATCTACCTCCACCGCATGTTGAATGAAGCATTGGCATTGCAAAACGTTTGCCCTTTTATACGTATGTAGTATAATGTAAGGAGATATATTTCGGGGATTAATTATTAACATTGGCATTGCAAAACGTTTGCCCTTTTATACACGTTTTGCCCTTTGACTTATGAGATCGACTCAACTTTGAAACATACCTCCATGCACATTCAAATTTTGGCACCTTATAATAATTCAAATTTTACTTTATTTTTTATTTAATATTTAACCTTAGTGTTAAATATTAATTATTTATATTATTTAACCTTGGTGTTAAATAATATATTAACTTATTCCTTTGCCAAATTAACTCTTTTTTGAAACCTTTGTCCACGGCACTTTCAAAACTCCTTTTTAAACGATCCTTTTTGGCCGATATTATAATATTAAAATATTATAATATTGTACCCAGGTGTTGTAGGTGAGTTGGAGAGGAGAGGGCAATACTCCAAGGGAGGTCCCAGGTTCAAATCTCCACCCTACAAAAAATCTAAATTGGGTATCCAAAATCCAATTGATAATGTTGGTGCGGGCAGGGTCGGGTGCAATTCCGGGTGACTTTGACGGTGTAGAACCCCTGTTCGTGGTCTCTCAGACCAAGGTAGCCCCGCAAGGGGTTTTTTGCTTTAAAAAAATAAAAAATAAATATTATAATATTGTCCCCTTTGAGCCTTAGACACTTGCTTTCTTTGCACATAGACTTAAACTTGGGCCTTCAAACCATTTATGCAATTACTTGGAACTCATGGTCCCAAATGCTTTGGAGAGAACCTTGCCTTGCTTTCATAGCACATTAACCTTTGATATCAATACTCAAAGGTTAATGAACTATACTTTTTTCAAACTCTTTGTTTTCATGAACTATACTCAATTCTCTTGTGTCTCTTCTATCGCAACTCATATGAGTCTTTATGGGCTCCAAATTGTTTACATAACAACAATTGTTGCATGTATTACAATTAGTATTTTGATGAAGATCACTAGTGTCATTGTTGGAAAGTTGAGTAATTTGGTTGTCATTGATATCAATGACTATGTACTTTTGATATCAATGACAACCAAATTACTCAACTTTCCAACAATGACACTAGTGATCTTCATCAAAAGACTAATTGTAATACATGCAACAATTGTTGTTATGTAAACAATTTGGAGCCCATAAAGACTCATATGAGTTGCGATAGAAGAGACACAAGAGAATTGAGTATAGTTCATGAAAACAAAGAGTTTGAAAAAAGTATATGTGATAATTATGGACATGGTAAGTTAAAGGGAAATTGGTATAGAATTTTTAATAGGATACAATGATATAATTCTAAAAAAAATTGGCAAGAGAATATTGTGAGGCAAAAAAATGACGACCTTAAATGATCAGGTAATAATGAATGAAGGATTGATAAAAGTTGCAAAATAGAAAAATTTGTGACAAGAACAAACAAATCTAATATTGATGTAAGAAATATTAAGTGTAGACATTGTGTCAGACATAGACATAAGAAAGAAAGATGTTGGGATCTTTATTGTTATAAAATTTATGGCGGTAACAATCATTCTCAAAGATATTATTCGTACAAAATAAATAAGAATATGAATATGAATCATGGATGGATAAGCATGCATGTATGATATAATATAAAATAAATGATAATAAAGATAGAACTAAATGGATTTTCAGAGAAATTTTTCCAATTTTAGATATGGCCAGAAAAAGGGTTTGAATTTGTTCAACAAGTGATCTAGAAGGAACAAAACCAGTACCAACATCAGAACAAGCAAGAATGCATCAGCAAAGTCATATCAAGAAGACCAAAGCAAATTAATACAAAGGCCCCTTTTACTAAATAATGTAATACAAGGGGTTGTTGGAAGTATTAGATTATTTGGTACCTTGCAATATTGCAAGTACCATGTAAATATTTTAGTTTAGATTCATGTAAATATTTGAGTATATAGTAGGTGTCATGTAATGGATTTATGTAAATGTTTATGTTTTAATGTATGTAATAATTAGAGGTTTGTTATTATGTGGAATCAATAAAATATATTTCTCCCATGAGAAATATGAAGAGTTAGATCTCCCATGTGTTTGAGGAGATGAAGAGTTAGTGTAAGTAGAAAGGTCAAGAGTTGTGAATGTGAAGAGTCTCATATTTATGTTGTGTATATATTGAATATAAAGCATTGTAAGATATGAGATAGAAAAATAAGCTATGTGATACATTGAATTTACATTGCTTGTTTTGAAATATTCATCAATAATATTATTGTACTGCTCCAAATTTTTTGCACCCTTACCTTCAGGCTATAGGATCCGCGTCCGAAAGGGGGATGCGAGAAGGATGGGACAATACCTCGGACTGAGAGGCCCTTTGAAGGTCGCGCCTCTCGGGGGAGGGGTATAAGGGTGAATTTTCGACGGATGGTGGGGTTCACCAGGAAACTTTGAGTGGCAGTTTCCACGCCTAGGTTGAGAATGGTTTTGATGTGTTCATTTTATACTCGATCATTCATAATCCTAGGTTGGCCAGAATGAATCTAAGCTATTCTATATGAAATGCCGATTTATATGAATACAGAAAGCGTGAATGAATCCTAAATACCAAGAATATACTTAAATAAGAAAGAATGCACCTGATTTCGGATGTCTGATGAAGATTCTGAAGCTTGTAGGAGTCCAGATCGTCCCGAAAATGATAGGATCGTCTGCAATTGTATAGAATCATCCCAGATTACCGTCGATCGTCTGAGATCAGACAAGATCATCATCGATCTGACGAATTCGTCAAACGAATTCATCAGAAACCTGCAATCACAAAAGCAGACACCAAAAACCAAAAATGCAACTCCAAGAATAATACAAAATGATAGAAATGATAGTATAAATGCCTAACTGATAAATCTGGATAGCAAATTAAAGGGAATGCATTGTTTTAATAACTTATTTTAACTTTTATCATGCAGTTATTTTAAAATGAGGTGAACTCCAGGATGCAGAATAAAAATAATCAATCTAATGCATAATAAAATAAGGAAGAAAGATGAGAAATGCAAACTCAGGGCTCTGATTGCCCCCAATCTGAACTACAGTCGAGATCGCCTCCAATCATACGAGATCATCGTCGATCCATGACAAGATCATCCGAAATCGTCTGGAATCGCCTGCGACGATCCGAGCTTCTTCCCGTTGAAGCACAGTGAAAACCTGCAATGAAAACCTAAAACTACGAGTGCAAAACTTCAATGGTAGGGAAAACCAATCAGGGAAAGGGTTAGGAGGAAAACCAGGCAGGGGATCCAAAGAGTCAAGGGGATAAACTGAGAAAATCCTAGTTTATATAGGATTAGGGGGAGGTTAGGAGGTTGGGGATCATCCCAATCTGGGAGATCTCCAACGGAGGAATCTCCAACTACGTAGACACGCTTTTGCCCAAGTTGGAGAGGTTGTTGAAATAAAAGCTAATTATGAAAATTTAGTTTTGGGATGAAATCGTCTGGACGTTCTGTTCTAGACGAATTCGTCCGATCTGGGACGATTTCATCTGATCGGCGATGATATCATCCAACGGTCAAAACAACTCCTAAAAATGGCACAAAAAATGGGGTGAGCGGTTAATGGGCGATTTCGGGGTTAAAATTCAAATTTTATCTTTTTACTAAGGGTTTAACTGCGCCAATTTTAGGGTGCTACATTTTGCCCCCTCTTTAGCGAATTTTTTGAAGAAAATGCGTTAAAGACGAGTTCTTCATGCTTTACAAGGAAGCAAAAATTTACTCAATTTTTTAGACGACGATTCTAGGTCGAATCGTACGACTGCTTACTATGGTGCCCCCTCCGAGTTTTTACCCAAATCGAACGTTTGAGGTAAAAGCGCGAAAAAGCAAAAAAAAAATTTAAAATGTTGTTTTTAAATAAAATTTAAAAAAATAGGGTAAAACCCTAATTCATTGTTACTGTTCACTTTCACTGTTTTTAGAGCTCTACAGGCAAAATGGTAGAAACAGCGCACAGATCGACAGAGGTCCGATGCGGGTTGCGGGTAAGGATCTAAACTTGGTGAATTATGTTTTTAATTTGATTTGTGTGGTTTTTAATTGAAATTTTGACTATTTTTGGGGCATCGCGGCCGTTTTTAGGCCGTCGACGACGTCGGGACGAAATCATCCCAATTTCGTCGAAATCGTCCCCAAATCGTCGATTTCGTCTAAGGGTGAAATCGACGAAATAGGGGCGATCCCGTCCAACAAGGGGCGATCCCCAAGTTGAGAAATTGGAGATGATTTCGTCCTACAAAGGACGATTTGACTCAATTTAGTATGATATCGTCCAATAGTGGACGATATCATCATTTTTTTATAAGATGAAATTGATTTTAATGATTATCTATTAATGATTTTTGTTGTTTGATTGTTTATCTTGCAGAGGGGATTACTAAAAAGTCAGGAGTGGAAATACGGGGGTCTAAGAGACGATGTAGCCGCACTCGACCAGGCAGAGCGAGACCGGCTAGCAGAGGTTGGGCTACAGCATGTGGCAGAGATGCCACAAATACCTATAGACATGGGGCTACTGACAGCCCTAGCAGAGAGGTGGTATCCGGGGTCGTCCTATTTTTGGTTACCGACAGGGGAGATGGCTCCCACTCTAGAGGATGTATGGAGGATTTTGAGGATCCCCATACACGGATGGTTGATGACTCCTACGGCCAATCAGGGCCATGCCATGATGCGACTATGCGGAGATCCTAGCTTCGCCCTAGAGAAGGGCGGAGTGAACATCGAGACATTGCGGCAGATGCCTGGGGCATCTCGATTGACTCAAGTTTTGGCAGGGGTAGTGGGTGGCTTACTGCTATGCCACCAGAGCGGGTGCAGGTTACCATGGCTACTCTCAGATGTGGTCTACGATATGAGAGACCACGACTATAGATTTTCTTGGGGTAGCTTTGTGCTATGTCGCTTGTATAGGATCCTGTACGGGGTCGTATACAAGGGAGGTCGATGTCTGGTTTTGACATCGCTGCTACAGGTTTGGTGTTGGGAGCACATTGCGGTGTGGAGGCCGGTAGGGCTTCCACTGATAGGGGTTGATCGGGAGAGACCCCGGGTTTTCTATTGGTGGCTCCAGAGAGGGTCACGGCGGTGGATAGATCTACTGATGTCCTGAAGGTTGCTAGACGACCTCATCCCTGACCAGATCACCTGGAGGCCATGGAGAGAGCACCCAGGGTGGGGAGAGGATGGACATGAGTTGGCTCACATCAGGCGAGTCTTTTGGCTGAGGATGGAGCGGGGAGAGGTAGAGCTCCATCGCTATGACCGAGTTTTGTGGTAGTTCGGTCTACAACAGGGGATCCCTTCTCTCAGGGATTATGAGTACTCCCGAACTATCCGGGATAGTACTACACTGAGCGGGGCTCTAGATATGCAATGATTCTAGAGTCAGGACATGGATGATGCCCCCATTTAGCTAGTGGATGGGGACGATGCTGGGGTGACAGACGGATATGATGCCTGGTACGTAGGCATCCACCCTCCTCGGATGATGAGGGCACAGGGTCCGATGCACGCCGTGGTGTGATGGATGGGGAGGCAATGCCAGGCTACTATCGATGCAGCGAGGGGTCACGGGGGGAGGGAGCAGCGATGGTCTCCTCAAGAGAGACGTCGAAGAGTGCCACAGGCTTCGAAGAGACCACAGTAGCCAGAGAGGAGGGAGGAGGGGCTCCCTTCTTAGCAGAGGGAGAGGCCACCATCACCCGATAAGGGCAAGGGTATCAAGGTGGGGGAGAGCAGCGAGATGGTGGCTCTTCGGGCTGAGAATGCCCACCTTCGGGCTCAGGTGCAGACGCTACAGGATGAGGCTACACGACTCAGGGCTCGGAGCGGAGGGGTGAGCACTCGGGATCTGGCATGGTCTATTGCTCAGGCCGTGTTCTACCAGGGATTATACTATCACATGGTTCCAGAGGGGCAGAGGATACCACTACCAGCTAGCATTGTGGAGCCGATCATGATGGGGTCATCGAGGACATCATCACGATCGACGTCGAGGACCCACGATACAGCATGGACCTCGATGGGACCACCTCCTCCATGCCAGGGCGGGAGAGGAGATGAGGCTGAGAGCTCGAGGGCTTCTCGAGACTAGCTGCCCTTTGGCTGGACTGCATATTTTTGAGAGGATTGAGTATGCCAGGGTATAGATTGTGGCATACCAATCCAGTTTGATATGATGTACATATATTTTTGATATATATATATGATATTTTTGTGATATGACTTGTCCATATGTTTTATGATGCTTTAAGTTTTGAATTGTTGATTGATTATTCATGTAATTATGTCATTGGAAATAGTATAAGTTTAGGTCATGCTATAAAATTTAAATGAAATAATCTGATGTAAACAAATTGGTTGTTTTGTGGTGTGATTTGATGAAAAATAAAGGGACTTCTAACAATAATTTCAAAGGACATTGTCATTGTTATAGACCATTTCATGGAGTCGCCGCTCGCTAGGTCGTCAAGCTAATCCCAAGTATAGAAATATTGCTAAAAGTAAAAGAGTGCTTAAGAGACTGTCTTAAGACTTTGTGTTGTGATGATGAAAAATGATGATGGTGATGATTTGTTTTCAGATTTCCATGAAAATATTATGCATAAAAAAAATATGATTTTTGCTAGGCATAAAATTCCTAAGTGTGATAATATTTTGAACAATTCCTTAGAAATTATACCATCGTTGCAAAGCTGAATGTTGACATAATGAAATGAAAATAGAAAAAAGGTGTCCGTTCTTTTTAAAGCACAATTGTGTGACATAATGATGTAAGCCATATGTTTTTATAAATTATAATGAATGGGAAAGAAAATTAGAACAATGGTTTGCGCTAGGCATAGAATTATAGGTATAGACTTATACCATCATCGCGAAATCCAAAAAATAATTTTATTGCATAATTGATTTTTGATTTTGAGATAAACGAGAAAAATATATATAAACGTGACTTTATTGCTAGATTTTTGAATATGTTGTTGAAAGAAATTTTGGATTTTTGAAAACAATGTATGTAATTGTTTTTATACGAAACAGATGTTCTTTTTTTTTTTTTTAAAGAAGATGAAATTATTCCAAAAAGAGTTGCAAAAATATTTTAAATTATCTCAAAGACAAAATGTAGATTTATAAGGAACCCTCATGTGCATATGTGAGTTCATTTGCCGATCTTGATTTATCATAATGATACAAAATCTCTCAAATACAAATGTGTGTGCAATTGTATTGTTCATTTACCAATTTTGAGCAAGATAATTTGATACAAGTAATTTGAATTAACCAAATGAGTGTTCATTGACCATGATTTATATGCATGTAACCGTACCAGACTACTATGTAAGTCGGGTCATCAAGAGCTAGCTGATCCATAAGCAGACATAGGTCTATACAAAAGAAGGTCGCTAATGTGACAGACATATCACCATGCTAGGAGTTACCCAAGGCCAAGCGGGTTGGGCACAAACCACCTGTTATGGGGCTTACCTCACGGTTTTCGAATAATTTGAGAATTCCAAGGATTCAAGCTCATTCACCCTTCTTTTCTTTTCAAGGGGTAGGGAAAGGGATTTTATTGCTTTTGCTTTTGCTTTTTCTTTTTCTCTTTTCTTTTCTCTTTCTTTTTTTTTTTTTTTTTGCTTGGAACTGAGATAATGCTGAAATATTGCTGCGATGGTACAAAATGATATTTTTTTCTTTTTCTCATTTTCTTTGACTTTTCTTCCTATACTAGGGGTACTTGCTCGGATTGGCTGTAGAGCAAGGGAATTTTATTCTGGGCAGGGGTGAGCTTGTCCTTTTGTCAATTCTCAAAGATTCTAGACCATGTGCATGATAGGATAGTAGGGGAAACTTTTCACTCAAGAAACCACTTCTACTATGTAGCATCATATTGAATTTGCAATGAAATCATTTTAATGTGAAGAGATATACTTGGTTCAAGTAAATAACAAGATCAATTCTCTATGCTCAAAACTTTATTTAATTCAACTGTGGACTTTGATATAAGAGAGATTAATAATCATACCAAATAAAATCAAGATATTTATTCATGTGAGTGTGAAAGTGCGGGATTCCAAATAAATGCTAATTTATCCAAAATAATTGAAAATATGACTGCAATACTTCAAGAATTGACGGGTGCAATAAAAAAATGTTTTTTTGAAGATTTTGATGATTTTGATTTTTTTATTTTTTTTATTTTAATTTATGAATTGAAAGAATAAATAATATTATTTTTTTTGAAATTTTTATATGGATGACTAAAATGAAGCAATATGCAAAATAACAATATATACAATGATGAAATGACCAGATTTTATGCATAATAGCGTTTAAGATGCATAATGTTCATAGGTTCTTTAAGATCTTTACCATCTAAGGTAGCTAATCTGTATGCTCCCGATCCGAATTTGGCAGTGATAATATATGGTCCAAGCCAGTTGGGCTCGAATTTACCTTTAAGATCTTTAGTTGCATTAGTATTTTTTTTATTTTCTTTTAAGACAAGGTCGTCGATCTCAAAGGATCGATGATGAACTTTCTTGAGGTATGCTCGTTTAAGCTTGTTCTGATAGGCTCGAAGATGTTCCAAAGCATTGATGCACTTCTCATCTAGGAGTTCCAGTTGACTAAATCTGCCAACACGATATTCATCTCCTACTTCAGTATCTTGAAGTAGTAGAGCCAAAGAAGGAACTTCTAATTCAAAGGGAAAAACAGCTTCAGTGCCATAAACCAAAACAAAAGGTGAAGTGCCCATGGGAGTACGAACACTAGTTCGATAAGCCCACAAAGCAGGATATAATTGAATGTGCCAATCTCGGCCAGATTTATTGACCAGTATTTTGAGGATTTTAATTAATGTTTTATTAGATGCTTTTGCTTGGCCATTACCTTGAGGATAATAGGGAGTGGACCAACGATGTTGAATTTTATATTTTTGACATAATTTCTTGACATCTTTATTTTTGAAACAAGTTCCATTATCTGAGATGAGATTTGCAGGAATTTCGAACCTACAAATAATTTGATTAAAAATAAATTTGGAAACTTGGGTTCTAGTGCAAGAAGCTAAGGGCATAGCTTCAACCCACTTCATGAAATACTCGATGGCGGTTATGATGAATTTGTGTCCATCAGATGACACAGGATTAATTTTTCCGATAATGTCTAAGCCCCATTTTGAAAAAGGCCAAGGAGATGAAATAGCTTGCAGCTCTTGTGCAGGCGCATGGACAAGGTCAACATGTTTATGGCACTTGTCGCAATGGCACACATAATCATGTGCATCATTCTCCATGGTAGGCCAAAAATATCCTATCCTAAGGAGCTTCTTAGCAATGGCGCTACCACTGAAGTGTCCCCCACAAGATCCATCGTGGGCTTCACTCAAAGTTAATCTAGATTCTTCTAGATTCAAACATCTCAGTAGGATACCTTCAAAAGATCTCCTATATAACGTATTGCCAATTATTACGAAGCGACTTGCTCGTCTACGTAATAACCAACATTGGTTTCTATTAAAACCTTCAGGGAAGGTCCCATTTTGAAGAAAATTGAATATATCAGTGTACCAAAGTTTAGGAGTAGTTTCGTTGATTAGAAACACATCCAAAGGTTCTAAGCATGATTTATTTGAAGCGGGTTCCTGGAGTCGATGAATAATGATGGTAGCATATTCGTCATCTAACTCCAAGGGTAAAAGAGATGCAACTGCAGCCATAGCATCAACCACATGATTGCTAGTTTGAGGAATAGCTTCCAAGGTAACTTGATCAAATAAAGATATTAATTGTAATACATATGCTTTATATGGACGCAATTTATCATCTTTGGTCTGATAAACATCATTAATTTGATTTATGACAAGTTGAGAATCATCGAAAACTAATAGATTTTTAATTTTTAGTGCCAAGGCAGCTCGTAATCCCAGGATTAGAGCCTCATATTCAGCAGTGTTATTAGTACAGGCAAACGTTAATTTAAAGGATAGAGGTATAAGATGTTTCTATGGAGATATTAAAATAATACCTGCACTAGCCCCACTCATGCATCGGGCTCCATCAAAGTATAAGGACCATTGCTCTGGATGGTCTGCCTCTAGTTTAAGGCATTCATCGGGAAACTCAATGATGAGGGGATGGGTAGACTCTAAGGGTGCAGCAGCTAATTGATCTGCTATGATTTGACCCTTAACAGACTTTTGTCCTATGAACATGAGTTCAAACTCGCTTAGCGCAAGAACCCACTTTGCTATGTGACCAGATAAATAAGGTCGACTCATGAGATACCGCAAAGGATCGGATTTAGCAATAACATAGGTTTTCTGACTGAGCATATAATGGCATAATTTTTGTGTAGAAAATATGATCGCTAGACATAACTTCTCTAATGTTGTGTAGCGGGTTTCATAACTAATTAAGGTTCTGCTGATATAATAATTAGCACGTTCTCTTTTCTCATCATCAAGTTGAGCTAGCATAGCTCCTAAGGCAAAATCTGAAGCAGAAATATACAAGATAAATGGGCGATCAGGTCGAGGCGGCGAAAGCACAGGTGGGTTAAGAAGATATTGTTTGAGGAGTTCAAATGCTTCCTGACATTCGTTGTCCCAATGGAAAAAGACATCCTTCTTAAGAAGCTTAAGAAAGGGTCCGATTTTATCCGCCAGCTTATCGATGAAGCGACGGATGGCTTGAAGTTTACCTTGTAAACTCCATAATTTAGATATGTTTGTGGGTGCGGGCATATCAGTGATAGCCGCAAATCTTGAGAGGGTCAATTTTGATGCCACGTAAAGAAACTATAACCCCCAATAATTTACTAGACTTAACTCCGAATATACATTTAGTTGGATTCAATCGGATAAGATATTCCCTTAACCGATTAAATACTTTTCTCAAATCATCTAAATGGTCATCTTCGTCAGTAGAACGAGCTATAATGTCGTCTACATAATCATGTAGTATATCATGCATCATATCATGAAAGATATAAGTCATGGCTCGTTGATAGGTTGCACCTGCATTCTTCAAACCGAATGGCATCACTTTCCAACAAAAGGTTCCCCAAGGGGTAATAAAGGTTGTTTTAGCCTGATATTTAGGAGCTATCCTGATCTGATTATAACCAAAAAATCCATCCATTAAGGATATCATTCCACTCCCAACAATAAAATCAATGATCTGATCCATATTGGGAAGAGGAAAATCATCTTTAGGGCATGCAACATTAATATCTCTAAAGTCTGTGCAAACCCTAACCTTAGTAGCTTCTTTCTTAGTTACTGGAACTACATTCGAGATCCATTCAGCATAATCAATGGCTTGTATAAAAATGACATTCAGGAGTTTTTCTAACTCCCCTTTGACCAGTAAGGCCACTTTAGGATGCATTTTTCTAAGTTTCTGTTTAACAGGTTTAGCATCCGGATGGACTACTAGGTGATGCATAACTACAGAAGGGTCTAATCTTGGCATATCTTCATATGTCCAAGCAAAGACATCTTCATATTCTTTAAGAAATGCAATATATTTATCCTATTTTTCTTGACTCAATTCTGATCCAATGTTGATTATGTGAGGATTATCCTCAGTTCCAATGTTAATTTTTATGACATTCTCTACTTCCATGTGTAGATTTTTCTCAAAATTAGGTGGGGCGGGTGAAACGCCCAATTCTTGTAATTCTTCCAAGGTTAGCTTGGATAATTCATCTTGAGGAGTCGTGGCCTCAAGCCGGGCTATACTAGGTATAGAGCCATCAAAATAAAATTCATGATGTAATAATTCCTCAATGGAGACATCATGGAAGATATCTCCCTCCAACTCATCGTCGGATTCGACGATCATCTCAGGGTAGGCTATAGATAGCATATTACATGTAAATGGCTTATTCATTAAATGCAAAGCATCACGTTGATCCAAATAATCTTGGTAACATATGAGATGGTCATCATCCTTAAATGGGAAAGGCTGACCCTTACTAGGAAATAGGCCCACACCACATCGGGCGAGGCCATGGTTCTACCTCAAAAGGTTCTTTCATACCATTTTGGAAAGGTCCCAAACCTTTCCCTTTATATCCCAATTTAAGCATTATAGATTTGGCTTTAATATACTCATTAGTAAAATAACATCGAGCATATCCATCATAATGAGTCTTGATGTTTCTGGGTATTCTACCCTAGTCATATCCCTTGTAAATAAAAGCATAGCTCCCGACTTGGTAAGTACTTCCCATAGGTTGTGGGAGGCCCAAGGTATGAGGAGATGGTGGTAAATTATTTAAAATAAGGGAATCTTGCATAGAAGCATTCGTTTTCTCTGATATAAGAATTTTAGATAAATCGGGTAAGAGCTCGTCAGTAAGAGCATAAGAGGTAGAAGGAACATTTCCTACATCTTCTGATGTGGAAACTATGCCTTTGGTGGATGTAGATGTTGTAGAGATGTCAATGGATGGGTCTTTTATAGGTATAGAAGTGATAGGAGTAGAACATAAGACATTGGTTGTGGGATTAGGATCTTTTTGAGGTCCTAATGTGGTTTGTTTAGAGGATGGTTGAGTTGTATGTAGAGGTGGAACTGATGGAGAAGGAGTAGATGGCATTGTGGGTGTGTGTTTCACATGTTTAGATGGGTAATGAGAATTAGGATGTGTGGATGACAGAGCAGGGCAAAATTGAACTCCAATAGGTTCTGCCAAAGCACACATATCAAAGGGTCTAGGATCACCATGAATGGTAACCAACTGATTCTTAAATTTGAATTTAACACATTGATGTAAAGTTGAGGGAATGGATCGCATTGCGTTGATCCAAGGGTGACCCAAGAGTATATTGTACGATGCAGGGCAATGTACAATAAACACGGTCGTATCCAAGGTTCTCGGACCAACCTGCAATGGAATGGTAATAACTCCACACGTTTCTTGTGTTTCGTCATTGAAGGCTTTTATGATCATATCAGTTCTTTTCATTTCATCACTTCTAAACCCAAATATTTGGTAGAAGTCAAAAGTGCAGATGTTTAAAGATGAACCATTATCAATCAAGACTCGTTTAACTGCTACATCTCCAATTAAGGCAGTAATATATAAGGGGTTATCCTTATGTAAACTATGTTGAGGTATGTCTCTATCCCGGAAGTCAATACAATCAACTTCACTGAGTTATTATAGTATTAGCCATGGCTTTAGGTTGAATGTCTTGTGGTACCATCATCTGGCTTAATGTGAGCATTAATTCATCTCTATGGGTAGGAGAAGATCTTAAAAGGTCCAAAAGAGAAATTCTAGCTGTAATATTTGATAGTTGCTCATTAATATTATAAGGAGGTTTAGGTTGAACATTAGGTGCCTGATTCCCTTTATTAGGAACTTTCAAAACAAATGGAGCTGATCCATCATTTTGCATTTGATCTTGTTGAGAGTTTTGAGCTTGTTGTCTAGTAACAGCTCCAATGGTACCCACAATATTATTCTGCGGATGATGAATGGGTCTTGGTCTAGCATTTATGGCTTGCTCATTAGAAAGTAATTGGTGAGACGATGGTCTAGTAGTGACTCTTCTTGGAAATGGTTCTTCTGGAACCATAGAACTTGTGATGGGGAGAATAGGTTTCGATTCATCTTCAGAGCTATTCGATTGATTTGATGTGATTTCCATATCACTCTTAGTCTCGTATTCTGTATCACTGAGATTAGGTGTCTGGATATTGTATAGAGGCCTAGTCGTAACCATAGATAAGGTTGTGTCAAATATTTCTGGCTCATGAGCAGGTAAATGCCCACTAATAGTTCCTACATATCGGGTAGGAGGGGGAACATTATGATGTTCAATTTGGTTAGCCACTTCCTTGCCATGTTTTGGTAAAGGATGTTGAAATATGTCCAATGACTGATTGGAATTCTGATTCTGGTTTTGGGGGATGTTCTTTTGAGCATTATTAGGAGGATTTTGCTTAGGTTGAAAGGTTTGCACCTCCATCTCATTGTTATCAATCAGGTCTTGTATTTTATGTTTTAATATTTTACAAGAGTTGGTAGTGTGTCCAGGTCCTCTATGGAAGTCACAGTGTAAATCGGCTCTGTATCCGGGTATAGTTGGATCAGGTTCCCGGATAGTTGGTAATTGAATCAAACCTCATTCTAATAATTGCGGTAGAATGGTTGATAAAGGTTGATTTAACCTAGTAAATTCTCGAGGAGGTTTATCGGGAGGTTTCAGTATAAACTTCTCTGTTGTCTTCGCAGCATTAACATTAGCAACATTTCTATTATCAATGACTCCATCACCCACAACTTGTTTATTTTTATATTGATTTCTGGATGTTTTCTCATCGTCTTTCTTTTTAAGTTGACCTCTTCTAATGAGAGCATCTTCCACTCGTCTGGCTAAGTCTATAGCCTGATCGAAGGTGGTCAAGGTAGCAGTTGATAATTCGTAGGATAGTTGTTCTTGTAAATTATTAATAAAGATGTCCAACATCTCCCTATAAGGCAACACAAAGTGCAATTTTCCTATCAATTGTCTCCACCTAGCTAGGAAATCGGCAAAGCATTCATCTTTGTCTTGTTTTAAGTTGTACAAGTCTTTAATGGTCACATGCCTTTCGATGTAGGCACTAAATTGATGAACAAAAGACTCGGTTGTTTCTTCGAAATTCCTCAAAGAATTAGTGGGTAATTGATAATACCACTCTAATGCCATTCCTCCTAAACTTTTTGGGAACATTTTTAGCAATAACAAGTCATCATGTGATATATCATGACATGCTATCCTAAACATACGAAGATGCTCTATGGGATCTTCGGTTCCTTTATATATGGGCAAGACAGGCATAGGAAAATGTTTAGGATATGGTTGTGCTACAACTATAGGATCTAACGGCTGACTACACATCTCTCGATAATTGTACGAGGGACGGTAGGGATCTATCTGGTCCATGCGGGAAACTAACTGTTTCACCATAGTTTCAAGATTACTAGTTTGTCCACCATATTGGTTCGGTGGGACATAAGCATGGGATTTATGAGTGTATGACGGTGTGACATAAGGATTAGATGCTATATTGCTATTATGCAAAGCATTGGTAGGAAGAGTATTATGAAGAGGATTTGTAGTAGTATTATGTTGTATCCCAGATTGTTGGTAATTGGTGTTTGGTTTTGTTTTGGGTTTTTGCTGATTTGAGGTATATTTCTCAATAGCTTGGTGAAATAGAGCAGTAAATGATGGTTTATTTTGTGTAGGAATGACCCTAGGCTTGCTAACAGGCACTTTAGATGGTTGGGTAACCTGTTGTTGTTGCATGTTCTAGATTATAGCTGCCATATCCAAATTGGATGGTCCAGCTTGATCACTCTCTTGATCGATAAAGGACAAGGGATTAATGCATGTGTGAAATACGTCTTCTAGAGTTGCTTGAGTGTCACTAATTCGATCCTTGTCCATATGGACTACTCTATTAAGAACACCAATATTAGTATTAATGAACTTCCATAATTGTTCCATGTTTTCAAAAGTAACAGCTCCTCCCGGAGACATTTTAGGGGATGAGGATCCTTCCTCTCTAACATTTTGTTCTTGTTCATTTCTTACAGCAAGCTCTTCTTCTTGTTGGTCTAGGATTTCTTCTTCCTGAACTTGATCTTCGGGAAGGACATCTAGGTTATTTAATGGTTTTCCTAGCCAATCTTCTTCTTCTTTAGTCTGTTTTCCATTCCTAAGTCTAGGCATTGTGCTTAAACTTAGATTTCAGCAAAAATATATAATATATATATATATATATATATATATATATATATATATATATGCGATAGGTTTGAGAGGTATATATTTTAATTATATACCTACTATAAAAAGGAAATGTTTTGATTTTTTGTTTTGTTTTTTTATTTTTGTTTTTATTGTTTTTTGTGTTTTATAATATTATTATAAAGATAACAAATAGCATTCTAGTTGCAAAAGGAATAGCAATAATAAAAATAATAACTTAGTTTTCTATAAATAATTTATGGATATCATTGATAGGATCAAGTTCATCAGGAGTCATGAAATGCTCCTCTTCAAATTGGAAATGGTTTTTCAAAAATTTGACAAAGTGTGCTATGGTAATATGATCTGTCTCGGATTTTGACCTGTAGAAATAAAGCTCATGGCAATACTCTCGATATAACACAGCTCTAGGAACTCTATTCCATATTTTTCTATCCATAAGAACGACTTCTTGATCCTCTATACGAGATAGAAACTTATGTACTACAACTGCATTCTCAAGGTATTCCTCAAAGGTGTACAATTTTGAAGACACAAGTGCTCTTTTATCTGCTAACCACCTATGGCAAGCTCTCTGAAGTTCATGATATAAGGTTACCTGATCAGGATCCAGGATTCTATCTAGGACAAACCTCTTAATTTGCCTAAGTTCTGTAGATCTGGATTCAATGATACCCAATCTCCTATCAAGTTCGTCCCACAAAGGTTGAACCCTATTTGTTTGAGGTACTCTAAGTACGGAAGTAATCTCTATGGCCATTAATTGATTTTCAACATTTATGGTGACAACTCATCTTTTATTATAATCTACCATCTAAATATGATATGCAACTTTAATTGTTTGTCTAATGATTCTAGATGTTACTTAATAATAATTTTTTTTTTGGATTGTTTTCAAAAGGTTTTTAGTTTCACGTCGGGTTCACCAAAATGTACTGACTCCAAATTTTTCGCGCCCTTACCTTCAAGCTAAAGGATCCATGCCCGAAAGGGGGATGCGAGAAGGATGGAACAATACCTCGGACTGAGAGGCCCTTTGAAGGTCGCGCCTCTCGGGGGAGGGGTATAAGGGTGAATTTTTGATGGATGGTGGGGTTCACCAGGAAACTTTGAGTGGCAGTTTCCATGCCTAGGTTGAGAATGGTTTTGATGTGTTCATTTTATACTCGATCATTCATAATCCTAGGTTGGCCAGAATGAATCTAAGCTATTCTATATGAAATGCCGATTTATATGAATACAAAAAGCGTGAATGAATCCTAAATACCAGGAATATACTTAAATAAGAAAGAATGCACCTGATTTCGGATGTCTGATGAAGATTCTGAAGCTTGTAGGAGTCCAGATCATCCCAAAAATGATAGGATCATCTGCAATTGTACATAATCATCCCAGATTACCGTCGATCGTCTGAGATCAGACAAGATCGTCGTCGATCTGACGAATTCGTCAGACGAATTTGTTAGAAACCTGCAATCACAAAAGTAGACACCAAAAACCAAAAATGCAACTGCAAGAATAATACAAAATGATAGAAATGATAGTATAAATGCCTAACTGATAAATCTGGATAGCAAATTAAAGGGAATGCATTGTTTTAATAACTTATTTTAACTTTTATCATGCAGTTATTTTAAAATGAGGTGAACTCTAGGATGCAGAATAAAAATAATCAATCTAATGCATAATAAAATAAGGAAGAAAGATGAGAAATGCAAACTCAGGGCTCTGATTGCCCCCAATCTGAACTGCAATCGAGATCACCTCCAATCGTATGAGATCATCACCGATCTACGACAAGATCGTCCGAAATCATCTGGAATCGCCTGCGACGATCCGAGCTTCTTCCCGCTGAAGCACAATGAAAACCTGCAATGAAAACCTAAAACTACGAGTGCAAAACTTCAATGGTAGGGAAAACCAATCAGGGAAAGGGTTAGGAGGAAAGCCAGGCAGGGGATCCAAAGAGTCAGGGGGATAAACTAAGAAAATCCTAGTTTATATAGGATTAGGGGGAGGTTAGGAGGTTGGGGATCATCCCAATCTGGGAGATCTCCAACGGAGGAATCTCCAACTGCGCAGACACGCTTCTGCCCAAGTTGGAGAGGCTGTTGAAACAGAAGCTAATTATGAAAATTTGGTTTTGGGACGAAATCGTCTGGACGTTCTGTTCCAGATGAATTCATCCGATTTGGGACGATTTCGTCTGATCGACGACGATATCGTCCAACGGTCAAAACAACTCCTAAAAATGGTGCAAAAAATGGGGTGAGCGGTTAACGGGCGGTTTCGGGGTTAAAATTCAAATTTTATCTTTTTACTAAGGGTTTAACTGCACCAATTTTAGGGTGCTACAATTATTTAGTATTTTTTATTGAATGTATACAATTGTGTTAATATTTTATATTAATAGATCTTATGATAATAGAGTTGTATTGTAGTACAAATAGAAAGCAAGTGTAACTGGAAGTATGGATTCCCAAGGTTGAGATAGAATCTATGACACGTCTAGTCCATGAAGCAAATATTACACCAAAAAGTAATTTTCAAGGATGAAATGATTGAGCATGATATATTGGTTCTTAAAAGTAGTGTTAGTATATAAGTTTTAGTATATTGGCCAAGATTTTTGGAGATTCAAAATTGGATAAAGTGCAAGGGGGATTGAATTCACATTACTCTATGACTCTTCCCAAAGATTGTTTTCTCATATTTTCAAGTTCAAACATCAAGGATAAAATAATGGGTGCTAACCCATGGTTTGGGGGGATATGCTCTATGTGAGAACTATTTTTTGTAGATAGAGAAACTATTGAAAATTTTCCAATGTGGGTTAGGATTTTTAGACTTCCATATTAGCTTATAAGGATGATTTGAAGAATATTGACAATACCATAGAGAGTTCGTCTAGGAGGGACCAACTACTAAGGAGTAAAATAATGTTATATATACCTAAATATGTGTTGTTATGAATGTTTTAAAACCTTTACCATGGTTTAAGATGGGTAGTGGAAACTGAAGAAAAAAAATCTATTTGGATGGATACTTGGTGTGATAAAAAACCATTCAATCTAGATCCAATTTTGAAACCTTGGATGAGATTACTTCAAGATAAATATGGTGATAGGGTTTCAAATATTTTGTACAACGATCAAGAAGGAAGATACAAATGGAAAGAAGAATTTTTTATAAGTACACAAGACATTTATGCTAAGAGGCAGTTGAGTAGAAAGATAACAACAATGATTATTCCGAGGGGAGATAAGGATAAATTGATTTCGAAGTTGAATAGCTCAGGAGAATACACAATAAGAAGTGAATATAATGTAAAGCACCAAAAAAATAGGAATATTACAAGAATGTGGAGAGATTTTTGGGATAGCCCAAGCATTCCTAAATTTAAAATGTTTGTTTGGCTAGTAGATCATAGAAGAATTTTATCCTGGGATAACCTTATGAAAAGGGATTTTCATGGCCCCTCACAATGTGTTCTTTGTAAAAAGGAGGAGAGTATAGACCATATCTTGGGACATTGCTCAATAGTCTAAAAACTATGGCAATGGATTCTTAATATGTTTGGTAAATGTGTGGTGATGAATGGCAGAATTGAAAAATGGTTAAAGCAATGGTAGAACACTTTTAAAAATGAGGCTTTACAGACAATCCGGGATATATCAAAAGATACAATACTTTGGACTATATGGCTAGAAAGGAATAGAAGAATATTTAAAGGAAAGGAAAGCAGTTTAGAGGTAATGAAAAGGAATATTTGTTTATGCATAGAGGAGTCTAATCCAACCCTATCAACTCACCCAATCCCTAATCTGGAAACAGAGAGCCTTGATAGATGGAGTCAAGTCATCAAATGGAATTATGATGTTGGGTACATGAAAAATAAAAGTAAGACAAATAATATAAAGTGGAAACCACCAGATGTGGAGTTGGTCAAATTGAATTTTGATGGAGCATCTAAAGGAAATCCAGGACCAACAAGAGGAGGGGGAATAATTAGAAATAATAGAGGAGAGATTTTATCTCATTATGCTTTTAATAGTGGATTTTTGATAAATAATGAAGTTGAAGCTTGGGCAACTTTAGAAGGATTAAAAATATGTAAACAAATGAAATGGAACATAGTATGGATGGAATGTGATTCACTTATGGTAATAAATGCAATTTTAAAGAAAGCTAAGGCTCCATGGAATATACAAGAGATAACTGTGGAAATTCAAAATCTTGCTAAAGAGTTTGAAGAAATCAGGTTTACACATACATCAAGGGAAGGAAACAAATGTGCAGATAGGCTAGCCAATAGAGGGGTTTTAATTGAGGATTGTGAAGTTAAACTCTCTTTTCCATGGTTAGAGGAAGTAGTAGCTGACAAGAAAATATTTATTGCTCGAATCAAATAATGATTAAGAGTTACTTTAGTGTTTTCCATAGTAATATTTGCTTTATTTTATAACATTAATGTGTTTTCATATAAGGATGTTGAATTCTGGAAAATTTGTATTCATATAGAAAATTGAAAATATCCATAAAATGAAAATCAAGAATTCAAACAGTTTATGTAAAATGATGTAGGTTTCTAGCTATAGCATCTCAATTGATATGAGAAGTGTATCTATTTGTAAACTCTCAAACTTTAAAAAAGAGTTGTAATTTTTCAAGGGTGGGGGACTTGAGTACAACCCCTTATTATCCAATAACAAAAAAATGTTTTCATATAAACTATTTATTATAATTTTTATGGTTGCACTTGTGCTTCAGGAAGGAAACCAACAATCCAAATCTGGTAAAGCGGACTATGATAGTGCGATGTTTTGAAAATATTACTCTACGAAGATGCAATGCATATATAATAGAGGCGATTTTTTGGTATTTTGAAGGTTGTTGTAGGAAAATATCAGAATGGATGTTGAATTTTGAAATATATGTATTCACACAAAAAATTGAAAAAATCTAGAAAATGAAAAATCAAGAATTTAGACATTTTATGTAAAATGATGTAGATTTCTAGCTATAGCATCTTAATTGAGATGAGAAGTGAATATAATTATAAACTCTCAAAGCTCTAAAGAAGAGAGTTGTGATTTGTCAAGGGTGAGGGACCCGAGTACAACCCCTTGTTCTCTAGTAATAAAAAATAATTTTAAAGGATGGACGGATGGATTGTCTATATAAATTATTTAAAGGATTATAATTTAATTAATAAAAGTGATTCTAAAAGATAAGTTGATTGTGATTAAATGTTTATAATAACAATATTTAAAACCAAACCTTAATTTACAATACATAGTAATAATAATAATAAATTGTTATTAATTTTTTTAATAAGTGTGGCTTCTACTAGGGGCCACTTCCATCAAAATACCAAAATATTACATTTGTTATAGCACACCTTTTTATAACATTTTTAAATTTCTTCTTCTCTAAAATATATTCTTCAACTTCCTCAAAGTGTTATGTTTCTACAATCAACTCCTTGACATAATTTTGAATAAGAAATAAAATCTCACTTGGTCAATTACCTTCTAAAATTTGAATTTCACTAGGAGGAAGATAAGCATTGCAATTCACTAATTTATTTGCTACATAATTTCCTTCTCTATAAATATGCTCACACTTCCAAAAGATTACCTCTAGTAATAGATTATGAACATCAATAATAATATTATTTTTTATCCGTAGACATGAAAAATTGACCCACTTGAGTGAGTCATTTTCCCTAGTCCCTCAAAGAGACCCTCCAAATTTCCCAAAGCAAATTTGGGCCTCTCTCCCCCTTCTTTTCCTCCATTTTTTCTCGCTTCGAAGAAATCGCGTTCAACCCTTACAGGGCACGATTTCGCCTAGCTAGGGTTTTCTCTTAGAACACCCTATATTTTTGCTTAACCTTCTTTGGCATCAACTCTTTCTCGATTTTTCCACCCATTCTTGTTTCAAATCTCTTATAAATAGAGGTTTTGAAGCTTTCTTTTCTATTAGATGAAATCTCTAACCACCTAATGACTTCTAGATCCTAGATCTCTTCTAATCACAAATTTTAAGTGAAGCAATCTAACAAGTTGCTAACAAGTGTTGATGCAAGTACTAACAAGACTCTATTGAAGCTTTTTGGATTTTGTGGAGATCTCTTCTGTTGCATTTGATTGTGTATTTCTACCCTTGGTGGACAAGTGTTGAAGCCCTAAGGAGAAGTCTACTACTTTGGAGGTCTTTATTCCTTTTGTCTGCTTTTCACTACCACCAAGTTGTTTTCATTTATTTTTCATTTCGCATATTATTAGATTTGCATCTATGATTAGTTTATTTGCATTGTTCTGCTATATTTTCCTCCTATTGTAAATCATGCCCCATAATTATAGGGCATGATTTCATTAAAAGGAAAATCGTAGTCACCTCGCACAGGGTGTAATTTCACTGGGGCTAAGCTTGGAGGTAAAAGTTCACCCCCAAATCTTAGGACTGCATTTCAAGATATATTTAGGGTATAATTACGCAAACTGCATTCTATTTATCATTTTGTTTTTTTGTATTATATTTTTCTTGTTCATCTTCTAAAAATGTCAACTTTCGCTTTTACATTCTAAAGGTCAGCTAAAAAGACCTAGGGGGCTTGACTGTTGTGCCTTCAAGTATAGTCATATAGTGACCTCAGCAGGCCCCCTAATGTTGATCATATTTTTTGAGGGTTTTATTAAATTATTTTGCAGGATTGAAGTTGTGGGATATTGTTGGATGCGAGATAAAGCTTGGAACAACCACTGAATCAGATAAGTTTCCTAATAGATCTTTAGGTTGTTTTTTGATTACTTTTTATTTATTTCTATCCAAAATAAATATCACAGGTGAGAAAAAGCATTTGATCAAATTTTTATGCATTTGAAATAATAAAAGCATATAGTGTGTAGTAAGGGTTTTAATCTTGTTTATGCATATTTCTTGGGCCCTTGCTTAAAATATTTTATTTTGCAACCTTAGGGTTAGTGATCATTCAAGGAAAGAATCATTCTAGGGTTAGCTCTTGTCTTCTTGCATTTTGTATCTTGCATTGTTCTTTCCCTTTTCATAGTGTAGTTTAGAAAGGCCAAACATAGGTGTATGCTTAATTGACACAATCAAACATATTCCACCCTAGAATTGGAGCGAGTCCTAAAACCGTTCCTGGTGAACCATTCCCATAGTTTCCCATTGAGTGTAGAGTTATAACATACCCCATGGTTCACCTCAGCTCCTAGTGGATCCAATCGAGAATCGTACATGGTATGACAGTTTTCCCCCTCTACATTATCCAATAGCCACATCCATTTTTGTTAATAGCATTGATGATAATTTGTGAATCCCCCTCGATTGAAATATATTTTCAACGTAGTTTCTGTAATTCTAATCCTTGTAAGAAGTGTCTTAGCCTATGCATAGTTGTTAGTTAAAGTTTCATATGATTCTAAATAAGTGAGGAGAATTTTTAAAAATGCCACTTCCACCAAATTTTCTTGGATTTTCTTTAGAAGCACTCTCAAAATTAATTTTGATAAACCCAACTTTTGTATATTTTCATTTTATTGTAGATCGAAGTAGATCCTTTATTTTAATTCAATTATCACAAGTTACTCTTCCATATATGTTGAAATCCTGTAGCTAAGTTATAAGCACCTATTTTTTTACAATTGAGACTTCCCATGATGAACACCATATTTGTAGACATTCTACAAGAGAGGTAATAATATGGTTCCAAACCTGGGCATGATTTTGAGATTTGTTTTTTAGAATTATGTTATTCCTTTCAATTCATAAATTCTAGGAAATAATAGCAAGGCCAATCCTCTAAAGAATACATAATGCTTTAGCTTTGAAAAAATTAATCCAACATTTCATCAACTCTTTCAATGTTTATGGAGCTTCCCAATATAATTTCACATTTAAGAAAAAATAACCACAGATAGTATGTGTAGATGCCAATACGTGACACTAAAAATGAAATTACAAGTAAATACACAAAGAGACAAATATTGCACAAAATATTCCAATTTTAATATTGACAATGGGGGGAGCCAAGTGAACTCTTTGATACAATGCTACTCTCCAAGAGTATTTTGATACAATATTACAATGGGCTAGGGTTCTCCGAAACCCTAGCAATAAAATAAAATAGTGTCTTCCGAAGATTGTGCCTTTGATCCCAACAGGGTGAGTGGGCTTCTGAGATATCCGATGTCAGGTCACTCTGACTACAGTAGTCTTCCAATGCTTCTTTAGATCAATGTTACCCGATCCTACACACACATCAAATAGTAAAATTGTTGGTAAACAAAATGAGGGTTCCACCGTGTGAACCCTCTAAAATGAATACTAAAACCCTAGATCTGATGTAAGCTATAAATGTAAAATGCAATAACAATGAATGATAACCAAATATAGATTTACCTTGCTTGTGAAGATTCTTTGCTTCATTTTTGTAGATCTGATGTCAGATAGCGTGGTGCAACAAACTCTGATTCACGTTTATATGGTTGCAGCAGGCTCAGACGCACACTTGGCATAGTTTGACGTGAGCTTTGCAGGCTCTTGAGTGCACCTGTTGTATACAATAGGATCTGGTGGGCTCTTGGAAAGCTTTTAAGGCAATCTTGGAAAGCTTTGGTGTGCACCTACAGATCTACAAGCTCTGGAGAGCACTTCGTAAGCTTCTGTCGTGAGCTTGCGAAGCTCGGGATGGCGCCTGCGGGTGAGGGTAAATCTGCAAAAGTAGATCAGGTGGGTGTGAGAGATGCAATGGATGGTTGGGGGCTATTATGACAATGGAGGATGAAATGGAGATCTATCCTAGGGTATGCTAAAGGTGCTCAGGGTATTCTTCAGCAGAGAGGCATCAAGATTCTTCAACGTTCCATTCTTTCAATATATTAGTCTTCCTTTGGGCAATATGAAGGGCTTGTATTTATAACTTAGCTTTAGGGTTTAATTTAGGGTTCTTAAATTTACACTTTTTATCATGTGGCTAAGATTAAGTCATATCCTAGGGCTAAGATTAAATGATGGAAGTGGCATGGATTGAGTGGGATGGATGGTAGGGATTTAATCTGATCGAACGGTGGAGGTTAAATGAACTTATAATTATATAATATAATATTAAAGAAATTAAATATAATATAAATTATTATATAATATATTAAAATAATATAATATATATTAAAATAAGTCCTATTTTTGTGGGAAAGGGGAAAATGGGCCTTTTTGAAGGCGGGAAATGGAAAATGGGCCTTTGAAGGTGGGAAAGGGGGATGGAGGACAAGTGGAAGGTGTGATGACTAGGAAGGTGGATGAATGGTTGCAATTTGGTTTCTATAGATGCTCCTTTTTGTACCATGTTGTGTGAAACATAATATGGTACAAAAATATGAGACACCTGCATGGGCTATGGGCAACAGAAATCGCTTCTCTTGTTGGAATTGCATATTGGCGTTGAAGACAAAAAAAATGATGATGCAATGTGATATTGTTTTTACCCCAATGGTTGCAGAAAGGGGGTTGGTGTATAATATCATGATGCTTGAAGAATTATGATTGATTATTTGATACCGTTTTTGCCCTAACAGTTGAAGAAAATGGGGTTGGTGTATAAACCATGATGCTTAAAGAATGATGACTGATGATTTGATACCATTTTTGCCCAATGATTGAATAAAGGGGGTTTTTGTATGAACCATGATCATTTAAGATGTATCCCATCGTGGGAAATCAAGATCAATGGGGTTGTCCCAAATTTAGGGGTGATTCGATGCAATTGAAAAAGATGCCTCACAAGCGTCATTGAGTATGCAAGATTTGAAAATGTAGAATGACTGAGTCACCGCAGGGCTGGCCATTGACTGTAGAATATTCTTCATCAATTCCATAATGGAACTGTAGCACCCTAAAATTGGCATAGTTAAACCATTAGTAAAAAGTAGAAATTTGAATTTTAACCCCGAAATCGCCCGTTAACCACTCACCTCATTTTTTGTGCCATTTTTAGAGGTTGTTGTGATCATTGGATGATATCGTTGTCGATCTGACAATATCGTCGTTGATTTGACGATATCGTCCCAAATCGAACGAATTCGTCTGGAACAGAATGTCTAAACGATTTCGTCCTAAAACCAATTTTTTACAATTAGCTTATGTTCCAACGGCTTCTCCAACTTGGGCAGAAGCATGTATGCACGGTTGGATATTCCCACGTTGAGGATACACCAGATTGGGATGATCCCCAACCTCCTAACCTCCCCCTAATCCTATATAAACTAGGATTTTTCTAGTTTATCCCCCTGACTCCTTGACTCCCTCCCTGATCTCCCATCATTCGCATTTGTGTTTTCAAGTTTTGTTGCAGGATTTCACTATGTTGCAGTCGGAGGTAGCTCGGATCGTCGTAGGTGATTCAACTACAATTTGAGATGATCCTGTCAAGATTGGTGACGATCTTGTATGATTACAGACAATCCTATTTGCAATTCAGGTTGGAGGCAATCAGAGCCCTGAGTTTGCATTTTCTATATCATTTTCCTTATTTATTGATACATTAGATTAATTTACTTCTATTTGCATCTTGGAGTTCACCTCATTTAGAGTAATTGCATGATAAAATTCAAATAAGTTTCCAAAATAGTGCATTTCATTTAAGTTGATATCTAGATTTATCATTCAAACATCTATACTCTTATTTCTATCATTTTGCATCATTCTTGCAATTGTATTTTTGGTTTTTTGTGTCTGTTTCCTTGATTGCAGGTTTCTGACGAATTCGCTTGACGAATTCGTCAGGTCTCTAACGATCTTGGATGATCTCGGATGATCTCCTATGATTTGGGATGATTTTGTACAATTACAGATGATCCTATCATATTCGGGATGATCTGGACTCCTACAAGCTTCAGAATCTTCATTAGACATCAGAAATTAGGTGTACTCTTCCCCATTTTATATATTCTCTGTATTCAATCACATTAGGATTCATTTATGTCTTATGTTTTCATGTAAATCAAAATATTCATATAGAAAAGCGTAGCTTCATTTTGGCCAACCTAGGAATCTGAATGATTAAACATAAGACGAACAAATCAAACCCATTTTCAAACCTAGGCAAGGAAACTGCCACTCAAAGTTTCTTGGTGAACCCCACCATCCGTCAAAAATTCACCTTTATACCCCTCCCCCGAGAGGCGCGACCTTCAAAGGGCCTCTCCATCCGAGGTATTGTTCCATCCTTTTCTCACCCCCCTTCCGGGTATGGATCCTTTAGCCTGAAGGTAAGGGTGTGAAAATTTTGGGCGATACATTTTGGTGAACCCGACATGAAACTAAAAACACCTTCTGATAACAATCCAAAAAAAACACATTATTAAGAACATCTAGAATCATTAGAAAATTGTTAAATTTGCATATCATACTTAGATGGTAGATTATAATAGAAGACGAGCTGTCTCCATAAATGTTGAAAATCAATTAACGGCCATAGAGATTACTTCTATGCTTAGAGTACCTCAAACATATAGAGCCCAACCTTTATGGGATTAACTTGATAGGAGATTGGGTATTATTGAATTTAGATCTATAGAACTTAGGCAAATTAAGAGGTTTGTCCTAAATAGAATCTTGGATCCTGATCAAGTGACTTTGTATCATGAACTTCAGAGAGCTTGCCATAGGTGGTTAGCAGATAAAAGAGCACTTGTGTCTTCTGCATTATACACCTTTGAGGAATACCTTGAGAATGCAGTTGTAGTACATAAATTTCTATCTCGTGTAGAGGATCAAGAAGTTATTATTACGAATAGAAAGAGATGGAATAGAATTCCTAGAGCTGTGTTGTATCGATAGTATTTCCATGAACTTTATTTTTACATGTCAAAGTTTGAAATATATCATATTACCATAGCACACTTTTTGAAGTTCTTGAAAAATAACTTCCAATTTGAAGAGGAGCATTCATGACTCCTGATGAACTTGACCCTATCAATGATATCCATAAACTATTAATAGAAAGCTAAGTAATTCTTTCTACTATTGTTTCTGACAACTAGCATGTTGTTTGTTATTTTTATTCTCGCAAAATAATAATATAATAAAATAAAAAAAAAAACAAAACAAAAATAACAAAACATTCCCTTTAAAATATTATAGTAGGTATATAGTTAAAATATATACCTCTCAACCCTATTGCATATATATATATATATATATATATATATATATATATATATATATATATATATATATATATATATATATATAAGTATATATATTTGCTAAAACCTAAGTTTAGTACAAAGCCTAGCCTCAGGAATGGAAAACAAACCGAAGAAGATGAATATTGGTTAGGAAGACAATTAACTGACCAAAATGTCCCTCCTGAGGACCAAGTTTAGGAAGAAGAAACCCTAGACCAACAAGAAGAAGAGCTTGTTGTAGGAAATGAACAAGAAGAAACTATTAGAGAAGAAGGATCCTCATCCCCTAAAATGTCTCCGGGAGGAGCTATCACTTTTGAGAACATGGAACAATTCTTGAAGTTCATTAACACTAATATTGGTGTTTTTAATAGAGCAGCCCATATGGACAAGGATCGAATTAGTGACACTCAAGCAACTCTAGAAGAAGTATTTCAAACACACACTAATCCCTTGTCCTTTATTGACCAAGAGAGTGATCAAGCTAGACCATCCAATTTGGATATAGTAGCTGTGATCCAAAGCATGCAACAACAGCAGGTTACCCAACAATCTAAAGTACCTGTTAACAAGCCTAAGGTTATTCCCGCACAAAAGAAACCATCATTTATTGCTCTATTTTTCCAAGCTCTTGATCAACATACCTTAAATCAACAAAAACCCAAAACAAAACCGAACACCAATTACCAACAATCTAAGGTACAACATAATACTATTACAAATCCCCTTCATAATACTCTTCCTACCAACACTTTGCATAATAGCAATATAACATCTAATCCTTGTGTCACACCATCATACGATCATAGATCCCATACCTATGTGCCACCGAACCAATATGGTGGACAAACTAGCAATATGGAAGTCGTAGTGAAACAGTTAGTTGTTAGGAAACGAACCAATTTGTTTATTGAAAATTATGCAGTTTAAATAAGACTGCAATAACAATATTGCCGGAGGTTGCCAAACCAACCAGCGTACAATAGCATATTGTTATAACAAAATAACAAATGCATAAATAAGACAAATAATGAAATAACTACGCTAACATCCCCCCTTATTACATTATTTGGGTAATAGGATAACTACTAGCTATACTAACATCCCCCCGATTACATCATTTTGCAATACAAAGAGAGCCGCGAAACAATTCAAATTTGACACGTGCAAGTGCCTTTGTGAAAATGTCTCGCAACTTGAGCATCGGTGGGAATGTGTCGAAGCTGAATTCGGTGCTTTGGAACTTCATCTCGAATGAAATGACATTGTGTGTCAATGTGCTTTGTTCTTTCATGATGGACTCGGATTCTTGACGAGGTTCGTAACACCCCGATTGTCGCAAAACAAGTGTATTGGAGATTTTGATGGATGGCCCATACTTGTCGAATGCGACGCAACCATATCACTTCGCACACAGCCTTCACGTGCGGCGCGATACTCGCCTCTGTTGATGAAATAGCAACCACCGTTGCTTCTTGCCGTGCCAAGAGACAGGACCGGATCCCGGATGAAAAATGTATCCAGAAGTTGACTTGCGATCATCAAATGATCCGGCATAGTCGGAGTCCGTGTATCCTTGCAAGAAGAATTTGTTGTTCCTCTTGTATTCTAGGCCATATTCCATAGTACCACGGACATAGTGAAGAACACGTTTTGCCGCTTTCCAATGAGTGGTCTTAGGCTCCCGCATGAACCTCGAAAGATAGTTGACAAGCAAATACGAGATCTCGGCCTAGTATTGGTCGATATATGAGACTCCCAATCAACTCGTCGATAGAGAGTACCATCTACCCGAGGTGAATCATCATATCGCGATAATCGAAGTCCATTCTCCATCGGAGTTGCCATTGGCTTGCAATCACCATGCGATATTTTTCCAAGCAATGTCTTGGCATATTTTTTCTCGAGACACTTTGATGGAGTGCTCCTTCCGGCTGAATTCCGTACCAAGACAATAATGGAGAAGTCCGAGATCCGTCATCTCAAAATATTTACACAAGTTTCTTTTGACAAGAGAGATCATAGTTTCGAACTCCCCGTAATGAGCAGATCATCAACATAGAGTACAAGCAACACTATCTCGTAACCCTGTTTCTTGAAATAGAGGTTTGCATCCGACGGACATCTCTTAAATCCATGCCGCATAAGGTGATTGTCCATTTTTATATACCAAGCTCGAGGAGCTTGTTTCGGACCATATAAGGATTTGACCAATTTGCAAACCTTCTCGCTCTTGGCCTTCCACTTCAAATCCTTCTGGCCGAGTCATGTAGACTTCTTCTTGGAGATCACCATTTAGAAAGGCACTTTTGACATCCATCTGGTGAACTTTCCACCCATATTGTGCTGCCATAGCACACATAACTCGAATTGTGGTCATCCGAGCAAGTAGGTGCAAAAGTTTCCTCGTAGTCAATGCCTTCCTTTTGAGCATAGCCCTTTGCAACAAGACGGGCCTTATGCTTATCAATTGTTCCATCTCCCTTGTACTTGACTTTATATACCCATTTGCAGCCAATGGGTTTCTTTCCATGCGGCAGATCAACAAGCTTCCAAGTTTTATTTTTCATCAAAGACTCATACTTGGTATCCATAGCGGCCTTCCACCGAGGCTCACTAAGAGCATCTTGCACTGATGCAGGTTCAAGATCGTCTATGGTAGACATGAACGCCCTGTCATCATCAATATCCATATCCTCTACTTCTGTACGTGGAGTTACATAAAGTTCCTCAAAAGATTGACAAAGATCATCAACCTCACCGATTTCTTTGGCTTCTTTTTCCTTTTGAGCCATACCGCGTGTACGAGGTCTATCCAAGTTCAAATTGGGAGGAGTGGATAAATTTGCGTCTCTGATTGTATTTGTACACCATTTTGGATTCTTCTTCGATGGTGTTGAAGAAGATGTAGAAGGACCTCCCGTCTGTGTTGACGAAGGAATCTTCTCTTCCTTAGATTCCACAAGATCTAGGTGTACTTTAGATGTGCTCGTGGATGTGAAAGCTTCATCAAAGACAACATCTCTCGCCGACATGAATTTTCTTGGTCAAAGGATCTATCAAACGATATCCTTTAGAGTGCTCATCATAACCAAGAAAAATACATCTCGTGTTTTCTCATCTAGCTTCTTCCTTTTCTCTTTGGTATGTGCATGAAAGCGTGACATCCAAAAATACGTAGATGAGATATGGAGGGTTTTCGACCACTCCATGCTTCCTGTGGAGTCATTCCTTTTAGGGCCTTTGTGGGTGCCCTATTCAACAGATATACTGTAGTGGTGACAGCTTCTGCCCAATATTGTTGCCCAAGAGTAGCTCCTGTGAGCATACAACGAACCATTTCCATGATAGAACGGTTCCTTCTCTCAACAACTCCATTTTGCTGAGGAGTATAGGCAGTTGTTAACTGTCTCTTGATTCCATGCTTATCTAAGAATGCAAAAATTCTTTAGAGGTAAACTCCCCCTCGATCTCGAGCGGAGGGTTTTAATAGAAGCTCCCGACTCCTTCTCAACGGATTTCTTGAACTCCTGGAAGAATGCGAAAGCTTCGGATTTCAGTTGGAGAAAGAAAACCCACATCTTTCGTGAGTAGTCATCTACGAATAACCGAAAGTACCTCTTCCCTCCACAACCGTTGGGTGTGAAAGGACCGCACGGATCGGTGTGAATTAACTCCGGAGGTTTTTGTGCTCTTGTTGAGCTCTTCTCAAATGGTACTCTATGCCGCTTTCCCGCCAAGCAGTGAGCACACCGGCAATGTGGCGTAAAGGGAAGGAAGACCCTTTACCATCTCATACTTACCGAGCTCAAGTAAGTAGCCGTAACTAAGATGCCCATATCTCTTGTGCCATAGGGAAGTTGCCTCCTTGGTAGAGACAAACATGGCAACATGTGGAGTAGAGATAGCATCTAGGGCAAATAAGTCGTGCTTATATGAAGTCGTTGTAATCTGCTTACCCTTCCTGGTAATAGTACAACACTTCTTGCCATTCTCAACATGAAAGTTGACAACCATATTTCTATCCAGGATTTGTGTGACTGACAACAAATTGTTAGCCAATCCCGGAACATAGAGGACTTTGTCAATCTGACACTTGCCATCAGGAAGAGTGACTGAAACTGTACCCTCTCCCTGAACCCTGTAGGTTTTATCATCAGCAATGGTGACAGGTTTGCCCTCTTTGGCCATGAATGATTCAAACCACGATCTGTCGCCAGTCATATGTTTGCTAGCTCCGTAATCGACATACCAAACAGGATCCCTCTGTGTGGAATCTGTGGTAGTCATGAGCACCTTGTGTGCCCATTCGTAATCTGAGTCGATTCTTCAACAACAACATTCACCTGGGGTTGCTTGTTTTTATTTTGTGGTTTGTTTTGGCCTCTCTCGCTTGTTCTTATGCCAACACCGTTGGTGTCATGGTTGTCTTTCTCACGGATCTTGCACCACCTCTTCTTCTCTTGAGGTTGTTTTCCTTTTCCTTTCATATCCCGTTGAGAATTTCCTCCTTTCTGAAAGTTGCCTCCTTTTTGCCCATTACCTTTCTTCCTAGAACCCCGCCTCGTTGGTGTATAGGGCCGTATTGGAAGAATCATCCTTGTGAAGTTGGCGTGCCTCCCGTTGTTGAAGCAGATTGACCAACTTGATGTAGGTAATTTGTCGTTGAGACACCCGGATGGAGGTGATCAACATATCAAATGAAGAAGGTAAAGCTCTCATCACAATTGAAATGAGAAGCTTTTCGTCCACAGAATCTCCCAAAGAATTCAATTTCTCTTTCAATTCAGACACTCGCACATAAAGAGTTCAACTGTTTCACCCTGTCTCAAACTCAGGTTATGAAGTTGTTGTTGAAGATGAAGAATGGTGGAATCATTCTTTCCCTCATAGATGGTTTTAAGGGCATCCCATGCCTCTTTACCACTTGCTTTGTCGCTATATGAGGTTGCACTTCATCTGAAACAACAAACAAAATGAGCACCTTTGCTCGACCGTCTTTCTTGTCAAAAGCTATCCGATCAGCAGAGGAGCCGTGGATCCCGATGCCGGTGAAGGCCTAGGTGTTACTCCAAGAATAATATCCCATAAATCTTCCATTTGGAGAATTGCCTTCATCTTATGTTTCCATGGTGTATAATTTGGACCTTTCAATAACCGATGAGGATCGTCATCAACTTTGCAACAACGGCCATAGTGAAGGTTCCTTATAACACCAATTGGTCCCCCTTTCGATATACCTTTTGCTAGGCCGTTATACCGTACAAAATACCCGCCCTTACGTGAGGGAAACTATAGGTATTTAGAAAGATCAACAAAAATCACCCGCCCTTACGTGAGGGAGACTATAGGTGAGTTTTAGAGATCATACGATACGTGGAACATAAGCAAGATCGAAAGGGAATCGCCTTGTTGATGGCACCTACCATAGAAGATTCTTCTCATGCGTGGGGCGTAACTTCCCCTAAACACTATGAAGAATACTTCGTCAGGATTTACGCCTAAACACAAGAGCGATTAAGGGTAGTGGATGGAGTAAAAAAATGCAAAAATGGCAAACTTATCTCTCCCCGACGATTTATAGAGAACAAGCTCAGACGTCGTTGTAGCAACTATATTAGGCGGCGGATACAGTAGCGCAATCACGACAGCTTTACCTCGTAAGTGCTGGCCGTAGGTATCACAAATACCGAACGCTACAAAGGCAATAAATTGCACGGATGGGTTTTAATTATTCCGGGGACTTAGGGAGTGTATTTGATTTTTTTTTTAACTTTTAATGAAGTAGTGCAAAAATGAAATATGCAACATACAACATAAAAAGTGCCCACAAGAATTAACCCTCCAGGTGTCGGACACAAAGTCGAAAATGCACCTTTTACAATAATCGCCAAAAATTTGCTTTTTCGTGAAAATTACTCACATTCCCCCTTTGATTTTTTGAAAAAAATATCCCCCCTAAAAAAATTCTCTTTAACAAAGCATTTTAATAATTATTATGTATTTAAAGTTAAAATAAATAATTTTAATTTATATAGTTTTAAAAACTTATGAAAAAATAAATTAAAATTAAATTTTAATTTATAAAGTTTTAAAACTATAGAAAATAAATTAAAATTAAAAATTTTAACTAAAAAATAATAATTAAAAAAAACTTTGAAAAAAAAATTTTACCTTTGAAAGGGAGTCAGATTTGAACCCTCGACCTGCAGGCTCCCAGAGCCTTACCGCACGGCTCACGACCACGTGAGCCCGGGCTGATCCGAAAGGATCAAGGGGCCCCCTCGTATTTGAGGAGGGTCCTCAGCCTGCTGCCCGAGCGCAGCTTCCTCCTCCGCAGCGGACTCCTCTGCAAATCGCGGCCTCGCTGCTGCTTGGTCGCGGCTACCGTCGCGCGCCCTTTTTTTTTTTTTTTTTTTTTTTTAATAAAAAACCCGTTGTCGCAGCGCAGGTCCGCTGCCTGATGCGTCCGCAGCGGTTCCCCGTCTGCGTCGTGACGTAGCGATTCCAGTGGGGCCGCGGGGGCGCGGATAGCATTCGCTCGGCGGGGCGGACGGACGTCCGCTCGGCGGGGGGATGGGGGCGCGGGACGTGGTAGCGCGTCGCCGCACCGCGTCCAACCGGGGGTGGGGGGCGGGACGTGGCAGCGCGTACAGCGCGCTGCGTCCAACGAGGGGGGGGCACGGTCCGCGGGACGTGGTAGCGCGTACAACGCGCTGCGTCCAACGCGGGGGGGTGGAGGGTGCTGGACGCCTACGCGCGTTCCAGCGTGGGGGGGGGGCCTCCCCTCCCTTAGTCGCGCGTGGATGCGCGACGACTGTCGCGCGTCTGCGCGTGACAAAAAATTTTTTTTTTTTTTTGCTGCAGGTTCAAATCACGCAGCAAACCTGCAAAAAAAAAAAATTTAATAAAAAAACAACTGCACTGTACGTCGCGCGATTGCGTGCGGCGTGATTTTGTATTTAAAAAAAATTGCCTCCCCAGCACAGCAGAAAAAAATGCGTCCTCCTCCAGCCTCTCTTCTCACGCATCCCTGCAAAAAAAATTGCCGTAGCAATCTGGCTCTGATGCCATGTTAGGAAACGAACCAATTTGTTTATTGAAAATTATGCAGTTTAAATAAGACTGCAATAACAATATTGCCGGAGGTTGCCAAACCAACCAGCGTACAATAGCATGTTGTTATAACAAAATAACAAATGCATAAATAAGACAAATAATGAAATAACTACGCTAACATTAGTTTCCTGCATGGACCAGATAGATCCCTACTGTCCCTCATATAATTATCAAGAGATGTGTAGTCAACCTTTAGATCCTATAGTCGTAGCACAGCCGTATCCTAAACATTTTTCTATGCGTGTTCTTCCCATTTATAAGGGAACAGAAGATCCCATAGAGCATCTTCATATGTTTAGGATAGCATGTCATGATATATCACATGATGACTTGTTATTACTAAAAATGTTCCTAAAAAGCTTGGGAGGAAGGGCATTAGAGTGGTATTATCAATTAACCACTAATTCTTTGAGGAATTTCAAAGAAACTACCGAGTCTTTTGTTCATCAATTTAGTGCCTACATCGAAAGACATGTGACCATTAAAGATTTGTATAACTTAAAACAAGGCAAAGATGAATGCTTTGCTGATTTCCTAGCTAGGTGGAGACAATTGATAGGAAAATTGCACTTTGTGTTACCTTATAGGGAGATGTTGGACATCTTTATTAATAATTTGCAAGAACAACTATCTTACGAATTATCAACTACTACCTTGACCACCTTTGATCAGGCTATAGACTTAGCCCAAAGAGTGGAAGATGCTCTCATTAGGAGAGGTCAACTTAAAAATAAAGACGATGAGAAAACATCCAGAAATAAATATAAGAATAAACAAGTTGTGGGTGATGGAGTCACTGATAGCAAAAATATTGCTAATGTTAATGTTGCAAAGACAACGGAGAAGTTTGTGTTGAAACCTCCTGATAGACCTCCTCGAGAATTTACTAGGTTAAATAAACCTTTATCAACTATTCTACCATAATTATTAGAACGAGGCTTGATTCAATTACAAAATATCTGAGAACCTGATCCAACTATACCCAGATACAGAGAAGATTTACATTGTGACTTCCATAGAGGACCTGGACACACAACCAACTCTTGTAAAATATTAAAACATAAAATACAGGACTTGATTGATAACAATGAGATGGAGGTGCAAGCCTTTCAACCTAAGCAAAATCCTCCTAATAACACTCAATATAACATCACACAAAACAAAAATAAGAACGCCAATCAGTCATTGGACATCTTTCAACATCCCTTACCAAAACATGGTAAGGAGGTGGCTAATCAAATTGAACATCATAATGTTCCTCCTCCTGCCCGATATGTAGGAACTATTAGTGGGCATTTACCTGTTCATGATCTGAAAATATTTGACACAAATTTATCCATGGTTACAACCAAGCCTCTATATAATATTCAGATACCTGATCTTAGTGATACAGAATATGAGACTAAGAGTGATATGGAAATCACATCAAATCAATCGAATAGTTCTAAATATGAATCGGATCCTATTCACCCTATCACAAGTCATATGGTTCCAGAAGAACCATTTCCAAGAAGAGTCACTACTAGACCATCATCTCACCAATTACTTTCGAATGAGTTAGCTATAAACGCTAGACCAAGACCCATTCATCATCCATAGAATAATATTGTGGGTACCATCGAAGTCATTACTAGACAATAAGCTCAAAATTCTCAACAAGATCAAATTCATAATGGTGGATCAACTCCATTTGTTTTGAAGGTTCCTAATAAAAGGAATCATTCACCTAATGTTCAACCTAAACCTCCTTATAATATTAATGAACAATTATCAAATATTACAACTAGAATTTCCCTCTTGGACCTTTTAAGATCTTCTCCTACACATAGAGATGAATTAATGCTCACATTAAGCCAGATGATGGTACCACAAGAAATTCAACCTAAAGCCATGGCCAATACTATAATACCTCGTGAAGTTGATTGTATTGACTTCCGGGATAGAGACATACCTCAACATAGTTTACATAAAGATAACCCCTTGTATATTACTACCTTAATTGGAGATGTAGCAGTCAAACGAGTTTTGATTGATAATGGTTCATCTTTAAATATCTACAATTTTGACTTCTACCAAAGATTTGGGTTTAGAAGTGATGAAATGAAAAGAACTGATATGATTATAAAAGATTTCAATGACGAAACACAAGAAACATGTGGGGTTATTACCATTCCATTGTAGGTTGGTCCAAGAACCTTGGATACGACTATGTTTATTGTACATTGCCCTGCATCGTACAATATACTCTTGGGTCGCCCTTGGATCAACGCGATGCGAGCTATTCCCTCAACTTTACATCAATGTGTTAAATTCAAATTTAAGAATCAGTTGGTTACCATTCATGGTGATCCAAGACCCTTTGATATGTGTGCTTTGGCAGAACCTATTGGAGTTCAATTTTGCCCTACGCTGTCATCCACACATCCTAAATATCATTACCCATCTAAACATGTGAAAATCACACCCAAAATGTCATCTATCTCTTCTCCATCAAATGCACCTTCACATATAGCTCAACCATATTCTAAACAAACTGCATTAGGACCTAAGAAAGATCCCAATCCCACAACCAATGTCTTTTGTTCTCCTCCTATAACTTCTATACCTATAATAGGCCCATCTATTAACACCTCTACACCATCTATATCCACCAAATGCATATTCTCTGCATCAGAAGATGTAGGGAATGTTCCTTCTACCTCTTATGCTCTTACTGATGAGCTCTTACCCGATCTATCTAAAATTCTTATATCAGAAGAAACAAATGTTTCTATGCAATATTCCCTTATTTTAAATAAATTGCCACCATCTCCTCGTACCTTGGGCCTCCCATAGCCTATGGGAAGTATTTACCAAGTCGGGAGTTGTGCCTTTATTTATAAGGGATATGATTGGGGTAGAATACCTAGAAATCTCATAACTCATTATGATGGATATGCTCAATGTTATTTTACTAATGAGTATATTAAAGCCAAACCTATAATGCTTAAATTGGGATATAAAGGGAAAGGTTTGGGACCTTTCCAAAATGGTATGAAAGAACCATTTGAGGTAGAGCCATGGCCCGCCCGATGTGGTGTGGGCCTATTTTCTAGTAAGGGTCAGCCATTCCCATTTGAGGATGATGACCAACTTATATGTTACCAATATTATTTAGATGCATGCGATGCATTGCATTTAATAAATAAGACATTCACATGTAATATGCTATCTATAGCTTATCCTGAGATGATCGCTGAATCCAACGATGATTTGGAGGGAGATATCTTCCATGATGTCTCCGTTGAGGAATTATTACATAAAGGATTTTATTTTGATGGCTCTATACCTAGTATAGCCCAACTTGAGGCCATGACTCCTCAAGACCAATTATCCAAGCTAACCTTGGAAGAATTACAAGATTTGGGTGTTTTCACCCACCCCACCTAATTTTGAGAGAGATATACACATGGAAGTAGAAAATGTCATAAAAATTAACATTGGAACCGAGGATAACCCTCACATAATCAACATCGGATCATAATTGAGTCAAGAAAAATAGGATAAATACATTGCATTTCTTAAAGAATATGAAGATGTATTTTCTTGGACATATGAAGATATGCTAGGTTTAGACCCTTTTGTAGTCATGCATCACCTAGTAGTCCATCCGGATGCTAAACCTGTTAAACAGAAACTTAGAAAAATGCATCCTAAAGTGGCCTTACTAGTGAAAGGAGAGTTAGAAAAACTCTTGAATGTTATTTTTATACAAGCCATTGATTATGCTTGAATGGATCTTGAATGTAATTCCAGTAACTAAGAAAGAAGCTACTAAGGTTAGGGTTTGTACAGACTTTAGAGATATTAATGTTGCATGCCCTAAAGATGATTTTCCCCTTCCTAATATGGATCAGATCATTGATTTTACTGTTGGGAGTGGAATGATATCCTTAATGGATGGATTTTCTGGTTATAATCAAATCAGGATAGCTCCCGAAGATCAGGCTAAAACAACCTTTATTACCCCTTGGGGGACCTTTTGTTGGAAAGTGATGCCATTCGGTTTAAAGAATGCAGGTGCAACCTACCAATGAGCCATGACTTATATCTTTCATGATATGATGCATGATATACTACATGATTATGTAGACGACATTATAGCTCGTTCTATTGAAGAAGATGACCATTTAGATGACTTGAGAAAAGTATTTGATCGGTTAAGGGAATATCTTATCCGATTGAATCCATCCAAATGTATATTCGGAGTTAAGTTCAGGTAAATTATTGAGGGTTATAGTTTCTTTACGTGGCATCAAAATTGACCCTCTCAAGATTGTGGCTATCACTGATATGCCCGCACCCACAAATATATCTGAATTACGAAGTCTACAAGGTAAGCTTCAAGCCATTCGTCACTTCATCGATAAGCTGGTGGATAAAACCGGACCCTTTCTTAAGATTCTTAAGAAGGATGTCTCTTTCCATTGGGATGACGAATGTCAGGAAGCATTTGAACTCCTCAAATAATATCTTCTTAACCCACCTATCCTTTCACCACCTAGACCTGATCGCCCATTTATCTTGTATATTTTTGCTTTAGATTTTGCTTTAGGGGCTATGTTAGCTCAACTTGATGATGAGAAAAGAGAGCGTGCTAATTATTACATTAGCAAACATTAATTAGTTATGAAACCCGCTACATAGAATTAGAGAAGTTATGTCTAGCGATCGTATTTTCTACACAAAAACTACGCCATTATATGCTCAATCAAAAAACATACGTTATTGCTAAATCCGATCCCTTGTGGTATCTCATGAGTCGACCTTATTTATCTGGTCACACAACGAAGTGGGTTCTTGCTCTAAGCGAGTTTGAACTCACGTTTATAGGACAAAATTCTATTAAGGGTCAAATCATAGCAGATCAATTAGTTGTTGCACCCTTAGAGTCCACCCATCCCCTCATCATTGAGTTTCCTGACGAATGCCTTAACCTAGAGGTAAATCATTCAGAGCAATGGTCCCTATACTTTGACGGAGCTCGATGCATGAGTGGGGTTGGTGTAGGTATTATTTTGATATCTCCACAAAAACATCTCATACCTCTATCCTTTAAATTAACATTTGCCTGTACTAATAACACTGTTGAATATGAGGCTCTAATCCTTGGATTACGAGCTGCCATAGCACTAAAAATTAAAAATCTATTAGTTTTTGGTGATTCTCAACTTGTTATAAATCAAATTAATGATGTTTATCAGACCAAAGATGATAAATTGTGCCCATATAAAGCATATGTATTACAATTAATCTCTTTATTTGATCAAGTTACCTTGGAAGCTATTCCTAGAACTAGCAATCGTGCGGTTGACGCTATGGCCGCAACTGCATCTCTTTTACCCTTGGAGTTAGATGACGAATATGCTACCATCATTATTCGTCGACTCCAGGAACCCACTTCAACTAAATCATGCTTGGAACCTTTGGACATGTTTCTAATCAATGAAACTATTCCTGAACTTTGGTACACTGACATCCTTAATTTTCTTCAAAATGGGACCTTCCCTGAAGGTTTTAATAGAAACCAACATCGGTTATTACGTAGACGAGCAAGTCGCTTCGTAATAATTGGCAATACGTTATATAGGAGATCTTTTGAAGGTATCCTATTAAGATGTTTGAATCTAGAAGAGTCTAGATCAGCTTTGAGTGAAGCCCACGATGGATCTTGTGGGGGACACTTTAGTGGTAGCACCATTGCTAAGAAGCTCCTTAGGATAGGATATTTTTGGCCTACCATGGAGAATGATGCACATGATTACGTGTGCCATTGCGACAAGTGCCAGAAACATGCTGACCTTGTCCATGTGCCTACACAAGAACTGCAGGCTATTTCATCTCCTTGGCCCTTTTCAAAATGGGGCTTAGACATCATCGGAAAAATCAATCTTGTGTCATCTGATGGACACAAATTCATCATAACCACCACCAAGTATTTTACGAAGTGGGTTGAAGCTATGCCCTTAGATTCTTGCACTGGAATGCAAGTTTCCAAGTTTATTCTTAATCAAATTATTTGTAGGTTCGAAATTCTTGCAAATCTCATCTCGGATAATGGAACTTGTTTAAAAAACAAAGATGTAAAGAAACTATGTCAAAAATATAAAATTCAACATCGTTGGTCCACTCCCTATTATCCTCAGGGTAATGGCCAAGCAGAAGCATCTAATAAAACATTAATTAAAATCCTCAAGAGACTAGTCAATAAATCTGGTCATGATTGGCACATTCAATTATATCCTGCTTTGTGGGCTTATCGAACTAGCATTCGTACTCCCACGGGCACTTCACCTTTTATTTTGGTTTATGGCGTTGAAGCTGTTTTTCCCTTTGAATTAGAAGTTCCTTCTTTGGCTCTGCTACTTCAAGATACCGAAGTAGGAGATGAATATCGTGTTGGCAGATTTAGTCAGCTGGAACTCCTAGATGAGAAGTGCATTAATGCTTTGGAGCATCTTCGTGCCTACCAGAACAAGCTCAAACGAGCATATCTCAAGAAGGTTCATAATCGATCCTTTGAGATTGGTGACCTCGTCTTAAAAGAAAATCAAAAAAATACTAATGCAACTAAAGACCTTAAAGGCAAATTCAAGCCTAACTGGCTTGGGCCATATATTATCACTGCTAAATTTGGATCGGGAGCATACAGATTAGCTACCTTAGATGGTAAAGATCTTAAAGAACCTATGAACATTATGCATCTTAAGCGCTATTATGCATAAATTTGGTAATTTTGTCATTGTATATATTATACATATTGTCTCATATTAGTAATTCATATAAAAATTTCAAAAACAGTAATATTATGTATTCTCTTAATTCATAAATCAAAATCAAAATATAAAAAAATCAAAATCATCAAAAACCTCAAAAACATCTTCTATTTTGCACCTATCAATTCTTGAAGTATTGCAGTTATATTTTCAGTTATTTTGGGATAAATTAGTATTTATCTGGAATCCCTCACTTTCACACTCACATGAATAAATATTTTGATCTTATTTGGTATGATTATTAATCTCTCTTATATCGAAGTCCACAGTTGAATTAAATAAATTTTTGAGCATAGAGAACTAATCTTGTTATTTACTTGAACCAAGTACACCTTTTCACATTAAAATGATTTCATTGCAAATTCAAAATGATGCTACACAGTAGAAGTGGTCTCTTGAGCGAAAATTTTCCCCTGCTATCCTATCATGCACATGGTCTAGAATCTTTGAGAATTGACAAAAGGACAAGCTCACCCCTACCAGAATAAAAATCCCTTGCTCTACAGCCAATCCGAGCAAGTATCCCTAGTCTAGGAAGAAAAAGAAAAAGAAAAAGAAAAGAAAGAAAAATCATGAGAAAAAGAGAAATTATTCAGAAGCATTATCATTTTGTACCATCTCAGCAATATTTCAGCATTATCTCAGTGGCAAGCAAAAATACAAAAAAAAAATAGAAAGAGAAAGAAAAGAGAATAAGAAAAAGCAATAAAATTCCCTTCCCCTACCCTTTGAAAAGAAAAGAAGGGTGAATGAGCTTGAATCCCTGGAATTCTCAATTATTTGAAAACTGTGAGGTAAGCCCCATAACAGGTGGTTTGTGCCCAACCTGCTTGGCCTTGGGTAATTTCTTTGCGTGGTGACATGTCTATCACATTAGCGACCTTCTCTTGTACAGACCTATGTTCGCTTATGGATCAGCTAGCTCTTGATGACCCGACTTACATAGTAGTCTAGTACGGTTACATGCATATAAATCATGGTCAACGAACACTCATTTGGTTAATTCAAATTACTTGTATCAAATTATCTTGCTCAAAATTGGTAAATGAACATTACAATTGCACACACATTTGTGTTTGAGAGATTTTGTATCATTATGATAGATCAAGATCAGCAATGAACTCACGTATGCACACGGGGTTCCTTATAAATCTAAAATTTGTCTTTGAGATAATTTAAAATATTTATTCAAATCTTATGGAATAATTTGACTTTCTTACCTGAGAATATCTGCTTAGCGTAAAATCAATTAAATACATTTTTTTCAAAAATCCAAAATTTTCTTGCAAAACATGTTAAAAAATCTAGCAATAAAGTCACATTTATATATTTTCGACTTTCGCGACGATGGTATAGTTCCTAAACCTAAATTGGAATTTTATGCCTAGTGCAAGTCCTCATTTGTATATTTTCTGTTTATCTCAAAATCAAAAATCAACTATGCAATAAAACTATTATATCAATTTCTTCTTTGGATTTCGCGATGATGGTATAAGTCTATACCTAAAATTCTATGCCTAGCGCAAACCATCGTTATAATTTTATTTCCCATTTATTTAATCCATAAAAGCATATGGCTTAAATCATTATGTTACACAATTGTGCTTTAAAAAGAATGAAAACTTTCCTATTTCATTTCATTATGTCAAAACATTCATTTTTTTTGCAACGATGGTATAATTCCTAGGGAATTGTTCAAATTTCTATCATACTTAGGAATTTTATGCCTAGCAAAAATCATATTTTTAAATATTTCATGCATAATATTTTCATGGAAATCTGAAAACAAATCATCACTATCATCATTTCATCATTACAACACAAAGTCTTAAGAAAGTCTCTTAAGCACCCTTTTACTTGTAGCAATATTTCTCTCATGCTGGGATTAGCTTGATGACCTAGCGAGCGGCGACTCCATGAAATGGTCATGTAACAATGACAATGTCCTTTGAAATTATTGTTAGAAGTCACTTTATTTTCATCAAAACACACCACAACAACCAGTTTGTTTACATCAGATTATTTCATTTAAATTTTATAGCATGACATAAAATTATAATATTTTCAATGACATAATTACATGAATAGTCAATCAACAATTAAAATATTAAAGCATCATAAAACATATGCACAAGTCATATCACAAAAAGAACATCATATATATATCAAAAAGTATATACATCATATCAAAACGGATTGGTATGCCACAATATATACCCTGGCATACTCAATCACCTCAAAAAAGTAGTCTATGTACAATATGCATCTAGCCTCGAGAAGACCTCGAGCTCTCAGCCTCATCTCCTCTCCCACCCTGAGGTGGAGGAGGTGGTCCCATCGAAGCTCGTCCTGTGTCATGGGTCCTCGACATCAATCATGATGATGTCCTCGATGACCCCATCCTGATCGGCTCCACAATGCCGACTGGCAACTATATCCTCTGGCCCTCTAGAACTAGCTGGTAGTACACTCCCTGATAGAATGCGGTCTGAGCAATCGACCATGCTAGCTCTAGAATGCTCGCCCCTCCGCTCTAAGCCCTGAGTCGTGTAGCCTCATCCTGCAGAGTCTGCACCTGAGCTCCTAGTCAGGAATTCTTCGCCCGAAGAGCCGCCATCTCGCTGATCTCCCCCACCTCAACACCCTTACCCCTATCGGGCGATGGTGGTCTATCCCTCTGCTGATGAGGGAGTTTGTATCTCCTCTCCTCTCTCCTCTCCTCCCTCCTCTCTGGCTACTATTGTCTCTTCGAAGCCTATGGTGCTCTCCGACATCTCTCCTGAGGAGGTCATCGTTGATCCCTCCCTCTGTGACCCCTCGCTGCATCGATGGCAGCCTGGCACCGCCTCTCCATCCATTGCACTACAACATGCATCGGACCCTATGCCCTCGTCATTCGAGGAGGGCGGATGCCTGCATACCAGGCATCATACCCATCTGCTACCCTTGTGTCATCCCCATCCACTAGCTGAATGGGGGCATCATTAGCATCCTGACTCTAGAACCTCTGCATGTCTGGAGCTCCGCTCAGTGTGGTACTATCCCGCATAGTCTAGGAGTACTCATAATCCCTAAGACTAGGGATCCCCTACTATAGACCGAACTGCCTCAAAACTCGGTCGTAGCGATGGAGCTCTACCTCTCCCCACTCTGTCCTCAACCATATGACTCACCTGATGCGAGCCAACTCTTGTCCATCCTCTGCCCACCCTGGATGCTCTCTCCATGGTCTCTAGGTGATCCGATCTAGGGTGAGGTCATCCAACAACCTCTAGGATGTCGACAGATCTATCCATCGCTATGACCCTCTCTAGAGCCACCAATAGAAAACTTGGGGTCTCTCCCGATCAACTCCTATCAGTGGAAGCCCTACCGACCTCCGCACCACAATGTGCTCCCAACACCAAACCTGTAGAAGTGATGTCAGCACCAAACATCGACCCCCCTTGTATACGACCCTATAAAGGATCCTATACAAGCGGCACAGTACAAAGCTACCCTAAGCAAACCTATATCTGTGGTCTCTCATGTCACAGACCACATCTAAGAGGAGCCACGATAATCTGCATCCACTTTGGTGGCATAGAAGAAGGCCACCCACCACCCCTGCCAAAACCCGAGTCAATCGAGACGCCCCAGGCATCTGCCTCAATGCCTCGATGTTCACTTTGCCCTTCTCCAAGGTGAAGCTCGGGTACGCACACAATCTCATCATGGCATGGCCCTGATTGGCCGAAGGTATCATGAATCGACCATGTATGGGGATCCTCAAGATCCTCCATACATCCTCTAGAGTGGGAGTCATCTCCCCTATTGATAGTCGAAAGCAGGATGACTCCGGATACCATCTCTCTGCTAGGGTTGTCAGTAGCCCCATGTCTATAGGAATTTGTGGCATCTCTGCCACATGCTGTAGTCCTACCTCTGCCAATCTGTCTCGCTCGACCTGATCGAGCACGGCCAAATCATCTCTTAGACCTCCATATTTCCACTCCCGACTCTTTAGCAATCCCCTCTACAAAATAAGCAATAAAACAACAAAAATCATTAGTACATAATCATTAAAAAAAATCAATTAAAATCAAAGTTGATATCGCCCATTATTGGACGATATCGTACCAAATTTAGATAAAATCATCCTTAATAGGATCGCCCCTTATTGGACGGGATCACACAATAAGGGACGAAATCGTCTCACTTCTTCAATTTTGGGATCGCCCCTTATTGGACGGGATCGCCCCTATTTCTCCGATTTCGTCCCTAGACGAAATCGGCAATATAGAGATGATTTCGTCATCGGCCTAAAAACTATTGCGACACCCAAAAAAATTAAAATTCAAGCCAAAAAATTAAGTAAATCAAGTTAAAAACATAGTAAAACTAGGTTTAGATCCTTACCCGCAACCCGCGTCGGATCTCTGTCGATTTGTGTGTTGTTTCCACCATTTCGCCTGCAGAGCTCTGAAATAGTGAAAGTGAACAATAAAAATGAATTAGGGTTTTACCCTATTTTTCTTATTTTTATTAAAAAAATGACATTTTTTTTAATTTTTGCTTTTTCGCGCTTTTACCTCAAACATTCGATTTGGGTAAAAACTCGGAGGGGGAACCATAGTAAACAGTCGTACGATTCGACCTAGAATCATTGTCTAAAAAATGGAATAAATTTTTGCTTTCTCATAAAGCGTGAAGAACTCGTCTTTAACGCATTTTTTCAAAAAATTTGCTAAAGAGGGGGCAAAATGTAGCACCCTAAAATTAGTGCAGTTAAACCATTAGTAAAAAGTAGAAATTTGAATTTTAACCTCGAAACCGCTCGTTAACCGCTCACCTCATTTTTCATACCATTTTTAGAGGTTGTTGTGACCATTGGACGATATCATCGTCGATCTAATGATATCGTTCCAAATCGTATGAATTCGTCTGGAACAGAACGTCCAGACGATTTCGTCCCAAAACCAAATTTTCACAATTAGCTTATGTTCCAACGACCTCTCCAACTTGGGCAGAAGCATGTCTGCACGGTTGGAGATTCCCACATTGAGGATCTCCCATATTGGGATGATCCCCAACCTCCTAACCTCCCCCTAATCCTATATAAACTGGGATTTTCCTAGTTTATCCCCCTGACTCCTTGACTCCCTCCCTAATCTCCCATCATTCGCATTTGTGTTTTCAAGTTTTGTTGTAGGATTTCACTGTGTTTCAGCCGAAGGTAGCTCGAATCGTCGCAGGTGATTCAACTACAATTTTAGATGATCTTGTCAAGATCGACGACGATATTGTACGATTACAGATGATCCTGTCTGCAATTCAGCTTGGGGGCAATCAGAGCCCTGAGTTTGCATTTTCTATCTCATTTTTCTTATTTATTGATGCATTAGATTAATTTAATTATTTTTGCATCTTGGAGTTCACCTCATTTAGAGTAATTGCATGATAAAATTCAAAATAAGTTTCCAAAACAGTGCATTTCATTTAATTTGATATCTAGATTTATCATTCAAACATCTATACTCTTATTTCTATCATTTTGCATCATTCTTGCAATTGTATTTTTGGTTTTTGGTGTCTGTTTCCTTGATTGCAGGTTTCTAACGAATTCGCTTGACGAATTCGTCAGGTCACTAATGATCTTGGGTGATCTCGAACGATCTCCTATGATTTGGGATGATTCTATACAATTATAGATGATCCTATCATATCCGGGACGATCTGGACTCCTACAAGCTTCAGAATCTTCATCAGACATCAGAAATCAGGTGTACTCATCCCCATTTTATATATTCTCTGTATTCAATCACATTAGGATTCATTTATGTCTTATGTTTTCATGTAAATCAGAATCTTCATATAGAATAACTTAGTTTCATTTTGGCCAACCTAGGAATCTGAATGATTGAACATAAAACGAACAAATCAAACCCATTTTCAAACCTAGGCGTGGAAACTGCCACTCAAAGTTTCCTGGTGAACCCCACCATCCGTCAAAAATTCACCTTTATACCCCTCCCCCAAGAGGCACGACCTTCAAAGGGCCTCTCCATCCGAGGTATTGTTCCATCCTTTTCTCAACCCCCTTTTGGGTACGGATCCTTTAGCCTGAAGGTAAGGGTGCAAAAAATTTGGGCGATACAGGAACCAATCAAACCTAGCGAGCTTGTCTGCTTTGTGACTATAGTCATATGAATGAGTGATTTATATTAGTTATCCATGATTTTGCATCCCATGGAAAAGGACGTCAATGATTCTTGTTTGGCGAATTCTTCTTGGCGGTGTTTCACTTAGAATTTGAGGTTACTGATATGATTATGATTCTTGGCAATGAGATAATTGGTGATGATCATGATAAAGTGCCATTATAAACTATTCATGTTATCGAATTGCATGGATTACTATCACTGCAACCGCCAAGTTTATAGAATAATTTATTAGATACGAGGTTCACTTACAGCCAACTGATGAGATACCGTTTTTGCCCCAATGGTTGAAGAACGTGTATAATACCATGATTTTTGAAGAATGATGATTGATGAGATATCGTTTTTGCCCCAACAGTTGAAGAAAGGGGGTTGGTGTATAATACCATGATTTTTGATAAATGATGATTGATAAGATACCATTTTTGCCCTAACGATTGAAGAAAGGGGATTTTGATGATGTGAAAATGTGATGAAATAAAATGATTTGTATATGTTCTTTGCCCTTAACAGATAAAGGGGGTTTTGATGATGCAAAAATGAAGTGATTATGTTTGTTCTTTACCCTTAACAAATAAAGGAATTTTTGATGATGAAAGTGTTCTTATGGTAGTTTATCCATCCTACCGGATTGCATGGATAACCAGTCGCTGCAACCGCCAGGTTTATAGGATAAACCACTAAATACAAGGTTCACTTGATAGGAATGCAAATGTGATCTATTTTTGCCCCAATAGATGAAAGGATTTTTGAGAAATGAATGAAAATAACATGATTTGTATCTGTTCTTTACCCTTAACAAATAAAGGGGTTTTTGATGATGTAAGATGAAAAAGTGTCTGTTCATTTCCCTTAATAGATAAAGGGGTTTTTGATGATGAAAGATGAAAAAGTGTTTGTTCATTGCCCTTAACAGATAAAGGGGTTTTTTTTATGATGAAAGTGTCCTTATGGTAGTCTATCCATCCTACCGGATTGCATGGATAACTAGTCGTTGCAACCGCCAGGTTTATAGGATAAACCACTAAATACAAGGTTCACTTGATAGGAATGCAAATGTGATCTATTTTTGCCCTGATAAATGAAGAGATTTTTGAGAACTGAATGAAAATAACATGATTTGTATTTATTCTTTGCCCTTAATAGATAAATGGGTTTTTTATGATGTAAAGAAATGAATGAAAATAACATGATTTGTATCTATTCTTTGCCCTTAATAGATAAAGGGTTTTTTGATGATGTAAAATGAAAAAGTGTTTGTTCATTGTCCTTAACAGATAAAGGGGTTTTTGATGATGTAAGATGAAAAAGTGTTTGTTCATTGCCCTTAACATATAAAGGGGTTTTTGATGATGAAATATGAAAAAGTGTTTGTTCATTGCCCTTAACAAATAAAGGGGTTTTTGATGATGTAATATGAAAAAGTGTCTGTTCATTGCCCTTAATAGATAAAGGGTTTTTTTTTATGATGAAAGTGTCCTTATGGTAGTCTATCCATCCTACCAAATTGCATGGATAACCAGTCACAGGTTTATAGGATAAACCACTAAATACAAGGTTCACTTATGAATGGATAATGATAAAAGAACGTAAATGTGATCTATTTTTGCCCCAATAGATGAAGGGATTTTTTCAATTTGGATGATGTGAACGCAAGGCAAATGGCACAACCTTTGACAAAATAACGCAGTCTTTTGAAACTAGCAATTGACTTGTTGATGATGTGATGTGATTGAATTATTGAATTGTTTATTGCAAGTGTGGGGAAGGTGTGGAACCTTGAACACCCCCAAGTTCTAGCTGTGATGTTGATTGATTAGGGGAAAGATGTGAAACCTTGAGCACCCTCTAGTTGTGATGTTGCTTGCTTGATTGGGGGAAAGGTGTGAAACCTTGAACACCCCCAAGTTGTGATGATGTTTGAACTTTCTAGTGATCTTTGCATATGTGAGTTTGATATATATACATACATGGCTTTTATGTTTGTGTTATGCTTTTGTGTTAATGTGTATGTAATGCATGTTTAATGAAAATATTTTTGTGGAATACCTTATGGATGATTAATGCAAGCTAAATGATGTATGTGCCTAATGCTTATATGGATGATTCATTCAAGCTAAATGATGTATTGTTGATGCAAGTAAATGTGTAATGAACCTAAGCTATATGAGAGGGATGCATGGTGTTCGAATAATCTTTTTATAGTTCAAAAATTTTATTGGCCATGTTTGATGTCCACTTTTTTGTAATCAGGGGTACCCAATTTTAACGACTTTATGCAACTTGACGTATGACGCAGGCATGAATGTTGACATGGAAGAAGATATGGATGTTGATATGGAAGAATATATGGATGTTGATATGGAATGAGTACTGCAACATTTTCAAAAACTTGAACATACTAGTATTATCAATCAAACTCACTTGGGTTGTCTAACTTTCTTTAGGACCAATGTGTGTGCAAGTGAGCTTCAATTACCAAATCTTGAGTATGACAATGAGCCTGTCTAATCAAGAACCAGTGTGTGTGCATGTGAAGTTCATTGACCCACTATCAGAAAATTGGGCATGACCTGTTATGGAGATGACCTGAAGCTAGTCTGTCCTTATGTGTGGTCAGAGGTCTTCCTATTTGCCAAGGAGACATGTCGGCCCGCATGAGCTTACTCCACTGCCAGCCAGGCGTCTATAGCCCTGGTGAAGATTCACTCCATAGTCCAATGGGAATTGATATTTTAGGCCTTGAGGATGACTACCCATCCTTGTCAAGGATATGTAGTACGATCCTTACAACTTTAGGGATCAAGGGTGTTTAGGATTTTATTTGTTAATTTTGTATAGAACTTTGGGGAATTGGATTCTCAACCGAAGTGTGATGAGAATTTTGACCCTATCCTTACTACTCTATGTTTTTATGTTTTTTTTTTTAAATTAATTGAGGTAGTGGTGAAAACCATTGTTTTTGCTTTGGACTATGTTGCATGATGGGACAAGCGAGGATTATCCCTTTTCTCTTCAAAGTACTACCCAAGTATGGTACTAACCCTCTTTGGCTCATAATGTTTTTAAGATGTGATGGAATGTGATTGGTTCAAGATTGTATTCGGAATCAATTGGCAATACTCAAGACCTTCTTAATGTATAAAGTGTATTTTTGGTCCCAAAGAAAATTGAACATTCATTTGGAGGTTTCTTGCTACACTAGTAATGGTTGAGTGATTGAAAATCTAGGCTTTATGATTTTTGACACGGGATGTGGTTTGACATATGGCTTTTGCAAGGGTTGCATGATTTCTTCAAACTAGGTACCCCCAATTGTTATAACTTGACTTTGTATTTTTTGCCATATCATCATTACTAAGTAAGATCATTCAAACATGGGATGGGATGAATGCAATTATGAATGACTATAGCGAAATGTATATGAAATGTGCAATTATGAATGTATGAATCTAGATGTATGAATGCAAGCAAAAATGAAATGTATGTGAAAAATGCTTATGAATACGAATGTGAAAGTGTATATGCAAATGCCTATATGTATGCATGCTTATGAAAATGCAATTTGATTTTGTTGTTTTGATTTTTTGATTCGCGTTTATATGGTTGCAGCAGGCTCGAACGTGCACTTGGCAGGCTCTAATGCGAGCTTCATAGGCTCTAGAGTGCACCTGTTGTATATAACAGGCTCTGGTGGATGTCTGGCAAGCTTCTGCCACAAGCTTGGCAAGCTCTGGTGTGTACCTGTGAATTTGCAGGCTCTAGAGAGCGCTTCGCAAGCTTCTACGGCGAGCTTGCGAAGCTCGGGATGGCGCCTGCAGGTGAGGGTAAATCTGTAGAAGCAAATCAAGGAGGTGCGAGAGATGCGGCAGATGGATGAGGGTTGTGATGACAATGGAGGATGAAATGGAGATCTATCCTAGGGTATGCTAAAGGTGCTCAGGCTATTCTTCAATAGAGAGGCCTCAAGATTCTTCAACATTCCATTCTTTCAGTATTTTAGCCTTCCTTTGGGCAATATGAAGGGCTTGTATTTATAACTTATCTTTAGGGTTTAACTTAGGGTTCTTAACTTTACACTTTTTATCATGTGGCTAAGATTAAGTCATATCCTAAGGCTAATATTAAATGATGGAAGTGGCATGGATTGAGTGGGATGGATGGTAGGGATTTAATCTGATCGGATGGCGGAGGTTAAATGAACTTATAATTATATAATATAATATTAAATAAATTAAATATAATATAAAATATTAAAATAATATAATATATATTAAAATAAGTCCTATTTTGGCGAGAAAGGGGAAAATGGGCCTTTTGAAGGTGGGAAAGGGGGATGGAGGACAAGTGGAAGGTGGGATGACTAGGAAGGTGGATGAATGGCTGCAATTTGGTGTCTACAATATGATCAATATTGAGGGAGATACGACCCTGTGAAGTCAACCATCCGGAACAAGGGCAGTGACAATTTTTCAAGTTGCAAAAAATAAAATTGTAAATATTTGTCAACTAGGGTTCGGATGATGGGAAGAGAAATGAAGGGCTAGGACTTTAGTGAGGCAAGACATTCTATCTAGACATAGAATTTTTTAGCTAAGTTTTTTTTTCTTTCTTTATCTTAGAAATTTTGCAAGCAGATTATTATAAAGTTTTATCAAATATTATATTTGTTATAGGACATTTAGATAAATTTCAATAGATTTTAAGTTTTAGTTTTCTTTTTATGGACCAATTTATAGTTAAATCCATAAAATCATCTCTAGTGGTAGAGGTTAGTGAGTGCACCTCAGAGAGATCCTCGTTGCTCCAAGATTGGGTGGTTTTTGGTAAATTTAATGGGTATTGGCCACGGGCGTCATACTTGAGAAAATGGATTGATAGGAGTTGGAAGTCTCCAGGAGTGATTCTATCATTTCTTCCCAAAGGTTTCTTCCTAGCCTTTTTTTGTTCTAGAGAAGAAAGAGAAAAATCCTAAAAGAGGGTCCTTGGTTTATAGGAAGAGCATGACTCTTTCTTACCCGTTGGTATGAAGGCTTTTCACATGAAAGTGTAAATCTATTCCTAGTACTAGTATGGGTTAGGATGTTTGGGTTATCCATTGAATTTTAGGAAATAGATACCTTCAAGGCAATAGCCAACACTCTAGGAGAATTTTTTTAGATTTCAAATACGACAAAAGATGGATTCTTGATTATTTATGCTTGGATATTAGTCATGATTGATATAAGTAAAGCTTTACCAGAATCAATCATTCTTAAGTATGGGGATAATATGTGGACCCAAACCATAGGTTAAAAAAACATATCTTTTAGATGTAGAAGATGTTATGAGGTGGGGTATATTGAGAGATAATTCCCTAAGAATATCCCAACATAATCATATGTAGAAAACCACAAGAGAAACTTATAAATGGTTATGGATGAAGATGGTTTTCAACTTCCAAAAAATTGATCTAGAAAATGAAAGAAAATAAACAGTGGAGACCAGTAGGGAAGGATATTGGAAGAAATACCAACTATTTTGAGGATTTAGCGTATGAAGAAAAAGTAGATCAAAACTTTAGAGGACATAGTACAACAATTTAAACGTATTAACAAGGAACCATATATTTAGTATGATCCTGATTTAAGAAAGAACATTCTTGATGAACCTAAGGAATGTGTCTCATCAGATTTTTAAGACTCTCTTGAAGTACCATGCACCATTCAATAGAAAAAAATGGTAAAGAAAATGCAATTTTAGAATTTAATATCTCTGCCATTAATAAGGAAATACTAAAACATGAGCAAGACAAGTCAAAAGCTTTTGTAATAAAGCCAAGAGAGGATAAATATGATGAAAAAAAAATTGTGAAAGAATATTGAGGAATAGAATAATAAAACCTACTCCTAATATAGACAATTCAAAAAGAGGAAAACCCTTAAATTATCAAGCAAGTTCTAGGGAAGTAAGAGAAAACATAGAGAAAGGAACACAAACTGAGTTGGTTGAACTTATTTTTACCAAACAACAAAATGATTGTCATCTCATGGAATATAAGGGGTGCTAATGCACCCTCAAAGTGGAGGTGTATTAGGGACCTATGTTTAATTAATAATCCTAATATTCTTTGTATCCAGGAAACTAAAATGACAAAAGAAGTTTCAAAAACTATGAAAGAAGTATAGGCAAAGATGTGAATGGGATGTTATGGATTCTGAAGAAGCGTCGGGGGGAATTATAAATTGTTGGAATCCTTTTAGAACCTCCTATGCAACCATTCCTAAAACTAGGCATTAGATAGCCTGTTTAATCACATGCTACTTTGCAGATTATCGTTTATCCTTATCAATATCTATGGACCTATAACTTAATCAGGTAGATTAGAAATTTGAAGTGGGATTGAAGCCTTTATGAGAAGTAAATACCAAGAACCCCGATTCATGATCATAGGATATTTTAATGCCATAACCAAGTTGGATGAAAAATTTGGTAGAATTAGGAAATTAACCCAAAGTATGAGAGATTTCTCAAATTTTATTCAAAACAATAATCTATGGGAGGTTGAGTTTGAAGAAGACAATTATAATTTGACCAACAACAGGAGAGACCACAACCTAATAGCAAAAAAAATGGACAAATACATACTCTCTGATCATTGGCTAGATGAAGTAACTTGTGCTAAAATTAATACCTTAACAAGGATTGGATCATATCACTAGCCAATAAGAGTTTAAATGGTGGTATGTGAATTCAAAAAAAGATCATATTTTAAATATGAGCAGATGTAGGAAGACCATCCTCAATTTGTTGATATGATAGCTCAAACATGGAATTATTCAAGTAATGGTGGGTTGTATGCTCTTCCAAATCAAATTAAATCTATGACATCTAGATTAAAAGAATGGAACAATGATACTTTTGGAAACATTTTTAAGAAGAAAGAAGAACTAAAAGATAAGCTTTCAAAACTTCAAAAAGGTGATCATAATAATCCAAGATCAGATGAAAGGGAGTTGCTTCATGAATATCATAATATTTTGAGTAAGGAAGAGAAATTTTGGAGATTAAAATTAAGACAGACGTGGTTAAAAGGAGATAAAAATACAAAGTTTTTTCATAGTATGACTATAGTATAGAGATCAACATCCAGGATTAGTAGAATTAAATCAATAGAAGGGGTTTGGATTGAAGATCATAGTGAAATTAGAAAAGAGGTAAAGTCTTTTTATCATGATATTTTAAGAATACAGGAGACTAAAGTTCTTAATGATAAACTTCTTCAAGATGTTCCTTTAGTTATAACGAATGAAGACAATAGGAAACTGGTGGAGCCTATTACTCTAGAAGTTCATTTTGCTCTTTACTCTTTTAATAATGATAAATCCCCAGGTTCAAATGGAATCTCTACAAATTTTTACCAACATAATTAGGATATAGTGAAGGATTCTTTAATGGTGGCAATGGAACAGTCTAGGGTAAAACAATACATACCTTATAAAATAAATACAACATGTCTTACCCTATTCCAAAAGAGAAGGATGCTAAATTGTTTGATTCTTTTAGAACCATAAGCCTATGTAATATGGGATATCATATTATCTTCAAAGTGATGACAAATCCATTAAGGCCATTGTTAGACAAAATTATTTCAAAAGAGCGAGGAGGATTTGTGAAAGGGAGATAAATTCTAGATAGGATCATAGTAGGTCATAAAGTTATACATTCAGCAGCTTCAAGAAATGAGAAAGCAATGATATTAAAACTTGATATGAGTAAAGCCTATGATAGGGTTAAATGGGATTTTCTTTTTTACAGTTTTGGAAAAGTTTGGATTTGGGAAGAAATGGGTTAGATGGATTAAAGCTTGTGTCTCTATAGTTTTTTTGGACATTTTGAGGAATATTAGTTGTCATTGATGTCCAAAGGTTCTAAGAAGAATTGCATTTTGATTGGTTCCAAAAGAGCTTCATAGGAAGCATGATCAAAGGTTTTTAATTATCCATGATGGGCAAAAATAAAAGGTTTTTATTAAAAACCAAGGTGGCTTTTCGTTTGGTTAAAAAGGCCCAAAGATTAATTATCCATGATGGGCAAAAATAAAAGGTTTTTATTAAAAACCAAGGTGGCTTTTCGTTTGGTTAAAAAAGGCCCAAATATTAATTATTTATTTAATTTATAATATTTAAATTCCAAAGAGAATTTAAATTATTATAAATAAATAATAATTAAAGTTAATTCGAATATTTGAAATTCGAATTACTAATGCGTCGACGTGTGAGAAATTTCCTCCATTCGTGTATAAAAGGTGGATCTATTCACCTTAGAATATTACCATGCTCATTTCAATTTAATGCTCTTGAATCTCCTGCGAAAGGTATCTCCAATATTTGTGCGATCAAAGAGTTGTGGCTAGTGGACGACGTGTGGTGTTTGAAGGAGGTCAACGTGTGCGAAGAAGAGCATAAGGTGAAGGAAGCTCCACTTCCTTCACATGGGCATTGCTAGCCCACACGGTGGACTCCCAAGCACTTAGGTCCTTAGGCTTGTGGAGACAGAGGTTCAATTTCCATTGAATCCCTTTTAGGGATCAATGAAAACGTATGCACATTATTTGAGCGCCGGGTTTTTTGGAGAAGGTTATTGAAAAAATAAAATTAATTTTTGGCTTTATTAAATGGTTTTATAAAGTGACGTGGGAGTTATAAGGGATAGATAAAAGGTGTTTTTTCTTGGTAATTATTTTTGGTTAAAAATAATTAGGAGGAATAAGGAGTTAATTGTTTTATAAATCCTTTAAATATATTTAGCTTATTGGAGAGATAAATGTCTTTAAGTGTTGATTATTATTGAAGATGTCTTCTTGCCATTAAGAAGTGTTGAGAAAGAAATTATTTTAAAATTATTTTATGGTGGTTGATATTATTTTAATTGGGAGATTATAAGGTATTATTGGACAAATATTATGTATGTTGATGGTTGTTTTTAAAGATGGAGTGATAAGGTGTACTTGAGTTTTTGCATTACATTTTGAGAGAGATTTATCTTCTAACCTCTTTGAGTTTGGTATAGAAGTGTTTGTGGTTGTGGCAGATATTTGAGGTTCCTTCATCATCAAAAAGGTATGAGCACATTCTTCCATATTTGAGTTGATTGGTTGGTTTTCTGGAAAATAAGTTTAGAGTGAAAAGGATTTGATTAGGGTTTCCTTATTAAGTGTGTTGAGTTAATGCTTCAAGGTTTTTTGGAATAAAGAGTTGTTGTGTGAAGAACTTGAACTAGGGTTTGAAAAGAACATGAGTATCATTGTTATGTGAGATTGGTTGTTGAGCATTGTTGGAAACATTTTGAGTGAAGGTCATATGCTTGGACTAGGGTTTGTAAGGAAGAATTGTTTCATTGAGTGATTGGTTGAGTAGAGTTGGTTGAGCCTAGTCAAGTGGGTGTGTGAAGTGATTGTTCAAGTTCCATAAAACAAACTATTCTATATTCTAAATTGATTTGAGAAAATGATTGAGCATTGAGGTGAATAAGAAGCATATTGAGTCTCTAACAATTCTCCTTATGTTTATGAAAGAGTGATTGAAAGTGATTGAGCATTGAGGTGAATAAGAAGCATATTGAGTCTCTAACAATTCTCCTTATGTTTCTGAAATATTTATTGAAAGTAATTAAGCATTGAGTTGAATATGAAGCATATCGAGTCTCTAACAATTCTCTTTATGTTTCTATGATATTGGACAAGTTCTTGTGTGGACTTGTTGAGCATATTTGAGGCAAGTATTTGTGAAGACTTGTGGATAGATTTGAGTAAGCTTTTGTGGAAGCTTACAATACAGATTGAGAGTAAACTTGGATAAGTTCTAGAGAGGACTTGTACAATAGATTTGGATAAGTTCTAAAGAGGACTTATGGAGCAGATTTGAGCAAGTTATAGAGAGGACTTGTGGAGCAGATTTGGACATGTTCTAGAGAGGACTTGTGGAGCATATTTGTACAAGTTCTAGTGAGGACTTGTGGAGTAGATTTTGACAAGTTCTAGAGAGGACTTGTGGAGTAGATTTGGACAAGTTCTAGAGAGGAATTATAGAGCAGAATTGGACAAGTTCTAGTGAGGACTTGTAGAGCAAATTTGGATAAGTTCTAGAGAGGACTTGTGGACCAGATTTGGAAAAGTTCTAGAGAGGATTTGTGGACATATTAGTGTGAGATTTTGTGGAAACTTACAAGGCATATTTGAGACAAGTCTTTGAGAAGACTTGAGAGCAGATTTGATTGATTTTTTCAAACCTTGAGTTAAGGTTTGGGGCAGATCCAACAGAGTTGATTTGAGATTGAGTCAAGCTTTGAGTTAAGGCTTGAAGACAAAGATTGAGGATAGATTTGTGCTAGATCGAAGGACTATGTTTAGTGCAGATTTGAGAACAGAGTTTGGTGTAGATTTGAGGATAGGTTTATGCCAGACCAGAGACAGAGATTGAGCATATTTGTACTAGACTGAAGGACTGTGTTTAGTGCATATTTGAGAAAGAGCTTTGAGGTGACAAAGCAGAGGATAGTAGTCTCCAGTGGATAGAGATCCATTATCCAAGGTAGTGAGGACAAGTCTTCTAAGTGAGGACAAGAGCCTTCAGTGGAGAGAGATCCACAAGTCAATGCAATGGAGGCAGTAGTCTTCTAGAGAATCACCAGCTATAGTAGAGGAGGAGTTCTCCTGTGGATAAAGATACACGAACTTGATTTAGGGGATTGGTATCTCCTTTGGATAGAGTTCCATAAACATTGTAATTGGTAATGGATTCCCAAGAGATTGATTGAGAAAATTTTAGTGAAATATGTTCTCTGTGGATGTAACCCACATTGGGTGAACCACGTTAAATTGGTGTCTCTATTGTGTGTGGTGATTTGTGCATTGCTTTGATTACTGTTATTGTTATTTCTATCTATACATTGCATAATATTGATTGGGAAAGAAAATTAAAAAGTGGTCTTATACAGTTCAGCCCCCCTCTCAGTATAAGCTTGTGTTCTTCAAGTTTCTTATTCAGTGTTGGTCTATGGGTTAGTAACAAAATATTTTAAAGCCAAGAGAGGCCTTAGACAAGGATATCCTCTATCTCCTTATTTGTTCATTATTATGGTAGATTTTTTGAGTAGGAACTTAAAGAAGGCTTACAAATATGAGCTTATAAGTGGACTTAAGGTTAGTAAAAACATTGACAACATCATCCGTCAATAGTTTGTAGATGATACAACCCTCTTTGGAATGGCAAGGATAAATGAGGTCAGAGTTTTGAATAACTTTTTAAAGGAATACAAGAGAGATTTAGGGCAAAAAGTTAATAGGACAAAATCCAAAATTTACTTCCTTAACACTCCAACTAATATCAAAGCAAGAATTTGCAAGTTACTTCAAATGGAGGAGGCAAATTTACCAACAACTTATCTAGGGATGTATTTATTTGAGGGGAGAATGAGGATAGAATTATGAAATCTAGTTATTAGTTAAGTTCATAATAAACATCTAGCTTGGAAAGGTAGATAATTATCGCTAGGAGTAAGAGTACAGTTAATTAAGTCAGTCTTACAAGCCATTCCAACATATTATGTCTTTGTATTCTATGACAAAATTAATTGAAAAACGTTTAATATATGTTATGTGATCATTTTTATGGTTAGGTTTACATTATAAAAGGAATTTTCCTTTGGTGAAATTGAGCAAGGTGTGTGATGATAAAACTAGAGAGGTCTTGGTTTAAGAGTTCCTACAGATGCAAATTTAGCTCTTAGGGGAAAAGTAATATGGAGATTGTACAAATAGAATCAAAGATAATGGTAAATAATTCTTCTAAGTATGTTGATGCCAATGACCCAGTATTAATATTTACTGCATTCTCTCTACCAAATGGTTTTGCTCTTTGGAATGGTTTTACTCTATTTTGGCAATCTTGATGCGTGAAGTGTTCCTAAGTAATCTAAGTGACCTCTTGTGCAATCTTCATTTTTTTTGGTGTTCTTGGTGCTCTAGTGCTCTATCTTTGGTGTGCTTCTTGTGATTTGCAAGTGGAGGAGCCTTGACAATGAACTTGTCTTCTTGAAGGAAGAGGTTCTTCTACCTTTACCCTTTCTTCTTCTACAAGTTTATCAGGTTATCTCTTTTGCATTCATTAGCTTTTAAATCATTTTGTTTTGTGTTAGAATTGTATTTTGTATTTGGATCCTTTGTTTTAAATCTCCTTGTGTAAATTCGCATCCTATACATTACAAGACACAAATTAGACAAAAATCATGTTTTTTCTTGTTCTACTTTATGCTACTAATTTTCCTTTGTTTACCAAATATGCGCCCAATAATTTACAAGGTATGGATTCAGTATGGATAGACTAGGGGGCAACTATTTATACCCAAGACTTGGGGCCAACTATTTATCCCCAAACCCTAGGATTTTGGTTCATATATCTATTTTGCACCTTTCCCTTATTGTTATCATTATGTTTTAGCTTTTAACATTTTGTTTTGTTTTCATTTAAATCATGTTAGTTTAGGGGTGATTATGTGATCATTTTTATGGTTAGGTTTACATTATAAAAGGAATTTTCCTTTGGTGAAATTGAGCAAGGTGTGTGATGATAAAACTAGAGAGGTCTTGGTTTAAGAGTTCCTACAGATGCAAATTTAGCTCTTAGGGGAAAAGTAATATGGAGATTGTACAAATAGAATCAAAGACAATGGTAAATAATTCTTCTAAGTATATTGATGCCAATGACCCCGTATTAATATTTACTGCATTCTCTCTACCAAATGGTTTTGCTCTTTGGAATGGTTTTACTCTATTTTGGAAATCTTGATGCGTGAAGTGCTCCTAAGTAATCTAAGTGACCTCTTGTCCAATATTCATTTTTTTTGGTGTTCTTGGTGCTCTAGTGCTCTATCTTTGGTGTGCTTCTTGTGATTTGCAAGTGGAGGAGCCTTGACAATGAACTTGTCTTCTTGAAGGAGGAGGTTCTTCTACATTTACCCTTTCTTCTTCTACAAGTTTATCAGGTTATCTCTTTTGCATTCATTAGCTTTTAAATCATTTTGTTTTGTGTTAGAATTGTATTTTGTATTTGGATCCTTTGTTTTAAATCTCCTTGTGTAAATTCGCATCCTATACATTACAAGACACAAATTAGACAAAAATCATGTTTTTTCTTGTTCTACTTTCTGCTACTAATTTTCCTTTGTTTACCAAATCTACGCCCAATAATTTACAGGGTATGGATTCAGTATGGATAGACTAGGGGGAAACTATTTATACCCAAGACTTGGGGGCAACTATTTATCCCCAAACCCTAGGGTTTTGGTTCATATATCTATTTTGCACCTTTCCCTTATTGTTATCATTATGTTTTAGCTTTTAACATTTTGTTTTTTTTGCATTTAAATCATGTTATTTTAGGGGTGATTATGTGATCATTTTTATGGTTAGTTTTACATTATAAAAGGAATTTTCCTTTGGTGAAATTGAGCAAGGTGTGTGATGATAAAACTAGAGAGGTCTTGGTTTAAGAGTTCCTACATATGCAAATTTAGCTCTTAGGGGAAAAGTAATATGGAGATTGTACAAATAGAATCAAAGACAATGGTAAATAATTCTTCTAAGTATGTTGATGCCAATGACCCAGTATTAATATTTACTGCATTCTCTCTACCAAATAGTTGTGCTCTTTGGAATGGTTTTACTCTATTTTGGCAATCTTGATGCATGAAGTGTTCCTAAGTAATATAAGTGACCTCTTGTGCAATCTTCATTTTTTTTGGTGTTCTTGGTGCTCTAGTGCTCTATCTTTGGTGTGCTTCTTGTGATTTGCAAGTGGAGGAGCCTTGACAATGAACTTGTCTTATTGAAGGAGGAGGTTCTTCTACCTTTACCCTTTCTTCTTCTACAAGTTTATCAGGTTATCTCTTTTGCATTCATTAGCTTTTAAATCATTTTGTTTTGTGTTAGAATTGTATTTTGTATTTGGATCCTTTGTTTTAAATCTCCTTGTGTAAATTCGCATCCTATACATTACAAGACACAAATTAGAGAAAAATCCTATTTTTTCTTGTTCTACTTTCTGCTACTAATTTTCCTTTGTTTACCAAATCTGCGCCCAATAATTTACAGGGTATGGATTCAGTATGGATAGACTAGGGGGCAACTATTTATACCCAAGACTTGGGGGCAACTATTTATCCCCAAACCCTAGGGTTTTGGTTCATATATCTATTTTGCACCTTTCCCTTATTGTTATCATTATGTTTTAGCTTTTAACATTTTGTTTTGTTTGCTTTTAAATCATGTTAGTTTAGGGGTGATGAGGCCTAGAAATGCCTCATTTTTACACTATGTTTGACATATAAAAACTGCCTTATTACTAAACATAACAAAGTTAATTGCAAAATAGTTGATTAGAATATATATTTGTTAAGTTTTTGCATGATTTTATGTTAGGAGCATTATATCTCTATTTTTGACTATTTTCAGCATTTTGTGACTGCTTTTGCTTGATTAAGTAGCAAATAAAAATATGTATTTCAATCAGCCAAATGTGGTATGCTAATATCCATTAACTTCACAATGGTTTCTGAATGTTTTCCTGCCCTTCAACTTGTTTGAAGTCCACATTGGAGCCAAATTATTAGGACTGTTCTAAATCTAAAAATTTGCAGAAAACAACCATATAAAAATCAGCAAGTTGTCACTTTATAGGAGCACCTTGAATTTGTCAAGCAAAGCATGAGGAAATGGATGGAATAAGTTCAGAAAGACTACAAAATACATTTGACCTATTTAGAAGCATTCCCACATGGTCTAAGTAGGTAGCAACAGGGTATAACAAAGCAGGGACAATTGTGCAGCACTGTTGCACTATTTCAACATTGTTACTTGGTGAATAAAGTGTATAAATTCAGTAGAAACTTGATGTACTTCTTCATGTTGATATTTGAATTATTTTACCATGTTCTAATTTGTTGAACTTGCAATAAATGCCAACATTTTAACAACTGTGCAACAAATCTAGAAAATGTAGCAGTTTACCATGTAAATTCTAGCCAGCTACCAATGAATGGTAGGGCATGGAATTTACCAACAGAGGAAGATAAATATGATTGCAATCACCTTCTAGGAGATGGATTTGCAGACCTACATAACAACAACAATAGAAATCAACATTTGAAGGCATTCTGAGTTTGAATTGCATCTACAACCAGTCAATCCGAAGATCTTCGGATTGATAGGGGATAAGCTGCAGTTTGACTTTCTACGGTTTCCAATGTGTTGATGAAGCAACTAAGGGTTGAGGAAAGTTAAGAAAAGTCTTTTCCAAATATCTTTACTATCCCTTACTGACCAATAAGATGTAGCACCTAAAAATATCAATTGAACAACTAACTTTATCCTGAAATATCCCCCATAATTGTTGCAGCATAATAGGCAGTTAAAGCTATAGGATAGGAATGACATATTTTATGTTTGTAAATAGATATTATGCATCTATAAAAGGATATCTCCCTTCTTGGTTGATCTAGGTAGGAATTAGAATAGAGGAGAGTAGTAGCAGCAGCAAATAGGACTGTACAACAATTATCTGTAACAGTTTTCAGCATGTTTTGACAGCAATAAAAGTGCAGTCTTTTTGTCAAAAAACAAATTAGTGTTAATTAGTTAATTCTGTTCTGAGTGTTAATTAAGGAGTGTTAATTCAGATCTAGAAGGAGGATTTTTATGGTAGGTTTTAATCTATAATTTTGTTGCAACAAAATTAACATATTGCTTGCTAGATTTCATTTTCTTGTTTTAATTTTGTATTATGTTATTTATGTTTTCTTCATTATGTTTTTGTATAGCCAATGTGTGTGTGTCGGTTGACAAATTAGATTAAACATTTGTTTCTATGTTTCCTTTGCTTTTCATGTTCTTTGTTTTTGTGTTTCAACTACTTTCAATTTCAGCAAATTTCATTTTGCTATCAATTCCTATAGTAGAATATTGACGACCTTTTGTGGTAGGATATTGACAAGTGTTTTTAGCATAGGTTTTATTTCAGCATCATTTTGATTTAGCAATTTCACTTCTGTTATTTCAATTATGCAAAAGTATATTAGATTTTAATTCAGTCATTTCCAATTCTTGCAATTGTAGTTAGTTGTTAAATTCTGCAATTTGAATTTAGTTTTCAATTCTTGTAATTTATTTTAGTTTCCATTCTACATACTAGGTTTAGTGTGACATCAAAAGGCTAAACCAAAATCTGCTTCACCACTAAATGCTTAAAATTTGAATTCCTGAATTGCACTCTGCCCTAACCTTCTATTGTAGACAACCTTGGACACCACCCCTGATTGATAAATCATTGGCAATCATTTCATTCCCAAAAACCCTAGATTTCTAGTTGCGTATTAGTTTAGCATTGTATTAAATTTGTTTACATCTAGTTCATTGTTTCATGTTGTCACATCTCGTTGTGTTTTCTTCCAAAGGTCAAAAATCATTCTTATATTTGAAAGGTCAACTAAACGGACCAAAGGGGGATTAACTATTGTGCCTCCAAGCTTAGTTATACAATGACCTAAGCAGGCCCCCAAACGTTGATCAAAATTTCTAGGGTTTTGTGAAGTTGTTTCATAGGTTTGAAGTTATTTGGATATATCTGGATGCAAGTAAAAAGCTAAGGTCAACCACTAGATTAGGTAAGTGCCCTAAGTTAATTTCTTAGGATGTTTGGTGTTTGCTTTCTGCCCATTTCTATTCCAAACCTAGATCATAAATAAAGAGAAAATATTTTGATTTATTTATAGGCATTCAAAAGAGAAAAAGCATATAGTTTACATTCTAGGGTTAATTATGTTTGTGTGTTCTCTTAAAACCCCTTGCTAAAAAAAAAAGGATTTATTTTATGGTAAGTTAAGGTTTATTCATCATAGAAAATCAATAATAATTTTAGGTTTAGTGCTTGTCTGTCTGCATTTATGTTTGTCTTACAATGTTCTTGCATTTTTCGTAGCTTAGGTTTTAGAAAGCCAAACACATGTGTTTGCTTAAAATACACATTAAACATCTCTATCCTAGACCTGGAGTGAGTAATTAAATTGTTCTAGGTGAAACCTTCAATCCCCAAACCCTCAAGTGTAGAGAATATAACACACCCCCGCGGTCACCTCGGCTCCCAATAAATCCAACCGAGAATCATACACAGTAGGGTAGTTTTCCCCCTCTACATATTTGGTGAACTTGATATCAACATGATATTAATCGATAACAAAGAGTACACATGAGTTGGGTTGGTGCACTATAGTCCAAGCCCAATACACTTGATCCTCCCCAAATATGCATACCACAATCTAAAACTAGCATGTCACCTCGATCCTAGCCCTAGCTCCATAAGCTCATCTCCTTTGCTTTACCTACCAAAGGTGGTTCTGGTGGGAGCATGTTCACGGATTGCATGATAGTCTACGATCTCGATTATAGTTGACCCTATGTCTAAAGGGAGGATGGTGGATGCACCCTTTGATCCATTGACACTATCTAAAAGTACAAGGTCTAGTAGGTCTCCTTCCATCTCGCTCTACCATGGTTTAGCCTACTTACGTATGAAGGGTGTTTATCTCCCCTTGCATAACGGCTATCCTGGTTGGCATCCCCTCCGCCTCCCTCATTGGGTCCCCTTGACCAGCAGTCCTGCTAGGTCCTACCTTTATCACCATGGTGGCATATCTTATTGTCCCCCCTACCCTTGAGCCAAAGAGAGTTATCATCATCCTCATGGCCATCACCATATCTACCCTAATCTATATCCTCACCTACCTAGGAGGCTCTTGCTCCCTATGTTATCGCTCTGCTATACGTAAGTTAACCTCTTGAAGCATCAACTTCACTTATTAGCCCATGATTTGGTGCCTTTGCACTGGAACCTATGGGGAGATCCTTAAGGATGTAATACCCCTATACCACCTCTTATATTTAAAGGCTAATGTAGACACCAAAATCTAGCACCCTTCAGTTCACATTCACCACCTCACCATCAAATCGTGCATAATAAAGATATATGCCTAAGTTCTAACTTAGGGATATAAAATCATGCACATCATTATACTTTCCTAATTTATTTAATTAAGAAAATCACCCTAGGATACCCTGTCTACCCATTGGACATGTGTCCTGGACACTTCATCCAACATCCATGCCACATCTTGCCCACTCTTGTCCCTTTGTCCTTGCACATGGTACATATTTCCAACACCCATGCCACAACTCCTTTGTTTTTGTCCCCTTGTCCCTTCACATAAAACAACATCCATCCCACTCCACTTGGGGCCACATCACCCCAGTTAAGTGAGGCACACTAAGTGACTCACTGTAACTGCTCCTTCCACCTGGCAGTCCAAATTTACCACTTGGCAAATTAGGCTTGCCACCTCACATTCCCCTCTAAAGCCCCAACCAATCTATAAAGACACCTTCAATCCACCAAACATGAGGGAGCTAAATTTGCATACCGACAAGCTGTCGAATTAGATCTGGACCCAACAAGAAGTTGATGGTGCAAGTCGGACTCTGATCATCGGCTCAAATTCTGAGGTAATCTTACGTTCAATAGAAACTGCCTATCTGCGGTTCCACAGTCGAGAACGTGCATCCACGGTTTTGCAACCATAGGTCCATGATTTCTAGCCCATAACCATTCTTTCGTGGTTCCACAGTCTCAAGAATAGAAACAGGTTCCATCGATAGATATTAGCGATCCGAGAAGTAACAGGTATCCTGGATAGGCTGTTGAAGCTGGAGTGGTCCCATAGTGGATACCAAAGCCCACTCACCCCTTGAAGTTGTAGCTGAGGAACGGAGAACACACAAGCTCCTTAAAGATCTGGAAGACCCATTTCCTATCAAAGTCATTGTATTTCAGAAGAGAGGCAGATAAAGCATTGTTACATTGCTCCCAACACATTTGGGGCAATTCAAAATCTTTGTAAAAACTGTATCAAACATCAATATAAAGATTCATTTGTGGCAATCTCTCTCTTTTGTATTGTATCTTTGTTTGTGTTTAGTTCTTTTGGTTACAGAAATGGCGATCACGGTGGGACCCCCCAAAGGTTTCATTTTGTTTTGCCTTGCTTTATTTTGATCTTACTAATCTCTGTTTGCATGTACAGGTGCTAATAATCGAAAGCATGCAAGGATTTAATCTCGGGTTGGTGAGTCTGGAACTGTCACTGTGAAACCGCACATCTACGATTTCTAATTTGTGAAACCATGCATCTATGGTTCCTAATTTGTGAAACCACACATCTGTGATTTTTGATTTGAGGAAATGCGTATTTGTGGTTGTTGCATTGTTGAAACACGGACCGACGGTTGAAAGCAGGAAGGAGCAACGAAAGGAACACAGGTATGTACCCTGTGTCATCTTTTTAATTTCTCCTTTAGTTTTGGGTTTAGGTTGCATTTAAGTAGATTAAGGGTTTCAGTTTTGTATGTCAATGCTTGCATTTAGGTCTTAGGATAGAAAAATATACTTAAATCTTGCATTCATAAACACAATAACAAAGTAAAATAAATTAAAATCTGCATATGCATAGTAGAGGATAATCATATTGCATGTACCAGGTATTCCTGTTTTAGGGTTTAGGCTTGTATTCAGTTTCTATTCTATTGACAAAAAGGACCCGTGCACGCGTGGTTTGGGATCTCCCAAATGCGCATGCACGGTTGGCAAATTGCGTACCCGTAGTTTACCAGAACTAACCGCCCACCCGTGGTTAGCCCTGTTAAACAGAATTGGGCCGAGTCTTACTTGAATTTACAATTTTACCCCTCATATGATTTTGTCTGCTATTCTATGTCTTTCTTGCTTTCTACATTAGGCATAAAAATATAATTGCATGTTAGATTTGCATTGCACGATAGAAAACAAAACATTCACACACACATATAATTAAAACATTGGTCCGATTGGATTTCATCACCAACCCCCAATTCAGACCGACGACGTTGGAATTCATCTCCTTCCATCGGCTTGCCCCCTAGATCATTCGTAGATAGGATAAAAGTGTTCTTTAAGCTGGTATAAGTCATTGGTATTCAAGCTGTCTCCCACTATTGGAACGATTGTTGAATCATAGTGGAAGAGCTAGGAGAACCCCCCACTGGGATTTAAGCGGTGTACCCTAGCCTCTTTTGAGAAATCACGCTTGGTGCTATTGTTCTTAATCACCATCTTCATCGAGTTCTATTATTCTATTCCAAAAAAAAAAAAAAACAAAATCTCTCCAAAAACTTCAAAAAAACAAAAACACACTGAAAAAAAAAATAGATTCAAAAACTTAGTGCAAACTAGGGTCAAACATTTTGTATGTTTATTTGCTTGGCGTGTTGTATTGCATTGTACTTTCTTTTTCATTCACATAGATAGCATATTAGTGCATGGTAGTGACTCGTAATCAAGCTAAGAAATTAGTGTCAAGCCGAAGTCAGTGGTCATCCCCTATGGCCTCTCAGTCTGACAATGTCCCTCACACTTCGGTGGTGGGACAAGTAGAGGTGCCCCTTTCTATGTCCTCGAGTCTTGATATAGGGCCTTCTAGTAATGCCCCCAACATGAACATAGACATTATGCATAGAGCTACTCACACAACTATACCTAAGACACCTAGGAGTGAACCTCTTGCAACAGTAGATAGTTAGGCCACCATGATAGATATGGACACTATTAGAATGTACTTGAATGCAACTAGAATGGTCTTCCCATCATTACCACCACTCTCCATCCCATTATGTGTTATACCCTCATCACAACAAGAATCCATATTCGCCTATCCACAACAGTCACAACATATTTTCACCAATCCTCTCTTTGAGTTGGCCGCTATAGCATTAGCCAATTAACCATTGTCATCCGACCAAATTCTCCCTATATTATCACAACAAATGACCATTACCACTAATCCCTTGTATGAAACAATTCCTATTGTTTCACAAGCCCTAACATTCATTCCTCCATCCACACTTGTAGGACATACATCTCATACCATTCCATAGTCAGTGGCGATACCGTTCGCTACTTACCCCCCATCCACCTCCACTACCATGGTTCCACAACCAACTCAGTCCACCACATCACAGGTAGCAGTCCCTATGTCAAATGCAACTGATATGCAACAAGCGTTCTTACAATTGCAGCAAATGATTTTAGACAATGCTAACCATAGCATAAACCCTGACCCTAATCGATATTTGCAAGGGATTGAGCAAAATCTTCCACCTACATATTATCAACCTAATGCCTTTATCCAAGATCCATCTTAGGTAATGCGTCCTCCCTCTACCACTGTTGTTCACAATCAACCACCGCACCCATATGCTAATGTAGGAGGTCATCATAATACCATACCTTCATCACACCATCCATATCATAACATCCCTCAACATCCATACCATAACACATTTTTGCCAAACACATCTTATCATCCCCAACCTGCATACAATTCACCCCATTACCAGTAGCATCAAGTACATTCGAGTGTCAGTCATGTAGATGATCATAGATACCAATTTTTATAGAGTCAGATTGATAGTCTTGCCATGCAAGCCCCAGGCTTGCAATACAAAAAACCAACTTTAAGGCAACTACTCAATCACCCTATTCACACTTTGGTACCAGAACCGCCATATCCACATGATTTCCAAATACTAAAGCTTGAATTTAAAGGAGAAGAGGATCCTAGAGAGCACGTAACGAGATTTGTGAATGCATGCTTCAGAATAAAAAATAGCAATGCATTGCTAGTACATACATTTCCTCAAACATTAGGGGGGGAAGCCCAAGACTGGTACAATCATCTCTCGCATCAAAGTATTTTTACCTTTGAACAACTAGCCGACCAGTTTCTGGAAAAATTCGCCCTAAATGTTAGAAAACAAACAAAATTGACTGATTTAATTTATCTAAAACAATATGACGATGAATCGGTCTATGACTTTGGCAACAGATGGAGATCAATCATGATAAAGTTACCATTTTCACTCCCCATGCCAAAGATAATACGAATGTTCACAAAGAGTTTTGGTAGACCCATATCTTCATTACTACAACTACAACAGTATAGAACATTCAATGAGGCACTCGCCCAAGCAAAAATGATAGAAGAAATCAAAATTCAAGAAGGCGAGATTAAGCCTAAGAAGAAAGAGTGGCATAATAAGAATCAAAAGGGGAATAACCATGGTCAGTCCAAGATCGCACAGGTTAATCAGATAGTTTTGAGCCAACCATAGTCAAATCAACCGGTTCAAACACATATCCAATAACCCCAACAACAACGAAAACCACATCAACCAAATTATCAAGCAGTTCCACCCCCACAACAGACACAAAATCAGACACAACCTAGGGAAAGGCAACAACGTCATTTTAAACCAAAAAGAAATTACACACCAGTACAAGAGTCATATTCATTAGTATTTCAGAAGTTATATGTGGCAAAAACTTTTAATTTAGCAAAAATAAAACCTTATGATCCTAACAAACCAAAGACAAAAGGTTATAAAGAACACCTCTTTTGCATCTATCATAGACAAAGAGGATATGATATTGAAGGTTATCACGAATTTAAAGGAATTGTGCAAGATTTATTGGAAGCGAGTACAATCAAAATTGACAACCCACTAGCACAAAATAACCAAAACCTAGGCATCTATCAGACACCTTTGTCACATCGAGAGGTGAATCAACAACCGACGGGAGCATCAACTTCTACAGTTCCTCCCAATTAGGTTAATTATGTGTCACAACTACCACAAGGTTTTTTAGGGGCTATTAGTATAGTTACCCATGGACAAAGGCAAGCTAATCGCACAACCCAAGCTCCGGTAGCATCACCAACTAATGTGCCCATACAACTTGGATCGAGTGGGCCACCACTACCACTTCACAACCACCCTGTTGTTACATTGAACAGTCGGTTGACATAGAGTTTGAAGATGGCTTCAACAAAATTGTCAATTTATGAATTGATACAACAATCAACACCTCACAGGGAAGCATTGATGGAAATTTTAAAGTCTATTCAGGTACAATCAGAAGACCCAAATGCGTTCAATTCCTTTGTAGGTATTATGCAAAAGTGTATGGAACCCTCGATAGTATTCTATGACTTCGAGGAAAAATAAATATCAACAGATTCACCCGACCCACCATTGCACATAGTAGCTCACATTGACAAGAAACCCTTCAAGAGAGTGCTTATTGATACAGGTTCTTCAATCAACCTCATTACCACACCTGCCATGATGAAGCTCAACGTCCCATCATCTCACATCACGACATCCACATTCACTCTTAGGGCCTTTAATGACGCTTTATGCTCAATTGTAGGGAATTTTGTCCTTCCCATCACAGTGGGGGTGAAAACAATACATGTTCTCTTTCACATCTTGGAAGGGGAAATGCAATATAACATACTTCTTGGATGCCCTTGGATTAGGGAAATGAAATGTGTGCCTTAAACATTGCATCAATGCTTAAAATATGTGCATGAAGGCAAAGTACATTGCATACCAGCAGACATTGAACCTTTCAAATACTGCAACTTTATTTCAAATCCTTATGAGCCTTTACTCCCATCCACACATCTAACCATCCAACCACTAGTCGTTAGAACAATTCCATCAAACACCACATCATCAAAAGCACCCATTCCAGAAGAGTTACCTATAGTTGATCTAGCTTTCGCATCCAAAAGTGTCAACTCAACGCATCCTTCAAACACTGCATTCCATTCTCAAATTACACCCACTCATCCTACTAACCAATGGTTAGTTCCACCTAGCACACTTCCAAATTCAAAGCCACCTTTCACATTCAAAGTACAACTCACATCATCAGCCACTACTTCACAGTCATTAGAACCCATAGTCTCACAAATAGGGCCGCCTGTTAGAGATAATCCAACGCCGCCAGCAAAGACAAGAGCTAAGGCTCAAGAACCCTCTTCATCTGTCGAGCCATTAGCCACACAACCATCTAGAGTTGCAGTACACCTCGCCAGTCCAAGTATTGGCGAGTACATCATTGAGAGTGTCATAGTTACACCACCTATAGAGTCAGTCAAATATTACGGTCGCCCTCGCGACCCACCTTTAGCTATTGGTGATATATATAGAATGGGTTCTCAAACAAATGCAATCAATTTCATATATGGAGGGATAGATTCTTCATCGGATCCATCCCCTCAAAATGACAACTCTTTACAAGAGTTTAATGAAAATATTGATTAATATCGAACCCGAGTTTCCTAGTAAGATATTTTCGAAGAGTTAGTTGGCAAGGATATGGACTTGGAAGACATGAAAAAGGTCCTCACCACATCATTGAACCACAATATAGAGAGCCAAGTGACCGCTCTAGTCTAGGCTATAAACCTTCCATTGCAAGCTCTTCGCTTAATCAAGCTTTCCAAGAGCTAGACATAGAATGCGAACAAGAGGAGGAAAAGAGTGATGATGAGGATGAACATAATGATGAGGGTGAACAACTAGAAAGTAGATACCACACATACAATTTTTACCCTCGAGAGCAAGCTTTACAACGAGAGGCAGATTATGAAGATCCTACTACGACAACATACCTTAGGCAAGACCTTGAGCCACTAATGCTACGACCTCATACCAACGCTAATGGATTTTGGATAAGTGACAATGATGATGATGAAACTGAAATGATGTTTATCAACCATGCTCTTGAGATACAAGCAAGGAGAATGCTCCAAGATGAAGAACGTCTCGGATGGTTTAATCAAGAAGAAGAAGAGCCTTAGGAAGAGATAATATATGGAGAAACCAGCAAACAAGGTAATTGGTATCAACAAAAATTTCCAATAAACCGCACGCTTTTTCGATTAAACAAAGAGCATGAGGGTCCTGAACCAGAACCTCCTCCATCACATTAGCAAAACATACAGCAAAACCAATCACACACATTAGGTCAGTTGCAACCTAGAGAATACGAGTCATTAATTTTTGAATTGCAACCACCTCATTTCCATCAAGCCAACATGATTTCTATTGATTTGCTCACCCCACTCCGCAATCCATATAATAATACAAAACCTTTCTATATCAACACCAGTCTCATAGCTATGGACAAGATTTCATCCCCACCATCCAATGTTGACTTCATCCTATTCGAAGAGTTGTTGCGTGCTTCAAACGCTTATATTTTACAACCTTCATCATCAAACAATTTAGTTTTTCAAACTGAGATAGAAGGGGACACCCCGAACACATTTGAAAATGTGGCAGACGATATCCACCTCATCCCAACTCTGCATCAGCTAGAAGAAGGTTCTCACATGATAATAGAAGAGTCTATAGATGTGAAACTTAGTGAAGATATGGATAATCCCTAGATTTTCAAGATAGCAAAAGAATTATCTGCAAAAGAAAAATGCAGTCTCATAACATGCTTATTAAAAAGAAGGAAGTGTTCACATGGTCCTACAAAGACATGCCTGGCTTAGATCCGGACTTGGTAGTCCACAACCTTACACTAGCACATGATGCGAAGCCATTCAAGCAGAATCTTAGGAAAGTTCATCCGATAGTCACATTAATTATAAAAGAAGAGCTGCAAAAGTTATTGGATGTAAGCTTCATAGTACCAATTGATTATCCTGAGTGGCTTTCGAACATGGTACCCGTTCGCAAACCGAATGGGGGGATACGAGTATGCACTGATTTTCGAGATTTAAACAAGACGTGTCCCAAGGATGATTTTCTTTTGCCAAACACTGATCAATTAGTAGACTCTTGTGCTGGTCATGAAATGCTCTCTTTAATGGACGGTTTCTCCGGATACAACCAAATTCGGATTAATCCATAAGATCAACATAAAACAATGTTTACAACGCCTTGGGGGACATTCTGCTACAGAGTGATGCAAAGAACGTAGGAGCTACATATCAGCGTACCATGACGTACATATTTCATGATTATATGCATAAGATAATCGAAGATTATGTAGATGATCTCATTGCTAAATCAAAAACGTGTTTGGAACACATAGATGTGCTAGAAAGAGCATTTGATCAATTAATGGAACATAAGGTAAGGTTAAATCCTAAGAAGTGTGTATTCGGTGTAACATCAGGAAAACTTCTAGGATTCATTGTCTCCAAGAGAGGCATCGAAGTAGACCCAGGCAAGGTAAAAGCAATTTTAGAAATGTCACCTCCAAAAAACTTGAAAGATTTGCAAAGTTTACAAGGAAAAGTCCAATCTATTTGTCGATTCATTGCGCAACTCTCAGATAAATGCAGGCCTTTTAATCGCCTGTTACAAAAAGGAGTGATATTTTCTAGGACAACTAAATGTCAGGAGGCATTTGATGATATAAAGAAATATCTAGCCTCACCGTCGGTTCTTATGCCACCAAAAATAGGAGTCCCATTTCACCTATACATTTCTGCAATAGATTTTGCCTTGGGAACAATGCTTGCACAAAAGAATGAGAAAAATAAAGAGCAAGCGGTTTATTACATCAGTCGAACACTGGTAAGTTACAAAACAAGGTATGCTTATGTCAAAAATTTATGCTTAGTCATGGTTTTCACCACCAAGAAACTTAGACATTACATGCTAAGCAATACCACCTATGTTATAGCTAGAGAAAACCCTTTGTGATACATGATGAATCGCACTTACAACAACACCCGCACTGCTAAATGGATAATACTTTTAACATAATTCGACCTCGAATTCACAAGTCAAAAATCCATAAAATGGCAAGTAATAGCTGATCAATTAGCAGAAGCTCCGCTATACAATGATACACCATTAATGATTGAACTTCCCGATGATTCAGTGTTTTCTATCACAGAACAAGAAGAAATGGTTTCACCTGAGGATGAAATGGATATGATAATGTTCTTTGATGGATCAAAGTACGAAAAATGGCAAGGTGCAGGAGTTGTGTTTTACACACCTGAAGGAATACCCATTCCTTTATCATTCAAACTTGACTTCACATGCACTAATAATAATGCAGAATATGAAGCCTTAATACTAGGTCTTAAATCAGTTGTAGCAATGGGAATAAAAAGAATAAGCATTTTTGGTGATTCTCAATTAGTTGTCTACCAAATAAAAGGAGAATACCAATGTAAAGAGCCATTCTTAAAGAGATATCACGAAGAAGCAATATAGTTGCTAGGAAAATTTGACTGGTATGAAATTAGTAACTTGCCACGATCAACAAATAGATTTGCGGACGCAATGTCTTCCTTGGGATCTCTCATTCCTAAAAATGAACATGGAGAAACGCAACCACTAATCATAACAATAGTGTCTAAACCATCAATTCAAAAAGTAGAATCTGTGGGTGAGAAAAATGTTTGTTTGATACATGTCGAACCTTACAATTCTTACCTTGATGAGATAAAAGATTTTCTCAAAACAAGCACACTACCAATGGACATGACATGAGCTGCAAAAAGAACATTCAAACAAAGAGCCATTCGTTTCACTTTACTTGGAGATGTGTTATATAAACGTAGTTATGATGGAATACTACTACGATGTTTAAATCCAATTGAAGTAGAAAAAGCAATATCAGAAGCCCACGATGGTACTTGTAGTGGTGACTTTAGTGGAATGGCAATTGCAAAAAGAATATTGTGCATGGGATACTACTGGCCGACAATGGAAAACGACTGTTGCAAATATATAAAAAGGTACCAAAAATGTCAACATCATGCAAACTTGACCCATGTGCCATCACAAAATTTGCAACCCATTCAAATTTTGTGGCCCTTTTCACAATGGGGCCTTGACTTGATCGGTAAAATAACACCTGATTCGTTAGGACAACATAAATTTATCATAACTGCTACAAAATCCTTCACAAAATGGGTGTAAGCAATTCCAACAACAACTACGACTAGACCTTGAATAGCGGAGTTTATACTTCAGCATATTATCTGTCGTTTTGGAATACCCTCAAAAATAATTTTAGATAATGGGAAGTCATTTAAGAATAAGGATGTTAGAGCATTGTGCAATAAATTCAAAATACTACATAGCTTCTCAACACCTTATTACCCGTAAGCAAATGGGCAAGCTGAAGCAACAAATAAAACAGTCATATCCATTCTCAAGAAAGTGGTAAAAGATAATCATCGAGATTGGCATACTCGCCTCCCTTTAGCATTATGGGCTTACAGAACAAGCATAATAACACCAATGGGAGCAATGCCATTTTTACTAGTTTACGATGTAGAAGCAATATTACCATTGGAGCTCGAGATATCATCCTTGCAAATCGAGATACAGGAATTCATGAACGATGATACAACTAGACATGAGCGTATTGACCAATTGACAATTATTGATGAGAAACGTATAAATGCTATAGAACATTTATGATTATATCAAGATAGAGTCAAGCGTGCTTACAACGCAAAAGTCCATCCTCATGAATTTCAAGTGGGGGACCTACTGCTCAAAGAAAATCAACAAAATACCAATGCTTTACCAAACTTAAGGGATAAATTTGCAACAAATTGGTTGGGCCCATACATAGTAAAGCAAAAATTGGGACAAGGAACGTATAGACTCTCCAATTTAGAAGGGAAATTGGAGCCAGAACCACTGAACATTATGCACCTAAAGGCATTTTATGCATAAAACGACTTGCAATATATGTATATATATGTACATGGCAAAAACAAAAAATAAAAATAAAATAAAATAAAATAAACAAAAAATTTCATTTTAAAATTTTGCATGCATTTCACAGTGTAAATAGACATATTTCAAATTGCATTTTTTATATGGCATTTGCATTTCAATTATATGTTCATACACAAAAAATAAATAAATAAATAAATAATAAAAAATAAAATAATAGTTGCATCCATCCCATCTCTTGCTCAATAATCTTTAATAGTGGTGATCATAAGACCAAGAAAACAAATTCCAGAATTGGGGGTATTCAACTAAGATCCTTTACAATTCACAAATCATACACATCATATATGATATATCATACAATTTTCAGTCACTCAAACATGTCTAGTGAAAAACCAAACTTCATGAAGTGTCCAATTTTCTTTAGGAACAAAGCACTTTCATCACATTAAGAAAATCTTGAGTATGGTAGATTGATCCAAAAGCATTCTGGAACCAAATACACTTTTATAAATCTTAAAACACTTGAATAATAGAAAGATAATGCCAATTTGGGTAAACCTCAAAGCAAAAAAAAAGTCAAATTCTTCGCTTACCCTATCATGCAACATAGTCCAAAAACAAAAATAGTGGTTATCACCACTACCACAATGAAACAACAAATATAAATAAATGTAAAATAGTAAGGATAGGGTAAAATTCTCATCATAATTTGGTTGAGAATCCGATTCCCCAACACTCTACACAAAAAACAACTAACAACACACACCACATATCTCTAAAGCTGAAAATATCGTACTATGTTCCACTCAGAAAGTTATGTAGTCATCACAAAGGCTTAAAGATCAAAACCATTGGACTATGGAGTGAGCCTCCACCGGGGCTATAGACACTTGACTGGCAATGGAGTAAACTCATGCAAGGCGACATGTCTCTCTCTTAAGAGGGAGACCTCTGAACGCACATATGGGTAAGCTAGCCAAAAAGGAAAACCCATAAAGGTACCATCCAAAAATTACTCAAGATGGGGCAATAGACATCACAATCACATGCACTGGTTCTGGATTGCCTAGGGTCATCGACACACAAGATTTAGAAAATGAACTTCACTTGCACACAATATGGTCCTAAAGAAAGTGAGACAACATTCAAGAAAAATGGTTAACATTACTAGCTTCTTTGAGTATTTGAGAATATTTCTAGTTACATACCAAAAGCAAAATCATTATCCATATCACCATCCGCATACCATTTATACATACCACATACATCACAACAAATAATAATCAAGTGGGAACCCCCAATTGCAAATATGAATGAGTAAAGGTCAACTACTCGAGCTAAATAAGATTACATGAGCAACATGCATACCTTCATTTAGTTACATTACAATAAATCAAAATAAATTTTACATGTTCACTTGCATTCATTATCATAGCATTAACATACAAATATAAGATTGCATAATATAAGCATTGCAAAAAGCATAAACAGGAAGAATACATATACAAATAACGCATGTGAATACCGAAATAAAATGTCAAAAAAAAAAAAAAAAATATATATATATATATATATGAAAGTCTACAAAGTACAAAATGCCCAAAGGCAATATACATCGGAGCACTGAGGCTCATACTAAAATATACAAAAAAAAACAAAGATAAGGCAAATACAAAATCTAGTTAGTGCCAGTAGGATCCCTCCGCAGACCCTGCGTAGTAGAAGCCCCGTGAGGGCTAGAAGCATGATGAGTCCTATGACTTGTCTCAGTCCCTCAGGTAGTAGTGGCAGCAGATGATGAAGTAGGAATAGGTAAAGGAATCTAATGCTCATGAAGAATGTTCTCCAACATCTCGATATAGATAGCCTGCTTACGCAGGCTCCTCAAATCAACACCCTGGCGATCGACCCTTTGAGAAATATCTGCTCGTAGAGAAGCAATAGTCAGAGTCGAATCATCACCTCCAACACCTGACTGCAATCGAGAAAGCTCGCCCTATAAATGGGTAATCTCACCATCGAGTCTAGTGATCTCTGCATCCTTAGCAGCCACAACAGTGCTGCTAGGTCCAACCTATAGCCTATCCACCTCAGCTTGAAGACAAGCAACCTCACCCTGTTATCGTGCTAGCTCGACCTTCATTCGACCTAGCTCCAAATCCAAGATATCTCGCTTAGCCTATAGAATCCCCCACTCCTCCTTGGATCGTCAAGGAGGTAAACCCTCATCACCACCACCCTCCTCAGGCGGCTGACCATTCGTCTTAGTGTCAACTCTCGTAGAGCTACCACATCGATGCTTCATCGACCAAGGAACCCATCCACCCGCATTAGCATCATCATCGCTCCCATTGTCATCTACAATGATGCTAGGAGTCCATAGAGGTTGACTCGTAAACCAAGCGTCATACTCAACAGTCATGCCAACATCATCCAAGTCAAGCAACTCCAAGTCTAAGTCGTCATCAGGATCGTCGACTTGCTAGAAATCAAGAGCAACAGGCAATCCCAACTCATCACCACATCGCTTGTACGTAACATGTGCATTAGGAACGTCTTGAACAAGACCAAACTGTCACAGTACGCGAGAGAAATGGATAAACTCCATATCCCTCAAATGGGCACCAACAACCCATCGCCCCTACCTAATGCGACAAAGCTCCACTGCATCCGTCGCCCAATCCAAACCCCTCCACGGTCGCCAACACATCAAGTCCCTGGCTAGAGAACTCAAGGTATCTCTAAACTCTGATGCACTCAAAGTAGATCGACTGACCTCCTCACTGAGTAACCACCTGTAAGCACGAGGGGAGGTGGCATCCACACTGCACGACAAACCAATATGGCGACAAATGATGATATACTCCCAACACCAAATCTGGAGCAACAAACTACAGCCTAGGCCCTTGCACCCGTGCCTCTTCACCTCATAGAGCTCGTTGTAAACCTCGCAGAGAAGAGCAGGAGCCTAGGCTAACCGAAGAGGATCAGCTATCAAGTCAAGAACAATAAACACCTGATTCCATAGGATCCTCGATCCCATGGAATTGGGCAACAAAATGTTGCTCAAAATGTACATCATGAAGGCAGGCAATGCACCCAAGCTGCCAGCTACAAAGAGATCTAGGTATGCAATGCCCCCTGCTACAATCGATGTCCCACATCTCACCAAACAAAGGGAAAAGGGCCTCCTTCTTGTCGAGGCCAACACAAACGATAGGACCCTCGATAGGGATGCAAAAGATGCGGTAGATATCCTCAAGAGTGATAGTCAGCTCCCCCGTTGGGAGCTGAAATGTGCCCCTGTCTGGATCCCAACACTCAACAAACATCGAAAGAAGATCCTCATAAGCTCGGACGGTGCCTAACCGCCCACAACCATCCAAATCGATCGTCTGAAGTCATCACCTTGCAATCATCGTCAAAAGTGAACCTTTTTCTAGTGGTTACACTTTCTACCAATGGTCCTCGACCATCCTATGTCGAGCATCAGGAAGCTTAACCCGAAAAGAAAACATATAAAAAATGAAATTCAGCACATACATCGCTAGATCCCTAAATATTTAAGCATAAATGTGCCCAAAATAAATTTGCACAAGGTTATCATTCAACCCCTTTCGATGGGTCAAAAGCGGAAAACAAACAAACACAATTTGGTAATAATCAAAAATCACTTGAGTATCAAATTCCCGAATGACTAGTTCCTTGAACCCATCATTTGGAAGGAATTGCTAATGGAACAAAAACTCCAAATGTGGTTAAAGATTTTACCATAAATTTTGCGCATCAACGAAACCAAAGGCAAATTTGCAAGAACACACAAAAACCCAAAACTTGGGGCATCAAGTTGGTCAAAGTGACATACATTTGAATCACATCCATATCATTCAAACAACCACATCCGTTCAGCAACCGCATGTGGTCAATCGGCTCATGAGTTTCATACTTTACCCATTCTCCAATTGAGGGGGTAAGCAAATAAGCAGAAATCAAAATGAAAAATAATTCATTCATTTTGAATGTCAAAAAGGAGTTAACCCATTCGTCCAATAAAGTTAGATGTCATTAGTTTTTGCACCGCATTGTGTTGCACACAACATAGTACAAAAAGGGGCAACTGTAGACACCAAAATCTAGCACCCTTCAGTTCACATTCACCACCTCACCATCAAATCCTGCATAATAAAGATATATGCCTAAGTTCTAACTTAGGGATATAAAATCATGCACATCATTATACTTTCCTAATTTATTTAATTAAGAAAATCACCCTAGGATACCCTGTCTACCCATTGGACATGTGTCCTGGACACTTCATCCAACATCCATGCCACATCTTACCCACTCTTGTCCCCTTTGTCCTTGCACATGGGATAGATTCTCAACACCCATGCCACAACTCCTTTATTGTTGTCCCCTTTGTCCCTTCACATAAAATAGCATCAATCTCACTCCACTTGGGGCCACATCACCCCAGTTAAGTGAGCCATATTGAGTGACTCACTGTAACTACCCCTTCCACCTAGCAGTCCAGATTTGCCACTTGGAAAATTAGGCTTGCCACCTCACATTCCCCTCCAAATCCCCAGCCAATATATAAATACACCTTCAATCCACCAAATAGGAGGAGCTAAATTTGCATACCAACAAGCTGTTGAATTAGATATGGACCCGACGAGCAGTTGATGGCACAGGCCAGACTCTGATTATCAGCTCAGATTTTGAGGTAATCTTACGTTCAGCAAAAACTGCCCGTCCGTGGTTCCACAGTCGAGAACGCGCATCCGCGATTTCGTAACCACAGGTTCACGGTTTCCAACCCGTAACCGTGCTTCCGTGGTTCCACAGTCTCGAGAACAGAAATGGGTTCCATTGATAGAGATTGTGTTGTCTGTTTTACATCCTTATTGTTAATAGGTTTTTACATGTAGCGTTGGATTTTTTTTTTTTAATATGCGGGTGCTACTAATCCTCTTTACTAGTTTGCATGTGCACGGGTAACAGGTATCTTGGATAGGTTGTTGAAGCTGGAGTGGTCCCGTAGTGGATACCAAAGCCCACTCACCCCTTGAAGCTGTAGCTGAGGAACGAAGAACACACAAGCTCCTTAAATATCTTGAAGACCCATTTCCTATCAAAGTCATTATATTTAATAAGAGAGGCAGATAAAACATTGTTACATTGCTCCCAACATGTTTGGGGCAATTCAAAATCTTTGTAAAAATTGTATCAAACATCAATATAAAGATTCATTTGTGGCAATCTCTCTCTTTTGTATTGTATCTTTGTTTGTGTTTAGTTCTTTTGGTTATAGTTAATACGACATCATCCACTCTAGGATCGACGTAGAGGGGATCATCCAAATCCTCCTTCATAAACCTAGCCACATTAGGGTCCTCTCCGACTCCTAATGGATCCCTCCTCACCCTCTTGAACCAAGTAGTCCTCGAGATCTGGTACCTCCTAGAGAACCTCGAACTACCATTTCACTTCGTCAAACTGGTAAATCTCCAACTCATCCTTCTTTGTGGTGACCCATCATACTCTCCTAACTCGAGACAGTTCCTTTGCATCCTCAATCTATCCAGGGCATAAACACCATGGCCACCATATGATTTGGTGATCTCATAGCTCATTTATTACCTATCTCCCCAGTGGTAGAATACCTATGTATACCCTTTGTGTACATTTGTAGTCTTGGGACCACCTATATCTTGCTAGTCGCTCTAGGTCGTGGTGCCCCTGGTAGTGCATTTGGCCTGTTGATGACTATGTGCTCCTAGCACCACACCTGGAACAACGTTATGCACACTAGTCCTATGTGTTGTCTCATTTGTACATGATGTTGTACCCTAGTAGTACATTTGGACTCTTGATGGCTATGTGCTCCTAGCACCACACTTGGAGCAACATCATATAACTAGTCCTATGTGTTGTTTGTACACGATGTTGTACAATATCTTGTACAAACGGGCCAACACATACGACCCCCATGCGAACCTCGTCTCATGGTCTCACATGTCTACTACTACTCTCACCAATACCAATAGTAGGTGTTATCGACTGGTATGACACACTAGCAATCCCACCATTGCTCCACAAAGCATAGTTGTCAGTGCCCCAATCCTATGTCGATGTGGTATGTCATCGACATAAAACCACTCTTACAAATCTCATGTGATAGGTCACCTATTAATATCTATGTTGCCACCTCAAACACATGTGCCTTGTAAATTATCCTCCCCCTGATGGGGATCCTCAATATGCACCACACATCCTCTAGTGTGATAGTCATCTCTTTCATTAGTAACCAAAATATGGACAATTTCGAGTATCACCTCTCTGCTAGCGCCTTTAGTAGTGCTTTGTTTGCCTCTACTCGAGACATCAATGCCAAGTGTGGTAGCCCCACCACCTCTAGTGTGTCTCTCTCTGGTGGCATGAGCTATCGTAGTTCCTCCTCTAAGGTGCTCAACCACCACTCCCTACTCTCGAGCACATCATGCTACAATAAAAATAATCCATAAAAAATTCATCAATTTCATCAATAAAAAACAAACAAAAAAAATATATCATAAATAATTCACATAAGGAACAACCTAAGCTCTCTCTCTCTCTTTGAATCTGCATCCCGTACCCTTTAGGGTAGGAATCCACACCTTGTACGATATAGGGTATGGATTCAATAATCGCCAAGGTTGGCCGAATTTGCAAGTGATTTTCGAATCCATGCTAGGGCACCCAACGTGGTGATTTCCTCTTGAAAACATAAAAAAAATCTAAAAATTCTTAAAATAAAATAAAAATGCAAGTAAAACTTAATTTTAAGTAGAGTCTCGACTCTTACTTGTGCCTGCTTTGCTACTGCACCAACCTCACCCCTCGCAATAACTGCTTAGTGTGTGGGTGGTGTCATTCTTCTATTTTCTCTAGAGCTCTTTTTCTTTTCTTCACGTGGTGAAAATGAATTAAGTTTTCATCCATTTTTTGTCTTATATTCTCTTATTATCTTTCTCTCTCCTCTTTCTTCCTTTTGGTGCCTTTTCTTTTCCTTTCTTTCATTGTTTGCCACTCTGCTTTCTTCTACATTTGTCATTTTTGAGTTTCCTCTGTAATGTAATATTCCTTTCAAAACTCGAGGGGGCACCTTGGCTTGAGAGGTATTGATGTCCCTAATGCCTTGGTTTGCATGTAAAATTTCAAAGTGTCCATATTGAAACCATTTTTGCACCTCCCCTTTCTTCTAAACTAGTCAATCCTTTTTGTGGTCATTGTAGGTATCTACATCTTTCTTTGATGCATTTATTAGGCCATAAATACATCAAAGAGGGGGTAAAATGTAGACATGGAAAATTGACCCATCCAAATGAGTCATTTTTCCTTAGAATCCCTTGGGAGGCTCTCAAAATTGCTAAGTGTAAATTTGTACCCTCTTTTCTTGTGTTTTGCTTTGTTTTTCTTAACCTTGACCAAATTCACACCTAGTAAATTATGGGACGTAGATTCGGTAAATTTGGACTTTTTCTTTAAAAAAGTCTAAATTTTGAGCCAACCTTTTGTGGTGTCGGCTTGGCCAAGGTTAATTTTTATTTTCCTACCTCTTTAGCCCTCCAAACCCTCTATAAATAAGGGGGTTGGATCCCTTTTTAAGAGACAAGTTTTCTTTTGGAAATCTTGATGCATGAAGTGTTCCTAAGTAATCTAAGTGACCTCTTATGCAATCTTCATTTTTGTTGGTGTTCTTGGTGCTCTAGTGCTCTATCTTTCTTGTGCTTATTATGATTTGCAAGTGGAGGAGCCTTGACGATGAACTTGTCTTCTTGAAGGAGGAGAGGTCTTCTGCCTTTGCTCTTGCTTCTTCTACAAGCTTATTAGGTTGTCTCTTTGCATTCATTAGCTTTTAAATCGTTTTATTTTGTATTAGAACTGTGTTTCACATCTAGATCCTTTATTTTAAATCTCCCTGTGTGAATTTGCATCCTGCCTGTGATAGGACGCAAATTCGACAAAATCCCTATTTTCGGTTGTCCTACTTTCAGTTGCTCATTTCCTTTGTTTATCGAATCCATGCCCGATAATTTGTAGGGCATAGATTCGGTCTAGATAGAATTAGGGGCAACTATTTATCCCCAAACCCTAGGGTTTTGGTTTACATATTTTTTTTGCACCATTCCCTTATTGTTGTCATTATGTTTTAGCTTCTATCATTTTGTTTTATTTGCATTTAAATCATGTTAGTTTGGGGGTAATCATTTTATCCCCCAAAACCCTAGATTTCTAGTTGCATACTAGCTTAGCATTGTGTTTATTTTGTTTGCATATAGTTCGTTGTTTCATGTTGTCATATCTTATTGTGTTTGCTTCCAAAGGTCAACAATCATTCTTATTTTTAAAGGTTAGCTAAAAGGACCAAGGGGGCTTCACTGCTACACCTCCAAGCTCAGTCATATAGTGGCCTAAGCAAGTCCCCAAATGTTGATAAAAATTTATAGGGTTTTGTGAAGTTGTTTCACAAAATTTGAAGTTGTTTGGATATATCTAGATGTAAGTAAAAAGCTAAAGTAAACCACTGGATCAAGTAAGTGCCCTAAGTTAATTTCTTAGGTTGTTTTTTGCTTGTTTTATGCCCATTTTTGTTCCAAACCTAGATCATAAATAAAGGGAAAATATTTTGATTTATTTCTAGGCATTCAAAAGAGAAAAAACATATAATTTACATTCTAGGGTTAATTTTGTTTATGCATTGTCTTAAAACCCTTTGCTAGCAAAAAAAATATTAGGGTTTAGTCATCATTGAAAATCAATAATCATTTTAGGGTTAGTCCTTATTTTCCTGCATTTCTGTTTGTCTTGCATTGTTCTTTCATTTTTCATAGCTTAGGTTTTAGAAAAGCCAAACATAGGTGTTTGCTTAAAATACACACTAAACATCTTCATCTCGTACTTAGAGCAAATCCTTAAATCTTTCCTAGTGAACCCTTCGATCCCTAAGCCCTCGAGTGTACATAATATAACACACCCCCATAGTCACCTTGGCTTCCAATGGATCCAACCGAGAACGTTCACAACAAGGTAGTTTTCCCCCTCTACAATATTCATACAAAAAACTAAAAAGATCCCAAAAATGAAAATCAAGAATTCAGACAGTTTATGTAAAATGATGCAGGTTTCTAGCTATAACATCTCAATTGAGATGAGAAGTGTATCTATTTTTAAACTCTCAAGCTCTAAATAAGAGAGTTGTAATTTTTCAAGGGTGGGCGACCCGAGTACAACCCCTTATAATTTAGCCAAAAAATAACCCCAAATGGTATGACCAAATGGACAATGAAGAAGTAAATGGTTTGATGTTGCTAAATATTTCTTGCACAAGGCAATTCTAAAGGGTCCATAATACCCTTTTCTTTGTAGACTCTCTAATAAGAATCTTACTCTGAACTACTAATCAAATTAATGTTGAGGCCTCAAGAAGAGCCTCTAATGACCAAACATTCTTCCAAGGAAAATCTTTGGGAGAAGGAAATTTTGATTGTTCTAAATCCTCATATCCCAACTTGATCGAGTATCCACCATCCTTTGATAAATTTCAAATCAGCTTATTCTTTTGTGTAAAAATCAATAAATAAAACTCTTAAAACATCTTTTGAAGATTATCTGCAATTTGTTTGAGTTCTTCTCCTTCAACCAGGTTACTAAAAGAAATCCATGATCTAGAGTTGTTACTAATAGTAATATAGTCTTTGACATTTAGACTTTTACATGTTAGGCATGCTTAAGCCAATAGTTGCTATTTTGAGTTAGAGATAAGAGGATAAGGCTTCAACCAAGCATCGGACCAAAAATTTGCATAACTCTCCTCATCGAGTGACCATCTAATATGTTTCTTTATCAATTGCAAACTCTCTGAAATGAAGTTCCATGTTGACGATCCTATGGGTAGAGTTCTTTTCCTAAATACTTTCATTGCATCAAGAGAACCTATATTTTTTAAGTAATATTTTTGCCCAATTATTTCTTTGATCTTTGAATAATCTCCACCCAAGATTTTCTCCTAATGCCAAATTTGTAAGTATGCTCCTCCAATATTATTTCAATAAATTATTATTAATTTTTTGAATAAGCTATGTGTGGCTTCTATTGGGGGCCACTCCCATTACAAAAACAAAATATTGCATTGCTCTCATTACATTTCTATCAAATCAACTAATTCATATACAACTTGTCTTTCTATCAAAAATATTCTTCATCTACCTTTCTTATCAAAGAGATTTGCCATCTTCCTCACTATTAAGTTTTTGAAATCAACTCCTTTTTATCATTTCATACAGATGCCTTTTGAAATTGAAATTTTGTCAAGATAAAATTCAACACCATGAATGGCTAAAATATTTGTTACCCATTTTTCATATCTATAAATATAAATATATTGTCTATAACAATATGAGAGTTTCTTAATACTTTTTTTAGGGTTCTTATTCATGCCCCTAATATTCCAAGATATTATTTTCATTGTTTTTTTTTTTGTTTTTATTTATGGGTTTAGCCCCACTTCTTGTTAACACTTTGATATTTTCTTTTGTTTTCCCATATCAATATCCCTTTGGTTTTCTTTTTCTCTTTGTTTTTGCTTCTTGGGTCTTCTTCTCTTTTTTCCATTTCCACCAATACTTTCATCTTCATCCATCTCTTCAATCTTCTCACACTAATCAAAGTTAGACTTATCATCTATAAGTTTGTCTTGTTGTGTAGGATTTGTAGAGCAAGGAATAACCTCAAAAGCATGTTCTTCTTTATATTGCCCTAGAAGCCCTAAAGTGCAAGGACGCTCTTCCAAAGCAATTACCTTCTTATTATGCCCTAAAATTCTAAATTTTTAGATTTCCTCCATCTTTATTTATTTATTATGCTACTTTTGAAACCCTAAAGTTCAAGTGATAACCTCTACACCACTCTCAATTTTATTTATAGGAAAGGATTCTACGCTACAGAGGAAAATGAAGATGATTCACCTGGAAAGATCTTGACCTCTTCTACTATTTGTGTTTGGATTTTCCTCCACATTTACCTTTGCACCTTTAATTCCTTCTAAACTTTAACTTACATATTGTACTTTCTTATCCCTTATATCCTTATTTGTTTCTTCTAATTGTTGATCCAAGTGAGTTATGGTGGCCTTTTCCATAAGATGTTGTAGATAGGCTTTCTTTGCCCCTTATTTAGGAGTGGAATATCCTTTATCTGATCTACCTTATATTAATGTATGATTTCCTTGCTTCACCTTGAAGTTTTTCTTATGACCAATTTTTTGTCTTTTTTTTCATAGTTTTCACTTTGTAAACTCTTGCCAAGTGGCCAGTTTTATAACAATTGTGGCAATGAAATGTGATATTTTCATAATCCACTTGTTGATCCCATCCTCTTGATTCAAATTAAAACTTTAAGAATTGTGGCAAAGGTTTTGAAATATCCATAGCATCACATATTCTGGTATGTATAGCATGCTTTCGCTCCTTAATAGTCAATCCTTGATAATTTTTCCTAGGGTATTTCTAATATTCTTCAAAACATCCTTATTGATAAGGTGATATGTAAGTCTAAAAAGCCTAACATAGGTTAGAAGCTTTTTATAGATTTTGTCTTAGTAGAGTTTTTTTTCATACCATGGTCTTAAATAAAGGGTATCTCTCCCTTTAAACCATGGGCCACCACTTAATATTTTATCCCTAATTTTAGAGTTAGAAAAGATGACAAGGAAAAAACCTTTAGGAAGAAAACTCATAGAGTAATTTTATTGGCTTTTAAGCTTAATTATATCAAAATACCACGTGTCCCAATGTAAATAAACCAATAGTATTATAGGCTGAAATATCAATAATCAAGAGTAGAAATATATATGAGCAATCTAATATCTATATCAAGGCCAATATAATGATAAAATAACATTCACTTATAATATCAAATATGAATGTAAATGACCAAAATCATTCATGTACATGCATGAAGAATACTTACAATATTAATTGCTCAAAATTTGTATACAAGCTTCAATATTATAAATGCTTGCTATGGTGATCGTTTACAGACCGTTTTTCTAATCTCTCATATTACATTGTATGGAGTTGTCTCTATAATATAGACATAGGAAATGACTCTTCACATATTTGAATATTGCTCTCCATATGACAACTCCCATGAACTTTGGCTTATAATCTTGCCACTTGCATATTAGATTCTTCACTCTTTTCTTACATGCATACTTGACTCTATGACACTTGCACACTTATGCATGACTCTTACTCTCCTACATGCACTTCCCATATTAGACACTTGTGCACATCCTCACTTTACATATGACACTTGTGCACATCCTCACTTTACATATGACACTTGTTTACACTCTTACTTACTCACTTGTGCATTTCTAGCACATCGACACTTACATGAAAGGCAAAATATAAATCACTCATCTAAACTAAATATACAAACCCTAATCTACTACATATTTATATTTGTACCATGAAGGTGCCATGGGGGTACATTTGCATGTACCAAATAATGTAATATTATCCAACAAATTTGAATTCAATCTTCACTTCCACTTGATCCAATCTTAAATCTCTAAAAGCCCTAGCAAAGATCTATGTAACTTACATATTAAGCCCCTACTGTTCAAAACCATTATATCATGCTCAATCATCTCTCATCCTTAATGGTCAATTCTGGTGCAACATCTGCTACTTGGATCGAATTTTCCATATATTTGTTCTTCCACTTATCTTCAACTTGACCATCCAAACTTTCAACTAGGGCATCCTCACTTCCCATTAAACTTTTCAAATCTGACTTTCCTTCCAAACTAACTAGTGGGGTTGGGGCTGGGGATCACTCCTGGTTTGCACTCCCTCCTAGCTCACACTCCCTCTTAGTTTGCACTCACTTCCAGCTTGCACTTCCTCCTAGCTCGCACTCCCTTCTGACTCACATTCGTTTTTCTCTTCTTTCTCCCGACGTTCCCTTGCTTCAATAGTTTTTGGGAAACGATATTCATCGCATTCATGGTAAGGGTTTGAGGTATTGATACACTTCAAATGAATTCGTTGCTCTTTAGCCATATCTGAATATCTCAAGTTTTAATTGCACTCCCTCCCAACTTGCACTCCCTCTTGTCTCTTCTTTCTCCTTACGTTCCTTTGCTTCGATAATTTTTGAAAAACAATATTGGTTGTATTAATGATAAAGGTTTGTTTCCATTATATCTCTAAAAAATTGTTATTAATTTTATCTTATATATAAAATATATATATTTGGTTACATAGGAGAGTTGGTCACAACCACACTATTTTAAGTAACTAATAAGCGCAAGGTTCTATTCCACTTCGTTATTGTTGACTTGACAAAAAAACGAACCACTGGTTGCTAGGGATTCGTACCATCATCGTTGGCGGCGTAGGGTTTAAACCACAAGGGCTGCTTCCACCAAACCTATTCCACTTCATTATTGATGACTTGATGTAAAACGAACCACTGGTTGCTAGGGATTCATACCATCATCATTGACGACGCAGGGTTAAACCACAAGGGTTGCTTCCATTAAACCTATTCCACTTCGTTATTGTTGACTCAACGTAAAACGAACCATTGGTTGCTAGGGATTCGTACCATCATCGTTGGTGTGACACACACTCAAAAGATTCAAATCATACTATGACCTTTGTAAACTAGCTACCCCCAAGGTTTGAACCTAGGTATCTTCTTGATAAGTGCCTGGCCAAACAAGCATTGACCAATCCACCTAGCCCTCGTGAGCATATATATAAAAAATATAAAGATAATATAAAATAATCTAAAAACCTATAAATAAAATAAATAATTATTCAGTCTTGGGGATAGTGCAATAGTAAGGACTTTAGCTCTTCTTCAAAACGTCTAAGGTTCAAACCGCAACATGTATGTATTAAATAGTCGAATTGCTACATGTATGTATTAAATAGTCGAATTACTACGAGGTGGTCAGTTAAAAAACTTGATCTGCATGATACGAATCCACATAACTCCGATACAAATCACACTAATTTACTATAAACCTTTTTATAAGGAAAAAAAAAAATAACGTAATTATAAAAATCTTAAAAGTCCGTTATTTAAAAAAAAAAAAACTTGACGTTTCGTAAACCAAAGATGAGCATTAACCAATCAAAGAATGTGCCATGAAAATGAGAAAATGACAGAAAGAGACTTTGTCTACTCTGATTGCAACCTTGATAACATCTCTTCCTATCTCATTTCCTCCCTAGAAATTAGCACAGCCAACCCCCTGAATTCACATCACACTACACTCCAAAAGATTTCGAAAGTCACATCACACTTTTCTTCAAGCAATAAGTATTTGTCTTGGTTTTAGTGGTAAGGTTTTTAATAAAGGTTTATAAATTTTTTATAATAAAAAATTATTATAATTTTTAAATTTATATTAAGTTTTAGTGATTGATTAGAATTTTGGATAGGTTTGGGATTTTTTATAAAACTTGTAAGGATTTTGGATATTTATAGGAGGAGACTTAGGTTTAAATCCTCGCGGGCATGCTCACTTTGTGTTAAAGGTAGTAGTTTGTTTTGAATTCTTTGAGTGCGCGTTAAACTGATGATGATGGTACGAATCCTGAAGCAACGGTGGTCTCCATCTCACGCCGATTAATCTTAACGAGACAGATAGGTTTGATGGTTGCAGTCCCTGTGGTTTGAACATCGATTAATCTTAACGAGATAGATAGGTTTGATGGTTGCAGTCCCTGTGGTTTGAACCCTGGTCAGTTACTAAAAATAAGACAACTTAATGATTAGGGTTTTGGTATCACTTTGAAAGGTTCAAGGTTCAAACCACGGTCTACCTAGAAGAGGACGGTCTACCTAGAAGAGGATAGGCATAGGCTAAATAGTAGCGGCTGAATGTTTACCACCTAAATTTTCCATTTGATGTCTTGGAAGGTTGGAGTCTAGTTGATTTTGTCTAACCCAATTGATGTCCTAGAGAGTCATAATCCTGTTGACTTTGTCTAACCCAATAAAAGTTCAAACAACGACCTATCTAGAGAGGCTGATGGTAGTAGCCGAATGTTACAGATTACTATCCCATTTTGATGCCCCAGAAGGTCAAGGTTTAATTGACTTTATCTAACCCAATAGATGTCTTGGAGAGTTGGGATCGTTGATTTTCTCTAATCAAATGAACTATAATCTATAATGACAATGCCCAATGATATTATCGATTTTAGTATGTATTAAAATAAAAATTTATCCTGAAGGATACTAACCCAATGGATGTCTTAGAGAGTCGGGATCGTTGACTTTCTATAGTCCAATGAACTATAACCTATAATGACAATTCCCAATAATATTACCAATTTTAGTATGTTAAAATTTTTTCACGAAGGATAGTCCAATGGTGCAGGCTTTGGTTCTTCAAAGGTCCAAAATTCAAACCATGAATATGCTAAAAAAAAAATTATGTGGTTATGTGTTAAATTTCTTACCCATAAGCTTAACTCTCTCTTATAAAGAATCATTGCTGGATAAAGATACTCAATCCTAAACCCTCATTTGATGTCCTCGAAGGTCGAGGTCTAGTTGATTTTATCTAACTCAATAGATGTCTTAGAGAGTCGGGATCCTGTTGACTTTCTCTAACCCAATGGACTATAATCTACAATGACAATACCCAATGATATTACCTTTTACTACATATTAAAATAAAATAAAAATTTATTTTGAAAAATAATGTAATGATACCCGTTTTGGGGTTTTTAAGAGGCCCAAAAGTTAAACCATGACAATGCCAAAAAAAAAAAATTGTATAACAATTCTCGACGGATAAACTTTGCTCTCACGTAAATTTAAATTGTAACAAAGTTTTGGTGAATTGTTTACCATATTGTTTTAACCCATATTAAGCTCTGGTGTAAGAGATCTGGCATCATTAAATGTGAAGCTAACATTTCTCCGCGAACATTTTTCCTCGTCATTCCCCAATTTTACACATCGTTTCACCAAAACCTCATAATTTTCCCAAAACTTTAAATTCCTATGAACTTTGAATAAAGAAATCAAGAAAGGCGCATTGGAGAGTACATATTGTGCTGTGGTTGGGGGTATGGTAGTGATGGAGGGAGGTCTTGAAGACGACATAATCAGCGGCACTGGGGCCCACAGCAAATGCAATCCAAAAGGGTAAACCGTGAAATACAGTCGGACTGAAGCGGATTTCAACTCTTTTGGCCAGAGTTACGGTGAGAAACTTCTCTGGTTTAGGTCCCCCCAACAAAGGAGTGAATGCCTCGCTTAAAATGAAAGGAACAATATCAACCACAAACAAGACTGAAAAGGAAGCTTGGTTCAAAATACAAGAAGAGCAATAATAACTTTTGTTGTTATTGGAGCTTTAGTTGTCTTTGACCTAATGGACATAGCATGAATTTCACATTTTTTAGATATTTCTGGGGTTAAATCATGGGCAACTGCAAATATTTGAGATGGGCATCTCTGAATTGGTCCATGGCAGGAGTTGTACCGGTGGGTCATTGTTTTTGGTAAGTGGGTAGGAGATTTTTTGTGGATTTGGGTTCAGTAGAGGTAGGGTCCTTTATCAGCATTGGGGCAATGTGTGGCCTTAGGGCTTATGGGTCACGTATGTCAGCCCTCAATGGAGTTCCTGGAGAAGAAATAGAATGAGAACAGTTTGATTGAATCCATATCAGGTTGGAATAGGGTGTGGGTATACATTTGCATAGGATTAGGGTTAGGCACACATGGAGCCAAAGGTGGGGGAGAAGTACAGATTGGGGCGCAAAATTGGCAGCGGTTCATTTGGGGAAATATATCTGGGTATGCATTTGCTTCTTCTCTGCGTAACCCTTTTGTTTTTTTGGCGTTTGTGTTTTATATTTTGGGTGCACTTTTTTTTTCAATAGGATCTGATGGGGAGTTGAAGATTTAACAGTATTATTGGGCTCTTTAAATTATTGAGTTCATTGCTATGCATTTTGAGCAAAGGTGTCTCTGAATTGTTAGGTAGGGTTAAGTTATTTTGGAATTGTAGAAATTAGAAGGTTGGACATTGAATTCTTTGAACATATTAGCATGGTGGTAGGCTACCAGAGTTTATGGTTTAGGTACAGCAGAGCAGGCTAATGTCACTGATTATCCCGGATCTAGGCTTCAAAGTTGAAACCCAGAAAGTTGTATGGTTAAACTAGTGATTTAAAATACGAAGGGGCGGTTGCTATGTTGTTTCGCATTCGCATCCATTCCTTCATGCAATTAAGCATTTAAAACATAACCTATTGAGTTCTCACCATTTATTTGTTTCCTGCTTCTTGAAGCTTTTTCTGTTTTTGGTGTTTTTCAGGAACCAACATTCTGACAAATGAGGAGGTCGGCATTAAACTGGTAAGGTCGTCTTCTTTAATAAGGGAGAATGTATTATATGTGAGGGTGTGGAGTTGAGAAGTTTTCCAAATCTCTCAAAATCTCAGGCTGTTAAAGATCCTAGCCATTTTTTTTTTTAATGATTATAAGTGATTGAAACGTCCCCACAATATTACATTTTTTGCAATTATGCTTGCATCGCATGACAACATTACTACCGGAGTCTCCTCCTTAAAACTTGAGGTATTTAACCGGTTGAGCTCCTGTTGTTTTGGATTTCGGGGATATGCAATTATATTTGACATAATGCTCTAAGCTGATTTAAATATGGGTAAACTCTGGGTCTTCTCTTGGTGCAAATTGAGCTTCTTGTTTATGTATGATGATTAGAATTTATACGGAAAGTGACTTTAGTTAGAAAATGGTGAAGATGAATTTAACTGTTTTGAGTTTATTGAGGAAGCTTAACGAGATAAAAATGTTCACATAATACTTTTATTAAGTCATCAACGGCCTTTAGAAATATAGGCAAAATTCGGGTCCTTTCTTGTTGCAAATTGAGCTTCGTATTTAGATATAGTATTGTGAATTATAATTTATACGACAAGGGACTTCGGTTAGAAGAGAATGGTGTAGACGAATTTAACTGTTTTGAACTTATCTAGGAAGCTCAGCGAGATCAAATATTTACCTAATGCTTTATTTATTAATTGACGTGACCGTCTGCTTTTCCGTTGTACACGAAGAAATTATATTTCCCATGCTTTTATATAAATTTTCAGGTCTTCATGGGAGTACTTTGTGTACAATAACCCCAGTATGTGTCATATAATGTGCAAACTATACAATGCACAATGCCTTTTCCTCTTATCTTGGAAGAAGAAATACCTTAAGAGTGTTCAAATCTGTTTATGCAGTTATCTGATTGTTTATATTGTCAATCAGGAAAGTGTGAAAACTAAGCATCCTCAGCTGTTGTATGAATCCAAAGTGTACAGAATGCTGCAAGGAGGAGGAGCAGAAGGTAAGAATATTAGTTGCCCAAAGGATTATTTACTGCTTTGAAAAAGTGGTGTTGTTGTTTCTACATGGGATTTTGCTTTTGGTCTATATTTAATTTCAGGACTTACTTAGCAGGTGGAATCCCAAGTATAAGATGGTTTGGTGTTGAAGGTGACTACAATGTTATGGTACTTGATCTTCTTGGGCCAAGTCTTGAAGACTTGTTCAATTACTGTAATAGGAAGCTCTCATTGAAGACTGTATTGATGCTTGCTGATCAGCTAGTGGGTATCTTGTTCCCTGAATTCTTTAGACTTGTGCTTTTCCATTTTAATTATATTCTTTTTGGTTAAGCAATCAAAGAACAACAATTGAAATCCTAATTTCTGAATTTTTGAAATGAAATGAAATGAAAGATTTTAATTACGTCCACGAGACCCAAATATGGTCTATGGGACCTCAAATATGGAAGTACAACTACTCAAATCATATCATATGATCTTTAATATCTTTGAGAAGGTTGTTCCTTCTCCTGCTGATTTGTGTTAGCAATTCTCCAACTTTTTTTATTTTCCTGTCTTCAAATAAATCTGTAATAAACTCATTCCCAAGTGTTTCTTTGTATTTGTCACGGATATCTGAAAAACTCGGGCATTTATAGATAAAGTGTTCCTCTGTCTCTACTGCCCCTGTGCTGCATAGAGTACATATCCTTTCTTCCCATTGTTCTTTGGGCGTTGTCCATCTCCCTGTTTCACATCTAAGCCTATGAGAGCTAGTCCTTATCTGAGCAATGAGTATTTTTTCCTTCCACTTGATTTCAGCGCCTATATACGCTTTTTCCTTGTGGTCATACGTTGGGTTAAAATTTGCAATATAATATTGTCTTTTCCTGCTTTCATTTTTCCACATTCCACTTCTGAACTTTTCATTCACATAATTTTTAATGTCTTTGTTGACATTTGGGCATTCATTTATGTTGATTTCCCAACGTTTCATCCATTTCTGATTTTGTTTCATCCACGTATTCTTTCGCCTATGCAACTCTTCGTCCCTAACTGCTCTAGGCCATCTATCATTTGTCATGTTTTCTGTTTTATATCCTGTAGATTATTTTAATCAAACAAATGACTAAGGTTTGACTATTGTTATTGTCAGATTAGAAGGATTGAGTTTGTGCACAGCAAGAATTTTCTTCATCGAGATATAAAGCCTGACAATTTTCTCATGGGTCTTGGCCGAAAAGCAAATCAGGTTAGTTTGACAGTCTTTTTGGTTATAAGTTCTTGCATTAGATCTAGTACAACATAAAATTAACAGCTAGAGACTGGTATCATCTATGAAAATAAAATATTTAGAAATGTCATCGATTTATTCCTGTTGATTTACAATCCTTAACTGACTAAATTTTCTTTTCAAAATGTCAGAGATTGGTCAAATTTTCGATCTTTTTAAGATAGTATATGAATAAGCGAAGAGCTTGCAAATGAGTTTATTTTTCTGAAACTTTGAGGAAACTTTGTATTGCAGCATTGATTCAGCCAAGTTGATGTGCTGAAAATGCATGCTAAATGTCATGGGCTCAAAGATTTTCAATATGATGCTAGATAATATATAAACTGAATTGAAAGTTCAACTTTTTCTCTTTTATGCAAGAGAAGTCTTTGGTTCCTTAAATCCAAGTTGGTTGTCACAATGCCCTGCAGGTTAAGATGCGGTTAAAGGTACTGGAATACTTGTATGGAAAGTTTATAAAGAATATATTAATAGCAGGGTGCTTTTCAACATACATTTTACTAAGATACATAGGTTTCAATGACTGAACAGAGAAAATATTTGCCCTTTATTTGAGAGGCTTTAGTTAAAACTTGAAACTATGTAGGAGAGAAAATAGAGAAACAAGGCTTGTTAAACTCAATCATGTAGAATGTCATTGTCTATGTTACATATTTTATCCTAATTTTCCTTATTATTTACAAGGAACATTCCTCAAAGGCTTTAATAACTTAACCAAGGAATATTTGCCATTAAATTTCTGGTTTGTTGTCATTAAGGAAGATTTTGTGAAAGTTTTATGTTTCAAGCTTTTTAATCCCCTAAAGATCTTTTATTCATGAAATTATGCCTTTATATTTGAGCTTATACCCAAGGAAGCCTCTTAAGTGCACCTGAATTTACTGGTTCATTTTATAAGATTGAGAACATTCCTTTACAATGGTAATGGCGTCTGAAAACGAAATGTATCTGTCATTTCTTTTAACATTTTCTAACAATATTTCTTGATGTGCTAGCCTTCTCATGGTGGTTAAACCTAAGTATCTGTGTTCATGTTTGAGTTCAAATTTGAGAAGGGTAAAAATTGAAAAAAGTTTGAGACTCAGTAGGATCACATCATCCCGTTACTCTGTTCTATCTTGTAATAGAATGCAAATAAAGGAGAAGAACATTGAAAAAAAAGCGGACAAGAAATAAATGTATCATGGATAATAAGATTGTAATATAACCTACAGGGGGATAATACAAATATAGATTGAACCCAACAATGGAACAATTCTATATATTTGTCTACTTGGCCGTAGGGAGGAAAGGGGAGAAGAACAGGATTGTCCAAATCTCCAGGAATCCTACTAGATGATATAATATGTATACTATCTAATAGAATTTACATCCTATTGCATCAATATATGCCGTTAGGTATAAATTTATAATGACAATGTATTCTATTCAAGTTTGTAATATCACGCAGTTATATCAGCAGACATTCAGGCTCGAACTTCACACTGTCAGTTATACTCAGGCTCTATTACAGACACACAGGCTGGAATACAGGCTCAAAATTATACTCAAGCCTGAATAGAGACACAGGCTCAAACATTCTCTCATGCATAGACATGACTTTATGTGCTGTATTCTTTTATTCAAACTGTTGGTTACGAATCTGCCACAGAAAAGGGTTTGGTTTTGTCTATGCTCCCTAGACCCGTCCAACACTTTGAATGGCTGGAAGGAAGGAATGCCTTCCGTGCCAATCTCCAGAGAAGGCTGGCTCCTTTACTACACTACACTGGGGTTTCAGATTAGGGAACTGGAAAGAAATTGGGAAATTGCTGAAAGAGAGGAAATGACTGAAAGAAATAGGGAAATATGGCCACAGGCCAGATGGTTCCAAGGGGAAGAACAAGCAGCACAATCACTTACTTCTACTTAAACCAGCAGCAATCAATACCATGAATATAACAGAAACTAACACTGAAAATATTCTCTGATATGTATCCTTCAATAATTCCAGGTTTCGTTCTTTATCACACACTTAAATCCAGATTGCAGAATTACAGCATGCATATAAAGAAACAGAATTAAATTATTAATAGAAATAATGCTAGAAGGCATCATACACAAAAAAGGAGTCCAGAATCAGAACCAGGAGTCTTAATATTGATGCAGAATTTAAGTACAACAACTCTCTAGCAGAATGTTCCCCCCCCCAACCGATTACATTACCTTGAGTTGGCTTTTATAGGGGAATTCAACCCCGTAACCATTAATGCCAAAACCCTAAAACCGTTGGGGCAGCTGAGATTTGACCCCTGTCAGATGACAGAGAATCCATGGGATTCGGCCCACTCGTGTTTACAGCGGCTCCGGACGGGCGTTGCAGTTGGGACAACATGTCTCATTAATACGGTTGGTGCAGCTTGCCCTGAGGAACTTTCCCGGGACTTGACATGGCCATCTTGATGGGATAGGTCAGGGTCTCAAATTCGTGTGCCATGGATGCGCATTAAATGTCCATCTACCTTCTCCTTCGCTGGAATGCCCTTGCCTGTTACAGCCTTAGCGTTTAAAATCACTCGCTGGAAATTGCTCGAAATAGGGCTTGAAGCCTAGGTTCGCTGATTTGATATGCCGGCTGAGCTTCGCTAGGACTGGGTCTGAAGCTCGGCTTTGCTGGGGTAGGAGCCCGAAGTTGGGGGATTTGCCAAAGCCGCGTGGAGTAGAATTCTGGCTTGAAATTGTCCAAGTCCCAAAATGGACTTATTGGCTGTAATTCGCCCAGGTTAGGCCCGAAGAGGAGCCTCGCTCGAAATCGGGGTGAAGATGAGCCTATGTTGCCTTAGAAATATTTTCACTTAGAAGTGCCGCAATTAGCCTCGAAGCTGAGGTTCGCTTGGCTGGAGGCCCGAAGCTGGGGTTTGCTAGACGGTTGGGCGATGTTGGGGTAAACCTTGCCTTAGCCAATTTTGGAGCCAGCTGACCCCGAAGCCGAGGTTTGCTGGAGAAGAGGAGCGAGGTTGAAGGTCGCTTGAGAATGGGGCGAAGTTGAGCCCTCCAAGCTTAGAAATTTTCCATTGTTTAACACTGTGCTTCGCCCCTGGGGAGGCCCGAAGCTGAGTTTCGCTGCCTTTGAGGGCGAAGTCGGGGCCTCTCGTGTCTTAGAAACTTGTTGAACACCCAATGCTACGCTTCGCCCGGAAACTGAGCGAAGCTGAGCTTCGCCTCCTTTTGGAGCGAAGTTGAGCTCCTCCCATGCCTTAGCCATTTTTTGGGCCTCCAAAGTGGTTTTTTGCTCGAGTTGTCCTTTGCCCCGAAATCGGGCAGAACCGAGGGTTGGCCTGCTACTTGAGCAAAGCTGATCTTGGAGGAGAGAAAGAATCTAAGCATGAAAACAGTGCAGCAGTTTTTCAAAATTTTACCCCTTAGACAAAATGTGGCAAAATTGACAACACAAACCATAGTTGGTTCATATAGATTCGTGTTTATGGAAACATGTGTGCGCATGTTTGTAGTTTCTGAAAATTAGATAAGGACACAAACTTCAAATTCACACAGTATCTGTATGAAGATAATATGCCTGAAGATTTACATATGAAAATAATAACTTCACATATTTTGAACACATTGCCTATCATATGTATCTAAACATGTTCGATCAATTCCTCACCCATGATTTGCAAATTAACTTGTGGGAACATTTGTTATGACTATTTCCAATTTTGTATACAATATTGGTTAGAACTTCAAAACTATCTCACTGTTTGGCTGTTGGTGGAGTTTAGGCTTGTTCAACTGCATGTCGACATGCATTGATGCAAGTGTCGCCATCCAGCATAAGTTGCACTTAAAGTTTACTTGAGCACTAATTTATCTGAAACATATTTGGCTCCTTTTTATTTGGATCAAATGTCACAAACTTTTATAGTCCAGTTCTTTATTGATTCTAGGTGTATTGCCTTTTCTTAAAGTTCTCTTCTTTTATGGCAGACTCATAATGAGAGGTTGAGGTTCTCATGAGACAAGGGCATGTTTACACGGTCCTTTATTCCTTTTCAATTACTGCTTAACAGAACTGATTCCCATTATCTAAACCACCGATTGTTATGGGATCGTACACCATTTGAAGTCTCTTAGGTCTGTCCTTTTTATTTGATAACTTCTGGGGGACTTAACAGGAGTATCACCACTCTTAGAAGTGGGGTAAGGGATTTGTTGAGGTGCCATTAATGTTACATAAGTTTCAGGAGGGATGATATTGGTGAGTTGGGATTTACAATGCTGATCACTGTTCCACTTTTTAACCTTTTATTAAATAGAAGCTTTCCTCATGCTAGATAGAGAATGGATTTCTTGATGCAAATCCAGGGTTTTATAAGCATAGAGAACAAGTGGGAAGCCACATAGTTTCTTATAACCTAAATTTTTAACCAAACAGGGGGTCCATTTATTGTTGTTGATATTAAATAATTTCTCCTGCATCCAAATTTGAGGTTTTAATATGCATTCCTTGTATGTATTATTTAATTCTAATTTTGGTTTGTTTGCTTTAAGATGCTCTAGATGTACTGCATGGATATTCTCCTTCAAATTAATAGCTATAATTGATAATTGGATTAGTAACCAGTTGCTAGAGATTGCTTTTTCCTTGTTTGCTTAGCTTTCTAATCTTGCAGTTTAATATAGAAGAAGAAAGCAAATCTACAAGTTTTGTAGCTTGTCAACCCTTTCATGGCCCTGATTTACAGGCTCAGTAAATTACTTATTCTTGAAAAGGAACAATTTATCAAAATTGTTTTGCTTGTCCATACAAAGGCTTACATTATAAGTTTGTAAATTGACATACCTAATTGCTGAAGACAACATGGAAGCACATAATGACATCGCCTGCAGCATCACTAGTGTGTTCTAGTAGATTTGACATTTATACTTTTAAATCATGACCTTTTAATGAAATTTGTTGATATATATGACTTTCATATGCACATTGATGATTGCAACTTTGCTCAGGTTTACATGATTGATTTTGGGCTTGCAAAAAAATATCGTGAACCGACAACTCATAAGCATATTCCTTACAGGCATGTGGATATTAAAATTTTTATGTCAAAAACAGCAAACACGTGATGAATAAATCATTTTTTAATATTTTTCAATGTATTTTTATGAAGGCTTAAACTTTTGAATGTTGTGTGTCTAGGGAAAATAAAAATCTCACCGGCACTGCACGGTATGCAAGTATCAATACACATCATGGGATTGGTAAGTAAAACTTTGTTTGACATTAATGTTGAGGAATGGTGCTTATTTGCTTCTTCATCTGCCCACTTTTCTGTACCATTGCAAATATGCACTTACATTTTTTGCATGGGCAATACTTCAATTAAAATTTTTATTTCAGACAAGATGTTTCTGGGATTCATGATGTCATATCTATGCTGTTGCATCTTACCCCAGAGCAAGGCAGACGGGATGATCTGGAGTCATTGGGATACATGCTGATGTACTTCTTAAGGGGGAGGTAAGTGAATGCTAAACATTGGTGAAATTTATGTTTACCTGTTCTGAAGATTCTTGGGTTGTCCTTCACTGAGTATGTAGCTTACCTGTTGCATGTATCAGTCTTCCGTGGCAGGGATTGAAGGCTGGGACTAAAAAACAAAAGTATGAGAAAATAAGTGAGAAAAAGATGTCAACTCCAATTGAGGTATGGTTATCATATGAATGAAATATATCTCTAACATTTGGGCATTATCATGATGGCTTTTGGAGCAGTAATTCCAAAAGAGGCATGGTTTTGACACACCATTGACACACCAGAAACATATCTGACACTTTTGATTATGACATCACTGTGCTGCTGTTTTGAGTAGGTGTTGTGCAAATCTTATCCCAAGGAATTTGCCTCCTATTTCCATTATTGCCGTTCATTGCGATTTGATGACAAGCCAGATTATGCTTATCTGAAAGTTCTGTTCCGTGAACTTTTCATTCGTGAGGGTAAGGTTGTTTCAGAGAAAAATATTCCATTTCATCTAGTTACATCTATCATACAAGTTATTTCTTACAAGAGATAGCTGATGTTATTCTTTGAGTCCTTTTAGTGCTGTTATTATTTCACTCCAAATTGTTGAGTGTTGCTATTTCTTGCAATCCAGGTTTTCAGTTTGATTATGTTTTTGATTGGACTATTTTAAAGTATCAGCAAACTCAGGTTGCTGCCGATCCTCGTCCGCATGTAAGTCTTAAATATTTCTATTTTCAAGCAAGTATTCCTGCCATTGCTTCCAATATTGTAGTTGAGTGTTTCTTCATGACTAAATCGTATGTGGGAACAGCCTACTCTTGCAGGTGGAAAATTTGGCATGGGAGCTGGTGCTTCAGAAAGGATTACAGGTTTGTCTGATTATGGTACTTGCATTTATATTCAAAGTTGTGCTATTTTATGTCTTATAGTTTAGTTGTAAAACAATGTCTGTTTGAACTGATGAGAAAAATAGATATTAAAGGCTAAATAGTGAAAAAAAATCATGTTTGCAATGCACAAATCTGTTTCTTTTCCTGGAAATTTTTCCAGTATAGATGAATGTAGGAGGTGTTAGACATGCAATAAGAGTCTAGAGTACATATCTGATGACCAATATATTCCCGAGTGTCTAGACATGCAATGAGAGTCTTTAGTCCACAACTGATAACTAACATATTCCAGAGTGTCTTGTCTGACCTTTAATAGCTCCATAGCAAGAAAACTTGCTGAGTTCTTGCTAGTTTTCCGGCTCTGCAAGTTGTTTTTTCCCCCTTGGCACCGAGAAATTTGTGAGAAATCACCAAAATCTTGCTATTTTTTGGCAGAAACTTGGCAACAATCATGCAGATAAGTTCTGGAATGCAAAAAGCGACATTAGAAATGGGGAAAACCCTCATTTTCCTATTTTTTCCCCTCTGCTTATAACAGAAATATTTCAGAGGCCAACTAGATATAGTAGAACACTGTTGGAGATCAATTTGATGGATCACATCTCTTTTTGAAGATTTCATTCCTTGGCACAAGATTTCAGAGGTTTTTTTCTTTCCCTTGTTTTTTTCTCTCCTTCTCTGGCTAAAAGCATTTTTTAGACTATTTTTAGGTCTTTTCCTCTATTTTCTCTCTTCTCTAATGTTGCTAGAGCCTCTAAGGCCATTTCTTAGAGTCTTTAGACTTACCTTTTTTAAATTTTTCCGTTGGAAAATAGATGGTTTTTTCGGGTGAGGGCCAAGAACTGCGGTGGCAGCAATGAGCTGAATCTAGTTTGAAGGGAAGTAAGGAAAAGCAAAGAGCAGTTTAAAACTGTTTTTTTTTTCAATTGGTTATATGGGATTGAGACAGGCCCCACCCATATTACAGCATCACCACATAGTGATATTACAACAAAGCTTGGATATTATCCATGTATCACTTGGCAAGATTCAAACCTGTTTCTTCTCCTTGAATGTTGAGGAATCTAACAGGTTGAGCTAAATGCCATTTGATAGTTTAAAACTGCTTTATGTTTAATATGTTTGTTGTATTTTGTTAGTTTTTTTCATTTGATGATCATGATTTGTAATTGACCTCTTTTTTCATGAAAATCTAATAGTGAATCAACTTTCTGCTCTCCATTTTTTGTTCTAAATGTATTTTTAAAATTAAATTATTTTCTTTGATGTTTTTTTCTCGAGTTTTTGACGAGGTCTTGCCGAGTTTTCTTGAGTTGCCAAGAAACCCTCCAAAATTGGAGTGCCGAGTTGTGAGTTTTCTTACTATGAATGGGTCCATGACAACTTCCTATGACAGACACAATAACTGATTTATCACCCATAGGTGGGATATTGACACTTACAACACTCAAAATGGGTAGTCAAAAGACTCAAAATGGGTTTTTATATCCCTATGCAGACTACTAAAACTATACCTCCTAATACTGACAGAATTGATAAAATCTAACCTGCTATAATGCTTAGCACTTAAGCTATAATGAACATTTCATTGACGCTGAAGAGAGAATTTCTTCAAACATAGGAACCTGATTGAAACAGCATCTCTTCAGCAGGGAGGAATATTCATTTCCAGACATACAGAGAGAGTTCCAACTTTGGGCAAATAAAATTGGAACAATGGCTGGAAATTTGCCTTCAGTTATTAGCTATGTTTCCTCCTGCAGAAGTGTCCAAAGAGAGATGAAATAAGAATTCAGCTTTTACTATGTTATTGGCCAGGAGCTTTACAATTTTCAACCTGAGCTGCTTCAGCTCAGCATGATCCTCCTCTTCTTCCTCAAATGAAATTCCAATGTTGCTATTCCTTCAGTCTCTTCAGCTGGGCACACATGAAAGTAATAACAGTGAATATACTTATCCTATCCCTTGTGGCTTCTGCAACTACATTGCTCCGCAGATTGCCGTTTACATTCTCATCCTGCAACTTCCAACTCACTGCCAATATTTTTCCAGGAAAGAGAACCAAGGGCTTGTGTTTTTTTTTTTTTGCACTGTTGGGTTCCTTTTCTCACGAGGAATTTGACCATACATTGCCGAGGTTAATAATTTCACTCATACCTGACAAAGAAACTGCACTAAATGATATAGACCGAATAAAAGCTAGAATAGCAGAAGGGAAAAGAACAAAGAAAATGCATAAACACACTAATATAGAGAAGAAGACGATGGCACCCAAGTACTGCCCATTATCAGCCCATAATGGCTGAGGCATGGCCAGGGCAAGAAGCCATTATAAACTTTATCATATCTCTGCATATTGATATCAGATACATAGGGAGTAAACCATTATAAACTTTATCATATCTCTGCATATTGATATCAGATACATAGGGAGTAAATTCCTTCCTGATACTATCTCAATTAAAAGTTGAATGAGTTGGTGTGGAATGTGATATGCTTAGGATCCTATTATCTTAAATAGTTATGTTTTAATTCAATTCTATATGCTTACTTCAGTATCTTAAATAGTTATGTTTTAATCCCTTGTCAAATTGTTTGTGGTCATAGGAGGCCACCAGTTTATTAGCTTATCCAATGCTTGATTAGTCCCTCGACTAATATGGTCATTAGTAATATAATTAAAAATATTTTCAAGGTCCTGTGCCTTGAGCAATAAAAGTTGATTTTGTCAATTTGATTGAAGTTTTATTTTCTATATAATGCAAGTTGAAACTTTAGGGTCCTCTTCTTGATCTGATCAGAGTAGGGGTTGCTTTGAGTATTCATATGGACGCCAAGATCTAATGGACGCCATTGCAAAGATAGACATTTGCACCTTGGCACCATCTTACAGTTAGATGCCATAGCCTGCCACCATGCAGTCACGCAGTGCCAACATCTTTCTTTAGCATTGGTGTTATGGAACAACTTCAAATAGCAGCAGCAATACCAAAATGCATAAATGATTTCAGCAAATAATATTAGAGCAGATCCTGATCAATAATTAATAGTGTTACCGGTTCAGTCCCCCTAGACCCTTGGATCCGGATACGGTTCGTGTCCGATACGGATCCGGTACGATCCGACTGTGGGTCCATCCAGGGTTCCGCCCGGGGGACCCGTATACGGTCGGGTCCGTCCAAGGACGGCCTTGACCGTAACCGGGTCCCCCGGACGGAACCGTTGAATAAAATAATTTTATAAAAATTAATAAATATTTCTTATAAAAAATTAAATACTTAATGTGAATATAAAAAATTAAAATGAAAAAAATCTAAGACCCACTCAAGGACGGCCCCGACCATAACCAGGTCCCTCGGGCAGAACCGTTGAATAAAATAATATTATAAAAAATAATAAAGATTACATATAAAAAATTAAATACTTAATGTGAATATAAAAAATTAAAATGAAAAATATCTAAGACCTACTCCCACATACTTCACCTACTCCACCTACTTCCCTTTACTCCCGTTGCAAGTGGCATGGCGAAGTAAAAAAACATGACCAAGCTGCTAATTCAACCATTCGTCATGTTTGTGAAAGTGAAACCTAGCTCGCGGCGCAGAGAACTCCTCGCACTCCTCCATAGCTCGCGGTGAATTCCTCCAAATCCTAGCTTGCTGGTCAGGTATGTTAGCTCTTCCTCTACAATGTGTTAGATTAATATTAGAAAGTAAAGATAAATTTTATAAAAATGTAGAAATTAAACATTAAACCAGTTCAAAACAATTTAAGAACAGAAACCCTCCTTCGGCCCTTTTCGCCCTTCTCTCCTCTGCGAAAACAATTTAAGAACAGAAACCCTCCTTCGGCCCTTCTGGCCCTCTCCTCTGCGAAAACAATTTAAGAACAGAAACCCTCCTTTGGCCCTTCTCTCCTCTGCGAAAACAATTTATGAACAGAAACAGAAACAGAAACCCTCACGCAGAACTTCGAACAATTTAAAAACAGAACTTCGAAAACAATTTATGAACAATTTAAAAACAGAACTTCGAAAACAATTTATGAACAATTTAAAAACAGAAACCCTCGCGCAGAACTTCGAAACCTGATTCCCTTGCACAGAACTTCGTTTTCGCTTCTGTTCTCGGAGTCTAGCCAGCTCTTGAAGAGTTGATTAGAAAATATTATAATGGGTATGATATATTCACATGGATTTAACACCTAGATTTAAGAGATGAAGACCCATAGCTTCTAATTTAAGATTTTGAAATTCTTTATTGCAAGCAAGCTAAAGTACTTAGATTTTATGTTTGTAAATCAAAACCCATGAGGCCTTTCCAAATATGTTAGAAGTGAAACATATGTCATAAGGTAAATAAGTCAGGTAAAATAAGACGGATTGTAATTATATATTAATATATTATATGTATTTTTACAGTGTTCCATGGGGACGCGTTCCCTCCCCTGGGGACGCGTCCCCCCCGTTTCTCGCGTCCCCCAGCACGGGGGGGCGGCAAGGGGGACGTTTCCCCCTGTCCCCCTTTTGGGGGACGGTTGGGATACGTCCCCGGGATGGCTGAGGCCTGTGGCCTCTCGTCCTCGAGATGTCCCCCTTTTTGGGGCGTCCTTAGGGACGCCCAACCGTCCCCGGGGACGCCTAGCAGTCCCCGGGGACGGTCTAAACGTCCCCCATGGGGCCTAGCCGTCCCCCACGGCTGGGCATCCTCACCCAAGGGGGAAAAAAAAAATTAACTTAAAAAATGGTAAGGGGTGGGACCCATTTTGAGTCACCCCCCATCAAACCCTAAACCTAACAAAACAAGGAGTGAAAATAGAAGACTTCACTTATTTCCACAGCAGCATGGAAAACTCTTTCTACACAGGTTTTTTCCATCTCAACATGAATGGTAAACAAATAATTTAACCAAGGATAGTACCTGGTTCTATTTGCAACAAAACCCTAGATGTTCTTGGCAAAATTTGCACAAGCTTTCTCTATTCACTGTCTCGCTTCCTCTCTTGTTTTGCCGGTGTCCCAAACCTCCGAGGGTTTACTGTTATAATACCAAAAATGGTGCATTCCAGCACCAAATCCATCTCATTCCATGTACCCCTCTCATTTCAATCAGAATCCACAAATGGGTTTTGCAAGAAGTCAGCAAAATCAGAGGTTTGATTAGAGCGTGGCTTCCATGAGGCAGTGTCATTGCATCCTCTTGCTAGTTTGTAGTGATGGTTCAGACCTCCACTCTCTCTTTCACCAAAACTTAGGGTTCCAATATGAAGGCGTGCAAGAAAAGAGTTGCTTTATATTGATTTGTATAAGGTTAGCCCTAATTTGGTACTTGTCCCTTACTTAAAATCAAACTTTCATGCTTACAAAATTTCCCTACCAAAGCCAACACTAAACTAATTCACTTGTGGGGTCTAATCCCCAAGGACCTATGGTAAGGGTCTTTGGAATTATGCTATAATGCCATCATTACAAGACTAAAAGGAGGTTTATTTAAACAATACCAATTCTTTTGGTATAGTGACTGAAAATTTGAACAATTAGTGACTGAAATTTTTTAAAAATGACTGTCTTTGTTTGAACATTGGTGGCTGAAAAAATGATGACTGTTATTACTTAAAATGATGACTGTTTGAACATTGTTTGCACTTGATATCCTTGGCTGAACCTTCAAGTTATAGTTGTTGAACTTAAAACAATTAAATGGCTGCATATTAGTAACTAATATGAATATGAAAATGTTAAATGACTCAATTATGGCTGCACTTATGTGTTAGCAACTAATCTGAATATGAATGGCTGCACTTACATAATTGATTAGTAATATGAAATATCATTTTTGTTGGGTGTAGAATTCTGAATGTGTAGATTATTCTAAATTTCTAAAAAAATTCAATTTTTATAGTATTATACTAGCCATCCCCCCCAGCCGTCCTTGAACCGTCCCCGTCCCCCCATCCCCCCGTCCCCCCGTCCCCAGGCTCGTGGAACCTTGTATTTTTATGGTCACAAGCTCATTGACATACATACGTAAGACCTAACTAATGCGTTATCCCACAATTGTTTTTTACAATTTATAATAAAATAAAAAGATGTATTATGGTTAATGTGTTTGGTAGATAAATTTCATAGACTTTGGATAAAAAGATATATTATAAAAAGATGTATTATAATATAGATGGATAAATAATTTTTAAAAATTAAGTTATATGGATAGCGCATGGGTTTGGGTTTGGGCTTTATAATTTTTAATAATTTTTTAATATTTATAAACATTGTTATATCCAAAGTTATATCGAACCGATGCGCTATATCCGAGGTCTGTTCGTCTTTAAATATTATAACTTATAATAATTAAATATTTAAAAATAATTTAATATTATAACATTGTTATATCCAAAGTTTTATTCTTTAAATATTAAAACTTATAATAATTAAATATTTAAAAATAATTTAATATTATAACATTGTTATATCCAAAGTTTTATTTAACCAAAGGTCGTCCGTCTTTAAATATTATAACTTATAATTAAATATTTAAAAATAATTTAATATTATAACATTGTTATATCCAAAGTTTTATCTAACCAAAGGTCCGTCCATCTTTAATATTTATAAACAAAGTTATATGGATAGCGCATCGGTTTGGGCTTTGGGGCTTTGGATTTTCTTCGGGAGGTCCAAGGTTCAAACCTAAATAACATTTTAATAATTATAACTTATAATTAAATATTTGAAAACAATTTTTTAAAATTTATAAACAACAAGAATATTTAAAAAAAATAAAAAAAATAGATTTATAATTTAATCTAAATCATATTTAATTTTTTATCTTCATTCTTTTCATGCTTTAATTTTGTTCTTGAAAACTAAACTTAAAAGTTAAACCTTATAAGTTATAACCAGTGTTCCACGGGGACGCGTCCCCCCGTTTCCCACGTCCCCCAGGACGGGGGGACGGCAAGGGGGACGTTTCCCCCGTCCCCCTTTTTGGGGGACGGCTGAGGCCTGTGGCCTCCCGTCCCCGGGACGTCCCCCTTTTTGGGGCGTCCCCACCAAGGGGGAAAAAAAAAAAAATTAACTTTTTAACTTTTTAAAAAGGGATGGGGTGGGACCCATTTTGAGTCTCACCCCCCCCTCCAAAACCCTAAACCTAAAACTAAGTTATATAAAGTGAAAACAAAAAAGTAAAAACTACTTACACTCATCTTTCATTTTTCAAGAGTAGAAAAAGAGAGCTGGAGAGCAAAAGGAAAAAGCAGCAGTAGCAAGGGCAGCATAGCAGCAGCAGTAGGCAGCAAAGGCAGCAAGGGCAGCATAGCAGCAGCAGTAGGCAGCAAGGGCAGCAGCAGTAGGCAGCAGCAGTAGGCAGCAAGGGCAGCAAGCAACAGCAGAAGGCAAGGGCAGCAAGCAAGGGCAGCAGCAGTAGGCAGCAAGCAACAGCAGAAGGCAGCAAACAACAGCAGAAGGCACTAGGTTTTTAAATTTTTTTTACCTCTTCCAAGCTGTTAGGGTTTTGAAGTTTTCAAATTGAAATTTTATATTTTAATTTCAACACAAAACATGGCCAGCAGTGCATCAGGGTCTTTTGAGGTTGATTTGGAGGAGGAAAACCAAACTGAAAATCCAAACATAAACATGAATACTGCTGCTGTTAGGGATTCATCCTCTAACATCCAACCCCAAACTTCCAAAGGGGATAGCACTGCTTCTCAACCTAGTTTTGGCTGCCCATCTTTGTTACTTAAAGAATATGCCAGGGGTCCATTTAATATAAAAAAACCACTGCTGCAATTTGTAACTAACTGTGACCAAGGGAAAAAAATTTCTGGGGGCTCAAGAACATGGCTGTGTAATATTTGCAAAACTACATTTAAGGGCAGCTATACTAGGGTTGAGTCTCATCTCACAGATAAGGCAGGAATAGGGGTTAGGGCTTGCCAAAAATGACCTGGGCACAAGTTAATGAAATCCATAAGATTGTGCAAGAGTCTAGATTTAAAAATTTTGGTTTTTCTTCATCTACAGGCAGCCCATCATTTAGAGAGGACGTTGGGGCCTCCTTAGAACAGCCACAAGAATTAACCCAAACATCCAATATGCCACCGCTGCCCTCAAAGAAAAGGGGAACTGTAAATGAAATGTTTAATGTGCAAGGAAGAGAATCAGCAGATGATGCTATAGCAAAATTATTTTTTGCACATGGGCTGCCTTTCCATATTGCACGCTCCCCCTACTTCAAGGACGCAGTAAGAGAAATAACCAAGGCAGGGACTTCATATCTACCGCCTGGAGAAAATAGGCTGCGTACCTCTCTTTTAGACAAACACTATTCCAAATGCAATGTGGTTATGGAGCAGATGAGGAACACATGGTTGACTCATGGATGTTCTATCATCATGGATGGGTGGACTGACATTCGTCAACGTCCACTCATCAATATCATCGTCACATGTAAAGCAGGTCCCTATTTTCTCAAAGCCATTGATTGCACGGGAAAAAAAAAGGATGCTGAGTTCCAGTTCCTTCAGTTGAAGGAGGCTATTGAGGAGGTTGGAGCCTCCAATGTTGTACAGGTAATCAATTCGATAATTTCTGTTTTACTTTAAGTTTTAAGTTTTAATTTTTTCAGATTTTTTAAAGAAAATTAAAATCTTTAAATTTTAAAATTACAAATCTAGATTCTAAATGGCTGTTAAAAACTTAAATGAGACCATTTTAATTTTTTGTCGTACACTACAGGTAGTTACAGATGCAGCCCCTGTTTGCCAACGTGCGTGCAAAATGATAGAACAAGAATATAAACATATTTTTTGGACCCCGTGTTGTGTTCATGCATTGAACAATGCATTGAAAGACATTGGGAGGATAGATTGGGTGAAGGAGATGGTTGCACAAGCTAGAGATATGCAAATGTTCATTTGCAACCATCACACTTCGTTAGCCCTCTTTCGGTCCTTCTCAAAGAAGGAGTTCATCAAACCGGGAGACACTAGATACGCCACCTACTTCATTTTATTGGAGAGGATGATTGAGGTGCAAGATGCTCTACAATCCATGGTAGTATGCACGGAGTGGAAGAGGTGGCCTTAATCAAGGACAGAGGAGGGCAAAAAAATTAGAGACAAAACATTGGATGATAGTTGGTGGTCTCAAGCCAAGTAAGAAACCAAAATGTTATTTTAATTTATGATTTTTCAATTTTCATTGTTTGTTTCAAATTGGAGTGCTCATATGACAATGTGACATATAAGTTTCTAAATTTTGTTTTTGATTTCTTGTAGGTATATTGTGTCTTTTGTTGCCCCTATTGTTGCTGTCATCAGATATGCCGATTACGTATGCTCCTAGTCTAGGAGAAATATATGAGACTTTTGACAAGGATGTTGGGGGAGATTAAAAAAGTCATTTCTCGCTAGAGATCCATCCCCCGTTATTCTATGAGGCCTACATCAGGCCTATTATATAGAGGAGGTGGGATAGGATGAACACCCCCTTCATATGGCAGCATATGCAAGAAACCCAAAGTGGTATGAGCTTAGGCCTGGGAGAGTGCCTCCCCATGAGGATCCAGAGGTGAGAGAAGGGTTTTTGGAGGCCATTAGAAAGATATATGCGAAGGAGGAGAGCTCAAATATTAGAAATGAGTGGCTCAATTTTGCTAATCTCGAGGGCCCTCGCTTCAGCCACCCAGAGTGTAGGGAGGATAGGGCTACCATTGCCCAAAAAATCCCATTGGATGGTGGCAGCTATATGGGGACAGCACACCTAACTTGAAATATTTTGCAATTAGGGTTCTTTCACAAGTTGCTAGTTCCTCTCGCCGCCGAGAGGAATTGGTCTACATACAGCCTTTATCCACAATGTGAGGAGGAATAGGCTTACCTCTCGCAGAGCGGAGAAGCTAGTTGCAGTGGCATAGCTCTCTTCGTCTTCGTGAGAGAGTTAAGCCATAGTACAAGCAATCTCCACCTACACGATGGGATGTTGATCCAGAGGATGCAGGACAGATTGATGAGGATGAGAGTCATGAGGGGTTGGTTGGAGTTTCATTGGAGGATCTTCACTTAGATGATGAGGGCATCTCATCAAATAGTGATACAGATTTTGATAGTGATAGCCCAACAGAAGTTCCATAGGAGTTCTATTACATTGTATAACTATACTCCTTTACTATTTTAGTTTTGAGTCTTTTTGTTGCAAATGAGCATTGATACTATGACTATTTCAAATTTCTTATTGCTGTCATATTTGAACAGTTAGTGACTGAAAATTTTTAAACATGACAGTCTTTGTTTGAACATTGGTGGCTGAAAAAATGATGACTGTTATTACTTAAAATGATGACTGTTTGAACATTGTTTGCACTTGATATCCTTGGCTGAACCTTCAAGTTATAGTTGTTGAACTTGAAACAATTAAATGGCTGCAAATTAGTAACTAATATGAACATGAAAATGTTAAATGACTCAATTATGGCTGCACTTATGTGTTAGTAACTAATCTGAATATGAATGGCTGCACTTACATAATTGATTAGTAATATGAAATATCATTTTTGTTGGGTGTAGAATTTTGAATGTGTAGATTATTCTAAATTTCTAAAAAATTTCATTTTTTATAGTATTATACCAGCCGTCCCCCAGCCGTCCCCGAGCCGTCCCCTAAAATCGACCCGCCGTCCCCGAAACCCGTCTCCCCGTCCCCCCGTCCCCCAGGCTTGTGGAACCTTGGTTATAACTTACTCTCAATATAATATTTTAATTTTTATGGTACTTGTTAAATTTTCAATTTATAAATTATTTACCAAGCGAAATTTTTTTTTTTTTTTCTCACAACTTACAACTTGCTTCCATTTTAATAGCTACCATTCCTTATTTCAGGTTCAAAGTTCATCAAGTAAAGGACAGATTTTTAGACTTTTAGTTTTCACTTGCAGAATATAAATTAGAATGGCAACAAGTGCAAGCTCAGTAGGCAAGTCCCGATTTAGAATTGATCCAAAAGCCCCACTATGGAAATATGTCACTATATTAGAGCAGATTCCAGGGGGTGGAGGCTACATATGGGTTTGTAATTGGGTTTGTAATACCTGCAATGTTCGGTATAGCAACTCATATAGCCGAGTGAAAGCTCATTTGTGTGCTCTACCTGGCCAAGGCATCAGAGCTTGTCCAGGGTCAAAAGATGCACCAATGCCAACATCTGTGATATTGCAATACATAAAAGAACAAGAAGACACAGATGCTTTAGCCACTTTACCATCGGGCCATCGTTTGGCAAAGAAAGGATCTCGATCGAAGAAGCCACCTACTGCCTCACCTCATGCTGGTAGCCCATTTGTGGTTGCACCCCATCCATTTTCAGACACACCTTCCACGCACGAAGAGGATTCTTCTCTTTCACGGAAAAAAAAACAAAGGGACCATTGGAAAAGGCATTCCAAAACGAGTCTAGGACATTGCAAATCAAATGAATTGCGTGTATGCCAATGGCTTGTCTTTCAATGTGGTTAGATCACCTTGCTATACCTGCAATGTTCGGTATAGCAACTCATATAGCCGAGTGAAAGCTCATTTGTGTGCTCTACCTGGCCAAGGCATCAGAGCTTGTCCAGGGTCAAAAGATGCACCAATGCCAACATCTGTGATATTGCAATACATAAAAGAACAAGAAGACACAGATGCTTTAGCCACTTTACACTCGGGCCATCGTTTGGCAAAGAAAGGATCTCGATCGAAGAAGCCACCTACTGCCTCACCTCATGCTGGTAGCCCATTTGTGGTTGCACCCCATCCATTTTCAGACACACCTTCCACGCACGAAGAGGATTCTTCTCTTTCACGGAAAAAAAAACAAAGGGACCATTGGAAAAGGCATTCCAAAACGAGTCTAGGACATTGCAAATCAAATGAATTGCGTGTATGCCAATGGCTTGTCTTTCAATGTGGTTAGATCACCATATTGGCAAGATATGGTGAAAGCCATTAATGATGCTCCAAAAGGGTACCAAGGCCTAGGTTATGAGAAGGTGCGCACCACTTTGTTGACAAAGGAATTTTTTTTTTTTGTAGAAGATTGATTGCAGCCCATCAGAGATTCATGTGTTGAAACAGGGTTGTCTATCGTTTCTGATGGATGGAAAGATGCACAAAATTGTCCTTCGATAAATGTTATTGCAATAAGTCCCAAGGGGGCAATGTTTTTGAAAGCAGTTGATTGTGAAGGGCAAGTGAAAGATGCCCAATTCATTGCTAACATTTTGATTGAAGCAATAGAATCGGTTGGCTCTCAAAACATTGTCCAAGTCATAATGGACAATGCCAAAAATTGTAGAGCAGCGGGGATGTTGGTGGAGGCAAGGTATGAGCATATATTTTGGACACCTTGTGCTGCCTATTCACTCAACTTAATTTTGCAAAAGTTGGGGAAACAAATTGAATGGATAAAAGGAATATATGCTGAGGCCGAAGACATTCAAATGTTTGTGACAAACCATCACATGTCGCAAGCTATATTCAGGCAATTCTCAAAATTGGAGGTGTTAAAGGTACGAATTTTGTATAATGATGTTTAGTTTGTTTTAAATTTTGAAAACATTTTTGTTTTGTTGTCTAATTTTTTTATTTTACTAAGTTATTGAGACTCGATTTACCTTGCACACAATCGTCTTGAGGCGACTTGTGAAAGTGCGAGAGGCATTGCAAAGTATGGTTATTAGTAACCTTTGGAGTGTATGGCAGCAGTCAAACACTGAGAGGGCATACAAAATAAAGATGTTGATCCTTAATGATGATTGGTGGGGTCGTGTTGATTACTTGCTCAAAATAACTGAGCCTATCATAAGCATGTTTCGATTGTAGACATGGATCAGCCATGTTTAGGAGAGGTATATGATGGGATAGACTCAATGATCGAGAAGATCAAAGCCATCATTAATGCAAAAGAGCAAGATCCCTATGAGACATTTTGCAAACAAGTGCAGTCATTTGTAATTGAGCGGTGGAACAAAATGACGACTCCCTTGCATCTCCTTGCCTTCGCATTGAGTCCCAGATTTTATAGTAGTGAAATCCTTTCTTTGCCCAGTATAGTTGCACCATATAAAGATATTGAAGTTAGTGAAGGGTACAAGGCAACATTCAGAAGGCTATATCCCGATTCTGAGATTGAGGACATAGTTTAAGCTGAGTTTGGAGACTTCATTTCCTCTATAGGACATAGCCTTAGTGCTTGCCGTGACAAATACAAAAAGGATGCTCATATGTGGTGGTATTTGCATGGGCAAACAACCCCAACCTTGCAATCTCTTGCAATTAAAATATTATCACAGGTTTATAAATTTTGAACTCTATTTTTATAGGTATAATTTCAATTTTTAATTTTGCATTGTTTTTGAAAAAATTTCACTTGTGATTTTCTTAATAGGTTGCAAGTTCGTCTTCATCCGAGCGGAATTGGAGTACATACTCCTTTATCCACTCGTAGAAGCGCAACAAGCTGGTAGCAAAGAAGGCTGAGGAGTTGGTCTACGTGCATTCCAACTTGCGCCTTTTATCGCATATGCAATCAAACGATAGGGAAGGGCCAACAAAGCATTGGGATGTCAGGGCAGAAGATGTTGATTTAGATGCTTTCCACTCCCATGATTTATTACTTGACATAGAGGCTTTGGCTTCGCCAAGCCAACCGAGTGGTGTTGGTGCTGGTGCTGGTGCTAGTGCCAGTGGGAGTGGGAGTGGGAGTGGGAGTGGGAGTGGGAGTGCTAGTGCTAGTGTTACTGCTACTGCTTGTGGTTCTAATGAATCACATGTTGATGTTGATGCTTCTGATGAAGACATTGAAAATGAATTAAAAAATATTTGATATTTCAATATGTGATAGTGTTGATGTGGTTCATTAAAAATGCAAGTAGCCCAATTGTGAGTGTTTGTACCAATGTGAAATGCTTAGCAAATGTTGATTTAGTAAATGAAAATGTTGGTTTAGTAAATTAATATATGATGTTGATTTAGTAAATTAATATATGATTTTTATTAATTTTTGTACGACCGAACCCAAAACGAACCCAAGAAAAAAAAAATTGCCATATTGGCGAACCGGGTTCTTCGAACCCGAACCCAAACCCAAAACGGACCGGTAACATTGATAATTAATAATCAAACCAAATTCGAATCAAGGAAATCCAAATGTCACTTAAACAAGCGACTAAAATCCAAATTCTCCGATGATCCCAACAACCATCTCCGATGATCCCAACAACCATTACCAGATTCTTCCAATTTATAGATGAAATCAATAATAACCTAACCCTAATCCTCATAATCCTCAAGGGCTGATTAACTAAAACTATGGCTCGAGCTAATAAAAATAATGATAGCCAAAAACTAACGTCGCCCTTCCTTTTTTGTCACGTCTCCCATTCCTTTTGCCTCATCCTTATCCAATTAAATTAATTAAAAAAAGAACTCTTTTTCCTACGTGTCCCCTTATTCCCCACATTCCCTTTCCTTTACACTTCCCACCTCACTCCCTCCTTGCTCCCCAAAACGTTTACCCCCGCCCCCACCTTTCTCCCCGCCCCTCGTCCTTTACCTTCACCATTTCCTATCTTATAAATATATATAGATTAATTAATTTTTAAAATTTAAATTTAAATTAAAAAAAAGAAAAAACAATAAATTAAAAAAATGAAGGGAAAGAAAAGAAAAAGAAAAAAAGAAGCAACAAATTTAAAAAATAACAAAATAAATAAATAAAATAAAAATAAAAAGTAAGTTAAAAAAAATCAGGTATTGTCGGACCTTTGCGGAAGACCCTATCGTTCGGTGTTCATCTCTTCAAACTGATCAAAGTGCATGAGCGAACCTGCTATTGCTATTGGTTGGACACGAGTTAACTGTCGATTATAGCATATTGCTTTTTCAAAGTATTTGTGTATGAGCAGAAAGAAGTGCCAATCCATAAATCTTGGTAAAGCATCACAACACTCCCATTAATATCAATAGTTTTGACCATCTTCTTTCTTCCTTAAGCGCTATGGATTCACCTCCACCTGACACCTCAGGTTCGACTCCTAACCCTCCCATGGTTACTCCTCCTCCTACCACTCCAACTTGTAATCCTCTTCTTGATACTATTGACCCTGACCTACGTGCATATCTTGAGCGTTAAGATTAGTTGATTTGCTTCAATGTCCATAACCTTAAGCAAGTAAGAAAAGTCAATTTGTTTCATTATCCAAATGCTGCTTAGCATTGAAAGACACCTAAACTTATCCCCTACTACGCCTCCTCTGCTCTTGGGGTCTCAACAAACCATCGGGCAACAATCTTTGACCATTCAACTGTTGAGCAAGGTGCAGCAAAAGAATTGCAAAAGTATTGTCATTGTTGTCAACACAGTCAGATTGATGCAGTTTGTGCAGTTCAGAGGTCAGTCAGATCAAGTGCAGAAAGTTTCAAGGAAAACAGAGGTGACCCAGATTCAGAAACTGGCAAAAAGAGACAAGGAAGAAAACTGTCGCGATATCGCGACATGGTCGAGGAGAGAGAAGGCGCAGCCGGAAATGTCGCGATTTCGCGACATGTCGAGTTTTCGCTGAGGAGAGAGAAAATGTGTCGCGATATCGCGACAAAACCGAGGAGAGAGAAGATGCGAGCAAAACTATCGTGATATCGCGACATGGCAGAGGAGAGAGAAAGTGAAAGGTAAACTGTCGCGATTTCGCGACATGCTGGCAGAGAAGGAAACAAAGGTGTAGCGATATCGCTACATGTTGAAACAAAGAGAAACTAAGGTGTAGCGATGGCGCTACATGTTGAAACAAATGGAAACAAAGGTGTAGCGATATCGCTGCATGATGAAAATACATGGCACAAAGGTGTAGCGATTTCGCTACAATTAGGAAGTGCAGAAAACAAAGATGTAGCGATTTCGCTACAAGTGAAAAGACACAAACAAGAAGATGTAGCGATTTCGCTACTGCATGGAGCAAAGAGCGTACGGAAGCCAGAAGCGTCGCGATTTCGCGACGAAGATAACGATGACGTCAGCAAGGGCCGAAAGTGTTGCGATTTCGCGACAAGTTTCAAAGAAAGCTGCTAGAAGCCAGAAAAGTCGCGATTCCGCGACAAGAAGATGATGATGTCAGCAAGAGCCGGAAGCGTCGCGATTTCGCGACATGTTCCATTTTCACTGGAGTTGGCAAGGAGAGTTGTACGGAAGAGCAAAGTGTCGCGATTTCGCGACATGTTCCATTTTCGCTGGAGTTGGCAAGGAGAGTTGTACGGAAGAACAAAGTGTCGCGATTTTGCGACATGTTCCATTTTCGCTGGAGTTGGCAAGGAGAGTTGTACGGAAGAACAAAGTGTCGCGATTTCGCGACAGGATGAAAGGAAAGCTGTTGGAAGCCGGAAGCGTTGCGATTTCGCGACAGCATTGAGGATGACGTTAGCAAAAGTTCAAAGTGTCGCGATATCGCGACAAGATGCAGGGAAAGCTTGCAAGAGCCAAAACTGTCGCGATTTCGCGACATGCTTAAGGATGACGTCAGCAAGAAGTTCTAAGTGTCGCGATATCGCGACATGAACAGAAGAAAAGCTTTCAAGGCCAAAATGGTCACGATTTCGCGACAACCTTCAGGGTGACGTCAGCATAAGTTAAAAGTGTCGCGATATCGCGACAGGTAACAGTCTGGCAGGTAAAACCCGCAGGAACATGCAAGGTGACACGTGTCGAAAAAGCCGACAGGAAAATCATGCAGCCAGTTACATAAGAAGTAACTGAAGTCAGACAGACAGGTAAATATTGACAGGTGTTGGACATGCAATGCAACAGCCAAACATGCATAATTGAAACGCATTCGAAAAGCCGAATATGAAGGATAATAAAAGCATTCGAAAGGTCGTATTTGCGAGCATTCTAATGCACGTATTTGAAGCATACGGAAAAGCCGAACATGGAGAATCGAAAAGCTTTCGAAGAATTGCATATGGAGAAAAGAAAAGGCACTCGAACGAACCGTATGTTCATGCATTCGAACAATCACATTATGGACAGGAGTAATGAATTCGAACAGTTGGAGAAGGTCATTCGATCGCATGCCGATTGAAAGGTTATAAAAAGAATAATCGTACGAGAGAAGATGTTGTCATCGTTAGAGAGAAATTGCTGTAAAAGGAGGGTTAGATAAGAATCAAGAGAAAAATAAGCAGAGCCGTGAGAGTGTGTAGAGTTGGGTTAATTGCAAACCAGTCAAGGTCGTGCTTGAAGTGAAGACATTTTATGTCATCCTAAATTGATCAGAATTGCAGTCCAAGTTGGTGCTTGGTACTTGGGGTTGGTGCTCCATCTGTTGCAGTAGAAAAGTACAGGGGTTGGTGCTCCTTCCAGTTGGTGCTGGTAAAATATTTGTAAAATTGATTTTGCAAAGACTGGATTTGGATTGGAGTCCAAGCAGTCATTTTTGAGGAGTAGCCAAATTGGTGAACCTCGGTATATTGAGTGTTGTGGTGTGCTCTCTTGTTCAAGTTGTTTTTTTTTTTTTTTTGTTCTCTTTATTTCATATTAAATGCTGTAGATATAAAAATTTAATAGCTACACTGATTCACCCCCCCCTCTCAGTGTCATTGTGTAAACATCATCAACGAGTACCAAATTCTACTTTTCATCCTCAACCACCACCTAGTTGTAATCATCCATTTTTGACCCTTACGACCTAGGTTTTGCTACTAATTTGGATTCCTCAACAGAAGGTGCTTCTACTTTCCTTGAATGGCCTCCTGATGTTACTGTTCCTCGCATTGATATGCCCACCTTTGAAGGTGACGATCCTTGAGGATGGTTGGCCAAAATGGAAGGCCTTATCCGTTTGTACCATGTTCTTGAAACAAGTTGTGTCGCATTAGCAACTTCTAAGTTGGGTACCCAAGCTTATCAATGGTTGTTATGGCATCTCTGCTATCAAGGTGGTCATCTTTTGTGGTTTGACTTCAAGGAACGATTTCTTTGAAGATTTGACAAGGGATCTTCCACATCATATGTGGTACATCTAATGTAAACTAAGCAAACAAGAACAATGGAAGAGTATTGCTCTGAGTTCACAAGTCTTCTCACCTATACCCATCAATTGAGTCCAACAATGGTGGTCTCTACCTTTATGGTCTTAAGGATAAAATTCGAAAGGAAGTTGACATGCATGATCCTTATACTCTTGATGATGCACAACGTATTGCTTGGGCAGCTGAACAAAAGCTCCAAGATTATGGTCTTCCATATAGACGTGACTTCAACTTTCCTTGTCTTTATCACAAATTTGAGCATTTGATAGGATTTTTATGTTTCAAATGTCTTCACACCATCCTCGAGATCAAGCCTATGAAGAACGTTGTAACTTTCTCTTGGAATATGGAGACATCAGTTTCTGAGGAGGAAGATTCATTACAATAGGAGCAATCGGCAAAACTAGGACAACAATCAATAGAAGTGGATGAAGTAGAATAGGAGGATGATTTTGTGGCTTTCTTTGCTCATGCACTTATGAGTCTCCAAGCTCATGACACTATCAAGGTGCAAGGATTTAATTGACTGCAATGTGTTAATGTGTTGATTCTCACATGATCATGCCATCCATCTGATTCTCAGAAGTCAACCTCCTAATGTGCATCCTTAACCTCAAAAGTCAGAGATTGAGACCTTGCATAGTTTTGCAAGTCACAACCCCTTCCAAACATTTTTTGAGTTTCAATATTATGCTCCCTTGGACACTTGTCTTACAATCTCCTATCAACACATAGATGCTAGCTTAGATCAATGAAATGGGCAAAGTTGAGCACATCTTGCAACATGTCCATGTGCATGGCCAAGTTTAGCAAATACTTGGGCCTTAAGAACGAAAATAGAAGAGCTTTTAGGAAAAAACTTCAGATTTCATTTACCTGCATTAGAAACACAATGACAAAGAACAAAAACAACACAAGTAACGCAAAGATTTACGTGGAAACCTGCAATGTGCAGGAAAACCACGGGGCAATGGCAACTTCTTCTTTTTATTATTTTCAGCAGAACTTTACATTCACATTACAACATTTCATCATATGCAAGGGATCAAATCCCTTTTATAGAGCAGAAGAAGGAAGACCCCGAACTGTTTGTTTCTTCTCCCAAAGGAAGCCTCCGCAAAACAGTTCGTTTCCTCTCCCAAAGGAAGCCTCCGCAAAACTGTTCGTTTCCATGCGCAATTGAAATGGTTTGTCTTCCGCATCTTGATGTTTGTCCTAGACGTCTAACAACCTAGACGTCTGCTGCCTAGACGTTTGTCCTAGACGTCTAGCAACCCAAACGTTTGGTCTAGACCTTTGCCATCTGGCCTAGACGTCTAGTAGCCTAGACGTCTGCTGCCCAGACGTCTTGCCTAGACGTCTAGCAGTCATATAGCCATCTGCTGCAACCTGGTTATGTTGACTGTAAAATTGTATAGTGACTTCACATCCTAACAAGAGCACCATGATTAGTAGTGTGGCCTTCAAGTTGGAGATAGGGTTTAGATTTATCTTAAGAAGGATTGCTTCTCTGGCACACATTGGAAGATCAAGCCCTTGCGCTATGGTCCTTATGCGATTTTGCGTGTAGGTGGAGAGGATGCTCTTGTTCTTGATCTAACACCATATTTGGGAACACATCTAGTTTTCAACGTTGAGCTTCTCAAACCATTGTTTTGCCTTTGCTTGAATTGGTTATAGTGAAACATTTAGTGGACTTGGATCTAGATTAGTTAAGTCCAGCCTCAAAGTACAAGCTGATTGATTCCACTAGCAAATGCACTTGCCAAGGAATTTACAACCTTTTCTAGATTGTGAAAGCTTGTTAGTTTGCCACTCAAGCTAGAGGTACATGGTTGATCGGTTCAAGCATCAATTCTCTTGGTCGGAGTTGGACACAAAGGGGACCATCCTTTCAAGGAGGATGATTGATTTGAGTGGAGTAGGGGTTGCTCAAGTCCTTACTATACTGGTGCCAAGATTCAACAAATGCCAATACAAGAAGAAACCTTTGCACCTTGGGGCCTCCTTGCAGTTCAATGGCGCTTGGCAACAAGTGATGGCATGACATCTCTCCAACTATTGGATTTGAATTGAGTGCCAATTGGATTGATTTGAGTGCAGTAGGTGTTGCTCGAGTCCTCATCCATACTAGTGCCAAGTTTAAACAATGCCAATGCGTAGATAGATATTTACACCTTGGCATCACCTTGTAGTTCAATGGCACAACTTGGTAGTCTAGTGTCAATTTGATACTAATTGTCAACACCATTTGTTCATGCCAACATCATTCCTATGCCAAGTTCTATTGCCCTTGGTGTTGGTCCCAACACCAAGATACAAACAAGCGTCAACGTCTAGTGCTAAATTTGGATGCCCACATTTTGGTATAAGCATCTCCACGCATCTAGTTTTAGAAGACTTTGCCCCGATTGTCAAATCACATCGTCATCGTGCTTTGTTTTTTGGTGCCACAAGAAGATAAGTAGAAGCTTATAGCGTGATTCATTGTAACTACCTTCTTGTATTTGCGAGGAGTTGCTTCTATTTCTTCTTACATATGGATATTGCAACTTGTAGAAATTTATAATACCTAGAGGAATGAGTGAAACATCACATCACTTAGATAACTACATAGGATCTAACACTAGAAAAAAGAAGGAAAGATGGACACAAAATAAGTGGAAGGTGCCCTTAGACACAATTATCTTCTTCACTAACAACGAAATCATCTCTAACCATCACAAAATAATGGTTGGGGGTGGAGTATTAACTAATTCTTTAATACAATGACACATATCCCAATAAATGTCAAACTCATTTTTTTTTTGATGAAAGGCCATTTTAATTATAAAAATAAAAGTCCTTTACAGCCAAAAAAAAGTGTGGGTGGAGAAAAAATCACACCTCGAATGCCACTAACTTATCCTAATAGTGGATAAAGAAAAACAAACTGCACCACACGGGCACCACGACCATCAACAACAAACTAGAAACATTCTATAGCCAAAAATGTTTTTAAAGAAGGGGGCCTGTGGCAGATAGGACCTTATCCATTTGAAGTGGGTGGTTCCCCCACCCATCAAAGTGCTCCTCACCCCAGCCTGAAGCATGAGTAATTGGAGAAGGACGGGACCAGCCAGAAATATGCCCGTGGCTGCTTTAAGCCCCCCAACCATCATTAGGCACACGTGTAGATTGTGGAGTGATCACAGGTGTAGAATGCTGGGAGGTGTACATATCCGACTGTTGCAATGGGCCTCCATAGTCACGGGATCTGCTCCGAGGAGGTTGACATTGTGCACGATCAAGGCGTTGGCGTGAACAGGATCTGGCTGGGTGAGGAGGCGAACGATCAGGGGCCTCCCTACTGACAACACAAGGGGTGTTGCCCCAGTATTTCAGCAAAGCTTGCAAATGGTCCAACTCCATAGCCACCTTTTTATCCTGGTCATAGATTTGAAACCACACATCATGAAAAACTTCGAGCTTGTTAGCAAACGAAAAATCCTAAGACGGATCAACCTGCTTGAAAATAATCTTGTTTCTAGATTTCCAAATGTGAAATAGAAGGCTGACTTTGAAGATTTGCCACACTTACCTCAGCGGGAGAGAAAATTGAATGGGATCACCCTGAAGGACATGATGCCAGGAAAGCTGCAGGGACATAAACAAGGCAAAGAAAGAACCCACACAACTCCAAGCGAGATTGGCCCGTCTACATGCCCAAAAAATATGCATACAAGACTCTGGTTCTTGACAGAAAGGGCATCGGGGCTCAGGCACCCCATATAAAAAAGTCTGCGGCCAAGGGGCAAACCCTGATACAGTAAGCTCCAGGCGAAAAAAGCTTTCTTTGGCTCCAGATAAGATGTCCAGGCTGAATGAAATCTGGTTTTCCACCTAGAGGGTGATGAGAGAATGTCCCATTTGACATTGAGTTTGGGCACCGTGGGTGCGGTTGGCGTAAGCCAGTCATAACCACTATCATATGGATCACCTTACAAGGTGTCATATGGCCTTGTTGGCTTGTACAATAAATTATAACATACAATGTTGGTCATGGCCAGTAAGTGAATGATTACACATTTCAACATAATTATAGGGTACACCTCTTTATATGTCATACATTTCTTTAATTCTCTTTTTCATTTAATGCATTTATGAAGAAATGGTTTTTTCAAATTGGAAGGAGCATATTCAACGAGGGCAAAACTATACGTTGGAAAATGGAAATTACCTTTTTCTTCCATTTCTTCCTTTTCACTTTTCTTTGGTGCTTGATCCCCTCTATATGGTTATATGTAGGATAATGAAAGCTAGTTGTTTCCTCAATTTCCTCCCTTTTCTTTTCCTCAGTGATTGATTCTCTCTATATGTTTTTGTGTTTTGCTTTCTTTTGACAACTAGAAGCTTAGGGAGATGACGACTGTAGAGAAAACACAAGTTGTTGGCTTTTGATTACTTGCATTAAAAAGGTGCCAACTGTATTACATCATGACCTTGTTGCCAGAATTTTTAAATAACTTGGCAATTAGACATAGGTTGCTCTGCAAGATTTGGACTTAGGACTTGTTGGTCACGAATCCGCCACGAGAAAAGGATTTGCTGCTATTGCGCCCTGGACCCGCGAACCAACATTGAAAGGCCGGAAGGAAGGGATGCCTTCCGAGCCAATCTCCGGAGAAGGCCGGCTCCTTTTGGGGGGGGGGTTCTAATTTAAGCTAAAGGGAACAGGAAAGAAATAAATGAACTGAAAGAGACAAATGTACAGAAAGAGATTACAAATATGTCCAAAGGTTGGTGGGGGGGAACTAACAGTACGGGAACACATCAATAACCGCTACTTACTGCATACAAACACAGAGCATGACAAGGAACTGCAAAACCTAGGCGTACTTCCGATACACCAGCAGCGTATGCACAGCTCTTCAATAGCTCCCTAGCAAACATTCCCTACAAGGAACTAACAGCAGGGGATCGTATCAATCACCAGATACGTACACTGACACGGGTAGAAAGTAAACCTAGAGATGTCAGAACCAGGTATATGTGTTAGGTAGAGAGTTTAACCGCACAGCTTCAATGGCTCCCTAGCAAACATTCCCTACAAGGAACTAACAGCAGGGGATCGCATCAATCACCAGATACGGGCCAGCAACGTCACACATAACTAATGGAACTGCTACCAAATTTATTATGAATGCTTTAAATAATGAAGTACAGAAGGTGCTTTAAGCAAGCAATGCTAGAGGAACCTGATCGCCAAATGCCAAAGTGAATCAACGAGCAGCGACACAGGTGGGCCTAAGGCATATAATGAAAGACAGATGAGAATGACGAACCGGGCATACAGATTGTATTCATAAGCAGAAGCACGGTTACAGTAAGCACAGTAGTTCCCTAACAAACATTCCCCTTCCACCCTTTACAATGAATTTCAGATGGGCTTTTATAGCTCGAGTCCCACCCGTTACATTAATGGGCACAGAGTCCCAGTCAAACATGAGCTGACAGAAGCGGCGAAAGAGCTGCAAATGCTGACCTTTTGTCGGACTGGGCTGTACCCGCAGCATGGTCTTCCTGGAAGCTGGACAGCTACGTGGCGGAGTGTTGGGTAATTCTTCAAGTCGGCAAGCTTGCTAGTAGTTGGAGCAGGTGAAACCTCAGATCAGCTTTGAATGAGGCTATTAACGCAGGCGGTGCAGGCAGCCCATGCTTATCCCTTTTGGTCGGCAGTCTTGGTTCAAATCCCGAGCCGGACACTTGTCCGATGATGGGTTATGTCATGTGACACATGCCTGCCTTAGAGGGCAGTCTATCCATCTTTGCTTGGGATTGGGGCTCCTTGGGATGCGTGCAAAAATCAGTGCAGTCGGGGAAGGCCTTCAAGCCTTGGTCAAATTTCGGGTTTGTTCCCCTACTGTACACCTGTCAAGGGCGCATTTCGGCTCCGTTGAGAAGTCGAACTGCGCACAGGCGAACACTGGTGTCTGCCGCCATATGGACTCGCTCCGGCATTTTACCTTTTTCTCGCATTGACCCGCCGATCGCCGATGCAAGGTGCGCCCGTAAAGTGGGGCGAAGTCGGACTTCGCACCAGAACTGGGCGAAGTACGAACTTCGCACCAGAACTGGGCGAAGTACGAACTTCGCACCAAAACTGGGCGAAGTACGCACTTCGCACCCAGACTTAGCCAATTTCAGATAGACCTGCTGGAAAGCTGGAAAATCAAATGGGGAACTCCAAGGAAAAAGGGGGGAGAGAAAGAGAATGGGAAAGAAAAGGAAAGGGAGAGAAGGGAGAAAAACGGAAGGAGGAAAAGAAGAGCAGCATTGTTACAAAACAATATTGAAGACATTGCACCCCGTGCAAAATGTGACAACAGGACTCTGCCTTAAAAGTGGATGCAATTAACTAGTTGGGCTCCTACCATTTGCTCCAGTGTAATAGAATGTTTTACTAAGAAGTTATGCAATGTTCTATTACATTATAGTGTAAGGTCTAACATATGATATAAAATTTGATGTGCATTGGCTTTATCCTGTATAATATACTATTTTATCATATACTATAAATTATAGAATGATTGTATGGCTTATATATCTATATAAATAATTTCTGGTTATTTGGGATTTGCATCTATCTATGTATATATAATTTCGTACCAAACCCAACCTTTTTGGCTATTTGGAATTGGCATCTATCTATCTATCTATATATATATAAAATTTGGTACCAAACCTTACTATTTCAAAATTTTGAGCCTTTGAACCTTTTTGCTTTCCAAACGCTATTATTATTACATCTTGGCCACTTGTTGTGGTATTGCAATGAACTGCTTCATTGTGCTATCACAACAAACCATTTTATAATGGGCTGCCTTATCATGAGAATGTCCATCTCAATGCGGGATTTGAACTTGGTTCTGCACTCATAAGATTGCATTTCATTTGCCATTGCTCCACATGTCTTGGATGACACTTAAAAAAATATATTTTTAATTGGTTATATAGGATGGAAATGGCCCCTCTTGTATTAGATCATCACTATGTACCGTGGTTTTCAACAAACCACATAATGGTATTATATCACCTAGCAGTATTTGAATCTAGGTCTCCCCATTGGGAGCCCACATTTTTAACCACTTGAGCTAATGCCATTTGATTAATTAAGTTTCATCGAGAGGATTTGAACTTTGGATTACAGTATGAAACTCTTCACTCACAGTTTTGCTCCAAACCTCATAGGCTAAATGTTAAGGTTACCCATGGGATTGTAACATTGGTTTACAATGAGAAACTCTTTCCTTTCATTGTTTCTCCCAAACACATTGGCGACACTCACTGATATATTATTTCTGAGCAGTTTGAGCTGTTTTTATGTATTTTCTTGAACTTTTGATAGAAACCTAAACTTTTGAAAATTTTGAACATCTTGCCTTTCTGTTCAGGCCATAGTTATTGTATCTGGCAATTCTTCTACTCAGATACCTGTTTTCGCATATCAGATATAGATGCAGTACAATACTTCTCGGATACTGTATCTAAATGTATCTGAATATATGCGTACCATATACACACCTGTCCGAATACATGCCCCTTTTTCATCCATATTTACTACATTTGTATATGGCCTAGGCACATCTAGAGTTGTATCCACAACATGAAATTGAAAAAAAAATTAGACAATTTAAAAAAAAATTTAGAACTGGAAGATGACAATTGTCTGCTTAATTAATGAAAATATCCTATGTGTAACTTATATTTTTCTAAACATTCGTGTTATATGTTTTTTCTTTAAATATATAAAATATATATGCTTTTTATAATGTTGTATCCCGTTGTATCCATAGTAGGTGGTCTTGTATATTTGCTATATCCATATCTGATACTGTACTCGTTTTCATGCAACTAGGGTTCAGACTGATTTTTCCTATGGTAGGTCCAGAGCTGATTCTGCAATATTATTGGTGAATATCCCACGACCATCACAAAAGTTCTCTAAGACTTGACCTTGGTTGTCATGAATGATGCCACAATAGCCTCCCATTTGAGGATTGCCCTTAGCATCTCAACAAAATTCAGTTTGTTCTGACTGTTGTTTGGAGGGAACCATACCTATTTGGAGATCTTGGCCCCTGTTTGCTCCTTTTGTAATAATTTTGGCGGATATTGTGTTTTCATACTTTCAGAAAGCTAATGCATTGTACTTTTGTCATGGTACCTGTCCATTGGTCATCAGGAGTTCCTTTGTAGTTTGGTTAGCTTATAAAAAATGATAGACATGTATGGAATGCTTTTATAAAGTATTCTGCTGCCCTTTGTCTAAGGGAGGATTGAAGAGTATATGCATACACAACTAATTAGGATTTGCAACACTAAATAAGTATGTCCCTGAATTGTGTGTATTAAAATAAGTTGCAAGAGGATGATCTTCTAGCTAATGTTTCTATCAAGTATTTTAAAACCATGGACCAGCCAGGACTTGAACCTAGGTACTCGGAGGAAGTGTTTCAGTTGCCTTACCACTGAGCTATCCGCCCTTTCCTGGATGACTATTTTTTCTTGAGTGTTGGATTGACCTCCAACCTTGCTTCAAGCCACACTGGCTTGAGTGCACCTAGCTTGACTCTGATATCATGTTCAAAATCATGGACAAGCAAGGACTTAAACCTAGGACCTCCAAGCAAGTGCTTTATGTGCGCTTTACCACTAAGCGTCTGGCCCTTTCTGGCTTGAGTTTATTTTTTTTGCCCTGGAGTGTGGATTGACCTTCAACATTAGGTGCAAACAGAAAAGTCTCTCTTAGATGCTTTCATATCGGCCAGTTTAGTGGACATATGAGTCAAGCTTAAAATATTTCCATATGCAGAAGAATGCTGCAGGATATGGATTTAGAAGTATCTGGACAAACAGGGTATGCTAACAAGGAGCTTTTGCATTGCAAGAAACAAATAACAGAGGCTGTGAGCTGCACATTCTTAAAGGAACCTATGGATATCATTCATTTCCCCAGTTAGCTTGGCATCTAGATCTCGCTGCAAATGAGCTGATTGAAGCAAAACTGATATGCCAATTTCAGAGCTGTAAGCAAGTTGAATGTGCACTACAATACCTGTTTTATGTTGCTACTGATATTTGTGAATACTCATGGCTGTTTGGAGATTTTTTGTAATAACAGTTTGTTAGTTAATGGATAGATACTAACAGATATATAAAACCATAATTAGGTAATTTGGCTGACAACTGTAGCTATTAACATTTGATCGTCAAGTTACTTTTTCCCTTTGGGTATAGTAAATATTATATTAGTGTGGTATGCTTCTCTGAAAGTTTATTGTCTTTAGGAATTGGAAGATTAGTGCGCATAATATCAGACCTTGTACCTATTGGATCACATAGGAAAATGGCTGGTGTCTAGCAAAATTTACTTTGACATACAACGATTAAAATCCTGATACACTGAGATATTGTATATCTGTTGACACTGTATGAGAGTAGCCATTGTTTATGCTTATAATGTGGACTAAACACAGTCCATGCTGATTGATGCTTGTCAATAAAAAGGATATTGTCAAAACCATTTCAAATAAATAGAGAGAGCCTAAAGAGAATGAAGTAGTTATTGGAAGCAAAAATGATAAGAGTACCTAACTGGTTTTCATCTTGTCATTGATAACAAAGTTATAAGGTTGGGGGTTTTGGTTTTTCGTCTGGAGTTTTTAGCAAGGGAGATAGGCAAGGAACTTTACAACTATATTCAAATCAATTGAACTATTTGAGGTAGTTCAAAAAAGAATTTGAAAGGTAATCTGGAAAAGTCATATGCTATTGCTTTTGTCAATTGGATTTTTTTCAAAAACATTATATTAAAAGTACAATTCTAAATTGGAAAATTTATTTGAAAACATTAGCAGAATTCCTGCACAAAACATCTCTAAATTAAAACATTCAGCATTATGTTAATGGTATGTTGGTCTATATTATGTATATGTTGTGCTGGAATTGAAAGATTTGATACTAGATATTCATTATTTTGTAAATGTTTTCTCCTAAACCCAAATGGCTTGCCATGGATTGATTTTCACATGGTCTTTATAATCAGGTAGCTATTTTGTTATATTCAAATATTGCCCAATGTATCATTATCATACTGTGTCAGCTTCATGTTAGTTTTTCTTCTGGGGATCAGATTGCTTTTCTATTAAGAAAGAAAGTTTAAAAGTATTTTGATCCCAAGATTTTCTTCAATGAGGTTTATTATTATTATTATTTCCTCGAGTTCTAAATACTAATGAGAAAATCTGCTGGTTTACACCAATTGCTCCTTTTGCACAGCCGGGCAGGATGGTCGTGAGCGAAGGTCTGGATCTGGTGAGGTTTCTAATCGGAGGTCCAATGGTGTTAACGGTTTCCTTCAAAGTGGGTCAGCAGATCATTATAAGTACAAGGGTTCAGGTCTAGACAACCCTTCGACATCGAAAGAAGTGAGATTGTGAATGAAAATTTAAACATTCATGCTTTTATTTCTATACAGAAATATGGAATATATGTTTCCCCCCCCTATTTTTTTAGTTTATCATTTGATGGTCTCTTGTAATGAGTTTGTTTTGTTGGGCTTTTGGTCAAGTGCAAATCAATTAGCAAGTTGTTTAAATAAATTGGGAAGTGCATACCTTGACATGGCCCTCGGTTTGGGCTTTTGGTTAAGGACCTATATCCACAAAGACAAGGTTATGTGTTTGATTATGTATGTTTACAGTTTTAAGTTTTTACCCCTCAAGGGTAATGAATATTAATTATAGTCACTAATATATCAGAATCAGTAAATATCATTGAAATTGCATATTGAGAAATATGTATGTTTATATCAATAGCTTTGGTATGTTTGTTTTGTTAAATCGACAAATTTCCTACCTGCATGTAGTGTTCTATTTGAGTATTTTAATTGAAATACTCATCATTCTATTATAAGGCTGTAACTAAGAGGCGGATATACTGTTAAGGAATTGTAAAAGGCTAATTCATTTAAAATTAAAGAAAGAAAATTATCATGTATTTTCAAGACCTCATTTTGCATTTAAACGGTCAAAGGAGCCAAAAGGAATGTTGTCTAAACTAATCTATGTATGTTAATCGGCAGGGCCCCGAAACTGATCGCCCACGGTCTTCATTTACACGAAGTGGGAGTTTATCCAGGAAGGCAGTTGATTCAAGCAGACCAACTACAGCTGCTGAAATTAGTGAACGCCCACGTTCCCTAACAAGTAGATTTGTTCCTAGGAGTCTACGTTCTTCTAGTGCACAACGCAGTTCTATGGCGACTACATCTGAGGCTAGGAAGATCCTTGGAACTCGCAATCCATCCAGGAAGAGCACACATGATGATTCACTCAGAAATTTTAAGTACCTGTCTATCGATCCAGGGCAGAGGCAGTGATCAGTTGTCATCTATCTGATTCCATCATTGTTGGAGAAGTCTACTAAAAGAGGCAGGATTGACTGGTAAATTGCTTTTGGCAAATTATATTGTCACTAATGTATAATTACCTTGGATTCCCGGTGCTTCAAATTTAATCCTATTGGAGGACTCAGCTGAAAATTATTCACTAGCTGGTGTTCATGAGGAGAACAATCATACTTCTGCTTCTTCCATGGATGAGTAGGAATGCAGTACAGTGAGGCAGATGTGAAATTGTGTAGCAACCAGGCATTTTCTCTATGATTGTTGGCTTATTATTGCTTCCTCTTGATCATATGTTGAGCATAAGTCATCTCCTTCAGCATAAAACAAAACCACAAGTCTCTACCTTTGCTGGCTTTCTAAGTTTGAACACTTAACACAACATAGCTACCAGCTCTAGTTTAGTGAAACTTGTTTCCTTCTAATTCAGAATATAGTGTTTATGGGTGCTTTAAGTGTATGGTCTAGACTCTCAATCAGTGTCAGCATGAGCAGAAATAGAAAAGTTTGCACCATAATCCTGGGAATGGCTCAGCTGTTAAGAGTTCTGTTCATTTGGGCTACAAAAGAATGGTTGCAATCATTCTTTCTTAACCAGTCCTCTTAATTCAGAATAATGTGGAAGCTAAGACTAATTGATGGAAACATATCTGCTTTCTTTCATGTTGGTAATGTACATTCCTATTGAGATCACTTTTCCAACATATATATCTTCAAAAAGCAGGTATTTCAAAAACATGTCTCATTTATATTATATTCTATCCATTAAGCAATGGTTAGTCTTCTGAAATCGTCACAGCCAATGCTGGAGGTTATTTTTGGGAATTTGTATTTGATTGACAAACATTATTTCTTTTGGTATACAATTTATTGCACACAATTTTTAATTTTTCCTTTTCATATTTGTTTGAAGTTGTTTTCATGCCATTCGTTTGTGTACTTGTCTTGTTTCCTAATGTTTAATATGTTTTGGTTTGCAAATTTCAGGGAACATCCACAAATGCTTATGCTATATTTTCTTCATCAAATCATGATTTGGTGTTCTCACATTTTTATGAACTAGTCTTTATATTTCATTTTGATATCAAGATTTTGTCAAAAGGCCCAGCTTTTGAGACACTAGCTCTGAATGTTTTGAGGAAGTGTTGTGAATGTCCTTTGCATCCAAATTGGATGTCATTGATTTATTTTCCAATTGAAGAACTCTTTGAAATTGCCGTCTCAATTGATGTAGCTTGCTTTGTTTCATGCATAGAATATAATATTTTGCTTTCTTAAACTTTCCCTTTTTTAAAGCTGTTGTGGCTAACAGGGTTCTTTGAAATTTGCAGGATCATTATATTTTTATGCATGCACATGTGTGCAAACTTATGCATCTGTTTACATTCAACATACCTCATATGTATTTTTTCTTCTTGTAGTAGGTTCATTCATTTTCTCCACATCACTTTTCCTTTCTTTATCAAAGATTGACAACAGAGGAATCTTGTATTCTCGTATATATTATTTCTTCTTATAATAGTTTCATTGATTTTCTCCACGACTTTTCCATTCTTTTACCAAAGATTGACAACAGAGGAATCTTGTATTTCCGTATATATCATTTCTACCTATAATAGTTTCATTTATTTTCTCCACATGACTTTTCCATTCTTTATCAAAGATCGACAACAGAGGAATCTTGTACAACAATTGGAATCCTTTGATAGGCCTCAATCAATTCTTTCATCTAAACAGAGGAATCTTGTACAACAATTGGAATCCTTTGATAGGCCTCAATCAATTATTTCATCTTCTATTTATAAAAAGAAATTGTATGAAATGTCCAGGAAAACTTTTGAACCATTGCCTGGTTGATTACAAATTGAAAGTATTCCTTTAAATGCTTGGTCTCTGCTTTTAATATTTTATTAATTATAAGATCCATAAAAATTTCATGTGTGATGTATGATGAAAATATATCTTTTATAACTAGCTTTTGCATATATCATTTTGGGCTAGGAATTCTTGTCAGTTTTGTTTGAGAGTCTCGACTGAATATTGCACTTCTATAATGCACAAAAAAAATTCAAATATAAACAAGGATTTTTGTTGTAAATATTCTGATCAGGCTAATTCGATTCGTACTACAGAAATGGACAAAATTACAGGCTGGCTTGACAATGTGTTATCGAGGGTTTTATACCATTTGCATTATATGCAATATTAAAAATCTGGTTGCATTATCAGTGATGTGACCTACCGTGTGAGTGTGGTATACCGGCAAGGATGCCACTTGCATTATCGGTGATGTGATCCAGGTTCAATCTCCACTGAGGATGTGTATAAGAAGTATAAAAAAAAATGCAAAGAAATGTAGTTGCAGATGTTAAAATCCAATTAATTTTGAAGCCATATTTTATTTTACCTGTTCAATTTAATTATTTTTTAATTATAAAAATTTTGAAGAGTATAAAATACCTATATTTTTTAATTATAAAAATTTTGAGGAGTATAAAATACCTATAATTTTCAGATTTTGTACTACAAACCTGTTCAATTTGTTTATTTTTTAATTATAAAATTAGTATAATATCTATATAATCTTCATATTTTGTACTAAAGTCTTGTGTTGCGGCCTATGTTGTACTTGAGTTGTGGCATACGAGAATCCTTTTGAATGGATGTATGCATTGGCCTTATCCAGTAGGAATATCGAATGATGATCGACATTCAACCAGGATGAGCCAATCTGTTTACATGGTGAAATTAAGTTTTATGGATTTTACCATATTGTTTTTAAGGTGATATCAACCTTTATGCCAAGTAAGTGATAACGTTTATATAAAGTAAGCCAAAATACCCCTTTTTTTCTATGGAGTTTTCATTTTTGAGTTTGTAAAAAAAAATATGGGTACCAAGTGTTTTCGAAAATTTCAGTTACATTTTATCTAGAAGTTTATAAACTGAGTTGAGAGAAGTATTGGCTTCCCAGCTGTAATATGTTATAATCAACTTACACTCTAGACATAGAAAACACGATTGAAAGGTGAAAAGTACAAAATTGAGGACTCACAAATTTTATTTGAAGCCTGCCCCAATAAAGGGTTTTTTTTTTTTTTAGCTATTAATAGATCTTTGATATGATCTTTAATAATGAGGACAATATTTTTATTTTCTAAATATAAAGAGAATTAAAACAAAGAAATGAAATAGAATAGCTACATGTTCTTTTAAAAAAGACTTCATTTTACCATTATTTTTAATAAATACAATTCTTGTGTTCATCTTTTCTTGGGATAAGATCTTAAATTAAGTTTGCATATTATTTTATGGTTAGATTGCACATTAATGAATTTCTATTTGCCCATTGTTTTTATTTATCATTGTGATAGGCCTTTGCTTTTGCAAATTTGATTGAATTTTGTTAGAGTTGAGTACATTGCTTATTATTCTCTAGATTAAGAGAGTTAAAGCAAAAAAAAAAATGAAATAAAATATCTACAAGTTCTCTTAAAAAAAATTATTTTGCCAAGTTTTTTCAATAAATACAATTATTGTATTGTTTTTTTCTTGGGAAACAATACAAGAATTGTATTTATTGAAAAACTTGGCAGAACAATTTGTTTCCACTTGGTCACTCAGTCACTAGTTGATTGTTACTAATAAATTTCCATTTGTTCATTGTTTTCTGTTATTGTTGTGATAGGCCTTTTGTTTTTGTTGATTTAATTGAATAGAGTAGTGAACGACGGTAGTAAATAGGTATCTCATTTTCCTTAATATCATATGCATTATGATTAGAGTGTGTTGTACATACAAGGACAAACTTTGAGTTGGTGGAGATTTTGAATATGGAGGCCTCAGTGATTTTTGATTTGTTGAATGTCTTGTAACATGTCTTGAATCTTGTATCATTTATATTCCTATTTTAGTATGTATTTGTACTTCGTAGTTTTACGTAGTTTTAGATGAACAACCTAGACATGCATGAGATTTAATTTTCAATATACCTTTACCTTTCATGACTAACATGCTTTTTATGAGAGAAAAAGAAGATATGGAAAAAGCATGAAAGATGGGAAGGTATGAAAGAGTTATAGATATCATCCCGCTATCAAGTTTCCTTTTGACATTCTAAGATAACAACCCTTGGGAGGAATACCATGTGGGTTTTGATCAAGTTTGCTTCATAATGGTTAAAAACATAGAGCAAAGAGAAACTATACGAAAAAAATAAAGAAAATGCGATAAATAAAAGGATAAATTGAAATTTTAGTGTTCCCACCAGGCACTATGTAGAAGTTAATGGTTGGTGGGAAATAATTGATCATTGCCTAATATCCTGTGCTTTAATAAAGAATATTGTCTACATTGTCACATGTTATTTTAAAATTAGATTATATTTTAGAACAAGGTTGTATAGGTGTGCAAATGCATAGTATAAAATATACACCTAGATAAAACTATGTTAAACTTCTAACATTCATATAACCTTTACTATCAATTATATCATATTTTTATATGTAAATGTAATAGCACCCTAATATTTAAATCTAGCATCCATTCATTGATTATAATAGCATCCTAATATTTAAATCTAGCATACATTTATTGATTATATCTTTACATTGATACTAATATGTTTACTAATGTTTATTGTATATTCTTTTTAATACTATATTGCCCTAAAATTATAATGTACATAACATCTCGGTTTAATTCCCTCACCCACCTTAACCTTGTAACATTATTATTTTCCATTTGCTTGTCCTAACATTGGCATTTTTATGACCTTCCATCCCTCAATATTCTTAAAAATTAAACTTCTAATATTCATAACTTATACTATCAATTATATCATATTTTTATATGTAAATGTAATAGCACCCTAATATTTACATCTAGCATCCATTCATTGATTATAATAGCACCCTAATATTTAAATCTAGCATGCATTCATTGATTATATCTTTACATTGATACTAATCGGTTTATTAATGTTTATGGTATATTCTTTTTAATAATATATTGCCCTGAAATTATAATGTACATATCATCTCAATTTAATTTCCTCACCCACCTTAACCTTGTAACATTATTATTTTTCATTTGCTTGTCCTAACATTGGCATTTTTATGACCTTCCATCCCTCAATATTCTTAAAAATTAAACCCCTTCTCCATACTCTACTTTTTAATAATTTATTCCTTGTCCTACTTCTTCCCCTTCTTCTTGCATAACTCCCTCCTGGATATTTAAATAGTATTGAGTCCAAGACTACTCTTGTTAATACAAGATTATGTTGGCATTACACTTGGATGCTATATATCACCAATGTAACAATGAGAAAAAGATATTAGAACTAGAAATCAACAAGTGTAAAGGGAGAGTCTCAAATTTGTTTTATTTTCATATTTATTAGTCAAACTTTGGAAAGATTAGTCTAATTGCATTTGTTAAGGAGATTAGAGGAAAAAAACATTTGAAATTCCACTTAATAGGGGATATGTATCAATTTTTAATATTGTTTTTAAAATAAGCTATATGTGGTTTCTATTGGGGGCCACTCTAGTCGAAAAACCAAAACATTATATATAAAATTGGTTGTATTACAACAATTTGACAATCATGCATGTATCACTTGGCAAGATTCAAACCTTGGTCTCCTCCTTGAAAGTTGAGGAATATAAAACCTATATAATGTCAGCTGATTAATATTAAGGTTCACCTATGAGATTTGAACCTTGCTTTAAGATGCAAAACTCTTCACTTCCAACAAATTGCTCTAAATGTTAAAATTCAGCCATGAGATTTGAACCTTAGTTTAAGATGTGAAATCCTTCACTCTTAACCAATTGTTCTAAACCCCATGGGTCTAATGTTAAGGTTCACCCATAGGATTGAAACCTTGGTTTATTGTGAAAATTTTTGCACTCCAACCATTTATTCTAAACACCATGGGTTGTAGTATTTTTAACATGCATTTTACTTTTAATTGAAAATTTCATATTCATTAGTATGTTAAGTTTTGAATCCATTAATTACTTTGAATAAATTTTATGTTTTCTTTATTTTAAAAAATAGCTAGTGAATCCATGGTGGAAGTTCAAGTTATCAATCTTAAAATTCCTCTACTCTTCTTTATAAATTGTCTATTATCAAATGCTTTAAATCTCTTTGGCTTATCATGTCCTCTAATTGAATTAATGCTATATATTAAAATAATTGCAAATTGTTGGTATACCAGAATTCAATGAAATTCCTCTCCATATTAGAAGTTATATGAACCACTTTGAGAACATTATTAACCACCTCCATATTTTCATGTACTAAGGGTGCTTTTTTATTTATGTTTTGTCATTTCAATTCTTTTAATTGTTTTTGTTCCCAATATTTAGTATGATGTAGGAGAGTCTTCACAAGCATATTAAGGTACAATTATATTTAGAGGAGGATAAAGAGGAGGATAGATTGTTTGCATAGTAATGATCAAAATGTGATAAATGTAAGAAACAAATCACCTTGATATGAAACTCAAAAATCTTAGTAATATAGCTAACATGCCAATGCTCACGAGGACAATGATAGTGAAGAGAAGGTTCAAAGTTATCATGAAGAAATATAAATTATTGTTAGTATGCAAAGATTGCTTAGAGATAAAGAGAAGGTTGAACATACACCTTATTAATTAATGTCTAACAAAGATACTGAGTTTTCTGGTCATTTGTAGCATATACAAAACTGAATTTAGAAATAGTAGGGACATATGAAGTGTGTACTTTTTATGAGCAAAGACATATGATATGCCCATCTACTTTTCCTTGAGAAATTTTGGAACTTTTTATTTTGTTAACTATGAATATTGGATCAACATCTAGAGTTTAATGTGGTCTATCCTTGCTAACTTTCTATGGTTCAGAAATATGCTTGAAAAAATGAAACCAATTAGTAAGACACAAGTTTAGTATGTCAAAGTATAGTGTGTAAACATAAAATATCTAGCAAAACAAGGTGCAAATCCTAATAACGTGCATTGGATGTATAATCACATATTTATGGATGGTTGTCCACTTTCTTTTAAAAGATGGTTTTATAAGCAATTTTGTAGGTTGTAGCACTTGTTGCTTCTCCAAATCGTTAGTTTATTGTGAAAACGACAAAGAAGATGAGATGCTTAGAGTTTTTCCCAATAACATTATGGCTTACGAAACATGAGATATAAAGGCTTGTGAAGAATTGCTTATTCATTATGGAATTGAAAGAGGTACTCTAATTATATTTAAAAAACCATACAACTTGAAAACAACTTGATATTGCAATGAATGACAATAATTAGCAAAGACATTTAGGTTTAATAGTCTTAAGAATATATAATTGTATTTATTAATAATAATTATATACGGTTGAGATAAATTTATAATAATATTTGACTTTAAATTTTGTATTATTTTTTGAATTAAAATGGGTATCATATATCTTGTTATATAATGTAGTTAGACTAGGATGATAATGATGATTATGAATCACATTAGCAATGGGTTTTACATGATTCTAAGAGCGACATACATCTTAGTAATGGAGGGAAAGAAAAATCAATAATCATTTTTTTAAACCCAAATATATGTACAATAGTTGGAGAAAACAAACTATTTATGGTTTGAATTCTATTTGAAGGCCTAAACAAACTATTGATGCATATGATAAATGAGGTAATCAAGAGGGTGCAGATCTTCATAATATTGTAAATAAAATTTTCACTAAAGAGGACGAAGTTGGTACAATTTATGATGATGATGACAATTCCATGGAAGATAATGACACGTGATGAAGCAACCGTAGATGAAACAAAAAATATACAAAAATTCCTTTTATTTACATCTAAGATATTCTAAAACATTGCCAATTGTCATATTTGGATCTTAAAACTTGCTTTGAATGGTCAAATGTTAGTTGGAGTTCATTGCTCAAGTAAGAAAGCAATTTACACAATATTTAATTGACTATTTTATTATATATGTTTATTTTTCTTATGATAATGTATATATGGTATGTAACAAATATTTCAGTCATAGTTATTTAAAAGAGAACTTGTTAGAAAGAAACAACCTTCCATCGTTGTATTGAGAGGCTCAACAAATATTGCAAACTCTAGGGATTGTGTATACAATTTTTGATGTATGCACAAATGATTGCATTTTATATAAAAAATATAAAATTTTAAAGCACCCAAATGCAAGGGTCTATTTTATCATTTAGGTGTTAGTAGTAAAAACAATTCCAAATATATATCATGTGATAATTTTAGATAGCTTGAAGGTTTAAGTATCTTTTTCATTGTAAGCCACATGCATAGTTAATGATACGACATTATAATAATATAAAATGGGGTACGAAACCTTCATGTTAGCCATAAAGCAATAGACCATATTAAACAATTATAGTGTTAGCAACTTCAAAGCACTTATTCGAAACATAAGATTTGTTTTAGATATGGATGCGGTAAATATCTACTCACATTTATAAACAAAAAAAATTATTTAACTTGTCTTATTGATAAACTATAATACTTATCTATGGATCATGACACGAAAGAAACAACTAATGTTGCTATTGCTTATTTTATTAAAGCAACAAGCCGAAAATATTAATCTTTACCATGAACATATTATAAAATAGTTCTAGATATTATGAAATGTCAAATATCTCTAGACTAATCAATCATAGAAAGTTAACAAATGATCGAATAGTTTTTTAGACGATTAATGATTTTCATGATCAAGTTATTCAAGTATGTTAAATATTTATGTAAAGTAACTAATAAAATTGATTAATGCTTTTTACTAGTGTTATTTTTTTTTGATAAGTAACTAGAATTTTATATACAAATTGGGTTTTTTAAGAGGATCCCAAAACCTTATAACAAAAAGGGCCATAGCACCGAGATTTAAAGAAATTCCTTAGTACATGAAAATAAACACAAATTGTAAGAGAAAGGGCCAGAAACAACCCTTGAACCAACATAAATACCAGATTCTAGTACCAACTAGTGAGGCCCACTTCACGAAAATATCATCCTCCCATTACTGGCAGTCTGGGATCCTCCCAGGGGTGGATACAAAAGTTTGGGATCCTCCCAGGGATGGATACAGCAGTCTGGGATCCACCCAGGGGTGGATACAGCGCACTTACCTAGACCTACGTAGGGAGAGTGGAAAGGCCAAAAATAGCCTACAACTATAAATCCTGCCCGAAATTCAAAAGCAAGAAATTATAAGAAAACTGGAGAGGATCCTCGCCTAGGGATGGCTCGGGATGCAACCTAGGGTGTAGCGGGGCAACAAGTAGTCGTGCGAGCAAAGCAACAAGCAACATCGGGATACAGGCTAGGGATCAGCAGCGGGACAACCTGGGAAATGGCTTCAGGGTCCTCAAAGAAAAAATGGGAAGCCTCCGCATGAGCCTAAAAAGTGGAACAACACTACTGGGGATATCTACAGGCCAAGATATCCCTGTGCACAATAAGGAGAAATACGAGGAAGCCAAAAGGATCTAGGGAAAACAATAATAGGCGCAAAGACAGGATCCTGGAAGCCAAAATTGAAGGAGGAAGGAGGGGCCACAACTGCAAATACACTAATCTCCCCCAGACCAGAGAATACAGAAGGAAACCCCACCACTTCAGTAGAAAGGACCAGGAACCACCATTCTTGCTCACGAATAGATCTAGGGAACTGGGACCAAGAGCCCTTGAACAAGAGATGAAACGAACAACCTACGGATACCAGGTGGGAAGTAGCAACAGGCATAAAGATAGGATCCTCAGGATCCTAACCTGGGGGAACCAGGGTCTGCATGCATTGATCATGGGTCCCCCCCAAGATCCAGACATGCAACAGAAACCCTGGGAACCCCAGAAGAAGGGACCAAGATCCCCCATCCATGCTCATGGACAACTTCAGGGAACTGGGACTGGGATTGGGAACAACCCAGGCAGAGGAAGAGGCCCACCTCGAAGGCCAACCAATGCCCTGGGTGTCCATCAAATCGCAAATCCAACAAGAAGAAGCCTCCGAACAGGAAACCGAAAAGGGCCCTACCCAATGGGACAGGACCAACAACAACCACAGGCATCCTAGAGAGGATTCACTAGCAAAAGAGGAAACTGACCCCCTAGACCAACCCCGAAGCAGAGAGGACCTCACAGGATGCACCAAGAAGCAGTCAAACTCCCAACCTACCACCACCATCGATCGGGGAAGCCCTGGGAACCGGATCCACAAAAAACCCTACAAAAAACCCCAGGGGAAAGCCTGAGGGAGAATGGGGAAGGGATCCCAAAAACATGCAGGAAACCCTAGGAGACCCCTGGGATGCACCAGACCACGGGCTCAGGAAGGGAAACCCTGAAATTGCTGGGAAATGAGCGAAAAGTGGAGAAGGATCTCCCCCGAGGGAGATCATCTGCTACAAAGCATTCCCAGAGCGGGACCCGGGATGAGCCAAGGACTGGGCAAGAACCAGGGGAGGGGGATTTACTAGTGTTATTTAAATATTAGATGGTTAATGTTATTTTATTAGGCCCTTCAACAAAAGGAGCTTATGTATTCTTGAGATTTAGTGATTAGATGTATGAGAGGTATCTATATGATATAAAGAAAATTGTTTATGAACGAAATTGAAGGGTTTTTTTAGGCGATCATAAATATCATATTTGAAAAAGCAAGTTCAATAATGAACCTCATATTAGAGAGCCTCCTAAACTAATGATACATGATTTACTTCAACTTTTCAAAGAATCTAATAATAAATTTAGTCTAAATGTTTCTAAATATAGATGATATTTGTAAAGGGAAAATAAAGGTTTTCAAAAAGGTTGACACCTTATAGGGAGGAGAAAATTTCATTTTTTATAGCCTTCCATATAGGGAACACTTATTGGTGGGTTATCTTCTTGATTGCATACATATATTTTAAAAAATTATAGTTTTTTATGGACTCTTATCTTAAGAAAAGAATCAAACAAAAAAGTTTAAGAAAAATATTTATGCTTGCAAGACAAAAGGAACCTCATAATTAATGCCATATCTACTTGGTTAATGGATTATCTAAAATATTCAAGTGAATATTGTGCCTAATATGATGTTTTATATTTGCAATTTACATGGCTATAAATCATCTTTAAGGCATGTATTCATTGTTGATGGAAAATAGCTAACCTTAAAACATATGATTGACATAAAATCTCAAAGTTATTGTCTTGATAAAGTTTATCATACATAGCACTATCATATGATCCTTCTTGCAAGTATTTTGTTTTGTGTGGCACTATTTTTTTATATTTAAGTGGCCAAGAATATTTTATTGATGATCTAAGAAATATTGTAGATCGTTCAATAGCTTCATGGTTGGATGTTGGTAAGCCCCATAGCTGTTTATTTCAACACAAGAAAAGTTCTATTTTTGGAGCTTGGATTGGAAGCAAGACCAACAATTTGATGTTTGACCATGCATGCCATATACAATTTGGTTGATGTTCATACATTAAAAGCACCTTCCATTTGATATTATAATATTAGAAGTGTCTTTATTTTGACGTCTTAATTTCAACATTGCAAGTCAATTATTTCTTTTCTGGAGAACAAGGGGTTGTACTTAGGTCCCCCACCCTTGAAAAATTAAAAATATATACTTTAGAGCATGAGAGTTTATAAAAAAATTCAACTTTCATCTCAATTGAGTTGCTATAGCTAGAAACCTACATCATTTTACATAAAATGTTTGAATTCTTGATTTTTATTTTTTGAAAATTTTACAATTTTTGTTTGAATACAAATATTCTAAAATTTAGCATCCTTCGTGAATTTTTCCTACAACAACCTTCACAACACCAAAAATTCACCTCTACTATCTATGCATTGCATCTTAGTAGAGTAATATTTTCAAAACAATACACTATCATAGCCCGCTTTTCCTAGATTGTTAGTTTCCTTCTTGAAGCACAAGTGCAACCATAAAAATTGTAATAAATAGTATATATGAAAGCACATTAATGTTATAAAATAAAGCAGATATTACCAATGGAAAATATTAAAGTAAATATTAATCATTATTTGATTCAGGTAGTTAGCATTTTCTTATGAGCTTCAGCTAAACTTACTACTTTCTCTAACCAAGGAAAAGAGGATTTAACTTCACAATCCTCAATTAAAACCCCTCTATTGGCTATCTTATTTGCACAATTATTTCTTTTCCTTAATGTATGGATAAACTTGTTTTCTTCAAACTCTATAGCAAGGTCTTAAATTTCCATAATTATCTCTTGTATGTTCCATGGAGCCTTTGCTTTCCTCAAAATTGCATTTATTATATATGAGTGAATCACCTTCCTCCATACTTTGTTCCATTTCATTTGTTTGCATACTTTTAACCCTTCCAAATCCACCCATGCTTCAACTTCATTATTTCTCTTAAATCCACTATTGAAAGCATAATAAGACAAAATCTCTCTTCTATTATTTCTAATTATTCCTCCTTCTCATGTTGGTCCTAAATTTCCTTTAGATGCTCCATCAAAATTTAATTTGACCAACTTTACATATGGTGGTTTCCACTTTATATTTTTTACCTTATTTTTGTTTCTCCTATTCCCAAAATTGATGACTTGAATCCATGTATCAAGGCTCTCCTGTTAGGAACCTACTATTGAAATAAAGCTCACACACACAAAATACTGAAAGATAACTGAAATACATGCAATAACAGAATAATACTATGCAGAAAGTAATTACGAAATTGAAACAATCTCACAAATAACTCAGAATCGTAGGCCTCTTCGAGGGGGCAACCTCCTTCAATATTTCATTAACTTGCAAAAAGATGCTTCGTACATGGCTTCATAGCTTTTTAAAGAAAGACTTCATGCAAACCCTAACCCTAGGCTCAAGAGTTGGCTTACATGCAAAATGCCACTCGAGCTAGAATCTTCTACCAAATGTCGGTTACAATCTTGATAACGGTTACATCAAATGGCCCCACTTGGCTAGGAGCATAACATGCCACGTACATTACAAAATAACATTATATATGGGATCCCCCACGTTGGAAGTGGGTCATTACATAATAATGAGAATTACAAAATAACGTTAGGATGGGATCCTAACATGTCCTTCCCCTTCAAAAAGCTTTGTCCTCAAAGCTGAAGGTGAGGAAACTGGTGCTGGAGCTGATGGAGAGATTCCCATGTAGCATCTTTCGGTTGGAGTCCATGCCACTGAACAAGGACTTCAGTAATGGTGTGATTGCGAAGAGTGCGAGTCCGATGATCCAATAGTTGTTCGGGTTCAAGCAAGATAGAACCTTCTTCATCTAACTCTGGGAGTGCAGATTGAACCTGTACCTGATTTCCCACCACCTTTTTGAGAGCAGAAACATGAAAAATAGGATGGAGCTTGGATGTAGGTGGAAGGGCCAATTTGTAGGTTGTGGCACCAATCCGCTGTAACACCTGATAGGGCCCATAGTACTTTGCAATAAGCTTCTGGCATCTACGAAGCTGGAGGGACAACTATTTGTACGGTTGCAAGTGAAGGAAAACCATATCACCCACATCAAAACTATGCTCAAACGGTGTTGATCAGCCTATTGGTGCATCCGATTCTGGGCTACCTCCAAATTTAGCTTCAGTTGATGGAGGACATCAACATGCTGACTGAGAGTAGTGTCGACTGCATGGACCTTGGAGCTACCTGGAATGTAGGAGGAAGACGTCGGTGGAGGGCGCCCATAAACCACCTCAAAAGGGGTAACCTTGGTGGCTGTGTGATAGGAAGTGTTGTACCACCACTCGACCAAAGGAAGCCATCTCGCCCAGTGCGTAGGATGATCTGAGGAAAAGCAACGAAGGTAGGTTTCCAAACATTTATTGACAATATCCGTCTGGCCATCCATTTGTGGATGATACGCTGAACTCATCTTGAGCTGAGTCCCCTGCAACTTAAACAATTCTTTCCAAAAGTGACTAGTGAAGGTTGGGTCACGATCGGACACGATGGAGGAGGGTAGACCATGAAGGCGAAAGATAGAATCAAGGAAAATTTGGGCAATGGTGGAGGCTGTGTAAGGATGGGAGAGGGGACAAAAGTGAGCATACTTTGAAAGATGATCCACTACCATGAAGATAATAGATTTGCCACCAGACTTAGGTAAGCCTTCAATAAAATCCATAGAAATATCTATCCAGACCTGGTCAGGAATGGGCAAGGGTTGAAGAGTGCCTGGAGAATGCACTGTTTCACCTTTCATCCACTGACAGGTATCACAAGCTGCCACAAATTCATGAATATCCTTTTTCATACCCTTCCAAAAAAAGTGTGCTTGAGCCGTTCATATGTTTTGAGAAATCCTGAATGGCCAGCAGATGGAGTAGCATGCAGTTCTATCATGAGAAGTTCCCGTAGTGAGGACTTGTGGGGAACAACAAGGCATTGGTGGTAACGCAGATCCTGGCCATCCCAAGTGTATCCTGGACATGAAGTAGGCTCAGTGGATAGGGAAGCAACCAAAGTCTACAATTCAGAATCCTGAAGTACCTCCTGGCATAAAGAATCGATCCATTGGGGGATCGACAATGAAATGGCACACAACATACTGAGAGCTTCAAATTGGTGAGAGAGAGCATCGACCACAACATTCTCCTTACCCTTCTTATAGGTGATATCATAATCATAGCCCATGAGTTTAGAGACCCATTTTTGTTGTTCAGGGGTGGCAACCCATTGCTCCAAAAAGTATTTGAGACTCTGATGATCTATTTTAATGGAGAAATGATGCCCAATGAGATACGGTCGCCAATGGGTTACGACATGCAGAATTGCCATCATCTCCTTGGCATAAGTGGATTTTCCCAAATTACGGTTGGAGAGAGCTTTACTAGTGAAGGCCAAGGGTCTCCCTTCTTGCATCAACACTGCCCCAATACCATGACCTAAAGCATCGCTTTCAATAACAAATGGTTTGGAGAAATTTGGCATGGCCAAGACAGGCGTAGTGGTCATGGCATGCTTCAATTCTTGGAAAGCCTGTTCAATGGGTCCTGTCCAAGTAAAAGAGTCCTTCTTTAGCATGGAAGTGAGGGGAGCTACAATTTTACCATAGTTACGAATAAATTTATGGTAATAACCTGTAAGCCCTAAAAATCCTCAAAGACCTTTGAGAGTGTGAGGTTTTGGCCATTCCTGAACAACTTGGATCTTCTTGGGATCAACTTTAACGCCCTCCTTAGTGACAATGTGTCCCAAATATTCTACTTTTATCAACCCAAAAGAACACTTGGAACGCTTAGCATAGAGTTGATGTTGTGCCAACAACTGGAGAGTCTGATTCACATGAATAAGATGCTCTTCCCATGAGCGACTATACACTAGAATGTCATCAAAGAAGACTAGAATGAACTTTCAAAGGAATGGATGAAAAATGTTGTTCATGAGGCTCTAGAAGGTGGAAGGGGCATTAGTCAAGCCGAATGGCATTACCAAAAACTCATAGTGACCTTCATGAGTACGAAAGGTAGTCTTGGGAATATCCTCCTCTTTGAGCCGGATTTGATGGTACCCCGAGTGAAGGTCAAGTTTGGAAAAATACATAGTCCCATGAAGTTCATCCAATAATTCATCCACCACCAGAATAGGAAACTTATCCTTGATGGTGAGTTTATTGAGCTCTCGATAATCGATACACAACCGCCAAGACCCATATTTCTTACATACCAATAAAACTGGAGAAGAGTAAGGACTGTTGCTTGGCCGAATGACATCGAATTTTAACAATTCCTATACTAACTTCTCAATTTCTGACTTAAGAGCATGAGGATACCTGTATGGTCTAATGTTGGGTGGTGCATTACCAGGTAACAAGGGGATAGCATGGTCATGAGAGCGACGAGGTGGTAATTCTATTGGCTCAGTAAAAATAGAGTTGTGCTTGGTCAAAATAAGTTGCAAATCTTCAGGAACAGAATCCTCCTCTGAAGAATGTGGTTGGATCACAAAAATCTGAGCTATGACACCTCGAGATGATTTTTTTAACAACTTCTCCATTCGGTTGGAACTGATAATCTGTGATGACCCTACTTTTAAGCCATGGAGAGTGTAGGACTATCCATTCTATGAGAATTGCATCCAAAGCTCACCAAAGTGCCAAGAGATGACTCCCAATGTGCCCAACCATTGAGATCCCAACACAATATCACATCCCCCTAATTGAAGTGCAAACATATCTTGTTTGAGCTCATAGTCCCCAATCTTGACCTTAACATTACGATATTTTCCCTTGCAAGGTAAAGTCCCACCATTTTCTACCATAACCTCAAAGGAATTACATGTGTGTACATAACAATTTGCCTGCTTGGCGATGCGAGGATCAATAAAATTATGTGTACTACCAGAATCAATCAAGATGGTAAGTCGCAGGCCCTTGAAATAACCCACAACTTTCATGGTTTGGGGCGTAGTAATGCCAACAAGAGCATGAACAAAAATTTTAGCCTGTGATTCATCTGGGTTTTCTTCCTCTAGTTTAGGTGGTTCCTCTACTGATTCAGTGTCATCATCACTATGGTCATTGGTGTCAGGCTCATCAACATCGATGAGGAACAATTTCTTTTGGGTGCACCTATGCCCACGAGAAAACTTTTCATCACAATTGTAGCACAACCCTTGGGCGCATCACGCATCCATTTCAATAGTGGTTAAACATTTGGGTGCAATAGTGGGTGCAATAGGTTTTTGTTCATGTTGATTGTGGAATCTAGGAGGAAAAGAGGGTTTAGCCTATGGAAATTTAGATAACCACCTCTGAGCTAAAAATTTGGACTCGGCCAAATGAGCCAACTGGATAGCCTGCATCATGGATTGTGGTTTAAACATTGTGACCTCGGCTTGGAGATCTTCCCGCAACCCACTAACAAAACAACTCATAAAGAACCCTTCATTCAATCCTGTAGTTTTGTTGGCCAATCTCTCAAATTGTATTTGGTAATCTCGAACTATCGAAGTTTGTTTCAGCTTTGTCAATTATCCTGTAAAATCATCATACTCACTAGAGCCAAAGCGAGTGAGTAATTGGGACTCAAATTCTGCCCAAGAAGGATCAGGGATAGTTTTCTGCAACCATTGGTACCATTGTAAGGCTTCAGATTCCAAATTGAAAGAAGCCATTTGAACTCGATGATAAATGGGGACATCATGGAGTCTAAAGAATTGAGCAACACGACATAACCATCCATCAACATCCTTCCCATTGAACTTAGGAAAGTCTAGTTTTGGCATCTTGAAGGGAGTATCATGATCAAAGCGAAGGTGAGAGTCATATGTTCCCATTCCATGATGATACTCAGACTTGCTTGGACCACCTTGTATTTTAGACTCAACATCTGCTAGGTGTTCTTCTATGCGAATTTTGGAGGTATCTTGGTCAACTCTGAAAGTTTGAAATTTTGTCATCAAGTGTTCAGTTGTTTTTTGCAAGCTAGTAACAACACTTACTAGGGTATCCAACATTGAAGCAGTGTTTTGTTCTACCTCTTTTTGATGTCCACGAGTGCCACTTGCCATTTGAGATAGCCTTGAACTTTTTTACTCAATTACTAAAAATAGATGTGGGATTTCAAGAGTTACTATTTTTAGTAAGGGTCCAAAATTTAATTTGGGAAATGGATTGCAACACTGATTTTAGGATAGGGTCCACTTCGGTGGTTGTTTGATCTGAGCGCTCAATGAGGAGATATACTGAATTTCTTGACTTTTTGTGAGCTCCTATTGGTTGCAAGGCGATGTCAAGGTAATTTCCTCCACTTGGACTTAAAATTTCACCAGTGAGTCCTTGAGGGTCTTTGGTGTAGAATAACAAGTAGCTTCTATTCCCAAAAATTTGGATCAATTTGATTGACCATTGAAAAGTTATGGCCTTAGCAAGAAAAATCAAAAATTGCTATTTTTGGAAAATGGGTGCAAAATTTGACCAGGGGCTGCCAAGGACAATTTTGTCTGGAATAGAGTGTAGAATTATCTGCTAAATTTTTGAGTCAATCTGAGATCTGTGTGAAGAGATATCCCTATTTTAATAAAATTTCAATTTTTTTTGGCTCTAGGTCACAAGTGGGAAAACTGAATCAACTATCTCGGATCTATCAACTGATCACCCTATCATTGTCCTATCACCTGTACTACAATTACAGACACTAATGGTTTTGTTTCTGACCCTGACCACCTATATTTTCTTACTATTACATTACTATTCTATCAATTCAACTAGAATATTACAGACTATTAGAGACACTTGCGAACTCTGTCCTAACTATTGGTGCATGCAAGGTGTGTTCTTCTGTGATAGGGAAGTCCTCCGTATGCTCACTTTTTGGGATTGTGAATGCAGGTTTAGCAGAACAGGAAGATGTGTATTTTTGTAGGTTGAAGTGTTTAACAGAACCAGGGTATGCTAGGTAAAGGAGTATGTAACACCCATAGGCCCTCTATTATACCATAGTGATGAACAATAGTGCTCGGACCAATATTTTAGGCCACTACCCAAGGAGGATTCCACACATACCCTTGAGCACACTATCTGCCTCTCTGATAGTACGAGAGGGTAATCGTCCGGGATGTTGTGTCCCATGGACTATGGATGATACAAGGCCGAAAAGCTTCCTACTGGATAAAATTTTGTTAACCCTAGAATGGTCTCCCGATACACCCGAAGATGCGTGGGAGCTCGATTTCGTGCGCGAGTGTTGTCTAAGGCCTGGGTATTGGAGCCTGATCGCCCCTCACTTCACTAGATGCTTTATGGGCTATCTAGCTTAGCCAATAATGATAGCTCCTTCACGATATTTTAAAACCCCCAGCACAGGGTTTCTAACCTACACAACTACTGAAACAGAAACTATATTTTTTGTATTTTTTGGATTTGCTAGTAAAAAAATGAACTATATTTTTTTGGATTTTTTAATAAAGGAAAAACAAAAATGAAAAACACATGGAAATTTATACCTAATAGGCGGAATGGATGGCAAGAATCATCGTAGTTGCAGTAGAACTCGACCCTGGAAAGCGCTCTGATACCACTTGTTAGGAACCTACTATTGAAATAAAGCTCACACACACAAAATACTGAAAGATAACTGAAATACATGCAATAACAGAATAATACTATGCAGAAAGTAATTACGAAATTGAAACAATCTCACAAATAACTCAGAATCGTAGGCCTCTTCGAGGGGGCAACCTCCTTCAATATTTCATTAACTTGCAAAAAGATGATTCGTACATGGCTTCATAGCTTTTTAAAGAAAGACTTCATGCAAACCCTAACCCTAGGCTCAAGAGTTGGCTTACATGCAAAATGCCACTCGAGCTAGAATCTTCTACCAAATGTCGGTTACAATCTTGATAACGGTTACATCAAATGGCCCCACTTGCCTAGGAGCATAACATGCCACGTACATTACAAAATAACATTATATATGGGATCCCCCACGTTGGAAGTGGGTCATTACATAATAATGAGAATTACAAAATAACGTTAGGATGGGATCCTAACATCTCCACTTCCAAATTAGGAATTGGATGAGTTGATAGGGTTGGTTTAAACTCTTATGCAAGTCAAAAATATTATATAAATCATAAGTATAAAATTAAAATTATTAATTATTATTAATTATTTATATTAATAGTGAAAAAGTAGAATTTTGGAAGGTCGAAGAACCTTTTACATTAGAGGAGGTAGAAAAAGAGAAGGTCAATTAAGCACAAGCCAACCTCCAAGACCAAAAGAACAAAAACCAAAACCCAACAACCACCCAAGAGAATAAAAGAGAAAGATAATGCCATGATACAACATAGACCAACCCACCACCCAACAAGGCTTAAAAGGATAAATTATGTTTCAAATTTCTTTAGAGACACAAAAGTTCCTACTTCATTTTTGCATAAGATTGGAAGGGAAAAATACATCAGGGTTTAAGTTTGAATTTGCACATTGTCACAAGACCTAAGGTAGGCCAACTCATCCATAGGAAAGGAAAAATCATAACACTCCACCTCTGCCTCTAGACAACACATAAAACCTTATGCAGGTGAGAGATGTAGCAAAGATAATGCATGTAGCAGGTTAAGGTCTTTAGGAAGTGTTGTGACCATTGCACAACTAGCCTCAAATTTGGGGACCCACCTTAAATTTTGATTTTGTTCAGATTTTTGATTTGACTTGAGTGATGAACCTCATAGGTTATTACCCATGAGGTTGCTTGTTGATTCATATCTCCTTTTAGTCTCTTGTTGAAACGTTTAATGTTCATTAGATCAATAAGCTTAATTCTTTTTTTTTCTTAATTTCTTTGCTTGAGTTATTGTTGGTTAAAGTTGTGGTGCTGATTACTTTTCATGTTTTAGATTTAATTTAATCAAATTTTAAATGAAGATAAAATGTTATTAAAAGAAAAAATTTTCTTCTTTAAAAAAATAAAAATAAAAATAAAATTATAAAACAAAAAAAATTAAAAAAATAATAAAAAATATATATATATATATATATATATATATATATATATATATATATATATATATATATATATATATATATATATTAAAATTGAGTAGGGTCACAATGCATGTTTTACTTTATTTTTGGGTTTCTAGGTTTGTATAAATATTATTTTATGTCTCCATCTCATTCTTGATTAAAGGTTTTATGAATCCTAATATTGCAAATGTGGGTAATATGCAGATATATAGTGAGGATGGTAACATGGTTTATCTGACACGAACGGTTGATTGTGGATGGATGACATGGATACGTGGTCCGTATGGACATATCCACGTGGATGCAACATAACAGAAGGAGACTATCCAAAAGATGCGACTCCCAAGACTGATGCTTAGGTGGAAAATGAAGGATACATGAAGGACGTAAGACTCGGTATCGAACTACGATCAGGTTTGTGATGTTTGCTAATGAATTGGTACATGGACGCATACTCGGTAGACCTAGGGGTATATTTGGTAATGATGACCAACAATGACAAAATGGAGTGAAAACAGTTTCAAGGCACTCCCAGGCAATGACGAGGATGCCACAAGAATGTGGATGTGCATGAGGACATAAGCTAGACAAAACGCAGGCGTATCCATAATGGAACTGTCAAAAAAATAAGTTTTATAAGGTTAGCAGATCAATATCAGGTAAAGTTTCCTTTGTTATTAAATATCATAAGAACCAAAATACTTGCATTGATAAAAGGCAATGACGTAGAGCAAGATTTCAAATCAATTTTGACACATCAGTCGTACAAATCTAGCATTCAAAAATCAAGAGTGGGGTGATTGTGTTCGTGGTCTACATTAGGTGGAATTTCGATGAGCAGTGGAAGAAGTGGACCTGAGATAAATCACCAATTATGTTAAGATAAGTGATGGAGTCAGGGTATGCACTATAGTGAAGAGGTCTTGAAAACTCATATTCGTATCATCGGGATGGCAACGGGGCTAGCTATCTTGAGATTGTCTCACATAGGATTGAAGGCAACATCGATAGAGATACAACAAAGATTAAAATATGATCACTGTGGCAAATAAGAAGTAAACCATTATTTTGTAGTTTATGGATGTGAACATGCACGATGATGATGAGGAGATTGTGTTGCATAGAACACATACATGGTGCGACAACGACTGCATAAGGGTGCCAACTCGATAGAGAGGTTGATTCTAGAGGGGACCATTGAGATGGTAGATGAGAACACCTTAAGTGTCACTATTATTTTAGCTTCCCCTTATAACAAAATCTGTGTGGGAGATGACGAGTCAGTTTCTTACGGTATTGATGTGAATACATCAATGTTTAACAAGAAAAATAAAGTTACGAAATGGATGTCCAATCAAGTAACATGTACAAGAGAAGTTGTCAGAATAATATTATCCTAAAATCCATAGTGTCAGTTGGACGAACCTATCCTACCAATTAGAATTCAAAAACAATTATATCGTTTGGTGAGGTGTAACGTATAGGTGATTGTTGAACGAAACAACGCTTTTGTATTAGACCTATACGTGGATATGATTTTTGAAAAGTGCTACATCAAAGTGAATTTTTATTCCATGACTAATGAAGGCCTCATATAGCATGTGTTTGCTGAAGTTGAACTCAGTGACAATACATTACCAAGCAAGTCCTTTAAATAAAGGTGGAATCAGCGTTATGAATGGAAAAGAAAATGTTGATGCTGCCAAGAAAAGAAACAAACAAACACTTGGAAAAGTGTTGTGAAATGAAAAAAAAGAGTTCAAAGCTAAGAAAAGGAGGAAAATTACAAAGGGAAACACAGGAACCAAGGCTGTAACTTTATGGAACAAAGGCATGGAAGAAGATTGGAAGGCTATTCAAGCTGCTGTGGAGCTGGTTTTCCCTCATTTTGTATGCAAAAAATAGATTTTGAATACAAATTTGTGTTTATTGCATATCTTTTCTCACATGCACTAAGTTTATTTAATGGTGTTTATGCATGGATATGGTTGCACCATTTCAATATTTTTATTGCATGTTTTTACCCCTTAGACTCTCGCCATAACCAGATTTTAGATTGTGTGGATGTAGGTCTAACCTGGTTGTGTTTTGTGTTCGAAACTAATGTTTTCTGCAGATTAGGGCGGATTTGTTTGCAGTAGTTTTTCTTTGGTATTTTCCATATTTTGGTCCATATTCCAGAATTTTAAGTTTTATTTTTATTTTTCTCTAACCCTATCATTTTTCATTTTTTAAACTTTTGCAAATAAAATAAAAAATATAAAAATATAAAATCAAAAAAAGAGATGCACGGATTCCAAGAATAAGCTTTAAAGTTTCATTTAGAGCAGTTTCGATTTGGTTTTGAAGTAAATTTGAAATTCCTAAAAATTATTTAAAGTTTAGTTTTTAAAAGGAATTTTGTAATTTCAAGTTTAGCATGATTTCACATTTTAAAGAAAGGATAAATTTCAAGCTTTGCACTTTTGTTTTCAAAGCAATAAATTAACTTCTCTTTATGAAAATTACAATTTCATCAAAGGGGGGTAATTTATATGGCATATCAAAGGCTACTACATTTACAAAGTTAGTCATGTAGATTATTTTATTTTCATTCTCAAAGCAACATAAAATGAATCCACTCATCATTTCAGATTCACATTTAGAGATAGATTTTAATCTTTTGTTTCATGCTCAAAGCAAGGTTTAAAGAAGATAAAACTTGTTTAAAATCTGCTTAACAAAAGAAGATAAAATCTACCTAAAGCATTTCCATCGTGGTCATATGAGGGCCAATCACATCATATTTTATTTTCTTTTAAGTTTCATGAACAATCAATAACATAGCATAATAAAGTAATACCGTCACAGTCCCCTTGTTAACAATTGCATACAAATCACAAAGGTATTCTAACACTTATTTGACATATTTTCACAAACATACAAGCACACATTAAGTAAAAGAAACCTTGGAGAAATTTCTATTTCTTTTTAAGAGGGTTTTATAATCAAAATCCTAACTATGAGTGTGATTTTACAATTGGGAAAAATTAACACTCAACAGGAAGAATCCCCTCGTAAAATAAATGCACCCCACTAACCTCCCCTAGAGGAAGAAGAAAAAGGAAAAAATATTCCTCCCAACCCCCTATAGAGCCCGAGGAGACTAAAATATGCAACAAATATGGTGCACATAGCAGGTTAGAGCCCTTAGGGAATTATTTTTTGGAAAAATAAACACATCCCCCATACCTCCTATGAAAAAAGAAGGTTATGGAAAAATCCTGCCCTTGACTACCTACCCCCAAATCTTGAGAAAAATGTAAGATACAACCAAGATGAAGCAACATGTATAATAAGGCCATAAGGGGAAAATGATCAACAAAATCAAAGGACCTCTTCAGAGAGGAAACATGTAAATAAACTAGGCAATGAAGGGAGCCAACTGATATAATAAAACACCAATCCTAGAGAACAAGAGTGAGGGAAAGACACCAAGCATATTCCTTGAGAATGAAAACCACTAGGGAGCAAAAGGACCAACCCCCCATAAAATACCCACAAAATAAAGGATTAGTATGTTACAAAGGAGACCTCATCCAAGAAGAAATACAATAAAAGGCCTATTGGATAGGTAGACCCAAAGCTTCTAGAACAACAATTGTTATTAATCATGGAGGGAAGTTGTCTTCCTAAATTTTGAATTGACCATAACATCAACAACCTTATTATCTTTCCTATAAATATGCTCAATTTTAAATTTTGATATACCTTCCAAAATCTTTGAGGTATCCCTAATGATATTCAATATGAAACAATTATCAGTCTTTCCAGTCTACAAATCTTAAATGATGTTTAAGAAGTCACCTTGGATGAGAAGCCTTTTGAAGCCCCTCTCAAGAACTTGATGAACACCTGCGAAAGCACCTTGGCTTCAGTTAGGTGGTTATTTTGAATGCCATAATCCTTGGCATAAGCACAAATGACCTCACCATTATCATTTCTAAAAACAACCCTACACCAGCCCCCTTAGGGTTACCTTTGGCAATCCCATCAAAGTTCAGAATAACCCGCCCTTTAGTTGGTTTATGCCATCTAGTAGCAAATATTTTTTGAACAGTGGAGATAGAACTAGAAGACCCAAAATTCAATTTCCAACTAACAACAACCCCTCTCTCCACTACCTTATCCCTACCATTTCTAGCAATAAAGACAACCAAGTTATCCTCTATAACAACTTTAATCATTTTAAAGACAAAGGATTCATCCCTAGTAATATCCATGAAAGTTATTTTGTTCCTCTCCCACCAAATACCCCATAAAAATGAGGTAGGTTCCACACCCTAGTAAGGTTGTAACTAATGAAGGGAGATTTCCACTAAATGAAAAGTTCCTTGAAAGTTCAAGGTAATGTCCACTTAACAAAAAAAGAATCCAGCAAAGAATTGAGTCCCTTATTGGAGAAATGATAGTTGATGAAAATCTGATCCATAGATTCAACATCCTTAGAGCACAAGAGACAAATATTGGGAAGATGGAAGCCTTTCTTGCATAAATTATCAGTATTCAAAGTTATGTTTTGCAAGAATAGCCACAAAAAATGCAATATTGGGGATCAAATGAGGATACCACACATTTTCCACCGAAAAATATCCTCCCTTGGATAATTTTTGGGCCTCATATGTAGTCTTTACAAAAAAATATCTTTAGGAGAATGAGTCCATAAAAGGAAGTCCTTGTTTTTTTGCTAAGGAAGAAAGTACTAATGCAAAAAAATATTCAGATTTGCCAAACTTCGAAGAATTCAAAGATCAACTGTATGTAAAGTTAGATGTTTCAAGATCCTCTTGCCATTAATGATGATTATATAGTCAATTAATTTTTCCCCATATTTTAGGGATAAAGAAGCCTTCAACTCATAAAACTCGAGATAAAGAAAAAGGGGTTCAGAAAGAACCCAAGTATCCTCCTAGAAGAACACATCCTTGCCATCCTCAATCTGCCATTGCATCCTCTCCGTAAAATTTTTTTTGACCCCTAGAAAAATATTCCAAATAACAGAGCCACAGAAGGAACATCACTTCTAAAAATGAATGCAATTTTCTAAATACTTACCTCATAATATCTTTCCATAGTTGATCCTCCTCAACACCCAATCTCCAATCCATTTTTGCAATCTACGCCTTAGTGAACAATAAATTTTTTTAATCCCAAGACCACCTTATTTCTTAGAAGAGTAGACCCTTTCCCAAGAAACAAGGGGCACCCTCTATTTATTTTCCATCGAGTCAACAAAAATATCCTAAAGATTTGATCAATATTCCTCTTAACTTTGAAGGGTATTCTGAAAAGAGATATATAATAGATGGGAATGATTTGGAGGGTAGCTTAAAGCAATTGCAACTTACTTGCTTGGGTCATGAGATTACCTTTCCACTCGGCTAACTTACATTGAATTCTATCCAACACAGAAGACCACAACTCCTCCTTCATCCTACCAGTGAACAATGACATGCCCAAATATAAAGAAGGTTAACAATGCCACAACAAAAATTCTTGTAATTCCATGCTGAAGTTGCCCCCCAATATTCACAAATTTTTTTTAACTTTTATGAAAGTTAATTTGTTGGTTGGAATATTTCTCATACAATTGCAAAATATTCATGAATTCCTTAGCCTCTCTCATAGTAGCCTCACCAAGAAGTACAGTGTCATCTATAAACTATTGACAAGAAACTGCCTCTGCAATACCTGTTTGTCTAATACCCTTAACCTTAGAGGATATGGTAGTGTTGCGGCCATTGTAAAACTAGCCCCAAATTTGGGGACCCACATTTATTTTTGAGTTTTTTTTTTAGAATGTTGGTTCTATTTGAGTGATAATTTTGACTGGTTTCAAGGTTTAGAAGTTTTTTAATGTATGCTTTTAACTTCTTGTGAAGTTTTTAATATTTTGGGTTAGGTTGATAGGCTTATATGGCTTGTGTTTGTATCTTGTAATGTGTATGTTTGGACTAAGCCCAATTTAAGCATTTGAGGTAAATTAAATCAAATTTAAAAATACAATAAAAATGAAAAGATAAAAAAAAATTTAAAGACAAAAATATACATACATACATACATATACATATATATATATATATATATATATATATATATATATATATATATATATATAATAGAAGTCAATAAAATTCACATGATACTCTAATTTTCCTTTACATTTAGGAAATTTTAGATTTGAATTAGTATATGACTTTTACATTAGGATGTTCAATGTTTATTTATTTTCGTTTAAAACAAGAATTTGGTATGAAGTAAGAAGCTAAATCGATTTATTACATTACAAGCATGATTTTTAAGAACAGGTACCATTGTGGAAAGCAGGTAGTCAAGTATGTACCAGACTACTTGGCAGACATCACTATGAAGACATAGTGGCAGCTGACATGGATCTAACTAGTCGAATCAAACTTAGATGAAATTGTTGAAGATCTAGACTTTGCATGCCATGCCAAGCACGAACCCAAGGATGGTGGGACAGAGATGGTGACATCTACATGAGCGTGTATCTAGCCATTATAGATTTGACGAGGAGGAATGACCAGCGACATGGACTACTTGAGCATGGACGTTGCATAGAGAGTTATTGAAGGGAAACTTTGCTTGAAGTGGGGACACACTGGCAAACACGAAGGTATATGTGGTGATGTGGATTTGACCTTGGACTATGGAGGATAACTTGATTTTATTATCTATCTTGCATTGTTGGTTGTTGTACAAAAAATAAAATCTTATTGCTCTATTAGCAGAAGATTTTAGGAGTGATTCTAGGTGGAAAGAGATCGTTACGAATGTAAGTCTAGCATATTCAATTACGCCATGAGGATCGCTTCAGTCAAAATATAATTTTTGACAATTTTATCCATCAAAGAGATAGAGCACAACTTTACTAAGAGTATAGGACAAATAAAAGAGAAATGTTACAGGTATTTCATGAGGGAAAATATTACTTCATGGCACTTGGAAATGAGGATGGAAGCGAATGGACTCTTGGGAAAGAGTCGTTTTGACATGAAAAGAATGGACACAAAGTGGAAGAGTTGGAATCAAAAAAGTTTAAAAGGTAATCCAATGCATGAAATAAAAGGCTAAAAAATTTGGAACAGAGTTCGTGAAAAGAGATTAGAAGGTGATCAAACTATTGTCAATGTTCTGGTTATCATTTTGTACGCAAAAAGAAAAGGTTTTGGATATTATAGAATATTGTTTTTATTACATATATTTCTTTCTTCATATGTAGTGAATTTATTTTTATGGTGTTTTATGCATGAATTTGGTAGCATTATGGAGATATTTTCAATGCATATTTCTAATCCTTAGACTCTTACCATAACCAATTTTTATATTGTGTGGATGCAGGTCTAACTTGGTTGTGTTTCGTGTTCAAGATCTAACTTTTTTGCAATTTAGGCTGGAGTAATTTACAATAGTTTTTCTTTGGTCATTTTTCATAGTCTGGTCCATTTTTCAGATTTTAAATTTTATTTCTATAACCCTAGCTGTTGTTATTTATTTTATATGTTATTTCATTTCTATTTTCATCAAACACTTAAAATCCTGACGAATTCATAATTTCTGCATTAAGGTTAGGATTTTTGAAGTAATGAGTGTAGACACCTAAATCGTGTCATGCTTAGGGGAGATGCTTACATAGACACATTCATAAGATCAAATGACATAATATTGGACTTTACAAGTATCAACAGTGGTTCTCACCACTCATTTGGGGCCTTTTCGAGCCATCCAAGACTAGCCGCTCAAGCCAAGAGCGACCAGATCTTAGCTGCTCAAATCTAGAGTGGCCAAACCTTGGCCACTGCAGGCGATATCGGCCAAATATCAGTTACTGTAGATGACATTGGCTAAGCCATAAGAAGCAGTTTTATCGACAAAAAGGCCTAATCATGGGCGAAAGTGGCAATCTGCATGTAATAAAGGTGAGCGGGAGTAACTTGGAATTCCTTTTTATGACCAGTTCACATAGGAGACTTGAGTTTGCATTTAGACTTTAGTTAACTAACCTCCAAGCATAAACAAAGGACAAAAGCTTCTCATGCTAATGAATAGTTCACATAGGAGACTCAAGTTGGTAGTTATATTTCAGATAACTGGCTTCCAAATATAGAAAAGACAAGAAGCTTCTCATGCTAACTTACACTATGCATGAAAAGTTCATTCCTAGGGCTTGGACATAGACCTAGGGTTTCACACTATAAAAGGTGTAAGCCTAAGAGCACCAAAAGGAGAAAAAAAAGAGAGACATATTTTATCAGAGAATCAATCTTTTATCAGTCTTAATAATTGAGGAGAGCTTTCGAGACTTGGAGAGTTCCCTTGGATATCACAAGCATGACTAAGCCCTGATAGATTGAATATCATAACACCATTATTTCAACATCGGATACAAGACTTGGTCCATAGATTTGGAGAAAAGAGGACGAGAATCACTTTAGCGGCTGCTGTCTTGGACAGTGGCCCGCAGACTTAGCTTAGAGTTTTAGACATTAGATTCATTATTTTAGTATATCATTAGCATAGCATCATGTCATTTGCATCTATAGTATTAGTCTAATTTGCATTTGCTTTCATTTGCTATATTAAGTACTAACAACCTCATATGGGGAGGCATTCTCGGATATCTAAGCGTGTGTTGTTGTTTCATTACTTACAGGGCCATAGGTTGATCAAACAAAATCTGCAACATATGAGAGCAAAAGGAATCCCTCTAGGAAACATACCTAGAGAAGAAGGCATCTGTAAGCCCTCACACATTTCCATGTGCGAAACCAGGAAGCTTTTTGAAGGGGTACTCTTTACCTATTTGTAAACTTATTGTATCGTAATGGGTATCCCTAAGAGGGACTGACATGTAATCAATTTTCAATAAGAATAAAGAGATCCATATTTGTTATTTCCATGTTATATGCTTTTTTATTGTCTTCCATTTCATCTTGGATTTTTAATAACATTGCAAGTATAGTAAAGCGGTGGGTGCACCTCGAGGTCACTACAGATAGCGATCACGGTAGAACCTCAATTAATTTTTCATTTGCTGCCAGAATACTTAGTTTTATGTGAAATTATAGCCGCTCTGAGCTATAGTGGCAAAAAATTAGCTGCTCTGAGCTATAGTGACCAATAGAGCTTTTAGCCGCTCTAAGCTACATCGACCAAGAACTAGCCGCTCTGGTCAACAACGGCCAGAACTGGAGTGCAACAGAGGTCAAAACATCGAATATTTGAGTTGGATCAAAGGTTGGTATAGCTTACCTGATATTTTTACAGATTTCTATCTGCTTTTGTGCATCTAAAATAGAGAACTTAAAGCATATTTATGTTTAGAAATTGAAATAATAAAAGGAGAAAGAATTAAGCATTTTTGCATATCTTAGATCTTATTTTAGATTTCCACCAGGCATTGCTAGGATCAAAAACTTATGCCTAAAAATTTCACCCTAGAATCCAACGTGCTAGACACTCTATGTTGTTTGATTTCTTTGAGGCCCTGCTAGAGGCCATAGATGCACGAAATAAAGTGCGCTCATAAAAATCATAGACAAGTTCTATGTGGACTTGTTGAGCAGATTTGGACAAGTTTTGTATGGACTTGTTGAGTAGATTTAGACAAGTTCTATATGGACTTGTTGAGTAGATTAGGACAAGTTCTGTGTGGACTTGTTGAGAAAATTTGAACAAGTTATGTGTGGACTTGTTGAGCAAATCTGGACAAGTTCTATGTGGACTTGTTGAGCTGATTAGGACAAGTTTTGTGTGGACTTGTTGAGCAGATTTGAGCAAGTTATGAGTGGAATTGTTGAGTAAATTTGAGCAAGTTTTGAGAAGAATTTTTGAGTATATTTGAGCAAGTTCTGAGTGGACTTGTTGAGTAGATTTGAGCAAATTTTGAGTGGACTTGTTGAGCGGATTTAAGAAATTTATGAGAGGACATGTTGAGAAGATTTGAGCAAGTTCTAAGTGGAATTGTTGAGTAGATTTGAGCAAGTTCTGAGTGGACTTGTTGAGCATATTTGAGCAAGTTCTGAGTGGAATTATTGAGAATATTTGAGCAAGTTCTGAGTGGACTTTTTTAGAAAATTTGAGCAAGTTTTGAGTGGACTTGTTGAGCAGATTTGATCAAGTTCTAAAGAGGACTTGTAGAGCATATTTGAGCAATTTCTAGAGAGGACTTATGGACAGATTAGTGTGAGTTTTTGTGGAATCTTACAAGGAAAATTTAAGATAAGTATTTGAGAAGACTTGAGAGCAGATTTGGTTGATTTGTTCAAACCTTGAGTTAAGGTTTGGGGCAGATCCAACATAGTTGAGTCAAGCTTTGAGGTAAGGCTTGAAGATAAATATCAAGGACATATTTGTACTAGAATGAAAGACTATTTTTAGTGCAGATTTGAGAGTAGATTTTGGTGTAGATTTAAGGATAGATTTGTACCAGACCAGAGATAGATATTGAGCAAAGTTGTACTAGATCGAAGGACTATGTTTAGTACAAAATTGAGATAGATATTTGGAGGTGATATAGTAGAGAGGACAATAGTCTCTAGTGGATAGAGATACATCGACTAGGGTAGTGAGGATAGGTCTTATGAGTGAGAATAAGAGTCTTCAGTGGAGAGAGATCCATAAGCTAGTTCAGAGAAAGCTATGAGGATCACCAAATAGAGCAGAGGAGAAAGAGTTCTCTTGTGTATAGAGATCCATGAACTTGATATAGGGGATTAGTATCTCCTTTGGACAAAGGTCCATAAACATTATAATAGGGAAAGGATTCCCAAGAAATTTATTGAAATTTTAGTGAAATATTTTCTTCGTGGATTAGCCCGCATTGGGTGAACCATATAAATTGTGGTGTCTCTATTGTATGTGGTGTTTTATGCATTGCTTTTATTACTACTATTGATATTGCTATATATACATTGCATATATTGATTTGGAAAGAAAAAGTAAAAAGTGGTCTTGTACTGTTAACCCCCCTCTTAGTATAAGCTTGTTTTATTAAAACAAAAATCTCCAAAGGTATGTTAAAGCCCTTTTGTCAAAATCATAAAAGCTCCAAAGGTATTTTAAAGTCCTTTGGTCAATATTACAAAAAGCTCCAAAGGTATTTTAAAGTTGTTTGGTCACATTAACAAAAATATACAAAGGCATTTTAAATCCATTTGGTCACATTAACAAAAGTCTCCAAAGGAATCTTAAAGCCCTTTGGTCAATTAAAAAAAAGCCCCAAATGCACCATAGGCCCTATGGTAAAAAACACAACACAAAAACACAAAAAAAATTCAAAATTCAGAAAGTTCAAAAACATTCAAAATGTTCAAAAGCTCAAAAACAAGTGAAAACATCAAAAATACAAAAATATTTACATTATACATTTGCATTCGCATTCACATAGTTGCATTGCACTTAGGTAGGTCCATCCATGGTATTTGCATTAGGGTAGATTGTGTTTGCAATCTTACAAACAACACCACGTTTGTGTCTCAATCATACAACTTCATAAGCCATCATCATCCATAACCCATGTGTGTAACTGTATTTTTGAACATAACCCCTCCTATTGCTATAAGGAAGATACTAGGTTTTTTCGGTCATTCAGCCATACCTAGTGGTTTTATCAAAATTTGTAGAAAATTGTCTTAGCTTTTGATAGATAAGGTTTAGTTTTGATAACACATAGTATATTTCAGGATCCCATCACTAATCAAAACACTAAAATCCTAGTTGGAAGAAGGGAAATATGAATGCTCCGAAGTGATATTAGGTATCCTAAGGTAAAAAAATTATCTTGCTCATCCCCCTGTGCGATCGACTCAAAAAAGGTGAGAATTGGCAAAAGGACAAGTTTAGCCCTACCTAAAGAAATCCCTTACTTTAATCAAAACAAGCAAAATCTTGAATAAAGCAAAATTCACAAACAAAGTAAACAAGTTATTATCATCACTACAAAAATCCTGAACAAAGAAAAATTTAAAAATAAAGTAAACATTGATTATCATCACTACATAAATCCCTAAAAGGAAAAACAAAAAAATCAAAATAAATAGTGGTTTTCATCACTAAATCATGAGCAAGTATCCCAAATAAATATGAAGAAAAGAAGGGAGTATGAACTTGAAAACAAGTCATAAGGTATTCTTACACATGATGATATCTCTATCACATCATCCTATTGCTTTTGAACAAAATAATATTTGCATGTGGAAGATCTAGCCTTAGGTGTCTTGTATTGCCTAGTGGTCTAGTCCAACTGAGTCCAACCTAGGATAAGGATAAAAATTTGAATATCCCAAATATAGCAATGGGTTGAATGAATCCCACATGGCATTGGGGTACGCTTATGTTATATAATGTATTCATTTGCACACACAGGTATAATGAATATCTAGGGCTGCATAACAAAGATTTATCCTTCAAGGGATCTGTATGATCAGTATACAACCATTTGATGAAGCAACTAGGGTGTTTGAGTCTCATGGAAAACCTAAAAAATCCTATAATAGCAACAAGCCATATCATCAATCACATCATCAACTTTATTTAGGAGGTTTTGTTCACTAAAAGAAAGCATGAGATAGGATAGATACCGGAAGAATGTCAAAAATGACAATAAAATGACCACTAACTAGTATGCAAATATCTATAGCAACCTATAAAGAAATCCATCATATCACTTCACATTTTATGTTTAAATGATTAATTCTTATTATGAGAATTATTATTTTTTCATGATTTTTATACATTCTGTGGTGTCACCAATTATATTGTCATATCACACCATATCATATGTGTAAGTGATTAAAACATATAGGTTAATTCACATTATATCATCAACATAACATAACATATTTCATTTATCGTATCATAAGCATAAAGTTAGATGCATACAACACATCAAAATCAAACATACATGTAACAATAAGCATTGCATCCATATATGCATCCATCATCATCATCTAGATCATGCCATCTAAGCATCCACACATCATAAAGCATAAGTCATGTGAGTCACATAGCATAAGATCATAAAGTGGTTCACTTGCACATATAAATCATAGCATCTAAACATCACATCACATAAAATCATGATACTGCATCCATATACATAAAAGCATAATAATAAAATATACACACATGGTGAGTCTCAAAGTCTACATATAATATAAAAGTGTGTCCAAATAAGTACATATAGGTACAAAAAGTTCCAATAAAGCTACAAATATGTAGGTTAGCTGACCTTACACCCAAAGAGAGGTACAAAATATCCAAGGAGCCACAGTGCTCAAGAGTGGCCTACACCACTAGCATCACCTCTACCCTCACCACCCCCTCTGGGAGGTAGCATAGAACTAGTACCCCCAATCCACTCTATTCGGGACCTAGTCCTATGGCTCGACCGAGATGATGACTAGCCTAAAGTGCTTAGGCTGGTCCTCTATGACCCTCATACCCTGGGCCTCTCTGGTAGATGGCCTCCTCAAAGCCTAAACTCATGCTCTAAGGCCAAGATATAGGAGGCATCTCGGGTGTGCTCCTCTAAATCATCTGCTAGAAATCCATGCAAGCACCGAATCTCCATACCTGCATCTAGAACACCAGGTCCTTGACGTGCTACAATTGGTGGTGTAATATGGCCCTAAGCATCATATCGCTTGATAGTAAGCTAAAAAACCTCTTTGAAGGTCTGCAATAGTGGCATCCCTCTACTACACCTAAATCTAGTATGTCTATAGCTCAGCCTCAACCTGGTGTAGCTGATCCCAAAGAGGAGACTCCTGATCCTTAGAAGATAGCTCCTCATCCTCATCAAGATTTGTAGACACCAAAACAACACCAATCCGATTATGTGACTACAAGCACTGATCGAATTGGCATACATACCCCCTAGGGAAACCTCTAGAGGTTAAAAAGTGGTCCTAACCACTCCTAAATTAGTTTTGGAAGGTCAGAGGTCAATTTGGCACCTTTTAAGCACTCTGATCCCTATTCGTCCCACCCTGGGATGATTAGAATCCTATTTGCCCCACCCCAAGATGATTAGCAACAATCGCTCTAGGGTGGGGCAAATAGCAGGTTTGACTGGAAAAAAGTCAAGCCTTGACAAATGGCATCCAATATCTGCCACTCAACTTTGCATTCAAGGCATGCAATTGCATGTAACAGTTTCAAATAAGAGAGAGGGACTTCAGTCAGGCATGCCTTGATCATGGAGGCCCTAAATCAGGGAGGAATCTTCTCTCCCCCCAAAAGGCATGGTGAGCCAAGTGGCGCCCTTGCATGCGCATTCAAAGGAGACCCTCAGGTCTATAAAATGGTGAGCCTCCTCACCCCAAAAAAAAAGGAATAGAGCTAGAGCATTTGGAGCAATGAAGTGCTGCCAAATTGTACCCCCATTCCCATTTGTGCTTCCTACATCCCTAATTTCTCTTTTGGAAGAGAGGTTATCGGGTGAACACTAGGAACGCAATTTCGACCCAAAACCCAAGCAATCAGCCACAATACCACACCAAATTTTTTGACACAACCACCTAAGAGGTTTTGGATCCATCCCACTTGGATTGGTGCCAAAACTAAGCCCCAAACGGTGGGCGTCCTGCCCCCGGGCGCCCCCTACACTGCTGTAGTCCTAATCGTCCCACCCTGGAGCCATTAGAAATATGCAAAGGATTTCTCTACTATTATTTTTGCATTCTATCATATTTCATGTACTTATGCTGGTGTTCAAGTTTCATGTCATTCTGACTTGATTTGACTATGTTTTTATCATTTTATGTGTTTACTAACATATAGGGAGTGCTTTCATATATAGGACAATCTGGGTAGAATATGCCAAATATGACATTCTGGGTTGTCTCAAAATGCCCCTTTTAGCCTAACCCCAAGTTTGTAGGAGTTTTGGAGGCCTCTGGGTAGGACATTTGTAAGGTCACTCTTGCACATTTTTTGACAGTCCTAATCATCCCACCCCAGAGCGATTAGAAATCCATGCATGATTTCCTGAATATTATTTTTGCAATGGGTCCCTGATGATGTCTTGATGTTTATTTAAAAAATTGGATTCATTATGACATGTTTTGATCATCGTTTAATTACTTTTTACATTAACCGGTCGAAGGCTTTGGGGATTGCATTTTTTCCTAATATTCGCATATGCTATTAACTGCTTACTATTTCTTTGAGTGTAGGATCTCACTGCCAGGAACACCAGAGGGGAAGAAAATAACCACGAACAAATAGATGCAAGAAGCCACAACATTTGGCCCACCCATTTCAAATGTGGGCATGCGAAAGACACTGAAAGCGTACCATCCATTGATGTAACGAAATGTATCAAACATTCTGAGCCCTAGAGGGGGGATGCATTGTAACTGGATTGAAAGCAACATTAATAAAAGAGTCCCCACTTTGTTTTGCTTACATCTCATCTCATTTATGCTTTATTTCCTATATGTATTTGTTCATAGCATTTGTAGGACTTAGCATCTGCACCTCATATCTATTTCGTTTGCATCAATAATCTGGTACGTCGTCGCTCCGAATTCAGATTTCAATGGTGATCATGGTGGGACCCTATCCCCTGCTATTAAGATCAGGTCTCTGATCCAAGTTTTTGTGGTTTTCCTTATAGGTATTAATCCTTCAGGCGTTGGACTTCTACTCGTGCCAGTCTGTGACGAATACAGACCTGCTATTCGTCCCACCCCGAGACGAATATGTATTCGCCCCACCCTATGATGAGTGCAGACCTGCTATTCATCCCACCCCGAGATGATTAGAGCTCTAAACATTTTTTGAGTAGAAACTCAGAGGCATCTGGTTTTGAACAAAGAAGAGGTAGGTTTTCTGAACATCCTCTGTGTTTTCTGTTTTTTGTTTCTGCAATTTTCTATTTTCTTTGCTTGCATAGAAAAGTTAAGTAGTTTGTTTCCTTTCTTGCAATAAGAAAAAGAAAATAAAAACATAGAGTAACTTAAATGGAAGGGACTTGATTAAGGAATGCATTCTTTTCTGGTTGCCTGCATGATACTTGCACCAATGGCAAGTCCTCATCATAGGTTTTAGTTCTAGGTAGGTTTTATGATTTCCCTCTTGCTGCTAATTGTTTCTGAAAGATAAAATGTACTTTAAAGCATCGCAATAGTGAAAATCATCTTTTGCTGTATGTTTTCTTTCTTTACATGATTAAAAGGAACCACACACACACCACCTAATAAAATTAATATCAAGAAGTTGGTCTTAATACCCCAACACTTGATCAAGACCAACGGTGGATTTCATCACCACCTTGGCTTGGATTTTGCATATATTTACCCCGATCGCAATTGTTGCTAGACGTAAATCTTGACGAAAGTTGACCAAGTGTAACGGGGGTGATTCCCCGTGCATGAGGATAAGTCTTCTATGGTAGGTGTCAAAAATAGAGTGATACCCCTTCCGTACCACCTATGTTCCACGTACTGTTATGCTCTCGCGTACCAATAGTTTCCCTCACGTAAGGGCGGGTATATTGAGAGGTTTGGTATAACGGCCTGGCAATGGTATATTGAAGGGGCGACCATTTTGGAGATACAAGAGCCCTCATTTTGCATGCATAACAAAGTTTCCTTTACAAGATTCACACAACAAAAATCAAACACATTAGACCAAATCTAGGACACACATTTAATCTGTAAACAAGATAATTATTTCTTTGCTTGTGTGGTCCCCCTTTGTTTGGTATAGCATAAAAATATGTAAAGGAGATAAAAATACACATATCTTTCTAGAAAGACCACCACCATGGTGTATACCCATAGCTAAGCCCAATCATGGGTAGAAGTTGCGGAAAGTGTACAAAGAGGCACAAGTCGCCTCCGTTACATCCCCAAGGACTTGGTTATACCACCTTGGCAGCCTGACCCACAACATGGTCCACACTATGCCACTACAGAAAATGACTATAGAGGCACCCATTTGAGGGGCACTCCCATTCAACATAGACCCTCTCAGGAGGAGTACACACATGGGAAGGCCCCCTTAGACACTCATTATGAGTGGCCACTACATGATGAAGCGCTAGAGCAACATAAGGTTCATAAGGAGGGACCACATGATTATATCATTCATCCTCTACCCCTCATTACTGTTAGAACTAATAGGCAAAATATAGAGCACAAGGCTCTTCAGACTGGGTGAGCCTACTCTGCCCATCCCTTTCACATGTACGAGAGGGAGAACAAGAAAAACTAGTACATTCCTCAAGAGCAATAAATCGCACAGGAGCAATGCGCTTCCGCACTGGCTAATTATCAAGATCACCTATTGAGGTTAGAGCCTCAAGTGAATGCTGCTAACCTCGATAGAGGAAAGTGACCCATAAAGATCTCGGATCACCGTGACCGAGATAGATATGTAGGGGAAGCATCTAGGCCTCCTAGACCTAGGATGGTAGAACAAATTGACTTGGCATTTGCCAAACATGCAGCCCACCAAGCGCAAATCATGCAGCTTAGGCAAGATCAACAATAGTTAGAGCAACTGTATCATATTAACAAAGAGCGCATTCAGTGCCAAATAGATGAGTTGCTCCAGAAAACTATGCATGAGAGGATTCCAACCCCTCGCATGCATAGGACAAAAATTTATGAGAGGCACAACCCCTTAGTGCGGGATAGGTCTCCGCGACCTTATCAAGTATTGCCTCCAAGACCTTCGAGACTTGAACGGGAGGCCACCCCTAGAACCAATGATGGACGCCTTCCTCGGGCGCTCGTCCATGTTTATAGGTCATGCCCAAAAATTCCTCAAGAGGCCTATGAGGAATTTGAGTGAGAAGAAGAGTGGGCTAAAATGCCCTACCAATGCAGGGGGCCACTACCCGACTACCCCTCCATAGGCCTCAAGTTCCTCGTAATTCACAACAGGAACAAAATAAAGAAGAGGAAATAAAATCCTCTGATGCATACAAAACACTGCTAGAGCGCTTAGAGTCTATGGAGACCAAGACTTCAGGGCCCCAAAAGCCCACCTTATGCCAGCTCCATAGTCACCCCCGTGCATCCTTTAGTTTCGGCACCCCCATACCCCCACCACTTCAAAATGCCTCAATTGGCAATTTTTAGAGGGGATGAAGATGCCCAAGAGCACGTAACAAGGTTCCTGAGTCAATGCTTTGGCATTCAGGACAATGATGCATTGCTTCTGAGAATGTTTATAACCAAGTTCGTAGGCCCTGCCTCGGATTGGTTTACCCAGTTGCCGAAGCATAGCATCAACAATCTAGACTAGCTAGTGGACGCGTTCCTTGAACATTTTGCCTTCAACACCAAGAAGAAGGCATCCTTAAGCGACCTAGTTGGCCTTAAGCAATATGATGATGAGACCATAGCCGCTTATGGGAATCGATGGAGGACATTGCTTTCAAAGATACCTTACCTCCCTCCCATGGCCGACATGACTCAAATGTTTTCAAAGAGTTGCATAAGGTTGATCTCCGTGCTATTACAACTACATCAATATGCCACCCTAGAAGAAGCCCTAGTGCAAGCCAGGATAATTGAGGAGATCAAAATTCAAGATGGCGAGATTGCCAAGTCATGCAAGGAGTGGACCAAAAATGCCAAAACTGGGCCCATGCAACCGAAACCCGTCGTGGTCAATTAGGTTGCCATAACTATACCATCACCTGCACAAACAACATAGCCCCCAAAGGCTAATTATCAAGTAGTTCCTCTTGCTAACTATGAAAAGAAAAACCACAAATAAGAGCAAAATCAGCAGTGTCACCCTAAGCGACAATTCACACAGTTCACGGAGTCTAGAGACTCCTTGTTTGATCGCTTATTCATGGAAAACTTGATAAAATTGCTAGAAAGTCGACCCATAGACCCTAACGCACCAAAAACCAAGGGCTATAGGGAAGATTTATATTGTAGATTCCACCGGCAGAAAGAACATGACATCTTCAGTTGTTGGAAATTCAAAAACTTGGTACAAGACTTGATAGACAACAAAATGCTCATGGTGGATAATCCCATAGTGCTGAGCAACCAGCAGATGGAAGTCTTCAAAGACCCCCTGCCTACCCATGACACATAGGCAAGAACTTTAAAAGTAAATGAGGTAACACAAGATTACCCCATGCAAGGATACGTAGGGATGATAAGCATTGTGATGCGAAACAAAAGATACCCAAACACGTCTGCACCCGCTGCAGCTATAGGAGATGTTCCATCAACGTCACAACCTCCACAACGCCCTACACAACCTCCCCCACCTAGACTAGTGGCCATGATTCGGACTAAGCTTACTCAAAGTTTAAGGACCACGTCGGCTAGGCTCTCCATTTATGAGCTCATCCAATAATCACCACCCCATTGGGAGGCTCTGATGGAGATACTCAAAGCCATTGAGCTACAGCCCCACGAACCCAATTCTTTCAAAAAATTTATGGGACATGTGAGACAATGCATTGAACCAGTCATAAAATTCAGGGAAGACAAACTAAAATTGGTGACTGGTGATATGGTGGATCCACACCTGCATGTCATCGTGCGGGTCAACAGGATTCCATTCAAGAGGGTATTGGTGGACACTGGCTCATCTAGCAACATAATCACGATAGCGGCATTAAAACACCTTAAGCTGCCAACATCCCACATTGTGGCATCCACTTACACTCTTTGAGCATTCAACGATGCGTTATGCTCAACGGTTGGCACAATTATCCTGCCCATCCAAGTAGGACAAAAGACCATTCCTACATTGTGTCACATCCTTGAGGGTGAGATGGCCTACAATATCTTGCTAGGCCGGCCTTGGATCAGGGACATGAAGTGTGTCCCTTCGATAGCCCATCAATGCCTCAAATACACATATAGAGGGCAAGTACATGTAGTCCCAGCAGACTTAGAGCCCTTTAAGTTTTGCAATGCGATGCAGCTGATGCCACAATCGACCCTCCCATCGACACATTTGGATTTTCAATTGAATCCGTCCACTCAGGGTCCGATTTCGCCTACATCCCCGCTGTTGAGTCCTGTTGTGGCTGCTCCACAACGTACCCCAAAATTGGGGACCCACCTTTTTATTTTGGGTATTTGGGTGTTTGCATGTTGGTTTCGAGTGTCTAGTGCTCGACTTGTTTTGAATTTGCATTTATTATTAGTTTCTGTCAATAATATTTTCTTGTCGACGACATTTTATTGTCGATGACTTTTTCTTGTCGACGATATTTTATTATCGACGACTTTTTCTTGTCGACGATTTTTTATTATCAAATTGTTGTCAATTTATTGTCGACGATTTTTATCGTCAAATTGTTGTTGACGGTTTTTTTTTTAATGTCATTTTGTTGTCGATGATTTTTATCGTCAATGTTGTGTTAGCAATATTATTGCTAATGTTTTGTTGTTAGCTCTTTTGTTTTTTTTGTTTTTTGTTTTCTTTTTGTTATGGTTGCATTTTGTGTTTTCTTCATTTGAGGGTTTCAAGTAAGCTTTTTGTGCATATAAATGTTAAAAGAGAAATGAAGTTCAATCTCACGACGGACATGTATATGTATAAGAAGTATGTACTCAATATCATATAAAGATAAAAGGTTAAAATATATAATAATAATAATAATAATAAATAAGACATTATTATTATTATATAATAATATATATTATAAGTAATAAATAATGATATATCACCTAAATAAAGCCATATGAGCCTCATGTTATCCCGCGAGACTTTATGCTATTATATTTAAATGATATCTTTTGGGTTATAAGTTTTAATATATGATTTTGATGGGTGCAGGTTATTCAATGGCAAGTAGCAGTCAAAGCGACCAACAAGGAAAGGTGACAGCTAGGCTTGGCACGTTGCGTCGAGGAATGCACAGTGACCCGGCGAGAGCATCGGCGATGACATCGCTTATCGGATGAGGCGCCAGTGCGGGCGACGGTGAACATGGACGTCAAAGGCAGACGACGCAGGCGGCAGTGTGATGAAGATGGTTTCAAAGCCGGCATGACTAGGACGAAGAACTCCAAAGCGTAGTGGACACCGTGGCAAGACAGAGTGTTTCACATGACGAATCGACCACAGGGAGCGTTGGGTTTCATCGGTGGATTTCATTTGAACCGGGCGTCAGAATCAACAGAGGTTACGTTAGACCAAACAACCGGACAACAAGGAAGGCATACTCTGATGAAGGGCATCCATGATGGGGGCAGTTTGTTTAACACCCAGCACTGTAGAGAGCTCGATTAGGACGTGGTCATCGACAGAGGAGAGAATAGGTATTCAAGAAGCAACGATTGGTGACATGACAACTGTGAATGACAAATATAACGACGATAAGGCAAGTTTAGAGTGCAATCCACATGGCAATAGATGATAGAAGTGCATAGTCATAATGATAGTGGTGAAATGGGCATAATTTGCTGATGAAATGGTAGACCATGACAATGATGTCTACGACGATGGACGTAGCGTGCACAGCGGATTCCAGAATGGGCATGACTTCAACGACGGGATGAATCATCGAAGTTGAGAAGCGGCTGCAAAAAAAAAATGGTGGCATTGGTCACGGCTCAGTGAGGTCAGAAAGTCGATATGCCCAGCTTGGACGAAGCAGGGACCTAGTTGGACGGGCGCATTGGTTGGGTTCCAAACGCTGGAAGCGACGTGGAGACCAGGGGCCTTACTCGGACGACGTGGACCAGCGCATGAGCATGGAGGCGAGGACAACGATGAATCTCCAGGGGTCCGTGCGATGACTCAGCAACCAAACTTGACGACTGACCAATGACAATGTCATAGTATATTGCCACTAAAGGACAAGGTCGAATGTCACATCAACGCACCGTCTTATAATCGTCGTATTTTAATGGAAGGTAGAATAAAATAAAGGAGGTTGTTTTGCATGGAAACAAAGGCCATTTTAAACCATGGTATTATTTTCCTTCGATGGACATAGGTGATAATGATTAAAGGATTTTGAAGCTTTATAGAAACCATGCGTTTCAAACCAAAACGAAAAACAAAAAAAAAATTGAAATCCAAGAAGATGAAACAAAGTGAAGGAAAACAAAGAACAACAAAGTGGAGACAAACCATTCGAATCCCAAAGGAAGAATGAAATGAAGAGTTTTAGCTGAAAGTTGAAATAGGCCATTGGAGGGAGGAAAAGGGGTTGGAAAATGGTTTTGGAAATGCAAGATTGCAGAGTTTTTCTGGATTTGTTTCTTTGGAGCTATTTTTCCTTCCATGGCTAAAGCCTTTTGGAGGCCAAATTCTGCTATTGTAAAATGACACATTTTTTTTAATGCAGGAGTTTTCAAAAATTTGCATCTTGTGGGCAAGAAAGAAGGAGATTCTCTTTGCATGCTATGGATTTAATGTCTATTCTTTTTTCTGTTTCAGATTTCGAGTTTGTAAATGGAGTTAATGCAAGTTTTCTTGGTTGCTTCATATGAATGCTTGAACCTAAAATTTATTTTAAACCCTAGGAGCCAGCACTTAGTCTATGGGGATTGTCCTTGTTTTGCAAGTCCAATAGGTTAGGTTGCATGTATGGAAACCTCACATCTTCTGTTTTGTCGAAATATGATAGCATCACACTGAATACATTTTATTTTCAATTTTCTGCATTTTCTTTCAACTTTTTCTGCATTTTATTTTCAGAAATTTTAACATTTTTTTTTTAATTTTCAGGCATTAAAATAAACATTTAAAAAATGTCAAAATCCAAAAATAATTTCACCATTGCGTAGGTTATACTACAGACTTCCAATACGCATTTTAAAATTTCATTTTCGGAGTTGTTTAGTATTTTTAAAAATTCATCGAAGTTGTTGTTTTATTACAGATTTAAAAAAATCCGAAAATAGAAAGTTTCCATTTTGGGCCGGAATTTCATTTTTTTAGTTTTGTTTTGCACTCATGAGCCTATGATGACATTACCTTCATGAAAATTCCAATTTCATTGAAGGGGTTACGTTTTATGGCATTCTCACAAATTTCCATTTTGAGCCTAAAATTACCCTCTTCATAAAAATTCTAATTTTACGAAAGAGGGGTAATTTGAGTATTACATTGAAGGTCTTTTATTCAAAGCACTTAATTGTTCATCTTGATGAAAATTTGATTTCATTTAAGAGGGATAAGTTAAAGTGACATTTAAAGCCCTTTATCTAAGGCCATAAATTATTGCTTCTTTGTGAAAATTCATTTCACCAAAGAGGGATAGTTTATCGATCATATTGAAAGCTATCTTTATCTTCATGATAAGAAGCCATATTTGGACTTAATAAAGAAGATAAAATCTACCTTAAAACTCTCAAGATAAAAGGAATTAAGGCACTACATCGTGGTCATATGAGGGCCAACTCACATTTGCTTTATTTTGGTTCAATGAACAATCACTAAAGTTTCATGGTAAAATAAACCAACATTGCCCCTTGTTTACAATTACTTGCAATCACTAAGGTGTTCCAAGCATTTAAAATGAATATATTTATTTGAGATTACTAATACACATATGCAAAATGCTAAATATAGCGGAGACCTTGGAGAAGTTGTTTGTTTAACTTCTTTGCAAGAGGGGATTTGGAACCCAAATCCTAAGGAAGAGTGTATTTTCACAATTGGGTAAAAATACCACTCAACAAGTCCCTTAAGTAATCGACCTGGCCCATCTTCGTCGTCTGTCCCTTCACCAACAATGCCACCTATGGTGGCCACATTGAAGGACAACGGGAAGAAGCCCCTAGAGGAGGCACCATTGTTAGTCTCAACCATCTCTACCGAGGAGGTGCCTAGCCGAATGGAAGTTGAGACACCTGATTCACCCAACATGGAGTGGACTCAGGGAGAACTCCCATTCCATCCCCCTCAACCACCGACGATTACCATTGAAATGGCCAATACAGGCCTGGGGGAGTACCTAGTGCAGAACATAGTGGCAACACCCACACTTGAATCCATGCAAGACATGGAGAGACCTCGCCTTCCCATCGACACTATCATCCATTTAGGTTACCCATCAAATTAGACCAACTTTGTATATGGGGGCCTCGAGAATGGCTTGGAACCCTACCTACAAGAGGAAGAGGACGAAGAGCCATTTGCTAAGAATGTTGATTATCTGTCCAACCCAGAATTTGCCTTGAAATACTTAGACCAATGTAATTGGCATGGATATGGATTGGGTAGATATGAACTAGGAATGCACACTCTTTGTCAACCAAGATACCAGATGGCATATGATAAATCAGGAGTAGGGTTCAACCACCCTTTGCCCCTCAAAATCTTGGTAGACACCATGCAAGGCTTAGGTCTAGGCAACAGGGATGGATTGGCACATGATCCATATGCCAATCCCAACACTACATACACATTGGGGAATTATTTCCCATTGTTAGCAACAAACCTTGTTGACCTCGACAGCCCCTCCATTTGGATCGAGAAAGGAGAAAGTTCAAGAGGTAACCTCCAAGAGGGATATGAACAGAATCAAGGGAGCTCTTCGAAAGATGAGTCAGATTATGAGGTAGAACCTTGGGACCCGTTTGAGTTCGATAGCAATCACTCGTAGGTGACGCCCATCGATGATTATTAGGACTTCATGGTAATGTTCCCCTTTAATGTTCCAATTGGGCAATTGCCACCTCTAGAGAATCCAGCCCTCTCCCAGAGAGTGAAACAACCCAAAAGGGACAAAATCAACATGCTTGAATGAAACGAGCCTCCCAGGTCAGCTATAAGGCCAAGTGATCAAGAAATGCCTAGTGGGGGGCTATACTATCCAGAGGAGCAAGCTGGGGGTAAGTTTATCCCCATCAGAGTACTGGCCTTACGGTGAGATGTTGCATTTCACCCCAGGATAGACTCATGATATATTCCATGCTAAAGAGGAACCCGACGTTCCCAATGTAGATCTAAATTTAGCGAATGATATCGACCTGATCCCAACTCCACACCAGTTGGAGGACGGATCCCACATGTCGATCGAAGAGACGATTGACGTAGACATCGGTTCTGATCCAATGAATCTGTAAATCATCAGGCTGGGGGTAAGTTTATTCCTTGAAGAGTAAGTTGATTGCATTGCCCTTCTCAAAGAAAAGAAGGAGGTTTTTGCATGGTCCTACAAAGACATGCCGGGGCTAGATCCGTAGCTAGTCACGCATAATCTAACATTTAATTCGACAGTCAAGCCAGTCAAGCAAAAGCTACATAAGATGCACCCAATAGTGGCCTTAATGGTCAAAGATGAGTTACAAAAGCTGTTGGATGCACAATTTGTCATCTACGTGGATTACCCACCATGGCTGTCCAACATGGTACCTATCAAAAAGCCAGACGGGAGGATTCACATATGCACCAATTTTCAAGATTTAAACAAAGCAAGTCCCAAGGATGATTTCCCCTTGCCTAGCATCGATGCATTGGTAGACACTACAACAGGCCATGAAATACTTTCCCTCATGGATGGTTTCTCTGGATACAACCAGATTTGTATCAATCTCGATGATCAACTAAAAACAACATTCATGACGCCTTGGGGGATATTTTGTTATATGGTCATGCCCTTTGGCCTTAAAAATGTTGGCGCAACTTACCAACGCGCTATGACATACATCTTCCATGATCACATGCATAAAACTTTGGAAGATTATATGGATGATTTGTTGGCCAAATATCTTTTACGCCAAAATCATCTTGATGACTTATGCAAGATCCTTGATCGCCTCATCGAACACAAGGTTAGGCTAAACCCCAAGAAGTGCGTATTTGGTGTCACATCTGGAAAACTCTTGGGTTTCATAGTCTCAAAATGAGGCATCAAGGTAGATCCAAATAAATTCAAGGTAATCCTTGAAATTCTTCCCCCAACCACCATCAGGCAGCTCAAAAGCTTGCAGGGTAAGGTCATGTCGATCAAGTGCTTCGTAGCATAGTTATCTGACAATTTTTGACCCATGAATAAATTATTACACAAGGGGGTAGCATTTCATTGGGATGACGAGTGCCAGTCAACGTTCGACGACATCAAATAATACTTGGCTTCACTGCTAGTATTGGCACCATTAGACCAAGAGTGCCGTTCTACTTATACATCTTAGCTACTGAGGTGGCACTAGGCGCCATGCTAGCCTAGAAAAATGAATTACATAAAGAACAGGCTAATTATTATCTTAGCTACACCCTGGTTAGTTATGAACTTAAATATGCATATGTTGAGAAGCTATGCTTGGCAGTGGTATTTACCACCAAAAAGCTATGCCATTACATGCTGAGAAATACGACATATGTTGTGTCTAAGGAGAATTCATTATAGTACATGATGAGTCATACTTATCATAGGAGTCACATGGCGAAATGGATCACGTTGTTGACGAAGTTTGACATCGAATTCATTGGACAAAAGTCAATCAAAGGTCAAGTCATCGTCGATCAACTAGCAGAGGCTCCTCTCGAAGACGCTTAGCCTCTGACCATAGAGCTACCCAATGATGGGGTCTTCCATGACTTAGAATCACCAGATTCTGATGAGCGTGAGTCACAGGCCGACATAACCTTATTTTATGATGGTTCTAAATGTGTGCAAGGGGGTGGCATGGGAATCATTTTTTTCACACCGCAAGGGGCTCCAATGCCTTTATCATTTAAACTTGATTTCCTGTGCACCAATAATAATGCTGAATACGAAGCCTTGCTCATAGGTCTTCAGATAGCCATCACCATGAACATCAAATGCTTGAATATCTTTGGTGATTTGTTGTTAATTATCAACCAAGTGAAAGGGGTATTCCAATGCAAATGCCTAGTTCTACAGGCCTACAAAGCCCTTGTGGATAAATTCCTGGCAAAGCTTGAATGGTATGACATCAAGGCACTCCCTCGATCATCGAATCATTTTGTAGATACTATGGCCTCCTTGGGGTCACTAATCTCGCAAGACCCTTCTGGTGAAATGACAACCATTCAAGTCAAAACATTATTGCAATCTACGATGGAGCATGCAAGCTCTGACATAACACCAGGAATACACCTGATCTAGATTGAACCATCTTAGGATAGGTTCTCTCAAATCCATGATAGTATGAATCATGCCAACTGGGGTTCTTTGTTCTCCCCAACCCCTCTTAATAGCAACACAACGCCATTTCTACAAGTTCTTTCCCGCTCAGCTTTTTCTAGGGACGAACTTCAAGAGGGATCGGCCGTTCACACCATCGAGGTTTTTGATTAGCAGGATTGGTACACACCCATAAGAGACTATCTCAAGTTAGGTAGCCTCCCACTTGGATTGTTGCACGCCACAAAAATATCATTCAAACAGAAAGTGGTAAAACATGTCTTGCTAGGAGACATTTTGTACCGTCGGAGCTACGAAAGGATCCTCCTTTGTTTCTTGGACTAGCAAGAGTCCACTTGGGTGATCACCCAAGTGCATGATGGTACGTGCGATGGCCACTTCAGTGGTATGGCCATCGCCAAGCGCATTCTTTGCATGGGCTATTATTGGCCATCTTTAGAGTGAGATTGTTGTGCATATGTGCAAAAGTGCGTGAAGTGTCAACACCATGCTAACTTGACACACATACCTTCTCAGGCCTTGCAACCGATCTAATCAGCTTGGCTATTTTTGTAGTGGGGCTTAGATCTCATTGGAAAGATCTCCCATACATCGTCAGGTCATCACACGTTTATCATAATGACCACAAAGTAATTCACTAAGTGGGTGGAAGCAATTTCTCTTACCTCTACGACTGGGCCCTGAATTACGGAGTTCATTTTACATAACATCATACGTCATTTTGGTATTCCATCCAAGATCATCTCGGATAATGGGACATCATTTAAGAACAAAGATATGCGTGCTTTGACAACAAAGTACAAAATTCAACATAATTTTTTGACACCCTATTATCCGCAGGCAAATGGGCAAGCGGAGGTGTCAAAAAAATTGCTAGTTGCCATCCTTAAAAATACGGTCGCAGATAATCATAAGGATTGGCACATCCAAATACCACTTGCATTATGGGCTTATTGCACTAACATTCAGATGCCCACTAGGGCAACTCCATTTTTGCTAGTGTATGGCTCCGAGGCAGTCATGCCTCTTGAGTTGGAAATACCCTCCCTGTGCATATCAATGCAAGAATTCATCGATGATGACACTGCACGACATGCCCGGTTAGACCAGCTTATGTTACTCAATGAACGACGTATCAATGCTCTCGAGCATTTACGTATCTATCAAGAATGATTTAAGAAAGCTTATAACATGAAAGTTCACCTAAGGGACTTTTAGGTTGGTGACTTGGTCTTAAAAGAGAACCAACAAAATTCCAACTTGCCGCCCCACTTAAGGGACAAGTTCACGGCAAATTGGTTAGGTCCTTATGTAATCGATAGTAAAATAGGACCTGGAACATATCGGCTCGCCTCTCTTGAAGGAATCAAGGAACTAGAACCCTTGAACATTAGTCACTTGAGGCCATTCAACATTTAGAGAGCCATAGCCCACCCCAAAAGCTCCAAGGATTCTCGTAATCGCTTGGTCAAACCCAAAATGCCCCAAAGGTATCCATAATCCCTTTGGTCAAACCAAAAGCTCCAAGGGATCCCCAAAATTTCTTGGTCACCCAAAAACACCCCAAAGGTATCCATAATCCCTTTGGTCAAACCAAAAGCCCCAAGGATTCCAGAAATCGCTTGGTCAACCCTGAAAATGCCCCAAAGGTATCCATAATCCCTTTGGTCAAACCAAAAGCCCCAAGGATTCCCGCAATCGCTTGGTCACCCAAAATGCCCCAAAGGTATCCATAATCCCTTTGGTCCAACCAAAAGCTCCAAGGGTTCCCACAATCACTTGGTCACCCAAAATGCCCCAAAGGTATATATAATCCCTTTGGTCAAAACATCAAAGGATCCATAAGAATCACTTGGTCCGCACCCATTCGGGTTAAACCACCATAAAAAATATTAAAAAACAACAAATAATAAAAAATAACAAGAAATTGCATCTCACTTTCATGCATATTATTAAAAATCAAAACACCAAAAAGAAAAAAAAAGCTGCATTAGGCATCCCATACATACATTGCATATTTGCTGGTCATACATGTCAAAAGCACCATAGACTGTAATTACTCGGCAATTCCATCATTTTTCAAATTCAACCCATTTTGTAAAAAGATCCATCAAGAATAATGCCCTTCGCATTTTTGCCATATCATAGTTAGTTGACTTCTAATGTCTTTAGGGTTTCGTCATTCAACTATCTTTAGATTTCTAGTCAAATGCTGTACAAAGTCAGACATATTTTTTACAAGGTAGAGTTTTACTTGTATCACGCCTTGTTACATAACATCCCAACATAAGCTTAAAACACATAAAAATTCCCAAGTTGTGTGAATGCAAGACGAAACCTATAAAAGCAGTCTAGGGTACCATAGGTGAAACGTTATCCTGCTCATCCCCCTGTGCGAATGGTTCAAGAATACTGAGAATTGACAAAAGGACAAGCTCTTCCTCATCCAATTCCCCATAATAAATAGTGGTTTTCACCACTATAAAAAATTCCAAACACCTTTGGTCCCCAAAGCCGTAAGGATTCGTACTACACGCCCCTAAGAAGGATGGGTAGTCATCCCCAAGGCCTAAAAGGATCAATGCCATTCACAAGCAAAATTCCAAAAGTCCACCATCAAAAATCCCAAAACACCTTTGGTCCCCAAATCCATAAGGATTCGTACTACACGCCCCTGAGAAGGATGGGTAGTCATCCCAAAGGCCTAAAATGATCAATGCAATTCTAAAACAAAATTCTCAACCACCTTTGATTCCCAAAGTTGTAAGGATTCATACTACACGTCCCTGAAAAGTATGGGTAGTCAATCCCCAAGGCCAAAAGAATCAATGCCATTCACAAGCCAAAAACCCATAAGCTCAACTTTGAAATCAAAATGCAAAATCTAAATCCTCAAAAGGCAACAACAAAAAATAATAGTGGTTATCACCACTACTCAAACCCCTTGCTCAAGGAAAAAAAAAGAGAGAAAAATAAACAGTGATTTTCATCACTATGTATGAGAGCAAGTATCCCAACAAGTTGAGAAACTGAAAGACATCTAAGCTTGAATCCTTGGAATTCTCAGCATTCGAAAAACCATTTAGGTGATCTTAATTATGGGTTTGGTAGATAGCCTACCTGGAAATGGTGGTATCCTAAATGCATGACGATATGTCTATCACATTTTGCATGTGTGTAGACCAATGTTTGCATGTGGATGAGCTAGCTTATGGTATCATAGATTGCAACGTGTATTAATATTACTAAATGCAACAAAGTAATTAGTGGAGCTAATTAGGTGATCCTCAGTATAGGTTTGGTGGACAACCTACCTAACACTGGCGGTATCCTTATGAATACCACATAAAAGAACTTAATCACACACACAGGGATGTGAAATAACTTTGTCAAACTCAAGTCTGATTCATACCTGGTTTGAAAGTCTTGTAAGAAAATGGATAGTCTTGATTAGTTAGTTAAAGCATCTGAGTCTCAAAAAAACCTTAACTACCTTTTAAAACAATTGTTGTACATTTCATTACTTGCATCACCATCCGAAAATACAAAACAAAAATAACAAATGCACAGTTGTTCCATAAAACAATCACATAGTGCAGAAAGCCAGTAAATCCTGTACAGTCTATGGTGTCGTCGCCGTAAACCAACAAATCATTCCATCCATTCCATATGCATACATCTATATCATATAGCTAACATCATCCGTAGTCATAATAGCATATGCATACACCAACATAAATAAAGGTGCATAAAAGAAACAATAAATTATGACAAGCATATCATCAAACCAAAAATGAGTCATGTATATATATTGAATCAAAATGCCCTCAGGCTACAATAAGAAGGTCCTCTGACCTCACAAAAAACCAAAAATTCAAAATCCCCAAAGCCTAGGGAGTCGGCCACCATGATCATGCAGGATCGATGCGATTGGAACTACCCCCAGTAGTATGGGTCCTATGGGACCTCTCAGAGCGGTTGCTGCTAGCCCACGCACCATGCCCACCAACACTACCCTCATCCAACCACCTACGATGAGAGGATGCAGACTGCTCAGTCTCACTACCTCTTGTGCGACACGACGAGCCACCTCCATCGAGATTAGGTAACTGTCCACCAAGGTGAACAACCTCTGTCTCCAACTCTACTTGATACCACCCCCACTCCACATCTCGTTGATGGTACACAACCAATGCATTGTCCCACTGTGCTAACTGAGCCCATAGGAGATCTCTCTCCTATAATACATCTCTATGCTCCTCATCCCATCTCTGCAAAAGATCCTCCAATCGTGTTATCTCAGCACGAAACCCAACCTTCACATCCCCTCGGATAGCCTACGACATGGGCACCTTTGGGACGACCTGCTGCTCTAAAATCCACTACTCCAAGACATCCTGTACATTCGACTGCTCAGAAACCCTTGCATCATCTCCATCACCAATGAAGTCATCGACCTCCACCATGTTCACATCATCCAGCTGAGCCTCCCAACCCTCCATCGGTACCTCTGCACCCCCACCTCCTACTGCTACCACATTCGCACCCCCTAAAGGCCCCTCACCCTGCCATCGCTGCATAGTCCACCACCGGTCATACTTTGTAGTTACCTCGACATCGTCCACGTCGGGTACATCAATAACTACATCAGAACCCTCACCCGGTGGCTCCATGATCGACTAGACTAGGGTCCTCTCATTCCCATGTTGTCGATAGATCAAGGGATCACCAAGAAATCCTTGGTGCACCCCAAACTATCGTGTCACCCGGACATACGAGAAGTACTCCTATTATGTCCCATGATGCCCAATCAGCCACCTACCCCTACGCACCCATCAAAGCCACTCTCCAGCCTCAGGCCAGGCTGGATAGTCCTGGTATGGTCACCAAAACACCTGCCCTAGCATCAGATGAGAGAAGGCATCAATATAGTGACCTACATCACCTACCCATCGCTGACTCTGTCCATGCTCCTCTGATCGCTGCCATAGATTGGCATACCCAATCTCTCGATCCACCATCTCACCTCGGGTTGTCCAAGGCAAACCTTGTGGTCGCTCCACAACTATGTGCTGCCACCCCCAGCACTACAAGAGATAGCTGCACCCAATCCTATTTCACCTTAGACAATGGACCTCGTACAGCTCGTCGTACAGCTATGCCAACAACATCTGACCCCACCTCATAATAAGTGGAGCTGATGTCGGACACTCCACCAAAGTGAAAACCAACTCCAGCAGGTTCTAAGGGAACCTCATGCTTGAACAGTCTGAAAGCAACATATTGGAAATGAGGGCCATGAGTAAAGCATGCCTCATCCCCAATACGCCCTTCTCCAGCCACCACCGCACCAGAATACCGCCTATATGTCAGTTAGCCTCAACCCTCTCCATAGCCCTCTCCACACCCATCTCCCCCGCTCGATCAAAACATCGTGTTAGTACTGTTGTTCGCTGATCCTAGTGGGTCATCCGGACATCTATCAGAATCTGTAAAATCTGATACACATCCTCCAGAGTCACCGTCATCTCCCCTATCGAGAGATGAAAAGTATTGGTGTGGTGACCCCATCGATTGATCAGGGCAGTTAAATATGCCCGATCCCCCACCATAGGCTCCAAACGTGTCACCTGCTTGAGCCCAAGGGCATCAAGCCACTCCCAATCCCCAACTATCAAGGCCTCCCGGGCATCAGAGAAAACAGTCAGCTGGCGGTACCGAATCTTCACAACCTGAAAAACAAAAAAAGCAAACGATATTAAGTACATACTTTATATCAACAAAAACAATACAATAAAACTGTACAGAAGAAAAACAAAGTCAAGGAAAACAAAAGTACAAAAAAAGTACAGAACAATAAAAGTACAACAAAAGTACAGACAAACAAAAGTAAACCAAAAGCACGAAAACATTCAAAACAAACTGTAGACCGCAAACATAAATAAACTGTACAAAATCATACTACGGTTTCAACCTTAGTATGAACAAAAAAATGAAATAAAACAAAACACAAACAAAATCATACTAGGGTTTCAACCTTAGTATGAACAAAAAAATGAAAAAATCAAAATAAAACAAAAACATCGTCCTAGGGTTTCAACCTTAGTGTGAACAAAAACACATAATAAAACAAAAACATCGTCCTAGGGTTTCAACCTTAGTGTGAACAAAAACACATAATAAAACAAAAAATTGTCCTAGGGTTTTAACCTTAGTATGAACAAAAAAATGAAATCAAAACAAAAACAAATTCATCCTAGGGTTTCAACCTTAGTGTGAACAAAAAAATAATTGTACAATAAAACAAAAAATCATCCTAGGGTTTCAACCTTAGTGTGAACAAAAACACATAATAAAACAAAAACATCATCCTAGGGTTTCAACCTTAGTGTGAACAAAAACACATAATAAAACAAAAAATCGTCCTAGGGTTTAACCTTAGTATGAACAAAAAAATGAAAAAAAAAAAAAAAAAATTCATCCTAGGGTTTCACCCTTAGTGTGAACAAAAAAATAACTGTACAATAAAACAAAAAATCATCCTAGGGTTTTAACCTTAAGGTGAACAAAAAACATAACAAAAACAAATTCATCCTAGGGTTTCAACCTTAGTATGAACAAAAAAATGACATCAAACAAAAAACAAAACATCCTATTAGAGTTTTTAACCTTAATGAGAACAAAACAAAATAACGCAAACAAAAATTTATATGCAATTTTAACTTCATATATAACAAAAACAAAATAACGCAAACAAAAATTTATATGCGAGTTTAACTTCATATAAAACAAAAACAAATAATAGGAAGGGAGAAGGAACATCATACCGGTCTCGCATCGGCTCCTTCGCTCGAAGATCCGGTTCTCGCACTCATGATGTCCGCAAAATTTTCGTAGCACTCTGCCACGCACACTCGCTCTCCTCCCCACAGCTCCAAAACACCAAGAAAAAGACGTTGCAAATGAGCCCAAAACCTAGTTTTGGTCCTTTTATAGGCTGTTAGGCCTATAATAGTTCCACCCTGGGATGAGTGCTCTAGTTAGTGCTCGTCCCACCCTGGGATGATTACCAAATTGGTATTCGTCCCACCCTAGGACGATTACAGAACAAGAAATAAAGCAACAAAAACCAAATCCAAAAAATGCACCAAAAACAACAATAAATCTGCCGAACAAATGTGCCTTTGCACCTGACATTCATAGCATGAAAAACTGTCGTCAGGGTCACGAATGATCACTATACTACTCCCTAAGAAGGCTAGTATAGCTGGACCGCTCCACAGGAAGAAGGATTTTCGATAATTTCTACCCCAATAGGCGTCAACAAAAAGGGTTAAAACCCACAAAAAATAGGTCCAATTGCTGGAAAATTGCTAGGCATTCAACAGAAAACAACTGAAGGCACCCTTACAAACATCATCTTGGGTCAAGCGACTCATCGCTTTTCTCATCTTTGTCATTCCCTTGTCGATTCGTCACTTGAGGGGGTAGTCACACTTAGGCACCAAATCAAAAAATACACACTCAATCAAGGAAATGACATGCATTCAAAGAATCATTGACAAAGACAATCACGCTCCTGCTTGGGGCAACAAACAAGCAATAATCATAAGCTAAAAAAACAATTGGCATTCTGGAAGCATGAAGACAAGGTTCCCCAGACAAAAGGTTGCGCCCTTTGCCTATTCATGACTGAACAATGACCAAGATCAAGTACACCTCACCGAAAAAGGTTACACTTGAGTTAAGCTCCTTAGCTCGTCAGAAGCAAGGATTCAAGAATGCATGCCATTTCCATACTTGGGGCATCAAAAGTTGGTTAGGTTACTAAGAAACCCTAATAATTAAGTGCTTTGGTCATCTATTTTTGCTCAGCACTGTGCCACACACAATGCATCCCAAAAAAGGGCATCTGTAGACACCAAAACAACATCAATCTAATTATGTGACTACAAGCACTGATTGAATTGGCATACATACCCCATAGGGTAGCCTCCAAAGGTTAAACAGTGGTCCTAACCACTCCCAAATCAGTTTTGGAAGGTCAGAGGTCAATTTGGCACCTTTTAAGCACTCTGCTCCCTATTCATCCCACCCTAGGATGATTAGAATCCTATTCGCCCCACCCCGAGACGATTAGCAGCAATCACTCCAGGGTGGGGCGAATAGCAGGTTTGACTGGCAAAAAGTCAAGCCTTGACAAATGGAATCTCATATCCACCTCTCAACTTCACCTTGAAGGCATGCAATTGCGAGGAACGATTTCAAATCAGAGAGAGGGACTTCAATCAGGCATGCCTTGATCATGGAGACCCAAAATCAGGGAGGAATCTTCTCTTCCCCCCAAAAGGCATGGTGAGCCAAGTGGCAACCTCGTATGTGCATTCAAAGGAGACCCTTAGGTCTATAAAATGGTGAGCCTCCTCACCCCAAAAAAGAGAGGAACAGAGCTAGAGCATTTGGAGCAACGGAGTGCTGCCAAATTGTACCCCCATTCCCCTTTGTGCTTCCTACATCCCTAATTTCTCTTTTGGAAGAGAGGTTATCGGGTGAACACTAGGAACGCAATTCTGACCCAAAACCCAAGAAATCAGCCATAATCCCACACAAAATTCACTAACACAACCCCCTATGAGGTTTTGGACCCATCCCACTTGGATTGGTGCCAAAACTAATCCCCAAACGGTGGGCGTCCTGCCCACGGGCGCCCCCCGCACTGCTACAGTCCTAATCGTCCCACCCCGGAGTGATTAGAAATCTACAAAGGATTTCTCTACTATTATTTTTGCATTCTATCATTTTTCATGTACTTATGCTGCTGTTCAAGTTTTCTGTCATTCTGAATTGATTTGACTGTGTTTTTATCATTTTATGCGTTTACTAACATATAAGGAGCGCTTTTAGATATTGGACAATATGGGCATAATATGCCAAATCTAACCTTCTGGGTCATTCAAAAATTCCCCTTTTAGCCTAACCCTAAGTTTGCAGGAGTTTTGGAGGCCTCTGGGTAGGACATTTGCAAGGTCTCTCTTGCACGTTTTGTGACAGTCCTAATTGTCCTAGCCTGGAGTGATTAGAAATCCATGCATGATTTCCTGACTATTCTTTTTGCAATGGGTCCCTAATGATGTCTTGATGCTTCTATCAAAATTTGGGTTCATTATGACATGTTTTTATCATCATTTAATTCCTTTTTACATTAACTGATCGGAGGCTTTGGGGATTGCATGTTTTCCTAAAATTTGCATATGTTATTAACTATTTGTTGTTTCTATGAGCATAGGATCTCACCTCTAGGAACACCAGAGGGGTAAAAAAGAACCACGAACAAATAGATGCAAGCGAAGACAATTTTTGGCCCGCCCATTTCAAATGTGGGCATACGGAAGACACTGGAAGCGTACCATCCGTTGATGTAACAAACTGTATCAAATGTTCTGAGCCCTAGAGGGGGGAAACATTGTAACTAGATTGAAAGAAACATTAATAAAAGAGCCCCCACTTTGTTTTGCTTACATCTCATCTCATTTATGCTTTATTTCCTATATGCATTTTTTCATCGCATTCGTAGGACTTAGCATCTGCACCTCATATCTGTTTCGTTTGCATCAATAATCTGGTACATCGTCGCTCTACATTCGGATTTCAAGATCAACCTACTCATCTACAACCAAATCCTATACCACCTACTCATACTGCCTTGCCTACCCCCAATCATCCATTTGAGCTCACAATCAGTGCCCATCAGGATCCTCACTCTCAGCCTTATCTAAAGACCACCCCAGGCAGCTGCCACCCTACCATAATTGCACACCCAATAGTGGGTGTACACCTCTATGACCCAAACATTAACCACACCAATATAAACTATAGGAGGGTCATCCTCCTTCAAAACTGTTGTAACTCGTGGTAGTGGAAGTTTCTTCTCTATAATAATCTGATGATAGATGACTGGATCGAGAGGAACATCTTTCTAAATACCAAACTGTCAGAGCACCTTGGAGTAGTAGAAGATCTCTTTGATACCATCCTTGCAACCAATAACCCATTGGTCATGTCATGTCCTCACGATAAAAGTAGCTGGATCGTCCCAGTTAGGACACTCATGATAAGGCCACCAAATGATATTAGTGACCTACAAACCAGTCAAAGATATCGTATAGTGGGAAAGCTCCCCTAAAAAGGACTGGATCTTATGCTCCTCAAGTGCTCTGGGCCACTTGGATCCATAACATTGGACATCATCATCTAGCGTAGTGATCTCCAATGGAAGTCTTGCTGGATGGTCAACTGTAATATAATCCCATCCCTAGATCTGGAGGAGCATGCTGCAAGCAATACTAGCCCAACCATGACACTGAATGCGGTATAGCTCATCATAGCATTACGCTAGTAGTGCACTCCCCTAAGCATAGGTAATAGGTGCCTCACTATCGATCAAGTCCTAGACCATCACCAAGAGGTTCCATGGGAACCTCACTCCATATAAGTCAGGTATAAGGATGTTGTAGATGACCATTAGCAACATAGCATACCTTCGAGAGAAGACATCCTCTTGGTACCACCAAGCAACTAAAATATCACTAGAATGAGTATCCTTGAAGGTAGTAGTGGCATGTATCCCAAATACCCTAAGGAACACTGCATCTCGGGTATTGGTGGGAGAAGAGAAAATAGGCAGTCCATCAAAAGGGATCCTAAAGATCCTGTAGACATCCTCCAGTGTAATGGTCATCTCACTGGTAAGAAGGTAGAAGGTGTTGGTACTAGAATCCCACCTATGGTCCAAGGAAGTCAAATAGTCTTGATTTGACATGGTCATCGAAAGGCCAGTGACATATTGGAGCCCACGAGCATCAAGCTAGGCCCAGTATGTGTCATCCATCACAGGAAAAATGTCACAAAGTAGATTTAGATATCGAGTCTGAGGAGACAATATCTAAGAGTGCAAAATAAATTCTAAATCAAATGCACTAACAACTAAATAAATGCATAAAACAAAACTAGTGCAAGCTAAACTAAGATGCACTTAAGGCAACAAGCATAATGGGTAAATGCACCTGAGCATCCAAAAATATCAAATACTATTCTTAAAAATTTCAAAAAATCAATTAAATACATTTAAAAAACCAAAAATCATTGAATACACCTAAGGCTAACTAGCTACTAGCGCAGAGAGTGGTCATGAAGCGATCGCTAAAGCCAAAAATGGCCTGATTCCAATAGTTAAAATTTTGATCATTGGAATTCAATCTGGCCATTGATAGCAACAACGACCAGCCACAGGCTAGGCTAGCTACTCTAGATGGCAATGGCCAATGAGCGACATGCCAATGGTGTGCCCCCATGGCCAGAAATCACATAAATAATTGCAAAACATAAATCTAAGGGAAGCCCATTTTATTAAGCCCTAAATTAAGCCTATCTACCAGTTTAGTTCGTTGTCAACAGGTTTAATGAGGTTTCTTTACAAAATTACTTAGGTTAATTTTACCATAATAATAAAAAAATGCTAGGGTTTAGAGAGGTACTCATGAAGCTTCGGCTCCTCCACTCATCGAAGCCTTGTCCTACTTAGCCATGGTATCAAATCGGCAACATCCTAGGTCACAAAATATCATTGTCAACTCAAAAATCCAAAAGCAAATTGGACAACTGGAAGAATGAAGAGTCAAAACCCTAATTTTCTTTTGTAATTTCTACTCAAGCCTTGGCTGCTGCTAGCATCAGCAGCCTAAAATTTTGGGTCTTTGGACCTGACAACGGCCACGAAGCACTATTTTGGGGCCATTGGACCTGACAGTGGCCAAGAACCAATGAAATAATTCTACAATTTCCCACCATAGAACACCTCATAATAAGCCATAGAGCACACATTTCAAATTTAAAGTAGCAAAACCAAGCAAAATACCAAAACAATTTACATATATCAAAATTCAAAAATATCATAAAATCCAATTAACAAAAAGAAATAAATCAAATAATAACAAAATCCTAAATGAGCCTCGTAGTTAGTGATTTGTTCTATATACTTTAGCGATTGTAGTCACTAGTGCTTCATGCAATTCGGTGAGATGAGAAAATCACCATAAGGCCACTTAGGGCAAAATAATTATGGTAGGATTGAGACACCTCACCTCAAACTTGAAGAAGGCTATAATAGCTGGAGCACCCCACGAGAGCAGGATCCATCTCTATTCTCTTATAGAAAATAATGATTCACAAAAAGCTAAATTAGAATTGCTATCATCTGGATTCCCTAAGAAGGCCATCATGGCCAGACCACCCCATGGGATAAAGATGTACAATTACTAAAAAGGGTTGGAATCACACCTGGAAGAGAGCTACTCTATACAAAATGCAAAACTCTAAAGAGATCCAAATTATTCATCTTGGTCAAGTGACTTGTCACTTTATTAATTGTCCTTTCCTCATTGAATCATCATTTGAGGGGTGTAGTCAAAAAATTTCAACAATCATAATCAAAGTCAACAAAATATCATCTCGATCATATAGCAGAGTTGCATTCATATTATGAATCATTGCCAACAACTATCATAAGCTTACCCTTTGCTAAGGCAAAAAAAACAAATATGATAGTTTAGTTTGTAGCTCTCCTCCTTTCGGACCTATAGTAGTACCAAAGCTACCCGATCACTTGATGACGAGTGCAAACTCCCACACATTTAAGCCTTCCATTCCATTGGAAGCAATGATTCTAGGATTCATGCCCTCCCATGATTGGGGTATCCTATGTTGATTAGATCAGTGATCATCATCCAACCTACAATATGGCCCTAGGTGGTCTACTCTTTTTTGCTCTGCACTATGTTTTGCTCACAGTGTATCCCAAAAAGGGGTATCTATAGACACCTAAACCATGTCATGTTTAGGAGACTACCCATATGGGCACATCCATAGACCATATGAACCCTCTTGGATATTTGCAAGAGTAAGAAGTGGTCCTAACCACTCAAAAAGGGCAGTTCTAGCCCCTCCAGTACTGGCTGCTCACTCAAATAGGGTAGTTCTAGCCCCTCCAGGCTTGGCCTCTCTCAAGAAGAGTGGCCAATACAACTATCTGCTGAAGACTACAATGACCACACCTGGCCTCTGGACATGATAGCAACTAGCACCATGCACATTCTAGCCATGAATACGGGCCCAAATCATGCAGTTTGACTACACCTTTGCATTTTTTATGGGTGTATTTTAGAAAGGAACTCCTTGAGTTCCTCCTAACTACCCCTTTAATGCCATTTTGTGACTAATGCTTCCCACCTGGAATGGTCAGTCACATGCAATTTGGATGGAGGCTTCTCCAGGAAGCCAAAGTCTAGATCTGAGAGGGAAGTCTACATATAGAATCTCCCATGAAAAGCAAAGGATCCACAAAGTTTCAGAGTTAAGCAGTGAAGCCCTATCAAAATGGAGAGCCAAGCTACATCCCTTTGAGGAGCATTGGAGAACCATTAGTTTGAGCTACATCCACACACCAATTTTTAGATTCATTGTTACCAACCACAAATTAGTGTAGGAGACATGCCCGACGACCCTTGAAAATAAATTTTGACAAGGAGGATAGTGCAACCCCTAATTTACAAGGAGAAGAGCTTCATATTATGGCCGCTATCGTAGAAAGTGGCTCGTAGGTATATTTTAGGGCATAGACATTATTTTCCTTTGCTTTAGTCTAGATTAATTATTGTTTAATTTTATTAGTTCAGTCATATCTTAGATCTACTTTCGTTAATGCATCTATTCCATATTTCTCAGCTTTACATACATTTATTATTCTATTTATGCTTGTATTTCATTACTACCATGATTATTTAGATCCATTAACAAAGGCCTCATTTGGAGAGGTGGCCCATCCTACTAAGCATGCTTTGTTGTTTCTATGAGTGCAGGTACCCATCTTTAGGACCATATTGAAGCAACAAGAGCACAAAGATCCCTACAGGATCAGATATAAATAAAGGGGCATCTATAAGACCCCATACAGTTTCATGTGTGAGTCCAGGAGGTCTGTGTATGCGCATAGTTCCCTTGCAGGGAATACATCTAACCACTGCTCTATATTATGTAAATATTTGTATCAAAATGAGGGGTATCCCTAAGAGGGACAAACTTATAACCGAGGATTTGAGATATCAATAAATAAATCATCTTTATTTGTTTTCTTATTTTCATGTTGCATGTGCTTTCAATACTTCCATTTTGTGCAAGTAATAATATACATGATAAATCAGAATTGCAAGTAGGATAGTTGGAGTGCGTGCTTCCTGGGAGTGCACAGAATGATTTGATATTTCAGGATATTAATGAATGATTTCTACTTATGAGAATATAGATTCGTAACAAAGTTCTTCACATTTATTCTTAGTATTTGTATCTTCATGATTTGGATCATGAATTGGTCGAGTTTCTTCTTTGGCTTCAGGTTCATGTGTATGAATAGCTTGAACTTCTTCTTTGTTTTTGAATTCTAGACCATGTGCTTCATTCAATCTAGTTTTCTTATAGTCTTGATATTCTCCTATTTATTTTGATCATTCACTTAGAGCATCATGATAATTTTATAAATTAAATGAACTTGGAATGTCAGTATTACAAAAAGAATGAAATACTATTTTTAGAGATGATCCACCTGATTCACTCGTATCAATTTCTACTTTCCTTTTTAGAGTTTCAATCAACTCTTTTTACTTCAGATTTTCATATTTATGAATTTCAAGTGAAAGCAATATCGTATACATTATACTACCTATATCAAGAGGTATTATAATATCATCCTTTGAATTATCAATTGCTTCAACAAGTTTTGAGTGTAAATATTATTCAAATGTCTCAAAATTTCATCCATAGCTTCTCTATAGATGACCTGTAATGCCATATCTAGCTTAACCTTAAAATTTTTAATCAATTTTTCAATGCCAAATTTAAGAACTAATATTTCCTTCCTGATTATGGAATCCATATTTCCTTCCATAATGATCAAGGTTTGCAATTCAATATTTCTAAAGTAGTAAACCTTACATATCCCAAATTAAAAAATAAGAAAATAAATTTTACAAATTCCAATTTACTAAATTTTGATATAGAAAACCTTTTAACTCCCCAATATCAAATTTGCAAAATTTCAATAAATAAAATTTCTTCAAAAAGTTTTAAATAAAAAAAATTTATAATTAAAAAAAAAAGTCAAGCCTTATAATTCCTTCAAAAATAAAATCATAAACAAAACTTTAAACCCTCAAAAATAATTTTAAAAACTTAATACTTAAAAAAAACTTTATCTCCTTATGGCTCCTTCAATAACAAATCAAATCCTTACTACTCCATAAAATAATTAAATAAATTTATAAAACATTATAACTCTTACTTTGATGATTTTAAACTTAAGTCAAACATGCAATTCCCTTCAAAAATCAATAAGAGCACATTAAAAAATAGTAATGTTGGATGTTACTTGAGTTAATTAATGAAATATTCATTGAACACCTTTTGTTGGACAATGAGCCATTACCAATCTTGAAAATGCTTAGGGTTTAGCTTCCTATTGCCCATTCATTTACACTATGCTCTACTAACTATGATGAATTCATCTGCTATAATGCTTTCTCGATCAGGTGCCAATCATTTACTCAAACTCGATCAAGATGATGCTCAAGTACTAATTTTCAATCAAGGTGAAGCTATCTCATTTAGATGCCAACATTTCCAATGCTTGGCTTAGGATGCTATCGAGTGCCTTCTAGATTGTTTCTACATTCAAACGATTAATAAAAATTTGGAAAATGGTGTTCTCTTACATTTGGATGCCTAGAAATTACGTCTCAATGTGAAGAAGTAAAATTTACGACACGCCTTAAGTGTTCGTTATTGAAATGTAAAAGCATGATTTAGTAAGCATTAAAATGGAAAGTGCATAAATATGTAATCTACTGAAATGAAGAATAGTGTGCAATAAAAGAGGTAGATTTATCCTTATATTTATTGATTCATCGATTCAATAAGATTACAATACATCCCCTTGAGGGCTTTTCTTGATACATTTCAATACTTGCAAAATATAAAGGATCTAATCCCTTCCAAGGCTTGATGGCATGTTCCAATGTTCCTTTCGCATACCACACTCGAGATCTAGTCTTGGGCCTATCCTTCTATACCTCTTAGCTCCTCCCTCATGTCTACATATATTTAGCGACACACAAGATATTGAAACAGATTAAAAGCACATGCATTTATAGATTGAAAACTAGGAAAACATATAAAGCATGCATCTAGAAACCATGGAGCTTATTTGTAATAAATATAAATAGCTCTAAATTAATTACAAATTTAATATGATGCTATTAACATGGTTTTGGAAAGATCTGAGCATGAATTGAAGGAAAATTGTTAGTAGAAGTAGTGACCGTCCCTGATAGGGACAACTAGACCTGTAACCATAAAACTTCTAATTGAACCATAAAAACAACTCCAAATATTACCAAAATTGAACGCAATACTAATATAAACATTTCCAAATGGCCTATGGTGGAATTGAATAAAAATTTCTTTATGTTTTCTAATCATCCCTAATAGGTGCAACTACCCACTGCTAACCATCCCCAGGTGGGACAATTACCAATCTTAGTGGAATTTGTCAAATTCCAAAGGGATCTGGTCTGGAAATCCCCTAGATGTTATGCCAGCAAATATTGTCAAATTACTTTTCAATATGATCATTTTTGGAATGTATTTAGTGGTTTTTGGGATGCCCTTAAATGCACCTTCGAATGAAGAGGGTTTCCAGGAAATATGAGGACAAATATGATAACAAAAGGCGAGGGTAGAATTGGGTAGCACTTTGTGGTCTATGCTTCAACTCTTCTCTTTGAAATTGGGGTGAGCACACCTCAAATTATAGCCTAAATAGGGAATTTGGGTCAAAGGGGCAAGTTCTGGCATGCAAGGCAAGTGCCGCCACTTGTCAAAATCTTTTCCATGCATTGGTGGAAGAGGTTGCCCATTTGGGGCCTCTAATTTGGAGTTTCTGGTCCCTATGACAGTCTCTAATCAATTTTTGATGATTGGGCAGAGAATATGGAAGTAATTTATTACCATTTATCTTCCCATTTGACTTTTGGAGTGTCTATTTAGGGACCATCCCACCCAAGGATGGTTAGGAGTGGTCGTCCCTAGGTGGGATGGTCACCATATGCGACTGTCCTGGGGTGGGACAGTCATAAGGATATGATCCTAAACCTCCTAAAACTGATAGGAACCTTCCCAAAAGTTATATGGAGCCTTATGTTACCCTAAAGGGTTGCCCAATGGGGCCATATGATGTCGATAAGAGTGGTGCAAGTGGTGCATTGGCAGTATTATCCGATTTATGCAATTTTAGTGTCTATAGATGCCCCTTTTTGGGACACGCTATGTGCAACAAAGCACTGAGAAAAAATAGATGATTAAATAATTAAATTATTGAGGTTATTCATTAACCTAACAAAATTTAGATGCCTCCATTATGGAAAGAGCATACATTCTTGGAATCCTTGCTTTTGACATAGTCGAAGGATTAATTGGGTATACCTTTTAGCCGCACTGTAATGATAGTTTTAGGGGCTTGAGGTATACTAGGTTTTTATACCTTATGTTATTGTAAGCCTTTACATGGGTGGATTCACAAGGCTTCAAGGAGGTAAATCCCTATTTTGTTTCTTATGCTGATTGTTTGCCCTAGAATGGGCTTGAAAATTTATCTTTTGCAAATATTATTTTGAATGTATGAAAATTGTACTTTTGAGTGTTTTAGTGTTGATTTGATTTATGAAATTGTTATTATGACCACCCCCTCAAGCAACGAGTCAATGATGGCATGACCAATAAAAAAGTGATGAGTTTCTTGACACATATGACTGAATTGGGATAAATCTATGTTTTACCCATGGTACTATATACCTGTTTGGAGGGAATTTTTGATTGTTTTGATGAGCATTTCTGGAAGTAAAAGGCTAAAAAATCATTCCCAGGGAGTGGTATAACCATAGAGGACTTCTTGGGGAATAAAATAAATACTTTTAAAGTATCCATAAATGTTTTTGGTTTAATATTGATCCTTGCTAATTTTTAGACCATTTTGCCTTATTTTTGGTGGGTTTTGGACCATATTTTTGATATTTTTGAGCTGTTTTGGTGCAATTTTTTGGTGACCATACTAGGGGGGATGAGTATACATTTTATAACCATATTAGAGTGGGAAAGCTAGCCAATTGTGTGCTCATACCACCTAGGGATGGTTGACTTATTTTGGAGCTATATAAGCCCAAAATAGGGTAAATGAGCTCATTTACGCATTATGCTTGGAGTAATTGGAGAGGTAAGAGGTAGGAGGGTGATTTTATGAAGTGGAGTGTTGCAAAAATATCTACACAACAACATGAGCCGGCCAGTAGACATGATAGGCGGTGGAGCCGGTGCAAAATGGGTATATAACACATTTACTCCTCTTCTCTATTTTATTGTGAAATCAGAAATTCTGCTGCAATTTTCATAATACACACTAAATAATGGTTAAGTAACCTTAATAATAGTGTAATGTATGATTTTTAGCTTTTATTGGTCATTTACATGCTTTAAATTTGGGTGTTATACTATTTTTTTTTGTGTTTTTTAGGCTTTTTTAGGGCAATTTTAAGGGTCAAAATGACCCTGTTTTGCCCATTTTTGGGGACCGTCCCTTGGTGGGACGGTCACTAGTGGCCATACCTAGGTGGGAAGGTTACCAAATTGGGGGTTGTACCTGGATGGGACAACCATAAATTGGGGCAAAAAGTGCCTTTTTCTAGTCATTTTTTTGGTATTTTTAGATTCTTTTTATGCATTTTAGGGCATTTTTGACAAGGTGATTCATGTTATTAGATAGTGAAGAGTCAGTATAGGGTTCTAACTCTCTTTCAAGTTGCTAGAGAAATTTTGACTACTACAATATGGGGATGGCTTGATGACATTGGCCTGAAGCATGTTACACAGTTGGAGCCCGTTGTGAGTGATTGTGCCTATCTGACTGCATTGATAGATTTATGGAACCCTCATACTAATACTTTCTATCTAAATATGGGGGAGATGATAGTGAATTTAGAGGATGTATATCGAATACTACATATTTTTATAGAGGGGCATCCTATAGTATTTAATACTACAAAGTGAGGAGAGTTCATGCTGCATAGGTATTTTGGGGTGCACTGGGAGGATGCTACGATCGATATTCTCAGTAGAGGGATATTATTGGTATCATGGTTTGAGGATGATGTGCTTAAGATTAGGCATGCTATATTTATGACTTTGATCAAAAAAATTCTGCTAACAGAATCTTCAGGTGCTAGGTTCCTATGGAACCTTACAAAGTTGGTGTTCACTCTGATAGAGTTTACAGAGGTGTTGAGTGGTATTTTCACCCAGTTGTGAAAACACACTCTCCGATAGGATTTGGGTTCTAAATCCTCTGCTTGCAAAGAAATTAAACAAGTAACTTCTCCAAGGTCTCCGCTATGTTAGCATTTTACATCTGTGTATTAATAATCTCAAATAAAGATATTCAATTAAAATGCTTGGAACACCTTAGTGGTTGCAAGTAACTAAAAACAAGGGGCAATGTTGGTTTATTTTACTGTGAAACTTTAATGATTGTTCGTTGAACCCGAATAAAGCAAATGTGATTTAGTCCCTATATGACCATGCTGTACCTTCAAAGTGGAAATTGATGAAATGCCATAAATGGTGGAACTATTTTTGGATTTTGAAGTTTTTTAATTTTTATTTTATTTTAATGCCTGAGAATTAAAATAAAGTTAGAACTTCTAAAAAATAAAGTGCAAAAAAAAGAAAATAAAATGCAAAAGGAAAATAAAAAAATGAAATTGCATTCAGTTTGATGCTATCCTGTTCTGAAAAAACCGAAGATGTGAGGTTTCCATGCATGCAACCTAACCTATTGGACCTGCATGACATGCATAATCCCCATAGACTAAGTGTTGGTTCCTAGGGTACGAAATAAAATTTAGATTTCAAATATTCGCCTAATGTAACCCACAAAAGTGGCATCTACATTATCTATAAATCCGAAATCTAAAAAATGAAAGAATAAACAACAAATCCAGCATGCATAGAAGATCTCCTTCTTTCTTGCCCACAAGATGCAAATTTTTGAATACTTCTACATTAAAAATATGTCATGTTACAATAGCGGAATCTCCGGGTTTTCCAAACCTAGCTCGTGGAAGAGAAACAACTCAAAGCAAGCCCGTCAATGCCGGCCTCTGCAACTCTGTTTCAGTGGTTTTCGACCAGTCCATGTGGAAGGAAAATATCTAGGAAAAACCCAGTGTCAAGGCCTTGCCTTCATTCCTGCAATATTCTCTGAATAGTTTCTGACCCCTGTACCAATCTGTGCCTCTACGTTTTATACTTGCTAGCAAATTGCTTCTCCTTCCCCTACGATGCTTCGCTTCATCTCCTAGATGGTTGCATCGTTTCACCTTCCTTGACATTTTCGTGTGCTCTTTGACTTTATGCTCGACATCGAGACGCTTGATCTTCTCTGTGAACTGTAACGCTTCTGTAGCCCTTACACCTGTACGCCATGTGTTTCGCGTTTCTCTGCATGTTCCATAATGGCCCCCTGTAAATCGTGACCAAAAATAGCATGTCACGATATCACGACATTTTTTTGCATGCAACTTTGCTCTTCTACCTGTATCGCAAAAATGAGACATGTCATGATATCGTGACATTTTCTTGTATGCAGCCTTGTCAGCATTCATGCACAGCGAAAATGAGACATGTCACGAAATCACGACATTTTTATGCTATCGAGCCGTGTGGATGCAACCTGTCATGAAATCATGACGTTTTTCTCTATCGTTGGGTTTTGTTGCACTTAGCCGCAAAAATGTGACATGTCACGAAATCGTGACACTTTTCTCTTCTGCACCATCTTCTGCTTTCTGTCACGAAATCGTGACGCTTTTCTCTTTCAGGTTGTCTCGCTGCAACTTGTCACGAAATCGTGACATTTTTCTCTTTCGGGCCTCGAGGATGCAACCTGTCACGAAATCGTGACGCCTTTTCATTTTGCTGTGTATTGCTGTACCTATCGTGAAATCGTGACACTTTTTCATTCGGCATCACCTCATTGCTTTCTGTCGCAAAATCGTGACAAATTTTCATTCCGTACACTTTGGTTGCTTTCTGTCACGAAATCGCGACGCTTTTTCATTTGGAGCTGTCTTGCGGCTTTCTGTCATGAAATCGTGACACTTTTCTCTTTTGCCCTTCATCTCGTCTTCAGGTCGTGAAATGGTGACATGTCACGATATCGTGACAACTTTTCATTCCATACCACTTTGCTTATCTGAGCCGCAAAAATGTGACATGTCGCGATATCGCGACATTTTCCACTTTGTCTTTCTCTCTCTTCTATGACCCACGATTTCACAACACGTCACGATATCGCGACATTTTCTCATCATGCTGCATTCTATTGCTCTTAGCCGTGAAAACATGACATGTGAAATCGTGACAACTTTTCATTTTTGGTCATGATGGAGCAACATGTCGCGATATCGCGACAACTTTTCATTTTCGGCCGCGACGGAGCAACATGTCGCGATATCGCGACAAATTTTCATTTCTGGTCGCGACGGAGCAACATGTCACGATATCGCGACAACTTTTCATTTTCGGCCGCGACGGAGCAACATGTCGCGATATCGCGACAACTTTTCATTTTCGGCCGTGACGGAGCAACATGTCGCGATATCGTGACAACTTTTCTCTTTTGTGATATTCTTCTTTTTTCCTTGATTTTTAGCATCTGGGCCACTGTGGTCTTCTTTGAAAGCATGCAAAAAAGGTGGGTCCCCAATTTTGGGGTGTGTTGTGGATCAGCCACAACAAATGGCGACTCAATTGTCAAATGCTCCCGAGCATTTTGGTGAGAACCCAACCTGAAATATACAAGCTTAGATACAAGCGTCAGCACATAAAAGATAAACAAATACTGACAGATCAAAAATACATGAAACATCGAAATCATTAAGTATCATCTTGGTGTGTGCAATGTGTTTTCATTCCCTATCGTTTGAACTTGATCAACATTCCATTGTCAGTTTCACTTATGATTTGTATGCAAGGCTATGAATAATTTGTGCAGGATTTGATGCATGATGAAGATGCTAAAGATATGACAACCTGCATTGCAAAGGCTCAAACCTTCTAATATCATGAAAAAACATATTAAAGTTGTCAAACCCTCTTAGGACCAAATATATGTATACTGAATTAATTTACTAGATCCCAAAGTTGGTTATGTGTCACTACCATCTTGAACCCATGTGCAAGTGTAAGTGAAATCATAACTTTGGGGAATAGGATTCCCAACCTAAGCGAGATGGGAATTTAACCCTATCCTTACTATTCTGATTTGGAGTTCATTACCTCATCTTGAACAAAATAATTTAACCTGTTATGGATGAAATGGTTAGGCTAGTCTATCCATATGAGCAATCAATGGTCTTGCTTTTAGACAAGACATGTTGCCACGCATGAGCATACTTAACCCCATAATCCCTGGTTTGGCTTCATTCATTCTTTTTCTTTTATTTCTTGGACCTTTGGGATGACTACCCATCCTTGCTAGGGACATGTAGTACGATCCTTCCAATCCAATATTGAGATGAAATGGGAAATATTAATTTTTTTACTTCTTGGACCTTTGGGATGACTACCCATCCTTGCCAGGGACATGTAGTACGATCCTTCCAATCCAATATTAAGACAAGATGGAAAATATTAATTTTATTTTTATTTCTTGGACCTTTGGGATGACTACCCATCCTTTGCAGAGGACATGTAGTACGATCCCTCCAATCCAAATTTTTATGATGAAATGGGAAAAATGGAAGCTTTGGGGAATCAGATTCTCAACCTAGGTGAGATGAGAATTATGCCCTATCCTTACTACTCCATGTAGGTCAAATCAGAGCTTTGGGGAGTTGGATCCTCAACCTAAGTTCGATGAGGATTTAACCCTATCCTTACTACTCTGGTTTTAGACTTTAAGCTTTATGGGAGTGGTAAAAACCACTGTTTTAAGGATTATGTTGCATGATAGGACATACATGAAATATTCTTTTCACCTCACCTTTTCATCCAAGTATGGTTTTGACCATTTTGCTCAAGATTCTTTTTAATGTGCATGGAATGTGCTTGGTTCAAGATAGTTTGGGCAGCAGTTCCCAACCTTAGGATCCTTTTAATATATGTTATGTAATAATCCTAAGAGGATTCGACACCTTCTCAATGATTGCACATGAAATGAAAATGTAACTGAGATGACATGTATATGCAATGTGGAATGTGACATGAGATATGAATGCACTGCTTCTTTTGGAATATATCATCTACTTTACCATAATGTGCAAAACTGACAACTTCATGCATCACAAGATTCAAACGATATTACTTAAAATGTTTGTGTTACTTGTGGAGCTTCTACAACACAATTCCAATGTTTCATATTCTCCTAATCTTAGGCATAAGTTGACATCTCAAATTTCATCATTTTTTTTTTATAGACAAACCAACATGTCCAGAGGACCAACACACAACTTAAATCCAAATCCAAATAGCAATCCCTAAAAGGAAACTTGAAAACACAAACCAAAACCAAAAATCAAAACCTATATACAAATGTACAATATAATACAAGATGATGCAAAGCTTGGACTATCACTTTCCCGGATCCCAAACATGATTAGAACATTTCAACAAAAATATAACGTGATATGCATGCCAAATGTTGTGGGAATCCAACAAAAACAAGACTAGACCAAACAATGCAACCCACTTCAACTTTCCTCTCTCACCCCACCAATTAAATTTAGTTCCATTAGTATTCTCATAGGTGAGATTCAAATTTTCAAATTGATTAGACAATGATTGATTTTCAATTTTATCTTGTCTATTCTTTAAAATGTAAATTTCATAATTCCATTCATGATTTAGAATTAGGCTATCTTTATCCAAAATGAAATTTTGTAAGCAAGAGCCTATTTCTAAAAATTTCAAAGCCAAATCATTTTCCAAATTTGTAGGCCAATCAAATTTGTGCAACAATTTACAAGCATCTAGGATATTTACTAAATTAGGATCATTAAAAGTTTTTACCCTAGATTCAATTAGTAATTGTTGATGAATTTTATTTAACAATTCAAGTGCATCAACTTCCTTTTCATTCATTAAAACAATGTTATCAAAGGTGTGATTAGAAATCATACCCTGTTTTTCATTCACCTTTAACGACATTTCATCATAAACATCAATCAAATTCAAAACATGGTCATGCAAATTTTCACCTAAATCTTGGATGTTTGAACACAAAAGGTTAGATTCTACCTTTTGAACATTTTTATTTACCAAAATTTGGTGGGGATTTGCAATTTCCTCTTTTACCTCATGGTCTTCATATTCTTCATTGATTACTTGTTCATCAAACATACCAAAATTGGGCACCCAATTGAAAACATGCCCATCCTTTTCAACCCTCAAATGTTTTTGGTCAAAGTGTATGTCCCATGACTCATCTTGATGATCCTTCATTTGAGTTGCTTCCAATTGATCAATCTCTTTGTCATTTGGTTCCAATTCTTTGTTCACTATCCATGGTATCTCTTCATTTGAATCCTCAAAATCATCATGCAAACTTGCATCCGCATCTTCAATGAATTTATATTCAACATGATCAAATTTTGCAACCTTCTCAAATCTTGTGAATGTGGGGTCTTCGTATGATGTAGAAGTTTCAACATCCTGCATATCAAGTGAAATATGAGTTTCATCTATAAGGGTGTGAGAAAAGAATGCATTATCATACCTTCCCCAACCATTATAAAAATTATCTTCCAAATTTGTGGGATGAAACTCCATGGTATTTGTGACATGATCTTTTGATTCATTCATCAATTCACTTTCTTCTTTGTCCTTGGTAATAGGATCATTATAATCTTCCAAAATTTGATGAGATTTGAAACTCTCTTCCAAAACATCCTCAAATTGTACAGGAGTTGTAATATCTTCCTTTGAGTAGGCGATTATGTTGTCCTCTATATCAATTGGCACACAAGTTTCATTAGTAGTTTTGGAAAGAGTGTAGTCTTCCCACTTCTTCCAAGCATCATAATAATCATCTTTCAAAATCAAGTGGTGACGTTCAACTACTTCTTCAACATCTTCCAATTCATCAATGTGTTTCTCATCAAATTCATCTTCACCTTCCTTAGATGGTTCAATTATTTCCAAAAGTGGGTCGTTTCTTGAATTCAAATTTGTAAGGCCATCATAATCCAAATTAGTAACCCATGATTCAATTTTATCATAATTTGGAGGGTGAAGAATTTCTTGATCGTTAATTTTACACATCTCATCAATAGTATCTTCCAAGAACAAGTGGTGAAACTCTATCATGTCTTCAAATTCATTTATTGGTTTTCTTCCAATTTCACTTTCAACCACTTCATTCAATTCTATGGTGGGTTCCGTCCTATCACATATATCAAACATTGTTGAATTTAGAACCCCTTCATCCGAATAATCGTGTATCTCTATGAATGAGATCATTTCTGCATAATCCTCACTAGCGGATGTTGGCTTAGCAATTTGCACCTCCTCGTGGACTACATCTAAGGTGGTTGTAAGATTTGGATATTCAAATTCATCCCCTTGATCATTTACCTTAGATATCATTGGAGTGGAGGGTGCTATATTTGATGGTTGGTGTAGGTTGGCATCAATATATTTAGAAGGACAATCTCTCATGTGAACATGTTGTGCCTTTTCTTCTTCAAGACCTTGTCGTTCTATCTCTTCTAAGATCTCATGGATTTTCTCTAGAGACAAGCCACCCATTTTTTCCTCAATGAGTGAAGCAAGTGTGGGGTGTATGGCTCCCAAGTATACTTCCATGGCTTCCTCTTCTAATGTGTTAAAATTTTCCCACATTTGGGAGTGCAACTCATGAAATCTTCCATTGAATTGACTCAAGGATTCATTAGGCTCCTTACATATGGAGGTAAACTGATTTTTCAAGGTTTCTAAGTCAACCTGATTACCAAAATGATAAAGATAGGCTGCTTCTAGTTGTATCCAAGAAGTCCTAACCTCCATGGGTAGTTGGCTGTACCAAAAGAATGGTTTATCATCCAAAATGTATGCAAATAACTTACAAGCTACCTCCTCATAGAAAACCTGGAATTGACATAATGTATTCTTGTAGACATGTAGTTTTTGCAAGTATCCTAGTGGCACCTCTTGATTAAAACACCGTAAAAAATCCAATAACATTGTAGGAATTTGATAGGGTATCACATGTATAGACAAACCCTTATAATGATCCTCCATTATAGATACCATTCTTTCTCTTAGAGACACTATTTCAGCTCTCAGGGATACCATTTGCTCCTCAAGTGTTGCCATTAGTGAAACTTAAAATGTAATTTTAGAACCAAATCTATTGAATATTCAACCTGCAATGTATAAACAAAATCAAGTTAGCATCAACTAAGAGATGTATTCATTAAAATCAAATGAAAAGTAATTGTATGGAAACAACACTTCGTTAGTCAAGACCAAAATTTTCAAAATTAAATCAAATCACTTTATTTCTGTATGAACAATCAGAAAAGCGTTAGCATAATATACAACATACCTGAATTGCTTAAAATAGAATAAAGTAAACCAATTCAGGCCGTCCTTTTAACAACTCGCTGAGTGTTAGAGGACTAAAGCATACAAAAATTTAAATTTAAATCACACTAAAATAAACCCTTTCAGGCCCTCCTTCTAGCACCAATCTGTTGAGTGGTATTTTCACCCAGTTGTGAAAACACACTCTCCGATAGGATTTGGGTTCTAAATCCTCTGCTTGCAAAGAAATTAAACAAGTAACTTCTCCAAGGTCTCCGCTATGTTAGCATTTTACATCTATGTATTAATAATCTCAAATAAAGATATTCAATTAAAATGCTTGGAACACCTTAGTGGTTGCAAGTAACTGAAAACAAGGGGCAATGTTGGTTTATTTTACCGTGAAACTTTAATGATTGTTCGTTGAACCCGAATAAAGCAAATGTGATTTGGTCCCTATATGACCATGCTGTAACTTCAAAGTGGAAATTGATGAAATGCCATAAATGGTGGAACTATTTTTGGATTTTGAAGTTTTTTAATTTTTTATTTTATTTTAATGCCTGAGAATTAAAATAAAGTTGGAACTTCTGAAAAATAAAGTGCAGAAAAAAGAAAATAAAATGCAAAAGGAAAATGAAAATGAAATTGCATTCAGTTTGATGCTATCCTGTTCCGACAAAACCGAAGATGTGAGGTTTCCATGCATGCAACCTAACCTATTGGACCTGCATGACATGCATAATCCCCATAGACTAAGTGCTGGTTCCTAGGGTATGAAATAAAATTCAGATTTCAAATATTCGCCTAATGTAACCCACAAAAGTGGCATCTACATTATCTATAAATCTGAAATCTAAAAAATGAAAGAATAAACATTAAATCCATAGCATGCATAGAAGATCTCCTTCTTTCTTGCCCACAAGATGCAAATTTCTGAATACTTCTGCATTAAAAATATGTCATGTTACAATAGCAGAATCTCTGGTTTTTCCAAACCAGTCTGTGGAGGAGAAACAGCTCAAACAGGCCCAGAATCTGGCTCTGCAACTCTGTTTCAACGGTTTTCGACCAGTCCATGTGGAAGGAAAATATCTAGGAAAAACCCAGTGTCAAGGCCTTGCCTTCATTCCTGCAATATTCTCTGAACAATTTTTGACCCCCGTACCAATCTGTGCCTCTGCATTTTATACTTGCTGGCAAATTGCTTCTCCTTCCACGACGGTTCGTTTCATCTTCCTAGGTCGCCTCGTTTCACCTTCCTTGACTGCGTGTGCTTTGACTTTATGCTCGACATCGAGACGCTTGATCTTCTCTGTGAACTGTAATGCTTCTGTAGCCCTTACACCTGTATGCCACGTGTTCCATGCTTCTCTGCATGTTCCATAATGGCCCCTTGTAAATCGTGACCAAAAATAGCATGTCGCGATATCGCGACGTTTTTCTACATGCAGCTTTGCTCTTCTACCTGCATCACGAAAATGAGACATGTCGTGATATCACGACATTTTCCTGTATGTAGCCTTGTCAGCCTTCATGCATAGCGAAAATGAGACATGTCGCGAAATCGCGACATTTTTATGCTATCGGGCCGTGTGGATGCAACCTGTCGTGAAATCGCGACGTTTTTCTCTATCGCTGGGTTTTGTTGCACTTAGTCGCAAAAACGTGACATGTCGCAAAATCGTGACACTTTTCTCTTCTGCACCATCTTCTGCTTTCTATCGTGAAATCGTGACGCTTTTCTCTTTCGGGCTGTCTCGCTGCAACTTGTCGCGAAATCGTGACGTTTTTCTCTTTCGGGCCTCGAGGATGCAACCTGTCGCGAAATCGCGACACCTTTTCATTTTGCTGTGTTTTGCTGTACCTGTCGCGAAATCGTGACACTTTTTCATTCGGCATCACCTCATTGCTTTCTGTTGTGAAATCGTGACACCTTTTCATTCCGTACACTTTGGTTGCTTTCTATCGCGAAATCGTGACGCTTTTTCATTTGGAGCTGTCTTGCTGCTTTCTATCACGAAATCGCGATGCTTTTCTCTTTTGCCCTTCATCTCGTCTTCAGGTCGCGAAATGGCAACATGTCACGATATCGTGACAAATTTTCATTCCGTACCACTTTGCTTATCTGAGCCGTAAAACGTGACATGTCGCGATATCGCGACATTTTCCACTTTGTATTTCTCTCTCTTCTATGACCCGCGATTTCACAACACGTCGCGATATCACGACATTTTCTCATCATGCTGCATTCTGTTGCTCTTAGCCGCGAAAACGCGACATGTCATGAAATCGTGACACCTTTTCATTTTCGGCCGCGACGGAGCAACATGTCGCGATATCGCGACAACTTTTCATTTTCGGCCGCGATGGAGCAACATGTCGCGATATCATGACAACTTTTCATTTTTGGCCGCGATGGAGCAACATGTCGCGATATCGCGACAACTTTTCATTTTCGGCCGCGACGGAGCAACATGTCGCGATATCACGACAACTTTTCATTTCTGGTCGCGACGGAGCAACATGTCACGATATCGCGACAACTTTTCTCTTTTGTGATATTCTTCTTTTTTCCTTGATTTTTAGCATCTGGGCCACTATGGTCTTCTTTGAAAGCATGCAAAAAATGTGGGTCCCCAATTTTGGGGTGTGTTGTGGATCAGCCACAACAAGAGGATTAGCCTGTAGTGATGGATTGGGGTCCTACTTTGTTAGCTCAGCTAAATGAGGAGTTGTATGAGGTATGCTCTCATAGGTGGAAGGGGTTGGGCTGAAAATTCTTGCTACAGGTTTGGGGTTGGTAGCATATTTCTATGGAGTACCCATGGGGACTACTATGGACTACTCGAGCAGAGCTATAGGATGGGGATATTGGTTATGGGGCACTATGGCATAGGATACATGAGACATGTCAAAGTCATCGACATGCTAGGTAGGTGGAGTACTATGCAGAGGCTTTCACATAGCTTAGGATGGTAAATATTTCATGGAGGTCCTATAGGTATTATATTGCATGGAGGGATACTGAGACATAACTACAACAAGTTTGATGAGGTATGTGGATGATAGGGCATCATAGGGTAGAGAGAGTATTTCCCTTATGATCGCGTCTTAAGATAGTTCAAGCTATGCCAAGGGTTTCCTAAGGAGCTAATGATCTATCATCATCATGGGGATGATAAGACTCTAGCATGGCCTATTGTGGAGGAACTAGAAGAGGAGTCAGATCTTGTGGTGGCAATGCCTAAGTTAGATGATGCCAGTATGATAGAGGAGTATGATGCTTGGTGGGTTATACGATAGTGGTGAGGAGAGGGGCCACTAGTATGGGATGTAGCTGCTAGATTAGTTGATGCAACTAGGGGTTTTCCAAATAAGGAGGGTTAGGGTGAGTCTTCAGATGATGATGAGGTAGACACAGGTGAGCGATATGTGCATCTTCATGTGGCAGTGGATATGGTGGAGCTGATTGATGTACAAGATACACTAGACTTTGATGGAAAGGACCATGGAGAGTATGATATGCAAGAATAGTTAGAAGCACAAGATGCTATGATTATAAAGCTATGGGATGATATCAGTAGGGTGTAATGGGATTTTGCAGAGAAGAGAGATCTACTGTAGGCATAGGTGCAGAGTGTACAAACCAATATAGAGAGGTAGGTAGCTTTGATAGCTACTCTTCAGGCACAGGTTAGAGTACAGAGCCCTAGCCATGGGGGATCTAGTAGTGGTGAGGTAGCTAGGATGCAGGAGGAGATGGCATATCTTTAAGGTTTAATGGTGACCTATCAGACTCGATGTCAAGAGGACTAAACTTATACTAACATGCTAGAGGATGAGATAGTGCACCTTAAGGGGTACATACCATATCGAGCATTGGCCATTGGATCACAACACAGTTAGAGGAGTGATACAAGATAGTCATCTACATGGATGAGAGCTCCTAGTTCTACATAGAGGATGGATAGGTTTGGGGAGTGTAGGTATGGGAGCTCTCGATGGACTCCTACTAAGGGTAGAGGAGAGACTCATGGTGTTGGTCCTGCGTGACCATGGCTTGGATACTCTAATAGCTCTTTTTGGATTTTTGGTTTTTTTTTTAGGAGTGTGAAGTATGAGGACTCATGTTTTTGTAGCCTATGGGTAGCTTATGTAATATGATGTAGCTTTTGTTTCTTACATATGGACATATATATGTATGACTTTGCTTTGATCATTATGTCATTTTTTACTACTTTATGATGCTTTTGATGAATGCCTATCATGAAATGCATGTATTGTGTTTATGATGTGATGATGGAATGATGTGAAATGCAATGTGGATGTATAATGAAATGGATGATTTGATTTAATTTTGTATGATGAATTTATGATGACTATTTGACACATTATATGCTAGCACCATAGACTGTATAAAATGTATCTTTATTATTTTCATGTTATTATGACATTATGTAATGGATTCTATAATTTTGACAAACATGTGACAACATGATGTAAAATGGAATGAATACTGTAATGTGATATGATATGATTGATAGTTTTTAAGAGACTCAAACACTCTAGTTACCTAATCAAAAGTTGTGTAATAACTATTCAAGACTTTTTGACAAAGTATGCACCTACTAAGATAACCAAGATAATCAAAATCCTTGTATGTGCATGTAAGTTCATTACTATGATAACACATAAATTTACCCAAGTGCAAACGGGATTCACTCAGCCCACATGTACTAGAGATCACCCTGCGAGTCTCATTATCCTAAGTTTTGTACTTAGTTAGATTAGACCACTAAGCAATATAGGTTAACCAAACAACTAGCTCATCCACATTCAAATATTGGTCTGGTCATGAGCAAATTTCTTATGTAACAAACATATCATCATACAGAAGGATACTACCATTGCCATGTAGGCTATCCACCAAACCTAGAATGAGGATCACATTATGGTTCTCTAATGCTAAGAATTCCAAGGATTCAAGTTCAAGAATCCCTTATTTTCTTTTAGTTTTGAATTGTTCAAGGGAATTGCTCATTTTTGTTTGTTGAGCAAGGGATTTTGGTAGTGGTGAGAACCACTATTTATTTTTGCTTTTTTTGAAGTGATAATAGTCACTGTTTATTTTTGCTTTTTTTTTTTGAAGTGATAATAATCATTATTGATTTTTATCTTTCGGATACTTACCTCAATGTAAGGCAAGGTATTTTGGGTAAGGAGGAACTTGTACTTTTGTCAATTCTTGTTATACTTAGTACGTCACTGAGAGGGGGGGTGAATCAGTGTAGCATTTCAAAACTTTAAATCTGCAACTCTTAATGCTGAAATAATGAAAACTTAAAACCAGAAACAACAAGCATAACAAGAGAGCATCACACAACACAGGATTTAACGAGGTTCACCAATATGGCTACTCCTCAAAAATTGACTGCTTGGACTCCCATCCAAATCCAGCCTTAGCAAAGCAATCAATTTTACAATCTATTTACCAGCACCCACTGGAAGGAGCACCAACCCCTTATTTATCTGCACCAACAGAAAGGAGCACCAACCCCTGATTTACCAGCACCTACTGGAAGGAGCACCAACCCCTGATGCCAAGCTGCAACCTGGACTTCAATTGTGAATGTATAAGTTTGATGATAAAAATACCTTTCTTTTAAAAGACCCTAACTGGTTTGCTTCACCTTTCCATTCTCTGCTCACTCTGCTCTCTCTGCACAATCACTTCGCTCAATCTACTGCTTCACTGTCGAGTCTTCATGATCGTCTTCTCCCTTTTGTGCACTTTGTTTCCTTTGCAAATTTCACACTTAGCATGATTCGACTTCTTTGCTCACTTTGTGCACTTCGCCATCATCTTGCCATTTCTACGCTTTTGGTGCTCTTACGATCGCATTTCACACTTCGATTTCAATGATATCGACAACTAAACTTCGCACTCTGCGCACTGTCTTCGAGCGTCACACTTCACTCCTAAACTCTTCAAATAACCTTCCTTTTATAACAATATTTTCAATATCAAAAACCTAATCTTAGTCGGGCTGTTGCAAACCCTAATCTTGGTCGGCTACAAGCCCTAATCTTCGTTGGCTGCAAACCCTAATCTTCGTCAGCTAACATCGGTCTTCATCGGCTTCAACTGCCTCTGTAACTCTTCTGTAGTTGTTGCCACGAAAACACAACATGTCATGATATCGTGACACTTTCGCCTCCGAAAGCTTTCTCTTAGCTTTGGCCCGCAAGAATGCAACATGTAGCGATATCGCTACACTTTTTCCTTCGTACGATTTCTCTCAACTTCAGCCTGCAAGAATACATGTAGCGATATCGCTACACTTTTTCTCTTTGCTCTGTTTCTCAACTTTGGCCCCGTGAAAACATAACATGTTGCAATATCATGACACTTTCACCGCCGTACTTCTTTTCTTGGCTTATACCCGTGAAAATGTGAGATGTCACGATATCACGACACTTTTTGCCTCTTTGTACTTTTTTTGGCTTGCACCTGCAAAAACCTGACTTGTCGCGATATCACGACACTTTCGCTGTCTTGTGCTCTTCTCTGTCTTTCGCCCGTGAAAACACATGTCACGAAATCATGACACATTCGCTGCCTTGTGCTTTTCTCTGTCTTTCGCCCACAAAAACACATGTCATGAAATCATGACACATTCGCTGCCTTGTGCCTTTTCTTGCCTTGACCTCGTGAAAATAGAACATGTCACGAAATCGTGACACTTTCGCTTCCGTACTCTCCTTCTTTCCTTTTGTCGTGATATCGTGACACTTTTTCTCCTTGGCACTTTTCTTCTCATCGGGTCATGAAAACCCGACATGTCATGATATCACGACACTTTTTCTCTGCGAGCTCTTTCTCTTGAACCTGTCGTGAAATTGTGACACTTTTCCGTCCGTACAATCCTTCTTGCAAATTGTCGTGAAATCGCGACACTTTTCTTTGCGAGCTCTTTCTCTCGAACCTGTCACGAAATCGTGACACTTTTTCTTTCTCTACCTTCCTCTTCGCTTCGGACCGCGAAAATGAAACATGTCATGAAATCGCGACACCTTTTTCTCTCTCCTCTTTCTCTTCGATTTCGACCACGAAAATGAAACATGTCGCCAAATCACGACACCTTTTTCTCTCTCCTCTTTTCTTCGCTTTGGACCGTGAAAATGAAACATGTCGTGAAATCGTGACATCTTTTTCTCTCTCCTCTTTTCTTCGCTTTGGACCATGAAAATGAAACATGTCACGAAATCACGATAGTTCTCACTTCGAACTCTTTCCTCTGCAGCATGTCGCGAAATCATGACACTTTTCATTTTACTTTCTCTCTCCTCGAACTTGTCACAAATCCCCCCCCATTGTGAAATCGTGACACTTTATCTTGCTTTCACTTTCTCTTCTGACTTGTCACGAAATCGTGACACTTTAACCTACTTTCTCTTCCTCTTCTAACATGTCATGAAATCGTGACAGTTATTCCTGCTTGTGCTTTCTCTTCGAACATGTCACGAAATCACGATAGTTTCTCTTGCTTGAGCTTTCTCTTCGAACATGTCGCGAAATCGTGATAGTTTCTCTTGCTTGAGCTTTCTCTTCGAACATGTCACGAAATCGTGACAGTTTCTCAACTTGCATTTTTCTCTTGCAACATGTCACGAAATCGCGACAGTTTTCCCTATTGTTTCTCTCTCCTCCAATATGTCGCAAAATCGTGACACTTTTACCTGCTGCTTCTCTCTCTTCCAATATGTCATGATATCGCGACATTTTTTCTTGCACTTTCTCTCTCCTCCAATATGTCACGAAATCGTGACACTTTTTCCTGCTTTTTCTCTCTCTTCCAATATGTCGCGATATCGCGACACTTTTCTTACTTGTCTTTTTCTTTGAATTTTTGCATATGGGTCACTTCAATCTTCTTGGAAAAGCACTGTACATACTTTGAATTGCTTCTGAATTTCCTGTCCACTGCATCTGAATAACTTTTGAGCATCTGAAATTCTTGTCCATTGTATCAACTGATCTATCTGACTGTGTTGACAACAATGACAATATTGTTGCATATTCTGAACAGCTTCTGAACTTCCTGTTCACTGCATCATGACTGTGTTCACTGTATCAACTGATCTAACTGTCTATGTTGACAACAATGACAATACTATTACTGCACCTTGCTCAACAATCTCCCCCTTTGGAATTGTTGTCAACACATATGCAGTTACCTGTAACTCTTCTCCCCCTTTGACAATAATACCAAAGGGCTATTGCAGACTACCCCTGAGTCTATGCACAACATTCTATGACAAACATTGTTATTGTTAGCAAAAATCATAAATATGAGAAAAACTATAAACATAGGCATAAATGCTCCCCCTGAGAGTGCGGTCCCGTTTGCTAGCCAATTCTTGGGAAGTTTAACCACTCGACCAATCTGTCTCCAAGATAGAATGCACCTCCACTGGTACTCTTTCTGTCATTGACACATCCAGCCCAATCTACATCTGAATATGATATAAGGGTGAAGTCTTTACCTTTCGAATATCATAACCCATACTCCATAGTACCCTTGATATTATAGAAGACTCTATCTCTCTATACTCTGTCACCTCCAAAGCTCTGTTAATGGGCTCACTAAGAACCTGCTCAGTAGGCTCACACAGAACCTGTCCAGATCTGGTCTAACAAGCTCACCAAGAACTTGCCCAAATCTGCTCTAGAAACCTGTCCCAACACTGTCCTCAAATCTGTCCCAGCATTGTCCTCAAATATTTCCCAAAGGCCTTCTTCAAAGGCTCAATCAATCATGCTCAAGTAGTACTCATAATGAACTCAACAATGAATGACAGTCTTAAACCAAATCCACTTTATAGAAGCATAAAGAGAATTGTTAGAGACTTAATATCTTCAACTTACAAACCAAGTTGGGATCATCACCAAACTGGAAACCATCTGGCTGCTCATTATAAACCTCTTCTTCAAGCTATTCAAAAACACTGATTTCACATCTGTCAAACAAATGTCAAGTGACTCACACTTGTACCAACTTTTGTCCAACACTGTACCGACACTGCAATTTTACTGCCAACTCTATGCAAGCATCAAACACTATACCACAACACCAACCAAATCCCCTTTTTTTTTTTTTAATTTTCAACTTGGTCTATGTTTTCTACAGTCACTGCTGGTCACACCTTACCTTCAACTGTTCGAATCAGGAGACAATATTTTTGAAAACCACTTCACGGCCAACTATAATGCACCTTACTCAAACTCATACTTTTGGACCTCGGATAGGTATGATTCACAAAGAAAAGTTGCTCATCTTGATGAGCTAAACATGAATCAATGATCAGACTTCAATATTTTTCACCACAACGTCAAAAATAGATCTAACAATCTTTTCATCAATGTGTAGTTCAAATACACACTGCTTTTATCGAAACACACATATGCGGCTAAAGCAACATCCTTTCACTGACCAGATTATCTGACCTGTTATAATCCTTAACTTTGGACGATGGTAGTAAGAACCATCACCAGTACAACAATGACATATAGCAATACTACCAACAATGAGAACTTTCAATTTAATCACCACCCTTCACGACACTTCCACAAACAACTACATGAACTGAGAACACGCTTCGACAACTATAGACAACTCCCCCTAACTACTTGCCTTTCATCCTCGAAAACCCAAACAAATACATAGGAGCATTAAAATAAAACTTTAAGATTGCTCCCCCTGAGGATGTGCTCCCTGGAGTTGCTTAGTGCAATAGGGGAGTAGTCTCCTTCAGTCCAAGGAGACATGAATTCCTTTCTTCTATCTTTCTCCAAACTTTCTTGAACTCGGGCTTGGATTTTTCAACTGCATCCCTATTTTGAACCTTTTCGTGAACTCGAACATTTCTCTTGTGTGGTTGTATCTTGTGCATCCTTGAAGATTGATTATTTTCCTTCTTATGCACCTGATTTATTCCCAGTCTGTGTTGTGTTCTTTGAGTCTGATGAAATCTACTATTTTGCCTTAGATTAGATACAAACATGCTTGGACAAAACCTTGCTATGTGCCCATGACCATTACATTGAAAACATTGTACATAGTGTTCTCTCAGAAACGCAGATGTATTTCTACCAGCATAACTCTTTGATTTGTTATTCAATCCACAATGAATTGCCTTGTGACCATAATGGTTGCATCTAAAATAGTAGCCATTAAAAGTATTATTATTAATAGAGTGAGAGTGATAGAACCTATTTTGTTGTGGCTGCTTTGCTATAGATATCCTTTGATATTTTCTTCCTTTTGAAGATTCAACTTTGAACTTTTCTTGCTTCGATCCTTCAACAGTGAGCTTCTTCTTCTCTGCAGAGTTGGAAGATGAAGGTTGTTCAGCTTCATATCTAAGACCATGCTTATCCATGGAGCTTCTTTGTTGGCTTATCATTTTATTTATCAACTCTGTGCTCTTCTCGAATTTGAGATTTGTATTGGCCTCTTCTAGTTGTTTCTTTAGTAAAACAATCACTTCCTCTTGTTTGCAGCAAACAATCTCTTTCTCATTGATCTGTGACCTGAGAGTTTCTTCAATCCTTTTGGACTCTTCTACTTACAGCTTTAGATCACTAAGAACTTTGTTAGATTCCTCTTCATGTTTGCTGCATACATCGCCTTTATCATCCAGGTGTGACTTCAAAGCTTCTTCTATTTTCTTGGCTTTATGAATTTGTAAGAAGAGATCTTCAATATCATCCTCATATTCTTCCAACTTCTTGGATAGTATTTTGTTCTTTTTCCTTTCTATATTCAATTCTTCAAGTGTAGCAATCAACTCACCTTCTAGATCTACTTCAGCCTCAAGGTTTTCATCATATACTTCAAGATTCACTTCTTCAACCTTTTCTAGATCACTTTTCTCTTCCACAGGAACTGAAACTGATTGAGATGCCTTTTTGGAGGAGGATCTATATTTCTTACCCATTGTGTACTAATCCAAGATCAACCCCAGCTGATTTAGCCTGATAAGGGAACTTGGCTCTGATACCAATTGTTATACTTAGTACGACACTGAGAGGGGGGGTGAATCAGTGTAGCATTTCAAAACTTTAAATCTGCAACTCTTAATGCTAAAATAATGAAAACTTAAAACCAAAAACAACAAGCATAACAAGAGAGCATCACACAACATAGGATTTAACGAGGTTCACCAATATGGCTACTCCTCAAAAATTGACTGCTTGGACTCCCATCCAAATCCAGCCTTAGCAAAGTAATCAATTTTACAATCTATTTACCAGCACCCACCTGGAAGGAGCACCAACCCTTTATTTATCTACACCAACAGAAAGGAGCACCAACCCCTGATTTACCAGCACCTACTGGAAGGAGCACCAACCCCTGATGCCAAGCTGCAACCTGGACTTCAATTGTGAATGTATAAGTTTGATGATAAAAATACCTTTCTTTTACAAGACCCTAATTAGTCTGCTTCACCTTTGCATTCTCTGCTCACTCTGCTCTCTCTGCACAATCACTTCGCTCAATCTGCTGCTTCACTATCGAGTCTTCATGATCATCTTCTCCCTTTTGTGCACTTTGCTTCCTTTGCGAATTTCACACTTAGCATGATTCGACTTCTCTGCTCACTTTGTGCACTTTGCCATCATCTCATCGCTTCTGCGCTTTCTACGCTCTTACGACCGTATTTCACACTTTGACTTCGATGATATTGACAACTAAACTTTGCACTCTACACACTGTCTCCAAGCGTCACACTTCACTCCCAAACTCTTCAAATAGCCTTCCTTTTATAATAATATTTTCAAGATCAAAAACCTAATCTTAGTCGGTTGTAACCCTAATCTTAGTCGATTGCAAACCCTAATATTCATCGGCTACAAACCCTAATCTTTGTCGGCTAACATTGATCTTCGTCGGCTTCAACTACCTCTGTAACTCTTCTGTAGCTGTTGTCGCAAAAACACATGTCACGATATCGCGACACTTTTGCCTTCGAACACTTTCTCTTAGCTTTGGCCCGCGAGAATGCAACATGTAGCGATATCGCTACACTTTTTCCTCTGTACGCTTTCTCTCAACTTTGGCCCATGAGAATACAACATGTAGCGATATCGCTACACTTTTTCTCTTTGCTCTGTTTCTCAACTTTGGCCTCGCGAAAACATAACATGTCGTGATATCACGACATTTTCGTCGCCATACTTCTTTTCTTGGCTTATACCCATGAAAACGTGACATGTCACGATATCATGACACTTTCTGCCTCTTTGTCCTTTTCTCGGCTTGCACCTACAAAAACTTGACTTGTCGCGATATCGTGACACTTTCGCTGCCTTGTGCTCTTCTCTGTCTTTCGCCCACAAAAACACATGTCGCAAAATCGTGACACATTCGCTGCCTTGTGCTTTTCTCTGTCTTTCACCCGCGAAAACACATGTCATGAAATCGTGACACATTTGTTGCCTTGTGCCTTTTCTTGCCTTGACCTCGCAAAAATAGAACATGTCATGAAATCGTGACACTTTCGCTTTCGTACTCTCCTTCTTTCCTTTTGTCGCGATATCACGACACTTTTTCTCCTTGGCACTTTTCTTCTCATCGGGTCGCAAAAACCCGACATGTCGCGATATCGCGACACTTTTTCTCTGTGAGCTCTTTCTCTCGAACCTATCACGAAATCGTGACACTTTTTTGTCCGTACAATCCTTCTTGCAAATTGTCGCGAAATCACGACACTTTTCCTTGCGAGCTCTTTCTCTCGAACCTGTCGTGAAATCATGACACTTTTTCTTTCTTTGCCTTCCTCTTTGCTTCGGACCGCGAAAATGAAACATGTCGCAAAATCGTGACACCTTTTTCTCTCTCCTCTTTCTCTTCGCTTTCAACCACAAAAATGAAACATGTCCCAAAATCGTGACACCTTTTTCTCTTTCCTATTTTCTTCGCTTTGGACCGCAAAAATGAAACATGTCGTGGAATCGCGAAATCTTTTTCTCTCTCCTCTTTTCTTCGCTTTGGACCGCAAAAATGAAACATGTTGCGAAATCGCGACAGTTCTCACTTCGAACTCTTTCCTCTACAGCATGTCATGAAATCGTGACACTTTTCATTTTACTTTCTCTCTCCTCGAACTTGTCACGAAATCGCGACAGTTCTCACTTTGGACTCTCTCTTCTGCAGCACGTCACGAAATCATGACACTTTATCTTGCTTTCACTTTCTCTTCTGACTTGTCACGAAATCATGACACTTTAACCTGCTTTCTCTTCCTCTTCTAACATGTCGCAAAATCGCGACAGTTATTCCTGCTTGTGCTTTCTCTTCGAACATGTCGCGAAATCATGACAGTTTCTCTTGCTTGAGCTTTCTCTTCGAACATGTCATGAAATTGTGACAGTTTCTCTTGCTTGAGCTTTCTCTTTGAACATGTCGCGAAATCGTGACAGTTTCTCAACTTGCATTTTTCTCTTGCAACATGTCATGAAATCGCGACAGTTTTCCCTGCTGTTTCTCTCTCCTCCAATATGTCACGAAATCGTGACACTTTTACCTGCTGCTTCTCTCTCTTCCAATATGTCGCGATATCACAACATTTTTTCTTGCACTTTCTCTCTCCTCCAATATGTCACGAAATCGTGACACTTTTTCCTGCTTTTTCTCTCTCTTCCAATATGTCGCGATATCGCGACACTTTTCTTACTTGTCTTTTTCTTTGAATTTTTGCATATGGGTCACTTCAATCTTCTTGGAAAAGCACTGTACATACTTTGAAATGCTTCTGAATTTCCTGTCCACTGCATCTGAATAACTTCTGAGCATTTGAACTTTCTATCCATTGTATCAACTGATCTATCTGACTGTGTTGACAACAATGACAATACTGTTGCATATTCTGAACAGCTTCTGAACTTCCTGTTCACTGCATCATGACTATGTTCACTGTATCAACTAATCTAACTGTCTGTGTTGACAACAATGACAATACTGTTACTGCACCTTGCTCAACAATTCTCAGCATATTTGAACCATTTTCACAGGGGGATGAGTGAGATACACTTTTTCACTTAAGGTAACCTAGACCACTTTGTAGGTTTCATATTGCCTTGTGCTAGACTTGGATATATTAATATGAAAATGTGTTGGGATTTTGATGTATACAAGGCACAATCTAAGTATGATTATACCTTATAAAAAATCATGATAGCTTTCTACAAAATCTGAAAAGAAACTAGATATGGCTGAGTGACTGAAAACTCTTAACTATGTCTTCTAAACAATGGCTAAGTTACGGGAAACAAACATATAATATGGAGTGTAAATGTAAATAGGATATGTAATGTAAACAGGTGGTAATATTAACATATGATAATAATGAATTTAATAGACGCCTAGTGTACAGACTTGGTGCTAGACATGTGTGATCAATTTTAAACGATGCATAATGCAATTATGAGTATGCCTAATGCACATAGTATTATAATGCAAATGATGAGAAATGCAATGAAATGCAATATTTGTGTATTTTTAATGATTTTAATGATGTTTTTGAAATTTTTGATATATGTATATATAAGTTGACCAATAGGCTTAATGAATACCATTGGGGCTTTTATGGTAACCAAAGGGATTACAGATGCCTTTGGGGCTTTTTGGATTGACCTAGACAATCATAGACTGCCTAGGAGCATTTTAGGTTGACCTAGATGGTCATAGACCACCTAGGGGTATTTAACTTGTGACCAAAGGGCTTATAGACACCTTTGGAGCTTTTTGGGTTGACCTAGACAATCTTAGACTACCTAGGAGCATTTTGGTTTGATCTAGATGGTCATAGACCATATAGGGATGTTTTAGGTTGACCTATATGGTCATAGACCACCTAGGGATGCTTAACTATGACCAAAGAGCTTATGGATGCCTTTAGGGCTTTTTGGGTTGACCTAGGTAATCGTAGATTACCTAGGAGCATTTTAGTGTGACCTAGATGGTCATAGACCACCTAGGGGTATTTTAGGTTGACCTAGATGGTCATAAAATACCTAGGGATATTTAAATATAACCAAAGGTCTTATAAATGCCTTTGGGGCTTTTTGAGTTGACCTAGATGATCGTAGATTGCCTTGGAGCATTTTAGTTTGACCTAGATGATCATAGACCGTCCAGGGGTATTTTAGGTTGACATAAATGGTCATAGACTACCTAGGGTTATTTAACTGTGACCAAAGGACTTAGAGATGTCTTTGGGGATTTTTAGATTGACCTAGAAAATCGTAGACTGCCTAGGAACATTTTAGTTTGACCTAGATGATCATAGACTACCTAGGGGTGTTTTAGATTTGTTGGAAGTGTCTCATTCTTTGTCGAAAAAGAATTGTACGATAGGCATTACCTAATTTTATCGCTACTTTTCACCTACTTTTATCGCTACTTGTGGAGTGGCCCCCGGGATTCCCATGGTTGGTGGGTGTGGGTGGTTTAGCCCACGGTGTTGTATCCACGGTACCCTAATACCAATTGGTGGTTTAGGGTTGTAAGAGTTTCCTTATATAATTATTGGTAAGTCCCGTTTTAGGGACAAGAGAGAGAATAATATATCAAGGAGGATAGACTCTTGTTTGCTGGACTAGCCTAAATTGGGTGAACCAGGGTAAATCTTGTGTGTCATATGTGCATTGATTGGTGTTATTATTTCCTTAGTTACTTTTTTTGCTTTATTTCTAGAATATGTTTTTATAAAATCTCTTCATTTGGTATCAGAGCCAAGTTATTAGCCATAGGGGGATGCCTTTATTGCTAGGGTTTAAATCCATTTGAAGAAGACCTAGGGTTTTTAGGAGTGAAAGAAAACCTATTTTGGAGTGGGAGTTACGTAGAAGGAGTTTGAAGGAAAAAATGTCAGGAAATCATTCAAGGACAGAGATCGAGAAATTTGACGAAAAAAGTTTTGAGCTATGGAAGTTAAAGATGGAAGATATGCTTGTGGACAGAGATCAGTGGGCTGCTATTTCAGAAAATACAAAACCTACGGGTACTTCCGATGAATATTGGGAGAAGATGAATCGAAAAGCAAGGAGTCTGATTCGACTGTGTCTTGCAGATTCGGTGCTCATCAATGTTTCGAGAGAAGCTACAGCAAAGGATATCTGGGAGAGGTTAGGGGCTTTGTATCAATCAAAGTCCCTAGTGAAAAAATTATTCCTCAAAAGAAAGCTGTACAATCTTAGGATGCATGACGGGGATTCGGTTGCAGATCATCTGAATGCATTCAATACAGTGGTAAGTCAACTAACATCTATAGAAATTAAGTTGAGTGAGGAAGATAAATGCATTACTTTTTTATGCTCCTTACCAGATTCATGGGATAACTTAGTAGTAGCAATTGGTAGTACAACTTCATCCACATTAAAGTTTGAAGATATAGTGGCATCTCTTTTATCTGAGGATATGAGGAGAAAAGCCATGGAGGGCACATCTAAGGAAGCCCTAACAGTGAGAGGGTGTGCCAAGGAGAAGGAAAAATCTAGATATGGTGATAGGTCTAAGTCTAAAGGTAGATCCAAGTCTCGGGGGAAGTTTGAGAGAAAATGCTAGAATTGTGGCAAGCCTGGTCATATGAAGAAGGATTGCAGATCAAAGAAAGCTGAGTCTGGAAAAAAGTTTGATGAATCGACTTCCACAGAGATGAATAAATCCATTGATGAAGCAGGGGATGTATATCTGGCATCTTGCTCATCGTGCTCCACACGATCAGATAAAAATGATTGGTTGATTGATACTGGTGCCTCTTTTCATATGACCCCTCATAGAGGGTGGTTCAGTGAATATGAAAGATATGATGGAGGGGAGGTACTATTGGGATATGATTCACCACTCGAATCATGGGTTGTGGAAGAGTGAAATTTTTTTTGCAGGATGGTAGGGTTAAGACCCTACCAAGTGTGATGCATATTTTGGGACTTGCTAGAAATTTGATTTCGATAAGCAAAATGGCCGATGCAGTAGTGAATGTCAGTTTTGGTAGGGATTCATGCAAAATGGTTCGTGGATCAATGGTGTTGGCAAGGGGAGTTTGGATTGGAACATTGTATAAGCTATTGGGAAGCACTATGACAAATGAGTGCAATAGCTCAACTATTCTTGAGGTTGATTCTGATAAAAGCTCAACACTCTGGCATCAAAGGATGGGACATATTGGAGAAAAGGGATTGCATACCCTGTACACAAAAGGTATGGTTCATGGTATCCCTAATTACTCAATGTCTTCCGAGTTCTATGAACATTGTATTTATGGTAAACAGAATCGGGTTAGTTTTCCATCTGGTGCCACAAGATCTAGTGGGGTACTAGATTTGATCCATAGTGATATTTTTGGTCCTGTTCCTATACCGTCTCTTGGAAAATCATAGTATTATGCTTCCTTTGTTGATGATTTTTCAAGATATGCATGGATTTACTTTCTTAAGAGCAAATATGAAGTGTTTGAAAAATTTAAGGAATTTAAAGCACTTGTTGAGAATCAAACTGATAAAAGGATTAAGGTGTTGAGGTCTGATAATGGAGGGGAATATTTTTCTAATATATTTGAGAAAATTTGTAAGCAATGTGGTATTGCAAGACAGAAGACTACTCCATATACACTTCAACAGAATGGAGTTGCAGAGAGATTGAACAGATCACTGATGGAGAAGGCTAGAAGTATGCTCGAGTGGTGCGAGGTTTGGCACAGAAGTTCAGGCGAAGCAGTGAGTACAACATGCTACTTGCAAAATCGGTCACCTACATCAGCATTGCCGGATCAAACTCCATTTGAATCTCTATTTGGTAAGAAACCTTCTATTTCACATCTCAGAGTTTTTGGCTGTGATGCATACATGCATATTCCAAAGGAGAAAATAAGTAAGCTAGATAATAAGGCTGTTAAATGTATCTTTATTGGTTATAAAGATGGTGGTAAAGGATATAAGCTTTGGAATCCAAAAACTAAAAGTAAAATGTATAGTAGAGATGTGGTGTTTAGGGAGATGATCAGTGATTCCAGGAAGGTAGCTACAGAAGAGGAACCTGGAACGGTCCAATTTGATCTCATGGAAAACTATCAGACAGTAGAGGATCTGGAAGAGGAGCATACAGATGAGGATATGGAAGAGGAGCATACAGGTGAGGATATGGAAGAGGATGAATAAGAGGTTCATACAACTGTGGTAAGGAGATCAACACGGGAAAGGAAGCAACCTAAAAGGTATAGTCCATCTGCTTTTCCTACTTCTTTTGTACTATCTGTTACTGATGAAGATCCTAGAACAATTAGAGAAGCTGTTAATTCTGGAGAGGCAAACCATTGGGAAGAGGCCATGGATGAGGAAATGATGTCCTTGAAAAAGAACAGAACATGGGATTTAGTGAAATTACCAAGTGGTAGGAAAGCAATAGGTTGCAAGTGGATCTTTAAGAAGAAGCATAATGTTGAAGGTAAAGTGGAGAAATATAAAGCTCGCCTGGTTGCTAAAGGTTTTTCCCAGGTTGAAGGAATTGATTATGGTGAAGTTTTTTCTCCCGTTGCAAAGCTAACATCAATTAGATTTATGTTAGATGTGGCTGTTGCATTTGATCTTGAAATAGAACAGATGGATGTGAAAACTGCATTCCTTCATGGAGATTTGGAGGAATAAATATATATGAGGCAGCTTGAAGGTTTCACTGTTGCAGGAAAGGAGGATCTGGTATGTAAGTTAAAGAAATCATTGTATGGACTGAGACAATCACCTAGACTGTGGTACCAAAAATTTGATACTTATGTTTTAGGAATTGGTTTTGTTCGTAGCAATGCTGATCACTGTGTGTATTCAAAGAAAATTGGTAATGTAATTGTCATTATAGTTCTTTATGTTGATGACATGTTACTAATTGGAAATAGCAAGAAACTGGTAAGGGAAGTAAAGTCTCAGTTGGCATCGCAGTTTGACATGAAGGATCTTGGCCCTGCAAATTTTATTTTGGGTATGCAAATAAAAATAGATCGCTCTAACAGAAAGTTGTGGCTGGATCAGAAAAAATATGTTGAGACAGTGTTGAAAAGGTTCAATATGTAGGATTGCAAACCGATGAAGGTACATATTTTTTTAGGTGAAAAATTATCTGCTGAACAATGTCCAAAAATAGAAGAGGTAGAGGAAATGTCACATATTCCTTATGCAAATGCTGTAGGTAGTTTAATGTATGCCATGGTTTGTACTAGAGCAGACATTGCCCATGCAGTGGGAGTCTTGATTAGATATATGTCTAAACCTGGTAAAGAGCATTGGACTACTGTGAAAAGGGTTTTTAGATATTTGCGTGGCACCTCTGATTTTACAATCTGCTATGAGGGTACAGGTAAATAAAATAGACAATTGGACATAGAAGGGTTTGTTGATGCAGATTGGGCTGGAGATCTAGATAGGAGAAGATCTACTAGTGCTTATGTATTCAATTTTTTCAGAGGGGCCATTAGTTGGATGAGCAAGAGGCAGATTGTTGTTGCTCTTTCAACTACGAAAGCTGAGTATATGGCAGCCACTGATGCAAGTAAGGAAGTTGTATGGCTGCAAAGACTATGTGCTAAAATTGGGTTCTTTCAAGGAGTTGTGAAGATAAACTATGACAATCAGAGTGCCATATTTTTGGCAAAGAACCATGCTTACCATTCAAGAACGAAGCACATTGATACAAAGTTCCATTTCTGCAGGGACATGCTTGAACATAAGAAGTGTTGCTGGAAAAGGTAGACACTAAGGAAAATGTTGTAGATGCTTTAACCAATGCTGTAAGCACTGAAAAGTTTAGATTCTATACAATTGAAATGGGTCTGGCAAAGTATTCAACAAGTGGGAGAATGTTGGATGTGTCTCATTCTTTGCCAAAAAAAAATTGTACGACAGGCACTATAGCACAAAAGATGACGGATAGGGGGGGTCCACGGGGGCCGGAGCGACCCCAGGGATTCCCACGGTTGGTGGGTGGTTTGTCGATGTGGGTGGTTTAGCCCATGGTGTTGTATCCACGGTACCCTAATACCACTTGGTGGTTTAGGGTTGTAAGAGTTTCCTTATATAATTATTGGTAAGTCCCGTTTTAGGGACAAGAGAGAGAATAATATATCAAGGAGGATAGACTCTTATTTGCTGGAATAGCCCAAATTGGGTGAACCAGGGTAAATCTTGTGTGTCATATGTGCATTTATTGGTGTTATTATTTCCTTAGTTACTTTTTCTGCTTTATTTCTAGAATATGTTTCTGTAAAATCTCTTCAAGATTGACCTAGACAGTTATAGACTTTCTAGGGGTATTTAACTATGACCAAAGAGCTTATAGATGCCTTTGAGTCTTTTTGGGTTGACCTAGACAATAATAGACTATCTAGGAGTATTTTTGTGTGACCTAGACAAACATAGACCACCTAGGGGTATTTTAGGTTGACCTAGATGGTCAGAGACTGCCTAGGGGTGGTTAATTATAACCAAAGGGCTTATAGATGCCTTTGGGGCTTTTTGGGTTTACCTAGACAATCGTAGACTACCTAGGAGTATTTTAGTTTAACCTATATGATCCTAGACCACCTAGGGTCATTTAACTATGACCAAAAGGCTTATAGATGTCTTTGGGGATTTTTGGGTTGACCTAGATAATCATAGACTACCTAGGAGCATTTTAGTTTGAACTAGATGATCATAGACTGCCTAGGGGCGTTTTATGGTTATGTAAGTATGGAAAGACCATATATGACTAATATTAATTAGTTTAGGCTCTTCACTTCCATCAATGGATGCTAAGCGATAAGTCCCAGATCCAATCTGACTTGTAATGATGAATGGAACTAACTAGTTGGCTGCAAATTTATCCTGCAAGTGGGGTGGTAAATTTGAGTTTTTTTGGTTCTCTTTTAGGACTAAATCACCAACCTAAAAGTATCTCTAGTGTACTTTCATGTTGTAAGCTCTCTTAAGGTATTCCTGATAAACATGTAAATGCTCAAGAGCATTGACACATCATTCATCAAGCAACGTTAATTGATCTAGACAAGCTTACCTAGCGGTATCATCATCGATGAATTCTTGCATGGAAATGCGCAACGATGAAATATCTAAAGGCATAATAGCTTCAACACCATACTCTAGTGAAAACAAAGTTGCCTCAATGGGCATCTGAATGCTAGTGCGATAGGCCCAAAGGGCAAGAGGTAATTGATTATGCCAATCTTTATTATTTTCCTTGATGGTTCTCTTCAAGAGGGCTACTACTATATTATTGGATGCCTCTGCTTACCCATTTCCTTGTGGATAATAGGACATGGAAAAATTATGATTTATGTTATACTTTGTAGTGAACACACACACATCCTTATTTTTGAAGGGTGTTCCATTATCCGATATTATTTTGGATGGAATACCAAAATGACATATGATATTATGTAACATGAACTCCGTGATGTGAGGTCTAGTCGTAGTGGTAAGGGGAATTGCTTCCACCCATTTTGTGAAGTACTTAGTTACCTTTATAATAAACATGTGATGGCCTAAGGAGGTAGGTGAGATTATCCCAATTAAATCAAACCCTGATTGTGCAAATGACCAAATCGATTGAATCGGTTGTAAGGCCTATGAAGGTACATGTGTCAAATTTGCATGATGTTGAAACTTCACACACTTCTTTACATAAGTGCATAAATTTTACTTTAAAGTTGGCCAATAATAACCCATGCAAAGAATGAGCTTAGCGATGACCATACCAGTAAAGTGGCCACCACATGCACCATCGTGTGCTTGGGCAATGGCCTAGGCTGACTCCTGTGAGTCTAAGAAATGGAGGATACCCTCATAGCTTCGATGATACATTTTTTTTTTAAGCGAAAAACCCCTTGCGGGGCCGCCTTGGTCTAAGAGACCATGAACAGGGGGTTCTACATCATCAAAGTCACCCGGGGGTCGCACCCGACCCTGCCCGCACCAACATTATCAATTAGATTTTGGGTACCCAATTCAGCTTTTTGGTAGGGTGGAGATTCAAACCTGGGACCTCCCTTGGAGGATTGCCCTCTCCTCTCCAACTCACCTACAACACCTGGGTAGCTTCGATGATACATTATATCTCCTAATAAGACATAATTTGCCACCTTTTGATTAAATGCTTGCTTTACAATATGCAAAAATCTAGGCAGAACATTTCCTAGTTTTAAATAATCTTTAATTTGTATGGCCCAATATTATTGTGAAGAAGCCTCAATTGTATGAATAGCGTAATCCTTTTGATGTTCGTCTCATGCAAATGCTAATTGAGAATGAAATTGGAGATATAGAATTGTGCTAGTATCAAAAGGATTGTTAGAGAATAGAGTTCTCCAGTTGGTGTTATTGTGTAGTTGAGAGAACCGTTCATGTGAAGTTTCAATATGAATCATGTGAACATCTGGTGTGGCATTATGCTCATCAGGCTTAGTCGTAGATTGAGCTAGCATTTTTACTTGAATATTCATGATATCATATGAAGGGTTTTGTAGGATTAGTGACCCTAAGAAGGCCATCATGTCTACAAAATGATTAGATGAATAAGGGAGTGCCTCAATATCATACCACTCAAAATTTACCAGATGTTTGTCCACTAGGGCTTTATAGGCTTGTAAGACTAGACACCTAAACTAGAATATCCATTTAACCTAATTAACTATGAGCAAAGAATCATCGAAAATGTTTAGCTTAGTTATTTTTATGGTGATTACCATCTGAAGGCCTATGATGAGGGCTTTATACTGATGTTGTCCCTTGCAATGTGAAAAACTTGATACCTGCACCACCCCCTTGCTCACATTTAGAACCATCAAAAAATAGAGTTATGTCCACCTGTGACTTAGGCTCGACAGAATCAGGTGATTTTGAGATATGAAACACTCCATCATTAGGAAGTTCTATATTTAGAGGCTAGTCATCCTGGAGAGGAGCCTCTGCTAGTTGATCAGCTATGACATGTACTTTGATTGATATCTATCCAATGAACTCTAGGTAAAATTCCATCAACAACATTATCCATTTTATCGTGCGACTATTATGATATGTTCGGTTGATCATATATTACAATGGATTTTCCTTAGATATTACATACGTGTTATGATTTAGCATGTAATGGCATATATTTTTAGTTGCAAAGACCACTGCTAAGCATAACTTCTCAACGTATGCATACTTTATTTCATATCTAACCAATGTGTGACTAATATAGTATGTAGTCTGTTCTTTATAAAATTAATTATTTTGAGACAACATGGTGCCCAATGCCAAATGAGTAGCTAAGATGTAAAGGGAGAATGACACTCCTAATCATGGAGGATCCAATATTAGTGGCGAAGCTAGGTATTGCTTGATTTTATCAAATGCATCTTGATATTTTGCATCCCAATGAAATGATATCCTCTTGTGTAGCAACCTATTCATGGGTCAACACTTATTCGATAATTGTGCTATGAAGCATTTATGGATGCGACCTTTACTTGCAAGCTACATAGCTGCTTAATGGTTGTGGGGGGAGGCATTTATAATATTGCATTGACCTTGTTTGGGTCTACTTCTATGCCTCTCTTAGAGACTATGAATCCTAAGAGTTTACCAGATATGACATCGAATACACACTTCTTGGGATTAAGCCTAACATTATGCTCAATGAGGCAGTCTAGAACCTTGCACAATACATTGATATGGTCATAGCGCAATAGATATTTTACCAATAAGTCATCCATGTAATATTCCAAAATATTATCCATGTAGTCATGGAAGATATATGTCATGGGTCGTTGGTAGGTGGCACCAACGTTCTTAAGGCCAAAAGGCATGACCTTGTGACAAAATTTCCCCTAAGGCATTGTGAATGCCATTTTGATCCAGTCTTCTGGATTAGTACGAATTTTATTATATCCAAAGAAACCATCCATAAGGGATAATATTTCATATCCTGTTTTTGCATCTACCAATGCATCAATTTTTGGTAAGAGAAACTCATACTTAGGACTCACCTTGTTGATATATCTGAAGTCAGTACAAATGTGAATCCTTCCATCAAGTTTCTTTATGGGGATCATGTTCGAAACCCATAGCATATAGTCTACTGAGATGATAAAATCAGCATCCAAAAACTTTTGTAATTCATATTTCACCATTAAGGCTACTTTTGGGTGTATCTTACATAACTTTTGCTCAATGGGTTTGATGTTGGGGTATAATGTAAGATTATGTGTGACTATATTTGGATCCAGTCCTGGCATATCTTTATAAGACCAAGAAAAATATTTTATCCTTGATTTCAATGCTCTTGTGACATCATATTGTTCAACTGGAGATAGACCTTCTCCTAGCTTGATAATATGGGGATTATCAGGATCTGTACTGATATCCCTATCAATTTTTGGTTCAATTGACATATGAGACCCATATTCCAACTGATGTGGAGTGGGAATTAAGTGAATGTCATTATCTGGGTTTGCTTCTTCCATAGGAAATTCAAGTTCAACCTCAACTTGGAAAACATCTTGAGTAGTTCTTGGAGAAAATTGAAATGATTATAATATTTCCTTACAAGGCCAGTACTCTGATGGCGGTGAGGGAGAATCTCCATGATCAAAGTAAATTACCTCAAGTTCAATATGCAATGGATTTGATGGGGCATTAAAATCTATTAATGGTGTAGTTAAATCTATGGAAATCATGTTGATGGACACATGATATCCCATCCAAGGGCAAGTGGGTCTAGAGACCTGATGTTATATTGCAACTCATAGGGTTAGCTCTGGTGGAAGTGGAATGAATGGTGGTGGTCGCAGCAGAAGAGGGTGATTTTGCTCTTCTTACAACAAAATTTGGCATCAGATAGGGCCTTGGATGAGGAATAACATGCAAAGATAATACTCATCCTCATAATCCAAGGGAAACACTCTCTCATGTTCATCATCTGAGCTAGGATAGTATATGGGTGCGATGCCATAATCACCTTCGTCATCACTCATCCATTCATGAGGAGGACCTTGATCATCTTCCTAAATATCATATTTCAAGGTATGTGAACTCTTTCCCACTTCATAAGGTTGAGCAACATCATTGGATATCCCTTGATCTGTCATATCTATGGGAAAATAATCTCCCAATGAATGAGCATGATTTGGATTGGCATATGTGTCGCATGTAAGCTTATCCTAATAACCTATACATAGGTGTTCTAGATAATCTATGAGAACATCTAATGGTATTGGATTATTGTGTCCCAACCTAGATTTATCATAAGGTATCTAATATTGGGGCTGACATGGGACATGAAGACCCTGCCCATATAATACTAGACCAAAACCATGCTAATTATAGTGATGTAAATACCACAATGCATAATATAGATTTGATATATAGTTTACGTCCTTAGAAAAAGGTTCATCATGTCATTATCTCTAAGGAGTTGACAACGTTCCATATTATAAACCCCCATATACAAAGTTAGTTTGATTGGGAGGTAGACCAAGAGACACAATGCTACCTATGGGAAGATGAGATCACCCCATATCTTGCACTATATCTATTGATGGAATCATTGTGACATTTCTCACTAGATATTCTCCTATCCCTATACTAGACTTATGCACTATGACCTAGGATGGTGAAGGTGTATGAGATGGAAGTGAGGTTTGAGGTGACTCAATGTGAACCTCTGGAGGTGATTCTTCATTTACTGAACAAATAATATCTTTCATGGATATGGTGGAAACTAGATGTGGGCTCTCATCAATTGGCCTCTTCAACATGTTCCTTGATGGAGGATTTGACAATGTCAAAGGTATATTTGGAGCTACCAATGATGAGAATGGTATGAATGAAGATGTAGATGGTGAAATGGAAGGTGATGGTGAAATGGGTAGACACTGAATAGGTGTATTCAATCGAAAGTCTACATGAGTTAAAGGTAATGTTGACTCTGGCATCTTCTGTACCATGTTGCAATATTTAAAGGGCTCTAGATTTGCAAAAACTACGTTCACTTGCCCTTCATGAGTGTATTTGAGACATTGATGTGCAATGGATGGGACACACTTCATATCCTAAATCCAAGATCTACCTAGCAATATGTTATAGGCCATCTCACCTTCCAAAACATGACACAATGTTGAAATGGTTTTGCACTCCACCTGGATGGGTAGGACTATTGTATCGATGGTAGAGCATATTGTGTGATTGAATGCTCGAAGTGTGTAAGTGGATGCAACAACATGGGATGCTAGAAATCCTAGATGTTTTAATGCTTTGATTGTGATGATATTACTCAAGGAACCAGTGTCTATGAGCACTCTCTTGTATGGTTTATCATTTACACATGCAATTATGTGCAAAGGAGGATCTACCATGTCACTTGCTATTTTATTAAGCTCATTCTCATGAAATGTTATTACTGGTTCCTTGCACTATTGCACATGACTAAAAAAAACAAAAGAATTAGACTCTTGTGGTTGCAACTCTATTGAATTTAGAATGTCCATAAAAGAGTCCCTATGTAGAGGGGATTGTTGAATTAGCTCATATATGGACAATCTCACTGATGTTGTCCTCAAGCTTTGTGTAATATTGTTCTTTATTGTTAATGTTGGCCTAGGTGGAAGGCCTTGTACTATAGGTGGTGTAGGTTGTGATGTAATTGGAACATCACTAGAAGATATAGATGGTGCAACTTGGTTTGGATATCTTCTGTTCTTGGTCACAATACTCACCATTCTAACATACCCTTACAAAGGGGATGTTGTCTTAACCTCATTCATTGATTTTGTAGGCACTACTTATATCTCATGAGTTGGTAATGGGTAAATGTAGATACCCATCTGATAATTTTTAGGGGATAGTGGAGCATCTACTTGTAGATCATTCCTCTCAATCAAGTCCTATACTAGATGTTTAAAGCCATAGCATATTGGTAAATCATGGTCACCTTATCGATGATATATGCAATATTGATCCTCTTGACATCCCATAGGCTTGGGTTTACCTGTATTCAAATCGATGGGTTTGATATCTGGAAGATTAATCATTTTTGCAACCCATAATCGATCGAATAGAGAATCCATAGATTTAGAAAAGGGAGTAAATTGTTTCTTCGAGCGATATTGTTGGTTCTATCCCTGATTCACTTGACCATTACTATTATAGCTCGAAGGAGGAGGTTGGGCTTGATAGTTCACCTTTTGAGGAGGCATTGCTTGTGTAGGATGAGGGACATTTATAGCCACTTGATTAACCACTACTGGATTTGTAGGTGACAAGCTACTTTTAGGGTTCTTTTTTCCACTTATTTTTGTGAGGCTTGGCTATTTCTCCCTCATGGATTTTTATTTCCTCTATTTTTATAGCCTGTGCTAGAGCTTCTTCCAAGGTGGGGTATTGCTACAGTTGCAATATTAAAGAGATGGGTTTCAAGCAACTCTTTGAAAATAGTCAAGTTAATTCAGATGTTGGCAATAGATATGGTAACTTAGCTAGAAGTGCCCATCACCTATTTCCATAATCCGTAATACCATAGCTATGTACTCTAGATCGCTATATGATTATCTTATTTACAATTTTTATGAATTTGAAACAAACAAACAATAGAAACACAACCATAGAAGTGATTATCTCTTTTAAGTATTTTAGATGTGAATCCCTAAACTATTTATTGTTGTTTCAAGATGTGTTGCTTTGTAAAGAAAATAATTGGCATATTTGATTTTTGTTGATGTAATACTCAAAATTTTAAGTGGTTTTCACCTATACACTCACAACTCGACAACTGGTAATGAAATTTCGGTCACGTAAACCAACCAAATTATGGTGATGAAATCCATACCCGATAAAAGAGCATAGGTCCTGTCGATCCTCACCTAGCACCCCGTGCACAATGATACACCCCTTCGAAGAGGGATGCATGCTATTTTGTATGGTTAGGATAGATCTTGGAGTCGGTATTGGCCAATAAAATAGGGTATGTAGTATTTGAGTCAATGGATGGAAATGACTACCACCGTCATTGAAATATATCAGTGGTTGAGAATGAATTCCAACTCACCAACGTTTAAGAAAGTCATGGTGTGTGTGTGTTCCTTTTAAAAGATTGAAATAAAACAATACAACATTCAATGATGATTCACTAAATGCATGAAAGTACATTTTAATTTCAGAATTATTAGAATGTATAAAAGTAAGCTACAAAATTGACAACTTATATGAACTTAACCCTTTTTGGTAAGTTACAAGCAGGTAAACAAAAAAAAGCATACAAAATACTATTCTTTTTCTTGTTTTCTCTGATTTGATTAATGCAAAAGTTTAGAAATATGATATCTAACCTTCGAATGCACCCAAAAGACAAGAAAATTTGAAATTTCACTGATTTAAAATAGTATAAATGCAAATTGAAGGTTGGGAAAGGTGTATTTTATGACCTGTAACTTTCTGTTTCTGCAAATTTTTATAGAAAATCTCTGGTTTTGTAACCGTCCCACCCAGGGATAGTTAGAAATTTAGGGACCATCCCAAGCTGTATCACCTAGTTGGCCATCCCTAATAGGTTCAACTAGCAAAAAAAGGGTCATTTCTTCTCAGAACGGTCAAAACCTACAACTTGCAAAACATAAAATGGAGGTCAAAATTGACACATTCAAAGGGGATATATGAATAATTTCAAATACTGTGATCACTATTGAAGAAGAAAAATTTACGGCACACCTTAAGTGTTCGTTATTAAATGTAAAAGCGTGATTTAGTAAGCATTAAAAGGAAAAGTGCATAAATATGTAATCTACTAAAATGAAGAATAATGTGCAATAAAAGAGGTAGATTTCCCCTTATATTTATTGATTCATTGATTCAATAATATTATAATACATCCCCTTGAGGTATTTTATTGATACATTTCAATACTTATAAAATATAAAGGATCTAATCCCTTCCAAGGCTTGATGGCGTGTTCCAACGTTCCTTTCACATCCCACACTTGAGAGCTAGTCTTGGGCCTATCCTTCTATACCTCTTAGCTCCTATATCATGTCTACATATCTGCACCTACACACAAGATATTGAAACATATTAAAATCATATGCTTTTATAGATTGAAAACTAGGAAAACATAGAAAGCATGCATCTAGAAACCATGAAACTTATTTGTAATAAATCTAAATAGCTCTAAATGACTTGTAAATTTAATATGATTCTATTAACATGGTTTTGGAAAGATCTGAGTATGAATTGAAGGGAAATTATTAGCAGAAATAGTTATGGCCACCCATGTTTATTATTCTTCCTATTGGGTCCCATCCAAAAACTATTATAAGAAGATTGATAAGCTTCTACGAGACTTTTTATGGTCCTCTTGCAATAATGGTTTGGGATTCCACCGTGTTTCTTAGGAGTATTATTATCTTCCTAGAATCCATGGTGGTCTTGGCATTCACAATACGCAGTGTCAAGGTTTGGCCCTCTACGTTAAGTGGATTATCAAAACCCTCACAGGTAATGATGCCTGGAAGATTCATATTTGACACTATATCAGTGAATGTTCCTCTTTTGGTCGTAAGAGTTGGATGAGCATGGGGTTCCCTTCCCTCCTTGTTTCCTCTATGTCTATCAAAGTGTCAGTATCCTTCATCATTAGGAGCATTTGGAAATATTAGGAGAGTGCTAAGCCTTGGCTTAGATGGAATAGCCAGAGCTTCTGGCATGGCCTCTCCATCAACTAGATGAATTTTTGGTGATCGCTTGTTATCACCTACAAGGTTTTTCTACTATGATATAAATTGCCTTACCTAGTGGGATGACCATAGGTTGTCTATATGTAGCACCATTGCATGCCTTTGATGTAATCCTAGGAATGGATTGGCTGCAAGCGTATAAGGTTGTAGTCAACTTTAAATATAGATGGATTAAGTACATGGAAAGTAGTGGGAAGGTACAAAGGCTATACAACCTACAAGGGACTTTCCAACACAAAATCCTTTTAGTAATGCAACTTAATAAAGCCATGAAGAAATGAGGAATGGTTTATGTTGTTAAGTTAAACAAGATAGATGATGAGAAGAAGGAAGAGGTGTTTGGAAGGTACCCACTTTTGCAAGAATTTAGGGATGTATTCCTAGAATATTTACCTAGATTACCACCTAAGCAGGAGTTTAACTTCATAATTAAGATTCACCCCCAAAAAAAACCCATACATAGAGCTCCTTACAAAATAAACCCCATAGAAATGCAAGAGTTGAAAGTGTAGCTACAAGGTTTATTGGAGAAAGGACTAATCATACCAAGTGTGTTGTATTAGGTACACCCGTGTTATTTGTGAAGAAAAATTATGGTTCCTTGATATTATGCATAGATTATGGGATGTTAAACAAGGTGACTGTCAAGAATAAATATCCCTTACCCAGGATCAAAGACCTCTTAAATTAGCTAAAATATATCGTAATATTTTCAAATATCAATTTAAAATCTAAGTACCATCAATTGAGGATCCGATAGGAATATACTCATAAGATAACCTTTAAAACTCGCTATGGACATTACGAGTTCACTGTCTTACCTTTTGGTTTAATAAATGCTCTAGATGCATTTATGAATTTGATGAATAGTATCTTTAGGAAGAATTTGGATAAATTTGTGTTGGTATTCTTGGATTATATCTTGATATATTTCTAGAATAAAGTAGAGCATGATAAACACCTTAGGATTATGGTAGAACTGCTAAGGAAAAACAAGTTGTTTGGAAATCTATCCAAGTGTGATTTCTATGTGTTAGAAGTGTAGACACATTATTTTAATGGAAGGGATCATAGTAGAACCCAATAAAATAGAATATATATTGAATTGGATGCCACCCACAAATGTGAGAGAGGTTCAAAGATTTTTGGGGTTGACTGGATACTATAGGCATTATGTAAAATACTACGCTAAGATAATATCTCCAATGACTAGCCTATAGAGGAAAGGGAAGGAATTCAATTGGATCAACAAATGTGAGTCAGATTTTGAATTTCTTAAGAAAAAGCTTACTACGCCCCCTATCTTAAAGGTACCCAACCCCAAGGGAGTTTTTAATTTATACCAATGCATCTCTAGATGGTTTGGGTGGGGTGCTCACTCAATAAGAAGCAATGATAGATTACAGATCAAGGAAATTGAAACAACATGAGGTCAACTATGTGATCCATGATCTGGAGCTAGTCGTAGTGGTTTTCGCTCTCAAGAGTTGGCGATACTATTTGGTAGGAAGTCCATTTGAGCTAAGGACAAACCATCAGAGTCTGTAATATATTTTTACCCAACCACTACTTAATTATAGATAGAGAAGTATTGAACCTTGATATAAGTATGAATGCAATTGTGATGTTACGTAGCTTAGGTTAGCATCTTTCTTGCTGAGAGAGATTATAGGAGAAGGTTAGAATAAGTCTAAGTTTAGATGTTGTTACGTAATGTATGCACCTACATCTATGTTGAGCTCTGGTTGTTGTTATCAAGATCTATAAAATGTAATCAAACTTCTAAGAAAATATAAGATATATGTGATTTTATTTCATATCTGGTATCAGATCTAGAAGGTGGAGTGAGAGAAGGATCTGCCCATCACATATTTTGTGAGTTCATATCTGCAAATATTGTGGATAGTTGTGAAGACGTGTTTGAATCACGTAAATCTATTGAGCAAGGAGATGTCTTTGTATAGACCAAGGCTATGCTTATGACTACTTCCATGGATTCCACCTGATCGAAATCGCACAAAGGAGATGGCCTATTGAAATAGGTCAAAGCACTTTGATATGAAATATCACTTCATTCAAGACATGATGGATAAACAGGTGGTTGAGCTGCGACATTGCAACACTTTGTAAAATATGGCAGACATCTTCACCAAAGGAGTTGCTAAAGCTCAATATATAAAGGTGAGAGACTATCTTGTCAACCCTCTCAACTTTAACGGGGAGAATATTGAACCTTGATATAAGTATGAATGCAATTGTGATGTTACGTAGCTTAGGTTAGCATATTTATTATTGAGATATATTATAGGAGAAGGTTAGAATAAGTCTAAGTTTATATGTTGTTACGTAATGTATGCACCTACATCTATGTTGAGCTATGGTTGTTGTGATCAAGCTCTATAAAATGTAATCATATTTCTGAGAAAATATAAGATATATGTGATTGTATTTCACATTAAAAAGGTGGATGGAATTTCTTAGAGTATGATTTTGGCATTAAGTATATTAAAGGAAAGGAGAATAAGGTTTTAGATGCACTGAGTAGGAGATACATAGTTATTTTGTCTCGCATCCATGTATACTTGATGGAACAAGTCAGGATTATGCAAAAACAAGATGCATATTGCAATCAAATTATGGAGAAAATGGAAGGGAATCCTAATGATAACAAGAAATTTAGCTTCAAATATAGGTTCCTATGCTTCAAGGATAGGGTAGTGATCCCTAAAACTAGTGATTTGAGAAACATGGTCTTGAATGAAGTGCATAGATCACCATATTCTTCTCACTCGAGGGGAGCAAATATGAGAGAGAACATGAAAAAAATGTTCTTTTGGCCTGGGATGAAGAGGAACATGACTAAATTCATCACTCATTGCCTCAAATGCTAGAAAGTTAAAGTAGAACGTAAAAATTCTACAAGACTTTTGTATTTGCACGATGTACCCATGCAAAAATGGTAGGTAATTGCAAAGGATTTTATTGTAGGGTTACCTAAAACTTGGTTTCAGCATGACATAATCCTAGTGGTGGTCGAAATATTGACCAAGGTTGTGCATTTTATACCCAAAAATACTAAAGATGATGTCGTGATTGTGGCTAATATATTTTCCAAAGAAATATTTTAGCTTCAAAGTTTTCCATAGGTAATCATATTGGATAGTGATTCAAGATTCACATCCAAGTTTTGGTAAGCTTTACATCGTGCCATTAGTACTAGGTTGAATATAAGTTCAACTTATCACTCAAAAATTGACAATTAGACTAAAAGAGTGAATTAGGTGTTGGAGGATATGCTTCACATGTATTGCATGGATTAGAAGACCTATTGGGAGGATTACTTGCATCTAGTGGAGTTTGCCTACAATAATGGTTACCATTCAACTTTAGGTATGGTTCCTTTTGAAGCACTTTATGGAAGGAGGTGTAGGACACCCTTGTCGTGGGATAATCCAAAATATCAGGTTGTACTTGGTCTATACTTGGTCAAATAGATAGAACATCAGTTAAGGATAATCAAGGAATGACTAAAAGAAGTCACATATAGACAAAAGAGTTCTACCGATCTGAAGAGATCACCGCGCGAGTTTGTTGTTGGTGATAATATTTTTTTAAGGGTGAGACCGAAGAAGAGCGCTATTAAGTCCACAAAACTGGACCCCTGCTTTGTTGGACCCTTTAAAATCATAGAAAATTTTAGTCATGTGGCTTACTGACTTGCCTTATCACCTAGTATGTCCAAGATTCATGACACCTTTCACATTTCTTTGCTTAGAAAGTATATTTCTAATCATGATCATGTGTGGAACTTTTCTAATTTGCATATGGTGAATCCAGAGGCCATAGAGGTTTGACCAATAAGGATCCTTGATTTTTGATCCAAATCGATGAGGAAAGGAACTTTGGAGTAATGAAAGGTCCAATGGGACTTCTATTCAAAAAGAAATGCTACTTGGAAAAAAGTAGCAGCCATGTGAAACCATTTTCCTTTTTTTTTGAAAATGTAATTTGAATGATGACTATTGTCTAAGAACTATGATAATACACAGAGGAATATGTTAATCCTATGGAGGGGAGGATGTCATGACCTTATCTCAGCAAAATTATTTTGGTGGGATTTATGTTAGGTTATGCATGATGGATATTTTATTGCAGCTATATACATTTTTCTAACCAAAGGAATGATTGACTAATTGATATTCAATTTTTACCAATATGGGTTTTTGATAAAGTATTATGTTTCTAACAAATTTATATTGATGCAGGATTGATTTGTCTTACTAAAGGACATATTATTGGTAGAAGAGCATCCAGATAGATGCTTTTTTTCACATAAGTGATTAAGCATAATTTGCACATAAAAAAATAGATCAAATTTGCTTGCATGATTATTGATCACAAAATTTAATGGTTATGTTATAAGTCTTATTATGTTCTTAAATTTTATCTCTTCTAAAAAAAGAATGAAGGGTAATTTTGGTAAAGCATTATTAATGAAGTTGCTTCCATTATTTTATTGTAAGACTAGATCTCTTTTTGGTTGGATCTTTCCTTTTATTAAAGTAATGTTTAATTAAAATAAAAGATATATGTTGCTAAGTAGGAAGACTCAGAAACTAGTCGAGACGTGGGAGCAAGGGGTGAGAACTTGATGTTGTTTTCCAGTTGGGAGCCCACATTGAGATTTCCAAAATGCAATATGACGAAGTAGTGGAGTAGTGCAGGCACGACGGTTCCATTCTAGATGCCCAAAAAGGAAAGAAAGGGAGAAGAGTTGGGTTGTTGGTTCTTGGAGAGTGCGTAAAGGAGAAAGGAGAGTTCTATACATTCTATGGGAAGAGTGGAGAGGTGACACCGAGTAAAGGATTGGTTCACTGCAATCATATCATTGATCACAGGTAGACATATTTTTATTAAAATATTGTATTGACTTACTTCTTAATGTTGAGGAAGAAGATTTAAAGCTTCAGTTAGGGGTGCTAGTCTTTATATCAGGGATAGTTTTTCCCTTCGCTGCACTTGTTGTTCCAGTGAATGGTGTGTGCTTTACCTAAGAGATATCTTATTTGTTAGGAAATAAACCTTGGAGTTAGATCGATCGAACTAATAAGTTGTTGATATTCTTTATTCTTTTCAAGACTCACCATGAGATGTAGTAGTTAGTTCGTCTGGTCATTATGGTAGATGTTAAAGAGGAGTTGTTTGCGTGAGCTACTCATCCTGTAACCTTGCATGTGTTTTCATTATTTTTCTTGTGAGTTTGAAGAATGTTACTCTAATACGTCTAAAAAATCTAGATGTTGTGTAGAGTTAACTTTATCGCTAGAACGTCTTCCCTAGGAAATATTTTAGAAGCTATAAGTGGAAGTTTTTGTGAGTACATAGAGGTGGGAAGTAAATATGTGAAGTACCTTTGTTATTTGGCACAATCCAATTAATTTAGTAATTCCTCTCAAATATGGATGTAGTTCCCTATGTCTTTCCAAACACCCTTTTCAGTCACAAATTGCCTTTGTAGAGCAATGTTGCTGCTATACGTTGGTTGAGTCCTTTATTCTTAAATTTTAGAATACGTTTTGTGCTTTGGAAGGAAATTTGTGATATGGTCATACATTACTTGAGAACTTGGTATAATGGAAAGTTTTGTAGGTAGTGGATATGTGTTCTAGATTTCTAAATGATTAAATAGAATAAAATAATGTGTGAAATTGTATTATATCCAGTTTCATTGTGTGGATGGCACAAATGAACTTTAGGAATGTATATATACCCAAATTTCTATATGTTAGAGAAACATTAATGATTATGTGTTTTGGTTATATATATTCGGTTTCACTATGTGGATGACACAAATGAATTTTAGGAATGGATATATGCCCAGATTTCTATATGGTAGATAGCATTTATGATAGTATGAAATGGTTATATCTATTTGCGATTCTTTATGTTGAAAAATATAGATGAATGTAAGAAATAGAGTTGCATTACAAACTCTTCATGATTTGAGAGCATAAAAGATTTAATGAAATAGAGTTTTATTCTAGTTCTAATTTTGGTTGGTTAGTTAAGAGAGTGTATGTTATGGTTGTCATGGTTGGAGAAAAATGATTATACCTATGTTAGAGTAAGTACCCCTAACTGGATAACGCCATATTGGTCTTGCTTTAATAACAATATCCAATCGGTCTTTGTAGCTGGTGTACTTTTAATTAATTGATAAGTATTCAAAAAGTGTTAATGCTAGGATGGGATGTAAGAGTTCTTGATCTACTTTTGGTGCCTACCAAGTGAGATCTATGTAACCCAAATCTGTCATGATAGCATGTTTTGGAGATAGGGACATGGCTTCCAAGATGTAGATACCACAACGTCTTTATGGGATGATGGATTAACTCATAAAGGGGAACTTGAATGTTATGATAGGAATTATTTTAGCTAAGTTTTTGGATAATATGGGTTGTCCATTTACAATGTAAGAAATAGATTGAATAATAAAAAAATGATGGAATGTTTGAGGTTAGGTTTCCCCATGGGGTTTCTCCCAGGATAAATCATGTGTTGATTATGGTTTGTGTGGTTATACTTAATTTAAATATTATTTTATTAATTACATTAGATATGGACTTCTTTGCAAGTTTCTTAATGAGTTGATTGATATATATGGGTAGTAGAGGAAATGGAATTGTTATGTTCTTGGTAAAGGATATTACATGGGAAGTTTAAGAATGTCCTAACTTGTGTATTAGTTGTGCTAAGGAATTTAATGTGTTTGATAACCAAAATCTTATATTGATGAATAAATAGAGTGAACTAAGTTACTTAAGGGTATGTGAAGAATTTAATTATGCTCTTATTTTTAAAAGAGTTAAATTTAGAATTAATAATGATTTAGTTTAAAGAGGATTAAATCTTGTGGTGACAAGTGTTTAAATAGTTGATTATAAGGTTGAATAGGAAAATATTCTACACATCATAAACGGGTTTGATGGGTATGCTTTGGGTAGCAAGTTGAGAGTTCTCAAATTATAGAGAGATAAATGGTGTCTTGATGAGTGAGTTCAGATAGGAAGTCAACTACTCATCTTGACCCTTAGTAGATGGCAATGTCTTGTCCTAACAAGCTAGGGAGGTTACACTAAAAGAAAATGGCGAGGTAAAGAAAGTATTGATTAGCTCATCTTTTAGATGAGAGGGATAGTCAGGTATTATACACTCTGACATTTCTGAGATAGACATGATAAGTAAATGGTGTTCTTATAGAGTGCTTCTTTCGATAAAATGAAAGGAAAGACAAGTTAGCTTGAGTGTCCAGCAAGAGGGATAGCTTGTGAACTACAACTTTGCACCTAATACATCTGTGTATCAAAACATATGCATGATGTAGGGATGGGTGTGTCTCAAGTAATTTTAATAATTAAGGTGGGGGTTTACTTTGTAACTAAGACTTTCCTAAAAAAAAATAGGGAAAAACGGGTTGTGATAGTGGACTAGGTGGATTGGTAAGATGTTGGGCACTTACCAAGAGGAGACCTAGGTTCAAACCTCGGGGGTATGCCCAATTTGGGAAAAGGTAGTACTCTAATCTAAGTTCATTAAGTGTGTTCCAGCTTGATGATGGTGATAACAACCTCGAGCCACTGGGGTATCCCTCACTCCATGTCATACTTATCGAGGCGAGATAAGAGTTATAGTGGTAGCACCACGGTTTGACGTTACGATCGGAGGTAATGTGACTTGATATTGTTACCAGTTGTTCAAAAAGGAAAGGCAGTTGTCGATTCCTCTATGTATAAAAAAAATAAAAAAAATTATTAAAAAATTACAAAACATAATATTAATTTATATTTTTTCACATTAAATATAAAAATATTAAAAACATCATAAATGTATGGGAACAATTGAATTTAGAGGAAGTAATATATTATTCTCTTTTAAATGGATAACATGGATTTTAACTTACATTGAGACCAAGGTAAATCACTTGGGTTAAACAATCACCACTCATACAAATTGAGCCCTATGCCCACTAATTCTTGAATCTCAATCTTATCCATAGAAGAGGATTTGTTTCAACCACTTAACCCTTAGTTTGATAGAAAAAATTTAAAGGTTCATCTATGGGATTAGAACCTTGGCTTACAATGTGAAATAATTTTCTCCTTATTGCTTTTTCCAAACCCAATGGACAAAAATATTAAGCTTCACACTTGCTTCCCATGCTCCAAATCCCTTGGTAAAATCACCTATGGGACTAGAACCTTGCTTATGTTTAAATCTCTATGCTCTTGTGTCAAATCTAATGTGATCAAAACCTTAAGTTTCATGCAAGGATTAGAACCTTGGATTATGATATGAAACTTCTTCCATAGTCTTCTCAATCCCCTTAAATGATATTAAGGTTCACCTATACACTTGGAACTTAGAATTATGATGTGAAATTAATCTCTACTTAGCATATGTCCCAAATCCATTATGCGCATAATGAAATTTATTTTAACAAACTATTTTGATCGGTTGTTTCAATCAAATTAAAAAAAATCATTAAGTCTTTTATATAATTAGTTTTTAATTCCAAGTAATAATATAAATACTAATTCTAATATTTGCATTCATACAAGTCAAGTTATTATATATATATATATATATATATATATATATATATATATATATATATATATGTAAGTGTGAAGATGAAAACACGACACCTAAACAATAAAGAAATCAAATGACCCAAATAAACACAAGATTGCACAAAATAGATAGATTTATTCAATAAGCGGGGGGGAGGGGAGATAATAAACTCCTTTTGATACAATTTGTACTCAGTGAGCCTTTGATACAAATATTTACAATATGCTAGGGTTCTCCGAAACCCTAGCTACAACAATGAAGTGTCTTCAAATAATGTGTCCTCGCTTCCAACGAAATGAGTGGGCTTCAGGTATCCAATGCCAAACCACTCCAGCTTCAACAGTCGTTCAACAATATGTAGAATCTGCAGATCTACATGCACAAAAATAGGAAAAGGGATTAATAACACATGTGAGGGCTCCACAGTGTGAGACCCTCAGACATTAATAAACCCTAACTAAAAATAGATCAAATGGCATGCGAAATCTACAAATAATGTAACAATATAAAACCAATAAAGATATACCTTGCTTGTGATGATTCTTTGTTTCGTTGTTGCAGTTTTGACAACAGATGGCATGACACAGTAGGCTTTGATTCACGTTTTTGTTGTTGCAGCAAGCTCGAACATGCACTGGGTAGGCTCTTGTACGATATTTGTAGGCTCTAGAGTGAGCTTGCAATACAGTAGGTGCAGGCGTGCACTTGGCAAGCTCTGCAGCGAGCCTCGTAAGCTCGGGATGGTGCCTACGGTGAGGATAAAATCTGCAGAAGCAGATCGTGGGGGATGCGACGGATGCAACGAATGGGCAAAAGTGGCAATGACGACAATGGAGTAGGGTGAGGTGGAAAGGATGGATATGGGGATGGCTGAAATAGCAAAATTCCTATTGGCTAGCTAGGGCTTTAGATTTTCAGGGCTCTATCTCTTTCTACTTTGCTAGGGCTTCGCCAATGATCTCTTCAAGATGCAAATTCTAATATCAGGGTTCCAAGGTTTGAGCATTTGCAAATGCCCTTATTTATAATCCAACCTAGGATTTTCTTAGGGTTTTAGCCTTACACTTTTGATTGTGTGGCTAATATTAAATTAGATCCTAAGGTTGAGATTACTTTTTAGATGTGGCATGGATTAATGAAGATGGACGGTGGGGATTAGATTGGATCGGATGACTGTGATTAATTGAGTTTATAAATATATATTTTATAATAAATATATTATAATATAATATTAACTATTATATTAAATATAAAATAATATTAAAATAATCTCAATTGGGTTAGGAAAAGGTGGAAAAGGGCTAAAGTGGGCCTTTTGATGATGGGAAAGGTGGAATTGGGCCAAATAATTGGTGGGAAAGGTGTATGGTGGATAAGTGGGTGGTGGAATGGTTAGGATGGAGGATTAGTGGCTGTAATTTGGTGTCTACAAATGCCCCTTTTTGTACCATGTTACATGAAACACAATATGGTGCAAAAATACGAGACACATGTTTAGGCTATGGGCACAGAAGTAGCTTCTCTCTGTCGTTGGATTTGAGCACTAATGTTGAAGATAAAAGAACAAAGAATTTTTTTGAAATTTTGTAGCTTACCCCCTCAATTGGTGAATGAGTTACGAATGTATCTCACAAGCCAATTGAAAATATTTTTTGGTGCTAATAATGCATGATGTGGTGAGTTTATGCCAGTGATGAATGAATGGTGTGAAATGTAATATGATTGTGAACGATATGAATGATGTTAAATGTGATACCGTTTATGCACAAACAGTGGAAGAAAGGAGTTGGTGTATAATACCATGTGATTGTGGATGATATGAATGATGTAAAATGTGATACCGTTTATGCCCCAATGGTGGGAAAGGGGTTGGTGTATAATACCATGTGATTGTGGATGATATGAATGATGTAAAATGTGATACCGTTTATGCCCCAATGGTGGGAAAGGGGTTGGTGTATAATACCATGTGATTGTGGATGATATGAATGATGTAAAATGTGATATCGTTTATGCCCCAACGGTGGGAAAGGGGTTGGTGTATAATACCATGTGATTGTGGACGATATGAATAATGTAAAATGTAATACCGTTTATGCCCCAATGGTGGGAAAGGGGTTGGTGTATAATACCATGTGATTGTGGATGATATGAATGATGTAAAATGTGATATCGTTTAAGCCCCAACGGTGGGAAAGGGGTCGATGTATAATACCATGTGATTGTGGACGATATGAATAATGTAAAATGTAATACCATTTATGCCCCAACGGTGGGAAAGGGGTTGGTGTATAATACCATGTGATTATGGATGATATGAATGATGTAAAATGTGATACCATTTATGCCCCAACGGTGAGAAAGGGGTTGGTGTATAATACCATGTGATTGTGGACGATTTGAATGATGTAAAATGTGATACCGTTTATACCCCAAACTTTGGGATGATTCGATCTTTGTTGAATAAGATGTCGCAATGGCATCATTGAGTATGCAATTTATGAAGATGTATGATGACTAAATCAACGTAGGAGTGGGGTAGTGATTATGGAATTTTCTTCACCAATTCCATAATAGAACCAATAAACCTATCGATATGTCATGTATGGTGACTATTGTCAAATGAATGAGTGTTTGATTATCCATGTTTTCGTACCCCATGAAAAAGGGCATTAATGATCGCCTTTGAGAAAATTGTTTTTGGAAAAGTTGTACTCAAAATGTGAGGTGCCAAATGTGATTGTGATCTTTGATGATGGATGATGATCATTGTCAAATTTCCTTATTGTAGATTATTCATCTTACCGAATTACATGGATGACCATCGCTGTAATTGCCAAGTTTATATAATAACCTACTAGATATGAGGTTTGTTTAACTCCAGTTTTTGCACAATTGTATGTGATGATGAAGAATATATTGTAGAATGATTAGATGTGAGTTTTGTGAGAATTTGGATTGTTTTGCTACATTTTGTGCCTCAATTAGGGTATTTTGAAGATTTGGTTTATTCTTGAAAATTATGCTTGCAAAATGATTTATGTTTTTACAAAACCTGATTTTAGGATGTGCATGATGTGTGGATGAAATTTGGTGAAATTTGTAGGAGGTAGGCTACCATTTTATTGATTTTATCTCTTGCCATTTTGTTTCCAAGTGCACGAATGCGCCTGTGGTGTCCCACAAGTGCGCAGATGCACCTAGGAGTGCCCGCAAGCACCCAGGTGAGCCTGCAAATTCGCAGGCACAGACCTACACCTGAATGTGCTAGGGAAAGCTATAAATAGTTTTCTAAGTGAATCGTGAGGCTCACTTGTGTGTTTTTGACTTTGAGAAGCTATGTCTGAGGAGTGGAGTGGGTGTGTGAGCTTAGTGAGGCTAGTGATAAATTGTGCAAAAGTTATGGCGGCGGACGGATCGACTGCTGCTGGCAGATCTGAAGCACCATTTGCCCCGATAATGTTTAAAAAAACTTTATCTCTTATCCATTTTTTTGTTATTATTATTATTTTTGGTAATAGTATTAATGAAATTATTTGTTGTTGTAGTTGAGGGACATAGAGCCTCAACATCAATTTTTTCCTCTCATTCCTGGGATGAGGAGGAAGCTGACGATTGATGACTAGGAGTTGTTGGGGAAGGTGGGCCTCGAGGGTGTAGCTAGGATAGACGTGGTGAGGGTAAATGAAGGATATATCTCATCATTGATAGAGAGATGGGAATATAATAGGAGGACATTCGAGTTGTCGACTGGGGAGGCTACTATTACACTTGAGGATGTATACTGCATTCTCAAGGTGCCAGTAGAAGGGGAGAGAGTTGTAGTTGGTCACGATAAGAAGGTGGAGATGGAGCGGATGTTCGGGGACCGATGGTGAGAGGCACAAATGGAGGATGGAGGTATATTCTATCTAAGCATGACCAAGGTGGGGAGGCTACTATTACGATTGAGGATGTATACTGCATTCTCAAGGTGCCAGTAGAAGGGGAGAGAGTTGTATTTGGTCACGATAAGAAGGTGGAGATGGAGCGGATGTTCGGGGACCAATGGCGAGAGGCATAGATGGAGGATGGGGGTATATTCTATCTAAGCATGTATATGGTGAAGGAGCTGGATGCGCTCCCCACCTTGATCATGTTTATGCTAGCAAATATTGTGCTACCTAATAGTATTGGTTGTAGGTTCCCTTGGAACCTATTAGGGTTGGTGAGTGATCTGTTGATGGATCCTCGGGAGAATGCCTAAGTTCCTGACTTATTGGTATAGTTGTATTGGGAGTTATATGAGGTGATTCATATGGAGAGGAAGGGGATTGGATGCAGCTTCATTTTACAGTGTTGGGCTTGGGAGAATTTTGTTGTGGCTTAGCCCGATGGGTTGCCATGTCCAACATGGAAGATGGGAAAGCCTTATGCTAGGTTATGGACAGTGGTGGAGGAGGTGTAGAGGAGTTAAGAGGTGCATACCAACCAGTGGTATCGAGATATGCGATAAGGATTGACTCAGGAAGATGTGATATGGAGGCCATGGTGAGGAGCTTGGTGGGATGGCGATAGGAGGCAAATACGTCGGGTGAGGCAGGCTCGGTGGTTGGTTGGGTGGAGGGATGAGGAGGTGGATTACTTCCAGTACTCATGGGTGCTAAGGCATTTTGGCTTACCTCAAGGAGTACCCAATGATATGGTGTTATATCGACATCAATTATATGAGGGGATGCTTCCATGTGCGAAGCCATGGTGGGTATAGATAGAGGATGATGAGCAATTGGAGGTGCCCTATGTAGATGATGTTGGGGTGACTCCAAAGTATGTGGAGTGGTTTGGTGGCCAAACAGTATGGGTACTATTGAGTGGTATTTTCACCCAGTTGTGAAAGTACACTCTCCTTTAGGATTTGGGTTCCAAATCCCCTCTTGCAAAGAAGTTAAACAAACAACTTCTCCAAGGTCTCCGTTGTATTAGCATTTGCATATGTGTATTAGTAATCTCAAATAAAGATATTCAATTTAAATGCTTGGAACACCTTAGTGATTGCAAGTAAGCGTAAACAAGGGGCAATGTTGGTTTATTTCACCATGAAACTTTAGTGATTGTTCATTGTTTTTTTTGGATTTTGAAAATTTTTAAATGTTTATTTTAATGCCTGAAAATTTAAAATAAGTTAAAATTTTTGGAAAAAATAAAATGCAGAAAAAATGAAAATGAAATGCAAAAAATGAAAATAAAATGCATTCAGTATGATGCTATCCTATTTCGACAAAACCGAAGATGTGAGGTTTTCATGCATGCAACCTAACCTATTGGACCTGCAAAACAAGCACAATCCGGATAAGCTAAGTGTTGGCTCCTAGGGTTTTAAATGAGGTTTTTCAGATTTAAACATTCGCATGAAGCAACCAAGAAAACTTGCATAAACTCCATTTACAAGCCTAAAATCTGAAAAGGGGAAAAATAGACATTTAATCTTGCATGCAGAAAATGACTCCTCCTTTCTTGTCCATAAGATGCAACTTTCTGAAATTTTTTGTATTAAAAATTTGTCATTTTACAATAACAAAATTTTTTGGTTTTCCCAAACCAGTCCATGGAAGAAAAACGACTCAAACAGGTCCAGAATGGCCCTCTTGCCTTCAACTCTGCAACTCTGCTCGCAACAATTTCCAACCCCCTCTAGGCTCTTTGAATGGCGTATTTAAACTTCTAAAAAAAATTGTTTCTCCTTCCATGACTATTCATTTCATTTTCCAATGGTTATTCGTTTCACCTTCCCTGACTGTTCATTTCTATTTTATGGCCCTTCATTTCATTTTCTCCACATGGGCTTGCATCCATTTCCCTCCGTGTGTAACGACCATCTTAAATGATTTCAAATCATTAAATATTCCTTATGTAACGCTTTGTCTTATTCATTGGATTTTGTCCTTATGTCCACGTCACTATGCAGGTCTGTTACCTTGGTGAAAATGGAACATGTCGTGATATCGTGACACTTCTTGCCTCCTTGCTCTCTTTTGTTGCTTTTAGCCATAAAAATGTAACATGTCGCGATATCGCGACACATTTTTCTTCTTTCTCTTCTCATTTGGCTGCGAAAATGCAACATGTCGCGATATCGCGACACTTTTTCTTTCTCCTATTTTGGCCGCGAAAATGCAACATGTCGCGATATCGTGACACTTTTTCTCTTTTGGCCGTGACGATGCAACATGTCGCGATATCGCGACACTTTTTCTCTTTTGGTCATGACGATGCAACATGTCACGATATCGCGACACTTTTTCTCTTTTGGCCGCGACGATGCAACATGTCGCGATATCGCGACACTTTTTCTCTTTTGGTCGCGACAATGCAACATGTCGCGATATCGTGACACTTTTTCATTTTTGGCCGCGACAATGCAACATGTCGCGATATCGCGACACTTTTTCTTTTTTGGCCGCGACAATGCAACATGTCATGATATCGCGACACTTTTTCTCTTTTGGCCGCGAAACTGCAACATGTCGCGATATCGTGAAACTTTTTCTCTTTTGGCCGCGACAATGCAACATGTCGCGATATCATGACACTTTTTCTCTTTTGGCCGTGACGATGCAACATGTCGCGATATCGTGACACTTTTTCTCTTTTGGCCATGACAGTGCAACATGTCGCGATATCGTGACACTTTTTCTCTTTTGGCCGTGACAGTGCAACATGTCACGATATCGCGACACTTTTTCTCTTTTGGCCATGAAACTGCAACATGTCGCGATATCGCGACACTTTTTCTCTTTTGGCCACGACAGTGCAACATGTCGCGATATCGCGACACTTTTTCTCCTTGTGGTGTTTTGCTTTTTTCTTTGATCTTTAGCATATGGGCCACTTCGGTCTTCTTGGAACACATGCAAAAAAGGTGGGTCCCCAATTTTGGGGTACGTTGTGGAGCAACCACAACAAATGGTGACTCTACTGGAAAATGCTCCCGAGCATTTCGGTGAGAACTCAACCTGAAAACACACAGACTCAAATACAAGCGTCAACAAATATCCCAAGAATGAAACTAGACGAGAAATACATGAAGCATTAGAATTATTAAGCATCAGCTCGGTGTGTGCAATGTGCTTCATTCCCTATCGTTTGAAACTCGTTCAACTTTCCATTGTCAGTTTCACTTATGATTCGTATGCAAGGCTATGAATGATTTGTGCAGGATTTGATGTATGACAACTATGTTAGAGATATAACAACCTGCTTTGCAAAGGCTCGGACTTTCTAGCATCATGAACAAACATATTAAAGCTGTCAAACCCTCTTAGGACCAAATATATGTATACTGAATTAATTTACTAGATCCCAAAGTTGGTTATGTGCCCCTACCATCTTGAACCCATGTGCAAGTGTAAGTGAAATCAGAGCTTTGGGGAATCGGATTCCCAACCTAAGCGAGATGGGAATTTAACCCTATCCTTACTACTATGATCCGGAGTTCATTACCTCATCTTGAACAAAATGATTTAACCTATTATGGATGAAACTATCAGGCTAGCCTGTCCGTTTGAGCAATCAGTGGTCTTGCTTTTAGACAAGACGTGTTGCCACGCATGAGCATACTCCACTGCCAGCCAGGCGTCTATAGCCCCGATGGAGATTAACCCCATAATCCATGATTTGGCTCTACTTTTGATTTCTTGGACCTTGGGGATGACTACCCATCCTTGCAAGGGACATGTAGTACGATCCTTCCAATCCAATATTAATAAAGAAATGAAAAATAGAATGAAAAATATTTTCTTTGGAATTTCAAGTTCTTGAGTGGGCAAAATAGAAGCTTTGGGGAATCGGATTCTCAACCTAAGCGAGATGAGAATTAGACCCTATCCTTACTACTCCATGAAGGTCAAATCAGAGCTTTGGGGAGTTGGATCCTCAACCTAAGTTCGATGGGGATTTAACCCTATCCTTACTACTCCGATTTTAGGCTTTAAGCACTATGGGAGTGGTAAAAACCACTTTTTTTAAGGATTATGTTGCATAATAGGATAGACACGAAATACTCCTTTCGCCTCACCTTTTCTTCCAAGTATGGTTTTGACCATTTTGCTCAAGATCCTCTTTAATATGTGTAGAACGTGCTTGGTTCAAGATAGTTCGGGCATCGGTTCCCAACCTTAGGATCCTTTTAATATATGTTATGTAATAACCCTAAGAGGATTCGACACCTTTTCAATGATTGTACATGAAATGAAGATGCAACTGAGATGAAATGTATATGCAATGTGGAATGTAACATGAGATATGAATGCATTGCTCCTTTTGAAATGCGGATGGAGTATACCACCTACTTTGCCATAATTTATAAAACTGACAACTTCATGCATCACAAGTTCCAAACGATATTCTTTAATGTGTTTGCGATATTCATGGAGCTTTATGCAATACAATTCCGATGTTTCATATTCTCCTAGTCTTAGTCAACATTCATAAGGACCTAAGTTGACATCTTGCTTTTTTTTTTTTTTTAAAACAAACCAAAAGTGTCCAAAGGACCAACACACAAAACTTAAAACCAAAGTGAGATCCAATCCAAAACCAAAACACGAAAACCAAAAGTATATACAAATGTACAATATAATGCAAGATGGTGCAAAAGTTTGGATTATCATTTTCCCGGATCCCAAACCTGATTGGAATTCTTTAAAAGACGTATGACGTGATACGCATACCAAGTTTTGTAGGAATCCAACAAAAACAAGATCAAACCAAACAAAGAAACAAACTTCCACTTGCCCCTCTCACCATACCAATTTGATTTAGTTTCATTAATAATCCTATGGTGGAGTTTCAAGTTTTCAAATTGATTAGACAATGATTGATATTCAATTCCTTTATGTCTATTCTTTAAGATGTCCATTCCGCACTTTGATTCATGGTGTAGAAATAAGCTTTCATTTTCATTCAATAAAGCCATAACATTAATAATATTTGAATCAAACCATTCATTAGGCAAATCTTCATTCGAATTTTGCATGGTGAAACCAAAAAGGTGAGATTTTACCTTTGGCATGTTTTCATTTGACCTTACTTGAAGAGGATTTGAAAATTCCTCTTTTCTCTCATGACATTCATCATCATGTAGCACTTGTTCTTTCTCCATGACTCGTTTATCAAAGGCACCAAACTTAGGTACCCAATTGAAAATATGTCCATCCCTTTCAAACCATAAGTCTTGTCTATCTAGGGGTGGGTTAACTAACACATTTCCATGATCAATCACTTGGGTTGTTTTGGGTAACGTGAGATTTTCAATTGGATCATCAATGATATCAAACCCAAATGATTTAGGTTTTGTAATTTTCTCATTTTGAAATGGCATAATCATTGTAGCACAAGTAAGTGGATCAAGATTTTCAATTTCTTTTCCTCCAAAGGAATCTAAAGCAAATGACTCTCTTTCTTGATTCATGGTTGTAGAATCCTTATCATGTTCCAAAATTTGATGAGATTCGAATTCCTCTTCCAAAACTTTCTCAAATTGTACAGGATTTATAGTATCCTCATGTGAGGAAGCAATTGAGTTATCCTGCATATTAATTGACACAACAAGTTTATTAGAAGATTTAGATTGATAATATTCTTCCCATTTCTTCCATGAATCATAGTAATCATCCTCCAAGTTCAAGTTGTGACGCTCAAGTACTTCTTCTTCATCTTCCGATTCATCAACATGTTTCTCACCCCATTCATCTTCACCTTCCTCATTCTCACTCTCTTGACGATATAGAGTTTCCACCACCAAAATGTTGTCCTCTCCTTGTTGATGTTGGGGTGGACCCTTATTTGGCACAAGTTCCAAATCATCCACTTGAGCTTGGAGACAATGGGTATACCTAGCAATTTTGGGACAATTCCTTTCATTATGCTCCTTTGTATTATGCAATCTACACCCCTTTTCCCATGCAAAATCAGAAATATTAAGAATGGAACTAGAGTGACTTGGTCCTGTAGAAGTATCTATCCGATTAGCAATAGGGGAAGGCACACCCCCATTGTTTGGCTTCAGTATTCCACTGTCTCCCTCTATTGTTGAAATTTTGATTTGGGTGAGGGGCATGGGATTCATACTTCTATTTTTGAACCAAATCATTACTCAATTTGTGAACTATCTTTTTGAGTTCTTCAACCTCTGAATAAATCTCTTTTGGTTGAGCTATGTTATTGCTAGTTCCAATAGGATTTGCGTAATTGGTGAGATCTTGACTTAACATTTGAGTTGGATTTTGAGCCACTTGATTTGCGTAGGGATTCACACTTTGAATCGGAATTGGATTGGGTGCGTAAGCGGGTGTTGATGAATATGGTTGTTGATAAGGCAAAGCATTTATGCCTGATATTTGTGGTGCCATGATCTGATTCATCATAGGAGCTTGACCATATGGACCATATTGTCCTACCATAGGCATCCGGGAAAACCCATAACCCTGTGGTGTCATTTGTTGTTCAATGGTCATAGCTTCATTGTAGGCTAGAGCAAGCATGGTAACTTGAGGATTTCGCCTTGCAAACATTGCCATCATAGGATCCAATGCCCCAAAATATATTTGCAAAGCTACTGCGGGATCAATGGCAAAATGCCGAATTGCTCTATTATAGCACTTCTGAAATCTTTGATTAAAAGTTCGGATTGGCTCACCCTGGCCTCTTTTGCATGTAATGAACTGATTATAGATGATTGTGGGATCTAATGGTGACCTGAATTGGTTGACAAAAGCATCCTCCATTTGCGTCCATGACGTAATGGAACCAATGAGGTAAGCAAATATACCATTCGTAAGCCACTTGGTCTAGGCTCATGGGGAAGAGTCTACAAGCCACATCTTCATGTTGAACTTGCAATCTTATCAAAACATCCCTATAGGCCTGAATATGTTCTTCTGCGGTCCTTGGGCCATCCGATTTGTATTCGGGCAAAAATCTCTCTATATTCTTAGGGATCTCATGAATATCCCCTGCAATATTCAAAGGAATGTTATGGGCTCCGTACCAAGGAGGTGGTGGAGGTTGGGCCATTTGATTCAAAATCGATGATGATAACCCTACAAGAACCGTGGAAATGGTGCTGATAATTGGTACACTAGTGGCAAATGACACCACCGGTGCAAGTCCGCTAGATGCATCTAAAACAGAAGGATCTTCTGTAACAAGAATATCTGGTGGGACCACAATTTGCTCGATTTTATTCCTTGGATTCCTATGAGTGAGTGAGAGGCTTTGGAATATGGTTTCCTCGGTTGTTTTGGACCTAGTTGCGATGCGATGCGGTGGGTCCAGCTTGTAAATGAAACTACCCTACAAAACCTGACAAAACTCTCAATACCTCAAAGAAAACCTACGACACATAGAAAATCCTGCAATTAATGAAATTCAAAGAATAACTTCAAAATCAATTTGTTAGTCATGAATGAAAGAAGGAACCATGACAAAGAAGTATTCTAAAAATGTAAGTTTCTGATTCACCAGATCGCATATGCGCAAGTGAAGAGCATACTCCTAGTGTTGTAGGCTTTATGATTCACAAGATCGCATTACACGCAAGTGAAGAGCATAATACCGACAACAAATACATTTTAGACAAAAAATAATTCCTTACAAATAAGCATGAAATTGACTAGCAAATATCAAACATGTAACGTATTAATAATCATGTCAGCATCAACCAAGAGATGTATCCATTAAAATCAAATGAAAGTAATTGCATGGAGACAACCTCGTTAGTCAAGACCAATTTTTTTCATTTTAAATCAAATCAAAACACATTATTCCTGTATGAACAATCAAAAGCGTTAGAACAATGCATAGCAATTCATGTCCTCCTTTTAACACTACAAGGTTGTATTGTTAAAAGAGGGCTAAAGATAATAATCAATAGGGCATGAAATATTCAAAATTTAAATCCCTATAGCATTTAAATCACTGAAATAAAACAATTCAAGCCCTCCTTCTAGCGCCAATCTGTTGAGTGGTATTTTCACCCGATTGTGAAAGTACACTCTCCTTTAGGATTTGGGTTCCAAATCCCCTCTTGCAAAGAAGTTAAACAAACAACTTCTCCAAGGTCTCCGTTGTATTAGCATTTGCATATGTGTATTAGTAATCTCAAATAAAGATATTCAATTTAAATGCTTGGAACACCTTAGTGATTGCAAGTAACTGTAAACAAGGGGCAATGTTGGTTTATTTCACCATGAAACTTTAGTGATTGTTCATTGTTTTTTTGGATTTTGAAAATTTTTAAATGTTTATTTTAATGCCTGAAAATTTAAAATAAGTTAAAATTTCTGGAAAAAATAAAATGCAGAAAAATGAAAATGAAATGCAGAAAACTGAAAATAAAATGCATTCAGTATGATGCTATCCTATTTCGACAAAACCGAAGATGTGAGGTTTCCATGCATGCAACCTAACCTATTGGACCTGCAAAACAAGCACAATCCGGATAAGCTAAGTGCTGGCTCCTAGGGTTTTAAATGAGGTTTTTCAGATTTAAACATTCGCATGAAGCAACCAAGAAAACTTGCATAAACTCCATTTACAAGCCTAAAATCTGAAAAGGGGAAAAATAGACATTTAATCTTGCATGCAGAAAATGACTCCTCCTTTCTTGTCCATAAGATGCAACTTTCTGAAATTTTATGTATTAAAAATTTGTCATTTTACAATAACAAAAATTTCTGGTTTTCCCAAACCAGTCCATGGAAGAAAAATGACTCAAACAGGTCCAGAATGGCCCTCTTGCCTTCAACTCTGCAACTCTGCTTGCAACAATTTCCAACCCCTTCTGGCCTCTTTGAATGGCGTATTTAAACTTCTAAAAAAAAATTGTTTCTCCTTCCATGATTGTTCGTTTCATTTTCCAATGGTTGTTCGTTTCACCTTCCCTGACTGTTCGTTTCTATTTTGTGGCCCTTCATTTCATTTTCTCCACATGGGCTTGCGTCCATTTCCTTCCGTGTGTAACGACCATCTTAAATGATTTCAAATCATTAAATATTCCTTATGTAACGCTTTGTCTTATTCATTGGATTTTGTCCTTATGTCCACGTCACTATGCAGGTCTGTTACCTTGGCAAAAATGGAACATGTCGCGATATCGTGACACTTTTGCCTCCTTGCTCTCTTTTGTTGCTTTTAGCCGTGAAAATGTAACATGTCGCGATATCGCGACACTTTTCTTTCTAGTTCTTTCTCTTCTCATTTGGCCGCGAAAATGCAACATGTCGCGATATCGCGACACTTTTTCTTTCTCCTGTTTTGGCCGTGAAAATGCAACATGTCGCGATATCGCGACATTTTTTCTCTTTTGGCCGCGACGATGCAACATGTCGCGATATCGTGACACTTTTTCTCTTTTGGCCGCGACGATGCAACATGTCGCGATATCGTGACACTTTTTCTCTTTTGGCTGCGACAATGCAACATGTCGCGATATCGTGACACTTTTTCTCTTTTGGCCGCGACGATGCAACATGTCGCGATATCGCGACACTTTTTCTCTTTTGGCCGTGACGATGCAACATGTCGCGATATCGCTGACACTTTTTCTCTTTTGGCCGTGACAATGCAACATGTCGCGATATCGCGACACTTTTTCTCTTTTGGCCGCGACGATGCAACATGTCGCGATATCGTGACACTTTTTCTCTTTTGGCCGTGACGATGCAACATGTCGCGATATCGCGACACTTTTTCTCTTTTGGCCGCGACAGTGCAACATGTCGCGATATCGCGACACTTTTTCTCTTTTGGCCATGACAGTGCAACATGTTTTGGTCGCGACAGTGCAACATGTCGCGATATCGCGACACTTTTTCTCCTTGTGGTGTTTTGCTTTTTTCTTTGATCTTTAGCATATGGGCCACTTCGGTCTTCTTGGAAAACATGCAAAAAAGGTGGGTCCCCAATTTTGGGGTACGTTGTGGAGCAGCCACAACAGGTACCAAATGTTACGGGTGTTGAGGCGGTAGTTGTGGGGTTGGGGGTGACTCTGAAGAGGATGAGGGCTCAACAATCGGTGAGTCAAAGACGGTCAAGGGGATTGGCTCAGCAGACTCCAAATATGGGTTTGGTGGATGATGAGAGGGAATATGATGAGGGGTTGGGTGAGATCTCTAAGGTGGTGAGGTTGTGGGTAGAGTTGGAGCAACTTCGCGATGAGCGTAAGGTTTTGCTCAAGACTCATTGGGAGTCGCTGGTTACTATAGCTTGACTGGAGGTGGAGAATGTGATAGCTATGGCTAGTGATCAAGTGATGGTCATGCAGATTTAGGAAGATATGTTGGCAAAGAAGCGTCGACATCATATGGACTTACGATGTTTATAGGCCAGTGAGGCATATGCACATTCCTTGGAGGATGTGTGTATGCAAAACCATATTACATTGTTGGATCCTCCTTCCTCTTCTATAGCTGATTCATCTAGGCAGAGTACTAGGCCGAGGGCTCCTACTAGGTCTTAGGGGTCCTCACATGGACATTAGCTTAGTGCTTAGATGCACTATTTTGTATATGAGCCTTGGTGCTCCCTTGTAGCCTTTTTGGCATTCATTGTATATGTGATTTTTATATATATACATGGCCTTTTATATATTTGTGTTATCTTTTGTGTGAATGTTTTTATGTTTTATGCAATTTGTGTTGAATGTTTTATGGATGCTTAATGTAGGCTAATCATGATGTGTATGCATAATGCCTATATAAATTATTAATGCAAGCTAAATGACATGTATATGAATGGTGTTTATGTGGATGATTAATGTCATATAAATGATATTTGTTATGGATGATTAATGCAAGTAAATGTATAATGAATGTGAACTATATGAAAGGAATGCATAGTGTTCGAATGATCATTTTATATTTCAAAAGTTTTATTGGCCATTCTTGTTGTTCATTTTTTTACAATTGGGGGTACCAAATTTGTTGGTGTTTTTGCAACTTGAATTTTAATGGAATAAGATATGGATGTTGATATGGAAGAAGATATGGATGTTGATATGGAAGAAGATATAGAAGAAGATATGGATGTTGATATGGAAGAAGATATGGATGTTGATATGGAAGAAGATATGGATGTTGATATGGAAAACTGAATGGTTTTCAAAGACTCAAACATACTAGTGTCATCAATCAAACTCTCTAAGGTTGTCTAACTTTCTTTAGGACCAAATGTGTGTGCGAGTGATGTTCAATTACCAAGTATTGAGTATGACAATGACCTTATCTAATCAAGCACAAATGTGTGTGCATATGAAGTTCATTAACCCATTATGAGTAGATTTAGGCATGACCTGTTATGGAGATGACCTAGAGGCTAGCCTATCCTTATGTGCGGTCAAAGGTCTCTCTTTTTGGAAGAGAGACATGTCGCCTCGCATGAGCTTACTCCACTTCTAGTCAAGCGTCTATAGCCCCTATGGAGATTCACTCCATAGTCCTATGGGATTGATCTTTTAGGCCTTGGGGATGACTATCCATCCTGGTCAGGGACGTGTAGTACGAATCCTTATGATTTTAGGGACCAACGGTATTTGGGGTCTTATTTGTTAGTTTTGTACAGAGCTTTGGGGAATTGGATTCTCAACTAAGGTGTGATGAGAAATTTGAACCTATCCTTACTACTCTATGTTTTTATGTTTATGCTTGGAGTACTACTGGTAGTGGTGAAAACCACTAATTTTGGACTATGTTGCTTAATGGGACAAGCAAGGGATATCTCCTTTTTGCCATGAGGTACTACCCAAGGATGGTACTAGCCCCCTTATCTCATAATTTTTTTAAGATGTGATGGAATATGATTGGTTCAAGACTATTTTGTGATCGATCGACAATGCTCAAGACTTTCTTAGTGTATCAATTGTGTTTTTGGTCCTAAAGAAAATCAGACATCCATTTGGAGGTTGCTTGCTATACTAGTAATGGCTGAGTGACTAAAAATCTAGGCTTTTATGATTTTGGCATGCGATGTAGTTGACATATAGCTTTTGTGAGGATTGCATGGTTTCTTTAAACTAGGTACCCCCAATTGTTATAACTTGACTTTTTGTTTATGACCATATCATCATTACTATGTCAGATCATTGAACATGGGACAGGATGAATGCAAATGTATATGCCTAATGCCATGGAATATGTGAATGAAACAATGTATGAATGCAAAAATATGCATTTCAAATGCTTAAATGTAAATGGAATGTATGCAATGTGTGCATGCCTATGTGAAATTTTTTTTATGCGAAAATCCATGTATATATACATATAAAGTGTCACATTTAACAATAGAATGCCTTTAAATGAAGAACATTAAGTGGTTCGGGTTCCTCTATTCCCTCTAAATTGACAAGTCTATAAGTACCATTACCCACTTTTTGAGTGATTATGTATGGACCTAACCAATTTGTTGCAAATTTGTCATGAAGGTGTGGCAAAGCATTGGTGTTTTGTTGGTTTTCCTTGAGCACCAGATCCCCTACTTGAAATTCTTGAAGATGGAATTTAGCATTGTAAGCACATTTTAAATGGTCTTCATAAAATCATAAATGTTATAATGCGTTGACTCGCCTTTCGTCTAGGAGCATGATTTGGTCAAGTCGTGCTTGTCTAGTTGTATCATCATCTATGAATTCTTGCAAGGAAACTCGTAAGGAGGGAATCTTGAGCTCAAGGGGCATAATAGCTTCTGCTCCGTAGACCAAGGAAAATGGTGTTGCTCCTATTGGCGTTTGTATGCTTGTTCAATAAGCCCAAAATGCCAAAGGAATTTGTGTATGCCAATATTTATGATTTTCCTTGACGAGTTTCTTAATAATGGCAATCAAGATCTTATTGGTAGCTTCAACTTGTCCATTTTCTTGTGGGTAATAAGGAGTCGAGAAACTATGTTGGATATTATACTTTTCACAAAGTGCTCGAACATCCTTGTTCTTGAAAGACTTACCGTTATCCAAAATTATTTTAGAGGGAATTCCAAAGTGACAAATGATATGATGGAGTATGAAATCCACAATTCGAGGTCCTTTCGTACTGGTTAGAGGTATGGCCTCAACCCACTTTGTGAAGTATTATGTGGCGGTGATGATGAATGTATGTTGCCCCAAAGAGGAGGGTGAAATCTTACCAATTAGGTCTATGCCCCATTGTGAAAATGGCTAGAGACTTTGTATTGGCTGTAAAGCTTGTGATGGTACATGAGTTAAATTGGCGTGTGTTTGACATTGTTTGCAATTTTTGACATATGTGCAATAGTCGTGTTCCATTGTGGGCCAATAATAACCCATGCATAAAATATGCTTTGCAATGGCCATTCCACTAAAATGACCACCACAAGTACCATCATGGGCTTCATGAATGGCCCTTTGGGCCTCCTCATGTTTGAGACACCGAAGCAAGATTCCATCATAACCGCGTTTATACAACACGTCACCCAAGAGAATGAAAAGGGCTACTCTTTTCTTGAAAGCATGTTTGGTAGACCGAGACATGTCCACTGGGAGTGTTCCAAATTTTAAGAATTCTACTATTGGGCTTGACCAAGACTCACATGATTTCATATGGATAAATCAAACGTCTTGTCCATCTTTTGGGTCAGCGTGTATAATGGCTGCTTTAGAGATTGTTGAGATTATTAGGGGTTGGACCTATCCTAATTCATTCTTTGGAATAAAGGATCCAAGATAGGCCATTGCATATGAAAATCTATTAGTAGAACGAGGTAAGTTATTGATTTCATACCATTCAAATGTTGAGAGCAATCTCATTGCTACTTCATGATAAAGTTTGATGGTAGGCTCTTTGCATTGGTATTCTCATGTTACCTGTTTCACTACAAGTTAAGAATCCCCAAATATTTGAATACGCTTAATACCCATAGCTATAGCTGATTGAAGACCTAAGATTAAGGCTTCGTGTTCTGTTGTGTTGTTTGTACATGAGAAGTATAACTTGAACGATAAAGGGATAGGAATCCCCTGTGGTGTATGAAATACAACTCCCGCACCTTGACCTTTCTCGCACTTAGATCCATCAAAGAATAAAGTGATATAAACATCTTCCTCAGGAATGACATCGTTGTCTACTTCAGTGACTGAAAATATCGAATCATATTGGAGCTCAATAATCAAAGGATGATCACTAGGTAGTGGAGCTTCTACCAGTTGATCGGCGATAACCTAACCTTTAATGTATTTTTGGCTAATAAATTAGAGATCAAATTTTATGAGTAGCATTATCCATTTAGCGATACGAGTGTTGTTATAAGTGTGAGATATCATATAACGCAGAGAATTTTCTCTAGCTATGACATAGGTTGTTTGACTTAGCATATAACGGTGTAGCTTATTAGTGGCCAAGACCACTGCTAGGCATAGCTTTTCTACATAAGCGTATCTTGTTTCATAACTTACCAATATTTGACTAATGTAATAGATTGCTTGCTCTCAATTTTGTTCATTTTTTTGTGCAAGCATCATCCCTAAAGCAACCTCTATGGCTGAGACACATAGATGAAAAGGGACCCTCGGTCTAGGAGAATTTAAGACTGGCAGAGAAGTTATGTATTGCTTGATGTCCTTAAATACTTTTTGATATTCTTATATCCATACGAATGACACCCCCTTTTGTATTAAGTGGTTAAACGATCTACATTTATCGAAAATTTGCACAATGAAACATTTGATTGATTGAATTTTGCCTTGCAAGCTATGCAATTACTTAATGTTAGTTGGGGGTGTCATTTCCATGATGGCCTTGACCTTGTTTGGGTCCACTTCAATGCCTCTTTTGGAGACAATAAATCCTAAAATTTTACCAGAGGTAACACCAAAGACACACTTTTTGGGATTTAACCTCACCTTGTATTCTATAGGTCGATCAAAAATATTTTCCAAGACATCAATATGTTCTTGCCAAGTTTTAAATTTAGCCAAGAGATCATCGACATAATCTTGGATGATTTTATGCATGTAATCGTAAAAAATATAAGTCATGGCTCTTTGGTAAGTAGGTCCTGCATTTTTTAGACCAAAGGGCATAACCCTAAAACCAAATGTTCTCCAAGGTGTTGTGAATGCGGTTTTGTGTTGGTCATCAGGATTTATTTGAATTTGGTTGTATCCTGAAAAACCATCCATGAGGGAAATCATTTCGTGGCCTGCGCAGGTTTCAACAAGAGTATAAATTTTTGGAAGAGGAAAGTCATCCTTAGGATCCACTTTATTTAGATCTCGAAAGTCATTACACACGTGTATCATCTCGTTGGCCTTGCGAATGGGTACCATGTTTGACATCCACTCAGGATAGTCAATAGGAATGATAAAATGTATGTCCAATAGCTTTTGTATTTCCTCTTTGACTATGAGGGCCATGGTAGGATGCATTCTCCTAAGTTTTTGTTTGACCGACTTGGCATCAGGATGCAAGGTGATATTATGGACAACAAGGTCAGGGTCAAGGCTAGGCATATCCTTGTAGGACCATGCAAACACTTATTTCTTTTTCTTGAGGAGAGTAATGAATTGCTCGTGTTCGTCGAATGTTAAAATTTTGCCAAGCTTGACAACTTGGGGGTTGTCGGATGTTAGGACCCTATTCCTAACAATAATTATAATTAACCTTCACTATTTTATAATCACTAATAGAGATATGAATAGGTATGTATTTATGTCGCACCCTATGTTGCGTATAAGTAGGCAATCCATTGGTAAGTTATAGACATCAAAGAATATAATTATTAATTAATTGTTGGGTTCCCCATACAATACAACAACGATTCCTTAATAAAAGTGATTCCTTTTTATTATTCTAGCATTATAATCAATCTTTCTCTATTGGGTTCACTACATCTGGTATCAGAGCTGTTCCTTTCTCTGGTTTCTCTCGCTTCCACACTAATCTAAAACCAAACCAGTGATATATCTTACAAATTTTTGAAATACTGAGCCTTCGGTTGTAAAACCCTAGCATACACAGACAAATCAATTTGACAAATCAATTGGTGAAACAATCTTCAGACGACGAGCAACGTATTCCAAACCAGATATAGCGAGCTACGTATTTCAAATAATTTTGGACGGCATCTGAAACTTTTACAAGAAGAAACAGATGACATCAAGGATAATTTGATGAGCAAAAAAACAAAAATTATATTATAAAGTTTTTATAAGGTTTATAAATTTTGGCATCGGCGTATAGTTTCAGGTGACGGAAAGACAAAGTATTAAAAAAAAAAAAAAAAAAGATAATACGGTCAAAGTTTAGTTTCTCAGAGCCAAAACTTGAAGGAAATTATTTTTTCCTTTCTTTCCTCTCGTTCCTCGAATACAAGACCTGCGGACAAAGAAGCAATCACTGCGATCACTGTCAAACGAAAGCATTCGCTGCCGACGCTATCGAACGAAGCACCTTTCCTACCATCGCCACCCGAGCTGTGCTTCATCCGCCGCCTCGGCCCCTCTCTACTCCACCACCGAGCCATTCACCTTTTTGCCGCTCGAGCCTCTTCACCGGTGCTCCACCATCCTTGCTTCCCACCCTGAGCTCTGCCGTCATTGCACCTCATATTCTGCCACCACTACCTAGCCGTTGTCGCTCCAAAAAGCAAATTAATGACAACTTCCAAACAATGACTACGCAAATGATTGATGATGGAAGATCTCGTGACACCAACTTGCTTTCACCGATTAATATCATCAACCTTCGTCAAATCACTTCAGTGCGTGAGTATCAAACACGGTTTGAGGATATCACCAAACACAACACAAGGTTGGATGAATCAATTCTCATCAGTGGCTTCATTAGTGGATTGAAAGAGGAAATTCGAATGGAGGTGACAAGGTTCAATCCCTATACCATGATGGAACGATACCACTTGGAACGATTTAACTTCGTTCGTTATATTTAATTCTGATCAAATTCCTCAAATGCAATATGACGAAGCAATATGAAAACCACAACAGTAAATAAATTAAATCAAATGGAAATAGTTCACCACTCAGGGAGGGCACGTCCCCGTCGTGAAGGCAATAGCGAAATGCAGAGAATAAAAAATAAAACAAGATGATTTAATTTTGAATAATCTATCTACTATATATATGAAATGTTTTACTCCTGGAATACCTAGCCGACGGCTAGGTTTGGTGTGTAACATGACTCCCCTCCTCGGAAAGCTTTGTCCTCAAAGCTGGAAATGTCTGGAAAATACTTTCAGGTTCCCATGTGGCATCCTCCTCTGGTAAATCTTGTCATTTGATGAGAAATTCTTGAATCTGACGTGATCTCAGTCTTCGTATTTTGTGTTGTAGTATATCTTCAGGTTGGAGATGTATGCATCCTTCCTCATCGAGCACTGGTAATTCTGATTGACTTTGCACTTTCTGACCAATTACTTTTTTGAGACATGAAACATGAAATACCGGGTGTATTCGTGATGATGTAGGTAGCTCTAATTGATAGGCTACTTCTCCAATGTGGCGCATAATTTTGTAAGGACCATAGAATCGTGGAGCCAACTTTTGGCTGGACTTTATCCTTAACGATGATTGTTTGTAAGGTTGCAACCTTAGGAAAACCCAATCACCTATATTAAAAGTTCTCTCTGATCGGTGCAAGTCTTATTGTTGTTTCATACGATTTTGTGCTTGGACTAAATTCTCTTTGAGGATGGTGAGTGTAGACTGCCTTTGTTGGAACCAATCATCCACTTTGGCTACTTTGGATGATCCTTGTACGTAATCTGCGACGGTTGGAGGCTTGGTGCCATACAATGCTTCAAATGGAGACATCTTAATTGAGTAATGGTAAGAAGTGTTGTACCACAATTCTGCCAATGCTAACCACTGGCTCCATTGGTATTGTTTATCTTGAGCGAAACATCTTAAGTACGTACCCAAACATTTGTTAACTACTTCGTTTGACCATCCGTCCGTGGATGGTAGGTTGAGGACATGTTCAATTTGGTACCACTAAGTCGAAATAATTCCCGCCAAAATTTACTAGTGAAGATGGGGTCTCTATCACTTACAATATTTTTTGGCATACCATGTAATTTGAAAATTGAATCCATAAATACCTTTGCCACCTTGCTTGTGGAAAATGGATGTTGTAAAGCCTGAAAGTGAGCGTATTTGGATAACCGGTCTACGACTACGAAGATTACTGTCCTGCCTTCTGACTTTGGAAGACCTTCAATAAAATCCATGGATATATGTTCCCACTATCGTTTAGGGATGGGTAATGGTTGTAACAACCCTGGTGATTTGACTGTTTCTCATTTATTGCGTTGGAAAACTTCGCATTCTGCTACCCATTGTTTGACTTCTGCTTTTAATCCTTTCCAACAAAATGATTGTTTGACCCTTAAATATGTTTTCAAAAATCTTGAAAACCTCTTTTAGGTGGTAATCCTTTAGGTTCTTGGAAAACCTCTTCGTAATTTGTTACGATGTCTCGTAAATCTGGAGCAGTAATATCCGAAGTTGCTCGAGATTGTTTTTCCAAACAATTAATTTGAGCTATAAATCCATATCCACCCTTTTTTAACATCTTCTCCATACTATGAGAGCTCACCATTTGTGATGGAGGAGTAGTAATGCCTTGTAAGCGAATGACTCGTCCGTTTTCCTTCCATTCCACAAATAATTTTTTGAAATTGAAGCTAACCGTGTCTAATGTTTCCAACCATTCAACTCCCAAAATGACATCAGAGTTTCCTAAATTCATGACGAAAAGGGATCCAAACCAGGTATAAGTACCCATTTTTATGGAAACTTGAGATGTTCGACCAACACATTGCACGTTCACCCCGTTGGCCACTAGAACCTGGAATTTGTCTTTGTTGGAAGAGTTAATGAATAAATTCGAAGCTTTTGCTGTTTTGATGTCGATAAAATTGTGGGTACTGCCGGAATCAATTAGCACATTCACCTTTTTATGGCGGAGAAATCCTGGTACCTTGATGGTATGGTGGGCGGTTAACCCCATGAGGGCATGTACGGAGATCGCCATTGTATCCTCTTCCTCCTCTTCTATAGTAATTGGTAGTTCTTCTTGCATAGGTTCTTCTTGTTGGTAAGTTTTGTCCTCTTCTCCTTCATATTGATCGCATTCAATATGAAAGTTTTGTTTTTGGGCACATGCTTGTTCCCTGGAATGATGAGTGCGACATTTATAACAAAAGTATCTTGATGGTTGATCATTTCTATGAAAGGAATTGTTGTGATATGAAGGACGACTATAAGTTTCACGTCGCACATACAACTGAATTCTTTTCTCAGCCAGCTTGGCTATTCTTATACAATCGTTCAGTGCGGTTGGATTTTGAATGTCCACCTCCACCCTAATATTTTCTTTCAATCCATTGCAAAAAGCTCCCACCACTGTGTCGGGGCTGAGGTCTAATGTATATGGTAGTAAACAAGTGAATTCCGAAACGAACTCGCTAACCGAACCCTCTTGTTTAAGAGATAACGAGTCTTCATCGTGTACGACGATGTAGCTCCTTCATCAAATCTTTCTAAAAAGTAAGTAGTGAATTTTTTCCAGTTAATAGCAGCTCCTTTCTCTCGCTTAAGCCATATGAACCATTGGTAGGCCTCAGTGCCTAATTTTGATGCAGCGAAAGGGACTTTATCAAATTCCTTAATTTGGTATAAGTCAAGAATGCCTTCCATTTTGGCTATCCAACCACGAGGATCATGACCCTCAAAAGTGGGCATATCAATGCGTGGAAAATTATTAGGGCCTCTCGGTTGGTGATAACCCATATCCCTTTCTTGATCTTGGTTATACCGTTGTCTATGATAGCAATCCCTGTAATTATCCGAATTGCCTCTTTGTTGTTCCCAATCGTCATCTTGATCGTCATTTTCTTCATTCCTTTGGGCATGGGAGTGATTTTGGGGATTAGTATTGGGATTAGGCTGGTTTTGTGCTCACACTAGGGTTTTTAGGTTGATACTAATTTCGCGCATACCATCTATTAAGAGTCGAAGAGATTCATCGTTGGAAATGGCCGAGTTACTTGAGTCTCCTTGTGTGATGTTTTCATGAGTTGGGGGAGGGTTAGTAGCCATAGGGTCTACTAGTGGATGATGTGGATTATAACTGCCAATTTTGAAAGGAGAAGGAGAATTTTTTGTACCTGGGCTTCGATGAGGTCTTTGTGCGTTGTTATTGGTCGTTTTCGAACTTGATAGTCGACCGTCAGATCCTTTGGTCCACCTTTTACTCATGCACTTGTTATCATAACCTGCTTAGGAGCTTTTGAGCTTTGACGGCTACAAAAAATTGGTTGAATTTAGCAAAAAATTGGATTCCACTACAACTGTCGCTCCAACTGCGACGCGGATTTGAATTTGGACTGCCTCGGGATAACAAATTTCAATAATTTTGTAATTTGGACAATGCCAGCAACTTCGACAGCAACTTTTCAATTTTGACTGGAACTGACCGCAAGACAGCACGTACTGTTACGACCGAACAGTGAGGAAGGACCGAACAATTGACACGACACGTGAGCATAATAGACAACGATGACACGAGCGAACGTAGATCAGACAACGAGGACGCGAGTGACTCGGATACGAGACGCGACGAATGAAACAAGATGCGAGAACAAGACAACGAACAACAGAGACGACAAAGCGACACAAGACACGGAGGACAGGGAACAACCCTCAAGACACGGGGGAATGGAACGCAACACGAACAACGATAGACACAACACGAAAAACTAGAATGACCGATGATTAAACACGACAATGACAGCTAGCAACTGGAAATACGACAACCGTAAATCGACGAAGAATACTATGCACGGAGGAACTCCAACGTGTGACCGAAGTCACACCATAGAAGGTGTGACTTATGCCTTTTAAACCCCTAAATGAACTTAATACATTGAATGTGGGATAAAGATTTAAGCCCAACGCCATGAAATTTTTTTTATCTGATGTCAGCAATCGAAATTAAACAAACTACCTTAGTTTTTCTTGATTTATGGAATATTTTCTGAATTATGATTGGATGATGATGCTTGCGAATGGTTGTGATTGACTGTGTGCAATTTTACGGTCTGGCTTTCAGATTTTGATCGCGAATGAAGGATTTGAGACCCTGGATGTCGTTGCTATAGTTTTGGGACAAGAATTTGAACGGACGGTGATGGGGAATTTAAATGAACCACATCACGCCTGTAATCTCTGCCTTAGAGCTTGTTCATGTATGTCGGTAATCTTTGAACGGACGGTGATGGGAAGTTGAAACAAACCGCGTCACGCCTGTAATCTCCGCCTTATAGCTTATTCGTATATGCTGGTAATCTCCACTGACTGTAACCTTCTATTGCTGTGCGACAGAACCACGCATAATATTTGCGTACGTAGTGAGACCGAGGACACCCCCTGAATCTGATACCACTTGGAACAATTTAACTTCGTTCATTATATTTAATTCTAATCAAATTCCTCAAATGCAATATGACGAAGCAATATGAAAACCACAACAGTAAATAAATTAAATCAAATGGAAATAGTTTGCCACTCAAGGAGGGCACGTCCCCGTCGTGAAGGCAATATCGAAATGCAGAGAATAAAAAATAAAACAAGATGATTTAATTTTGAATAATCTATCTACTATATATATGAAATGTTTTACTCCTGGAATACCTAGCCGACGGCTAGGTTTGGTGTGTAACACATGATGCAGACCTATGGATTGGCCAAATTAGCTGAAGATAAATTCAATTATCAACATCGGCTAGGAAAAACACCTATTGGGAAGGCACAAACTACTTACACCACCGCCAAACCTAATCAAATTTTACCAATTAAACGTCTCAGCTTTGAGGAAATGAAGGAACGACGAGCGAAAGGTCTTTGCGATAATTGTGATGAGCAATTTGGACCCCACCATAAATGTGCTACACTAACGTTGTATTTATTGAAGGAAGTTGATCATTGTCTCTCCATAGAGCAAGCAGATGAGGTAATTGTGTCGAAAGCGGTCAGTGCACCTACTCACCACAATGAAGACAATAAGGTCGATGTACAAGAAGTGATCGAGTGGACCAAGCAAGATTGAGGTAAACATCCATATAGTGAACAATGAAGGTCAGAAATACACTCTAAATAGACTACCCTCAAGTTCCTCACAAATAGTGAGTTCTCATCAAATGGTAAAACCTATCCGAAAACAAAGCAAAAAGGTCACTACACGCTCATTTCCCATTGACTCTCCTAGGAAACAACAGGAAGATACAAAAGTAATACCACCACTTTTAAGGCATAATTTTGAAGTGTTTAAGGACCCCCATAGGTTCTCCTCCCATTGTCATCATAATTATCCTAAGGAAGATTCTCCTATTTCTCTTGGCAATCCACCACTAACAATTTCCCCTTCCCGATATCCTTGCTTACAAAAAAAAAACATTAAAGTTGTGCAAGAACATGAGCAAATGCGTCTTGGAAAACAAATGACGAAGCTCCTCCCCTTGAGCTTTGAGGACAAAGCTCTTTTTAAGGAGGGTGGCATGTTAGGACCTATTCCTAAAAATAATTATAATTAACCTTCACTATTTTATAATCACTAATAGAGATATGAATAGGTATGTCTTTACGTCGCACCCTATGTTGCGTATATAAGTAGGCAATCCATTGGTAAGTTATAGAAATCGAAGAATATAATTATTAATTAATTTTTGGGTTCCCCATACAATACAACAATGATTCCTTAATAAAAGCGATTCCTTTTTATTATTCTAGCATTATAATCAATCTTTCTCTATTGGGTTCACTACATCGGAATCCGAACTAAGGTTCACATCGATGGTGTCTTCAATGGACATGTGTGAGCTTTCCTCAAGTTGATGTGGTGTTGGGATCAGATTTATATCATCTAAGATGTCATCCAACTTTTCCTGCTTATCGCTGCTTAACTCCGCCTGAAAGACCTCGAGACCTCTAGTGGAAGGTGATGTGGGTGAATATGGCGATGAAGGAGGAATATAGCTGGCCAAAGCCTTTAGCAGTTCCTCAGATTGGATGAGCTCTGAAAAGGAGGGTGGGGAGGAAATCCAGTCCAAGTCAATAAGGCTAATGTCAATTGGAATTGGCCTAGTCAGATTGTATGGATTACGGAGTGGGGTGAATAAGTCAATAGGATTCATATTGACTTAGTGGAAGGAAGGGCAACTTGGATGGATGAATGGATAGAAATATTGGAGCTGAACCGATGTCGAATGGTGTTATCCTTGGAAGCCTTAGCTCTACTCCAAATCACTGTCAAGTGCAGCCGAGTACCTTCGTAGACATAACAGAGCACCTGTGGTTGTTTGCAGACGCTGTCGAATGCCTGCATAATCTTTGAAAGTGCTACAAACTGCTTCAAAAACCCTAGCAACAAAATCGATGACTTCTGCACTTCTAAAAGCTCTACAACAAACAGAAGTAAAATTAAGTTAGCAAGGTAGATCTATTAAATAATGAAAGCCTTGTGGGTTCCCATCGTGATCACCATTTGTGAAGATGAAAACATGACACTTAAACAATAAAGAAATCAAATGACCCAAATAAACACAAGATTACACAAAATAGATAAATTTATTCAATAAGCGGGGGGGAGCTAATAAAATCCTTTTGATACAATCTATACTCAGTGAGTCTTTGATACAAAGATTTATAATATGCTAGGGTTCTCCGAAACCCTAGCTACAATAATGAAGTATCTTCAAATAATGTGTCCTCGCTTCTAACGAAATGAGTGGGCTTCAGGTATCCGATGTCGGACCACTCCAGCTTCAACAGTCATTCAACAATATGTAGAATCTACAGATCTGCATACACAAAAATAGGGAAAGGTATTAATAACACCTGTGAGGGCTCCATAGTGTGAGACCCTTAGACATCAATAAACCCTAACTAAAAATAGATTAAATGGCATGCAAAATCTACAAATCATGTAACAAAATAAAACCAATAAAGATATACCTTGCTTGTGATGATTCTTCATTTTGTTGTTGTAGTTTTTATAGTAGATGACATGATGCAGTAGGCTCTGATTTGCATTTCTATGGTTGCAGTTGGCTCGAACACGCACTGGGCAGGCTCTAGTGCGAGCTTCGCAGGCTCTGGAGCGAGCCTGTAATACAACAGATGTAGGTGTGCGCTTGTCAAGCTCTGCAGTGAACCTGCAATACAGTAGGCGTAAGTGTGCGCTTGGCAAGCTCTATAGCGAGCCTTGTATGCTCAGGAGGGTACCTGCGATGAGGATAAAATTTACAGAAGCAGATCATAGGGGATGCGACGGATGCGATGGATGGGCAAAAGTGGCAACGATGGCAATGGAGTAGGTCAAGGAGGAAAGGATGGATATGGGGGATGGGTGAAATAGCAGAAGTCCTATTGGCTAGCTAGGGCTTTGGATTTTTAGGGCTCTATCTCTTTCTGCTTTCCTAGGGGTTCGCCAATGATCTCTTCAAGATGCAAATTCTAATATTAGGGTTCCAGGGTTTGAGGATTTGCAAATGCCCTTATTTATAATTCAACCTAGGGTTTTATTAGGGTTTTAGCCTTACACTTTTGATCGTGTGGCTAAGATTAAATTAGATCCTAAGGTTGAGATTACTTTTTAGATGTGGCATGGATTAATGAAGATGGACGGTGGGGATTAGATTGGATCGGACGGTTGTGGTTAATTGAGTTTATAAATATATATTTTATAATAAATATATTATAATATAATATAAAATATTATATTAAATATAAAATAATATTAAAATAATCTCAATTGGGTTAGGAAATGGTGGGAAAGGGCTAAAGTGGGCCTTTTGAAGGTGGGAAAGGTGGAATTGGGCCAAATAATTGGCAAGAAATGTGTATGGTGGACAAGTGGGTGGTGGAATGGTTAGGATGGAGGATTAGTGGTTGTAATTTGGTGTCTACAAAAAGTTATGTGTGGCTTATATTGGGGCCACTCCCATTACAAAAACAAAACATTACATTGCTCTCATTACATTTCTAACAATTTAATTAAAGCATACCCATATTTGCATTTATATCAAAGGTAATATTCATTTGCCTCAAGCTGCTAAGTATCCATAATCAACTCTCTTTTTTTAAGGAACTAACAATAAGAACAACCCTTACATGACACATAACTCCAACAAATAGAAGAAAAATAAACATAACAATCATCCATCAAAGAGGAAATCAATTCAATTATTTTTCTTCTATAGTAGAGGTTCTTCCTTCTTTAGAGTGGCAAGATCTGAGAATACATTTTTGCACTTCAAGCTCCTAAGGTAATATCTAGTTGTAACACATTTTGTAGGATCTTCATTTTCAAAAAATTGACCATCACCAATTATTTCATAATTAGCTTCAAGAATACCATCTGAGGTGCTAATCTTTTCTATGGAACTGTTTGGATGGTCTTTAGTAACCACTTGGCTTTTATCAATGATTTATTTCAAATTTTCCTTTTGGGGTTGAGTCTTATGTTGCTCGCATGATTTCTGTTAGACCAAGGATAAACTTATTTCTTTTGAATTGGTACATTTGAAGGTTTTGAATCATTCACATGTAGGGTCTTCTTCTCCACCAAGGATGAATAAGAGCATGATCAAATTATCGGGCATCTCTTTTGCATGTGATCATATTATTGACAACCATAACATCTTAAGGAGAAGTTTTCAAATTCAATATTTTGGATCCATTCCCCTTTACTTAAGGAGATAGTAATGGATTGAGGTCCAAGAACTAAAACACCATAAAATATTAAGGAGAAGTTCTCATATTCAATATTTTGAATCAATTCCCCTTTGCTTGAGGATATAGTAATGAGTTAAGGTCCAGGAACTAAAACATCCATCCAAAAAACCAATCATGTTTTACTGGACAAATTCTCTTCTATTTGGGCATCTATATACTAAAATGCACCAATGGTATTACCAATTTTGGTGAATATCTTCTCTCCCCAAAACTCCACAAGGAGAGCATAAATATTCACCCAGACTCGGAAGCCATTAACTTCTTCTGTAAAGGGGCTGAAACTAGGAGTCTAAGGTCTTATATAGAAAACCATTTGTTTGAAAAACCAATTATATCTATAATCCATTACCCTATCTCTATCCATTAAATCAAAAAAGAAAATAGAAAATAAGTTTTTAGGTAGGAGAGTTACTTGGAATTTTGTACTCCACCAATCTTTAATGTATCATTTGAGCTCCTCTAGGCTTGGTCTCTTTCTCTTTAGTCTCTTTCCATTGAGTTTCTAGATGATTGTTCGGGCTTCATGATCAATTAAATCCAACCTAAATTTATCCTCCAAAATCTTGATAAAGGGTAGAGGTTCATCCACTCGCGAACCCAAAGATCCTTGAAAGATATTTTTTTGATCGAAGAAGCTTTATTATAGACTGAATAGACAAAAAAACCCTCTTCCTTCAATGCTTGACTGCACCTAGAGTTTATATCTCTTCCACAAAGACTATAACCAAATTTACTGCTTTGTTCCATAGCTTAATTACCAAGTACATATATATTTAAAATATATATTTTTTAATTTTATTTTAAAATTATCTTAACATTTAAGATATTAATCACTCTTAACCCAATCATATATTATATAATATTTTATTTATGAACTTTTTCTAATTTCAATAACAATTTTTTCATTTAAATTTTTTTTTTTTGTTTATCTGCTTATTTTTTTAATATCTTCTATTAAAACAAGGCACTTTTAATTAACTAAATAAATAATTTAAGAATGATTTTATATATTATATCGAGACTACCAAGACATTGTCTACTACGAAAGGCAATTAACATATTATTAGAAATTATATTTAAAAACTGGTTAAACATTCCAACAAAATAGAAAACAATTGCATAAAGGCTTTCCTTTCTAAAAACAAAATGAATAATGTTCTTAGAACACCTTTAGTTTCAAGTTTAAATCATTATATAACTTATTCAAAAATTTGTATTTCATTTCAATTTTAAATATGCTAATATATATTTAATAGGAAAGGAATAGGTTAATGTGTATTCGTTGATAGATTGCCCTCTCCTCAGGTCGATAACCAATTCCTCACTATAAAAAAATAAAAAATAAACATAATATAAAAAATCCACTTATTTTTACTTCCATTTTTTCAAGAATTTTCTTGAATGCCAAATTTAATAAAACGCAGACATATAACATCACTCCTCAATCTATTCTCCCTGGGTCTTCCGCTTGGGATGCTTCGTTCGTAATGCCTCAACATTAATTAAAGTATGATATTTTTTAATGTCATATTGTTTTTAATATCATAGTTTGATAAAATTTATCCATTTAATACCTCGTTCGTATAGAACTAAGATGTCTTGCATTTAACTAATAAAATTTAAGCACGTTTTCCTTGGCACATGAAATTAGTTGCTGGCCTTTTATAAATTTTATATTATGATCATATGTTTGGGTTTAATTACATGTCGAGTGCCATTTTCATTTGGTTAACACACCTGCCACCAAAATAGTCAAATTCAGACATCTAAATAATTATAATTATTATTTTTTATTTTGTTAGTATAAATTTTTTTGTGATTTATGTTTAGAGTTAGGTATTTTTATTTTATTTTGACTTTTCATAAAGAGAAAGTTGAGTTTATCAATAAAAAAATTAATTGAACCTTTTCAAAAAGAATCAAAGACTGAACTATAACATTTACATAAATTTTTTTTTTTTAGAGGGTTCAAACCATAGGGCCTGCATACACCCAAACTTATTCCACGTTGGGTGGGTGTTGGAGGATTCGGTCATCAGTGTAGTGGGCACTCAAAGGATGGGATTCGGTCATCAGTGTAGTGGGCACTCAAAGGATGGGATTCGGTCATCAGTCTAGTGGGCACTCAAAGGATGTAACAGGCTTCTCCCAAAGTTTGAACCGGGTTCAATCCCATGGTAGATGTGTATAAGAAATATTACTTTTAAAAAAAAAATGAACCTGAATCTCTTGGTAAATACTCAACCATACTAACATTTACCAATCTACTAACCTTTAAAATAATAACATCTAAATAATTATTATTTCTATGTTATGTTATGATTCCATTATTTTATTATTAAAATATGTAAACCTTTTGTATCCATGTGCCTCTGTATAAGGGAAATTAATATAAATATAATGCATTTTATTATCACCACATTCCAACCTGCATATTCTATGTAAGAAGTTCAATGCATGCAAACGGAGAAAATGCATCTAAAAGGAAAGAATCTTCAGTGTTATAGATTATGATCCTTGGTTATTTAATAAAAAAAATAGAATGAAATTTTGATTTGAAATATGTTATTAAAAATAAAAAGTGAGAAGGTAAACCCTACACATATTTAAGACAAAATTATATATTATGGAAATAAAGTTTACTCTATAAATCACACTAAAACCCGTTGTTAGATCCAACAAACAACAGTCATAGCAAAACTATACTTCTGCATTCATAAATATCAAATTTAAACCAAGCCCACAAACAAACAATAGTTGTGCCAAAACTGTAACATTGCAAGATCCCAAATTTATGAGTATCTTGTAAGACGCACATCATTCATTGTTTAAGGAAAAAAAGGTCAGAGAAAAGTATGACAAATGGGAGTATTGAAAGGAACTTATACCTAAGTGCTTATCACTTGGCCTCAGTGCCATTCCGCTAAGGTCAATGGTTCATTATTCCATAGGCTTTAGTGATTTAATGGCTTTAAAAAAACATTTAACGACTCCATTACACTTTTCTAAGGACTTCCATTGGATTGCTATTGTCAAGACAGGTATATTGAACATCAATCATTGTTGGTGAACGGTAGAATTACACCGACATATATAAAACTGAAAAGAAGTTTTTAAATACAGGAGATTCTGAAATCAGGATTGAATATCAAGCAATCCACAAAAGATTTTAATGTATCCAAGTTGTTTGACTTGTAAAAGCAAATAGTTTTTAGAGCTTTTTGTTTTATTCTCTTAAATGCGCATCATTTTTTATTTATTCTTTATTAGGAAAATAATGCTTTTTCTTTGAACTTTCTTTTTAAACAAATTGTATATACATTGTAATACTTACGAGTCTGATGATGGATTATATGGCAGTCACATAGATTCACACAAGTAAAGAACGTAAGTGTTTTTTTTCCTCAAACAAGAGTTAGCAGAAATTACATATATAATAAGGGTGTGTTGTAAGTTTTTGTTGTCTTTACATTAGTATTACTATTACTGGGAAATGGTGTTAAGAATCAGAAGAATATTTCTTGATCTTTTAAAATAAAAAATATTTATATAAAATATTATATTATATATTATAGTAATACATTATAAAAAATAAAAATATATTTTTCAATATCATTAGAGTGTTTGAACTTATACCATAATTGTTAGAGTGCATAAGAATGAGTTTTTTTATTTAATTGATTATATACAATTGAAATGGGTTAAGTTTATTTATTTATTTAATTAATTGTATAAGATTAAAATGAGTTCCATTTTTATTATATTATAATTGTATAATAATATTATAACAATATATTGATTATGTATGTAGGTTTAACAATTTTTTTTATATAAGATACTTTAACAGCCTAGTCTTAGCATACGGCGGGACCATCCTCGCGGTGATTAAAATTTGGGTCTCCCTATTTCACAAAATTCAAACCTAGATCTTGTTTTTAAAAATTAAATAATAGAATTAGTAAAACTAATATCATTTGATTTATTTAGACAAATTAATACATAAATAATAAATTAAATTTTATTTTTTTATTTTTTTAATTCAATATACATATCACAACTTTCTAGTTTGTGGTGTACTACCTTTTTAAATGGATTATGGAACCATACAAGGCAATACTAATATGTCATCCTTTGGACATTTACATATGACTTACATCATTCCCTAATCCTAATAATTATGTCAAGAATATATTAGTTAGTGCAAGTTTGCAGTTGAGTGTTGTATTATACATTAGCAACATGTTTTAATTAAGAACATTTCAAAGCTTTATTCATATGTTAGGATCCTTGTATCTTAAATATTCAATTATTGTAATTAGTCAATTAGTGTTGTAAATGAGAGAAGAGGGAGGAAAAATTACATTTTTGTATAAGAGTTTTGAAAGAGGTATCCCCTTCAAAAGTGGCTTTTGATAGTGTAATATTTCAAGCAATTAACCAAATACGTGCATCATTTTTCATTTCAGTGCATATTTTCTATGTTAATTTTATTGTTGTTGGTAGATTTGTTTCATCTCGTATCAAAGCAATCAAGGCCAATTTTCATACAATCACATAGCTAATTTATAGAGCAGCAACCACGGATCTAAAAAACTTAGATTAATGTCCTTTTGTAGGATTAGGTGTAAGTCTCAATTGCTCAACTAAGGGAAATACTTGTGCCAAAATCTACCCAAAAACTTATTTTAAGGAGTACACTAGGAACCCCCAAGTAGTTGGATCTAAGTGTCTCGCTAGTGAAAAGGATCAATGGAGCTTTACTTTATTTATACTTTTTTTTTCATTTTTGAGTGTATATAGAGAGTTATTATTTGGAGATAAATTTGTAGTTGGATTATTAATAGAACTACCTAGATTGTGTAAGTTGTTGGTACCCAAAGAGTGGTATTCACTTAGATAGCTTCTTTGGCTGGTGAGATTTTTTCCTTAACCTTAAGAAGTCATAATATAGGCATGTTATTCAATTTTTGATAGCGTCAGCTTAAAGCACATCTCAAAGCATCTATTTTTTTAAGTTCCTCTTCTAGTTGTGTAGATCCAAGCCAAAAGAGTTTCATATAAGTTAGGGTTTCAAGATCATGCATGATGAATTACTTCCAATATACAAAGATCTAGGGCCAAATAGTATAATGCAAGTTAGATTTCGGCTAGAAAATTAATTATGTTATTTTTAGAACACATCCCATGCCCTAAAAATAAAAATAAAAAAATGAAAATTCTACCTAATTCACTCATTTTCCACTTTATAAAAATATTGTCCTTTCCTCATTCCATAAATAAATAAAAAAATCCCAAATTCCTCAATTCCCCAATCAATAGAAACCCCTTTTTGAGACATTTTTTTTTTTAATTTAGTGATTTTGGCACATACTTGTATCGCCCAAATTTTATGCACCCTTACCTTCAGGCTAAAGGATCCGTGCCCAGAAGGGGGATGCGAGAAGGATGGGACAATACCTCAGACGGAGAGGCCCTTTGAAGGTCGCACCTCTCGGGGGAGGGGTATAAGGGTGAATTTTCGATGGATGGTGGGGTTCACCAGGAGATTTTGAGTGGTAGTTTCCACGCATAGGTCGAGATTGGGTTTGATGTGTTCATTTTATGTTCAATCATTCAGATTCCTAGGTTGGCCAAAATGAATCTAAGCTATTCTATATGAAATTTTTGGTTTATATGAAGACAACAAACATAAATGAATCCTAAATACAAAAAATATCTAAAATGGAGAAAAGTGCACTTGATTTCTGATGTCTGATGAAGATTCTGAAGCTTGTAGGAGTCCAGATCATCCCGGATATGACAGAATCGTCTGTAATTGTACAGAATCATCCAGATCATAGGAGATCGTCTGAGATCAGCAAGATTGTTAGTGACCAGACGAATTCATCAGAAACCTGCAATCATGAAAACATACACCAAAAACCAAAAATACAATTGCAAGAATGATACAAAATGATAGAAATAAGAATATAAATGCTTAAATGATAAATCCATATATCAAATCAAATGGGATGCAATGTTTTAATAATTTATTTTGAATTTTATCATGCAAATATGCTAAATGAGGTGAACTCCAAGATGCAAAATAAAAGTGAATTAATCTAATGCACAATTAAATAAGAAAAAGAGATAGAGAATGCAAACTCAGGGCTCTGATTACCCCCAATCTGAACTGCAGTCAAAATCATTTGCAATCGTACAATATCATCGCCATCTCGACAGGATCGTCCGAAATTGTGGCTGAATCACCTACGACGATCCAAGATTCCACCGGCTAAAACACAGTGAGATCCTACAATAAAACTTGAAAACACAAGTGCAAATGATAGGGGATAGGATGTTCTAACACAACAAAAACTAAATTTTGCAGGGAAATGATCAGCCAGGGGGATAAACTAGAAAAATCCCAAGTTTATATAGGATTAGGGGGAGGTTAGGAGGTTGGGTATCATCCCAATCTGGGAGATCTCCAACGTAGGAATCTCCAACCGCGCAGACACGCTTCTTTCCGAGTTGGAGAGGTTGTTGAAACATAAACTAATTATGAAAATTCAATTTTGGGATGAAATCGTCTGGACGTTCTGTTCCAAACGAATTCATCCGATTTGGGACGATATCATCTAACCGGCGAAGATATCGTCCAACGGTCAAAACAACTTCTAAAAATGGCAAAAAAAATGAGGTGAGCAGTTAACGGGCGGTTTCGGGGTTAAAATTAAAAAAAAAAATCTTTTATTGATGGTTTAACTGCACCAATTTTAGGGTGCTACATTTTGCCCCCTCTTTAGCATATTTTTTGAAGAAAATGCGTTAAAGACGAGTTCTTCACGCTTTACGAGAAAGCAAAAATTTATTCTATTTTTTAGACGATGATTCTAGGTCAAATCGTACAATTGTTTTCTATGGTGCCCCCTCCGATTTTTTACCCAAATCGAACGTTTGAGGTAAAAGCACAAAAAAACAAAAATTAAAAAAATGTTGTTTTTAAATAAAAATAGAAAAAATAGGGTAAAACCCTAATTCATTTTTATTGTTCACTTTCGTTGTTTCAGAGCTTTGCAAGCGAAATGGTGGAAACGACACACATATCGACAAAGGTTCGACGCAGGTTGCGGGTAAGGATCTAAACCTAGTGTACTATGTTTTTAGCTTGATTTTTTTAATTTTTTACTTGAACTTTAATTGTTTTGGGCATCGCGACCATTTTTAGGCCGTCGACGACGTCGAGATGAAATCATCCCAATTTCGTCGAAATCATCCCTATATCGTCGATTTCGTCTAAGGATGAAATCAGAGAAATAGGGGTGATCCCGTCCAATAAGGGGCGATCCCCAAATTGAAGAATCGGAGATGATTTCATCCTATTAAGGATGATTTAACTAAATTTGGTATGATATCGTCCAATAATGGGTGATATCATTTTTTTATGAGATGAAATTTATTTTAATTGATTTTAATGATTATGTACTAATGATTTTTGTTGTTTTATTGTTTATTTTGTAGAGGGGATTGCTAAAGAGTCGAGAGTGGAAATACGAGGGTCTCAAAGATGACTTAGCCGTGCTCGATCAGGCCGAGCGAGACAAACTAGCAGAGGTCGGACTGCATCATGTGGTAGAGATGCCACAAATTCCTACAAACATGGTGCTACTGATAGCCCTAGAAGAGAGATGGTATCCGGAGTCGTCCTGCTTTCGGCTACCTACAGGGGAGATGACTCCCACTCTAGAGGATGTATGGAGGATCTTGAGGATCCCCATACATATGCGGTTCATGACTCCTTAGGCCAATTAGGGCCACGCCATGATGAGATTGTGTAGTGACCCAATCTTCGCCTTGGAGAAGGGCAGAGTGAACATCGAGGCTTTGAGGTAGATGCTTAGGGCATCTCGATTAACCCAGGTTTTGGTAGGGGTGGTGGGTGGCCTTCTTCTATACCACTAGAGAGAATGTAGGTTACCGTGGCTCCTCTTAGATGTGGTCTATGACATGAGAGACCACGGATATAGGTTTACTTGGGGTAGCTTTGTATTATGCCACTTGTATAGGATCCTTTACGGGGTCATATACAAGGGAGGTCAATGTCTGGTGCTGACATCGCTGCTACAGGTTTGGTGTTGGGAGCACATTGTAGTGCGGAGGTCGATAGGGCTTCCACTGACAGGAGTTGACCGATAGAGACCTCAGGTTTTCTATTGATGGTTCTAGAGAGAGTCACAGCGGCGGATAGATCTATCGATGTCCCAGAGGTTCCTAGACGACCTCACCCTAGATCAGATAATATGGATACCATGGAGAGAGCATCCAGGGTGGGTAGAGGATGGACAGGAGTTGGTTCGCATCAAGCGATTCATCTGGTTGAGGACAGAGCGGGGAGAGGTAGAGCTCCACCGTAATGATCGAGTTTTGAGGTAGTTCGGTCTATAGTAAGGGATCCCTTCTCTTAGGGATTATGACTACTCTCGGACTGTGCAGGATAATACCACATTAAGCGGGGCTCCAGACATGTAGCGATTCTAGAGTCAGGACGTTGATGATGCCCCCATTCAGCCAGTGGATGGGGATGACATAGGGGTAGCAGATGGGTATGATGCCTGGTATGCAGACATCCACCCTCCTCGGATGATAAGGTCATAGGGTTCGATGCATGCTGTAGTGCGACATATGGAGAGGCGACGTCAGGCTGCCATCGATGCAGTAAGGGGTCATGGAGGGAGGGATCAACAACGACCTCCTTAGGAGAGACGTCGAAGAGTACCATAGGCTTTGGAGAGACAGCAACAGTCGAAGAGGAGGGAGAGACTCCCTTCTCAGTAGAGGGATAGGCCACCATCACCCGATAAGGGCAAGGGTGTCAAGGTGGGGGAGAGCAGCGAGATGGTGGCTCTCTATGCGAAGAATGCTCACCTATGAGCTCAAGTGTAGACTCTTTAGGATGAGGTGATACGAATCAGGCTTGGAGGAGAGGGGCAAGCATTTTGGAGCTGGTGCAGGCTGTTGCATAGATTACGTTCTACCAAGGGTTGTACTATCATGTGGTTCCAGAGGAGCAGAGGATACCACTGCCAACCAGCATTACGAAGCCAATCAAGATGGGGTCGTCAAGGACATCATCACGATCGACGTCGAGAACCCGCGATACAGCACAAACTCCGATGGGACCACCTCCTCCACCTCAGGGCGGGAGAGGAGATGAGGTTGAGAGCTCGAGGGCTTCTCGATACTAACTGCTCATTATACATAGACCATATATTTTTGAGAGGATTGAGTATGCCAGGGTATAGATTATGGCATACCAATCCGTTTTGATATGATGTATAGACTTCTTGTATATATATATATATATATATATATATATATATATATATATATATGTTCTTTTTGTGATATGACTTGTGCATATGTTTTATGATGTTTTAATATTTTAATGGTTGATTGATTATTCATGTAATTATGTCATTGAAAATATTATAATTTTATGTCATACTATAAAATTTAAATGAAATAATCTGATGTAAACAAATTGGTTGTTGTGGTATGATTTGATGAAAAATAAAGTGACTTCTAACAATAATTTCAAAGGACATTGTCGTTGTTACATGACCATTTCATGGAGTCGCCACTCGCTAGGTCATCAAGCTAATCCCGGTATGAGAGAAATATTGCTAAAAGTAAAAGGGTGCTTAAGAGACTTTCTTAAGACTTTGTGTTGTGATGATGAAAAATGATGATGGTGATGATTTGTTTTCAGATTTCCATGAAAATATTATGCATGAAATATTAAAAATATGATTTTTTCTAGGCATAAAATTCCTAAGTGTGATAGAAATTTGAACAATTTCCTAGGAATTATACCATCGTCGCAAAACTAAATGTTGACATAATGAAATGAAATAGAAAAGTTTTCATTCTTTTTAAAGCACAATTGTGTAACATAATGATTTAAGCCATATGCTTTTATGGATTAAATAAATGGAAAATAAAATTAGAACGATGGCTTGCGCTAGGCATAGAATTTTAGGTATAGACTTATACCATCATCGCGAAATCCAAAGAAGAAATTGATGTAATAGTTTTATTGCATAGTTGATTTTTGATTTTGAGATAAAAAATATAAAAATGAGGACTTGCACTAGGCATAAATTCCAATTTAAGTTTAGGAACTATACCATCGTTGCGAAAGTCGAAAATATATAAATGTGACTTTATTGCTATATTTTTGAACATGTTTTGAAAGAAATTTTGGATTCTTGAAAAAATGTATTTAATTGATTTTACGCTAAGCAGATATTCTCGAGTAAGAAAGTCAAATTATTCTAGAAGATTTGAATAAATATTTTAAATTATCTCAAAGACAAAATTTAGATTTATAAGGAACCCCATGTGCATATGTGAGTTCATTGTCGATCTTGATCTATCATAATGATACAAAATCTCTCAAACACAAATGTGTGTGCAATTGTATTGTTCATTTACCAATTTTGAGCAAGATAATTTGATACAAGTAATTTGAATTAACCAAATGAGTGTTCGTTGACCATGATTTATATGCATGTAACCGTACCAGACTACTATGTAAGTCGGGTCATCAAGATCTAGCTGATCCATGAGCGGACATAGGTCTATACAAAATAAGGTCACTAATGTGATAGACATATCACCATGCTAGGAGTTACCCAAGGCCAAGCAGGTTGGGCACAAACCACCTGTTATGGGGCTTACCTCACAGTTTTCGAATAATTGATAATTCCAGGGATTCAAGCTCATTCACCCTTCTTTTATTTCAAAGGGTAGGGGAAGGGATTTATTGCTTTTTGCTTTTTCTTTTCTTTTTTTTTTCTTTTTTTTTTTTGTATTTTTGCTTGACACTGAGATAATGCTAAAATATTGCTGAGGTGGTACAAAATGATACTAAAATAATGCTTCTTTTTCTCATGATTTTTCTTGAATTTCCTTCTTTTTTTTTATACTAGGGATACTTGCTCAAATTGGCTGTAGAGAAAGGGATTTTTATTTTGGGCAGGGGTGAGCTTGTACTTTTGTCAATTCTCAAAGATTCTAGACCATGTGCATGATAGGATAGCAGGGGAAACTTTTCGCTCAAGAGACCACTTCTACTGTGTAGCATCGCTTTGAATTTGCAATGAAATCATTTTAATGTGAAAAGGTGTACTTGGTTCAAATAAATAACAAGATCAGTTCTCTATGCTCAAAACTTTATTTAATTCAACTGTGGACTTCGATATAAGAGATATTAATAATCATACCAAATAAGATCAAGATATTTTAGAAAGCAAACTTTAAAATAAGAGACACTGGGATGACTTCCAATACTGGTTTACCAAGTGTCGCTATTTCCAATCCAAGTGTTCTATGGCACTTGAGATATGGCCATTTGAATTCTGCTAGTTTGAAAATGCTAACTTCCCAAGCCATGGTCACTGGACTTCCTAAAGTTCAGGATAGTAAAGAAGTCTGTGAAGGGTGTGCTCTTGGGAAGCATGCCAGATCAAAGTTTCCTCATGGACAAGCATGGTGGGCCAGCTATCCACTCTAGCTAGTGCATACCGACATCTATGGTCCGATGCAGACACAGATTCTGGGTAACAACTCTTACTTTATACTCTTTATTGATGATTATACTAGAATGTGTTGGATATATTTTTTGAAATATAAGGATGAAGCATATGAATGCTTTATCGATTTCAAAACAAGAGTTGAAAGTGAGAGTAGATATTTTGTAAAATTTCTTCGATCAGATAGGAGAGGAGAATACTCCTCTAATGAGTTTGTGAATTTCTATAAGCAACATGGCATTAAGAGGCAGTTCACTGCTGCCTACACTCCACAACAGAATGGTGTTGCAGAGAGGAAGAATCGCACCATTATGGATATGGCAAGGTCTATGCTTCAGATGAAGCATTTGACTAATTTATATTGGGCAGATGTAGCCAGGACCAGCGTATATATCTTGAACAGAAGTCATACTTCAAGTTTGGAAGGGCAGACACCTTACCAAGCTTGGTATGGTAAAAAGCCAAATGTTAAGCATTTCAGAGTGTTTGGCTCACTGGCCTATTCTCACATTCCTGATGAGCTTAGGAAGAAGCTCGATCCAAAGAGTCAGACATGTATCTTTGTAGGATACTGTGAGAATACAAAATCTTACAGACTCTATAATCCAAGGACTAGAAAGTTTGTGATTTCCAAGGATGTGATTTTTGATGAAGGGGGAGAATGGGGTAAGCCCCAAATATTCAATGATGTTGAATCCACTGATGTAGTTTCTAAGAAGGTGCAACAACAGACACCACAGAAAGGAAAGCAATCTCCTCCCAATCCAGGTTCATCTTCTGATTCAACTTCTTCACCAAGTTCTTCTCCGCAGAGATCAGTAAGTTCCTCACCCATGGACATCGATTCTCCATCCAGAGGTAAGATAACTCTACAAAATCATCCATCATATCAGATGTTGGATAAAATTTTTTCAAGAAGATACACTAGGAGTCAAGCTAGCGAAATGGATTCTGTTTTACACAGATTATAAAGTATGCACCTGTATGGTGATGATGTCTCCCAGCAGGAACCTAGGGGAGATCAAGTTAACTATGCTTTGTTAACTAGTGCACAGCTTGAACCTTCTAGTTATGAGAAGGCATGTACACAAAATTTGGCAAGATGCCATGAAAGAGGAGATAACCTCTATAAAAAATGACACTTGGGAGCTGGTAAAGCTTCCTAAAGGCAAGAAATCTGTTGGATGTAAGTGGGTCTACAAGACCAAGTTTAATGCTGATTGTAGCATTGAAAGGCACAAGGTGAGACTAGTTGCAAAGGGATTCACTCAAAAATATGGAGTTGATTATGAAGAGACTTTTGCTCCTGGAGCCAGACAGGAGACTATTAGAATAGTTCTTGCCTTAGCTGCACATAAGGGATGGAAAGTCCAACACATGGATGTGAAAAGTGCATTTCTAAATGGTTACTTGACAGACGAAGTGTATGTTGAGCAACCACAAGGATTTGAAGATAAAGACAAGGAACATCTTGTTTACAAACTGAAGAAGGCACTTTATGGCCTCAAGCAGGCACCACGATCTTGGTACTCATGCATTGATGGGTACTTCAAAGAATTTGGGTTCACCAGAAGTAGAAATGAACCCACCCTTTACTACCTACAGCAAGGAAATGACATTATCATAGTTTTCTTGTATGTGGATGATCTCATATTCATGGGTAGTAATGAAAAAATGAATATGGAGTTCAAACACTCCATGATGAAGCAGTTTGAGATGAAAGATCTTGGCTTAATGCACTACTTCCTTGGAATGGAGGTTCATCAGTCAGATACAGGGATCTTCATCTGTCAACATAAGTATGCTCGAGACATGCTTAAGAAGTTTGCTATGGAGCATTGCAAACTAGTTGCAACTCCAGTTGGACATGGGATCCAATTAAGCAAAGATGATGGAGCATCAAAATTTGACGTGACCACTTTCAGAAGCATGGTTGGGAGTTTGATGTTTCTCACAAACACCAGACTCGATATTCAAGTATGTTGTTTCTCTTGTCTCTTGATTTATATCTAACCCTTCTGAGTTGCATTTGCAGGCAGCCAAGAGAATTCTCAGATATGTAAAGGGTACATGGGATTTTGGAATCCATTACCATAAATGTAACACTGGGATATGACTTCCAATACTAGTTTACCATGTGTCGCTATTTCCAATCCAAGTGTTCTATGGCACTTGAGATATGGCCATTTGAATTTTACTAGTTTTAAAATGCTAACTTCCCAAGCCATGGTCACTAGACTTCCTAAATTTTAGGATAGTAAAGAAGTCTGTGAAGGGTGTGCTCTTGGGAAGCATGCCAGATCAAAGTTTCCTCATGGACAAGCATGGCGGGCCAGCTATCCACTCCGACTAGTGCATACCGACATCTGTGGTCCGATGCAAACATAGATTTTGGGTAACAACTCTTACTTTCTACTCTTTATTGATGATTATACTAGAACGTCTTTGGATATATTTTTTGAAACATAAGGATGAAGCATATGAATGCTTTATCGATTTCAAAACAAGAGTTGAAAGTGAGAGTAGATATTTTGTAAAATGTCTTCGATCAGATAGGGGAGGAGAATACTCCTCTAATGAGTTTGTAAATTTTTGTAAGCAACATGGCATTAAGAGGCAGTTCACTGCTGCCTACACTCCATAGCAGAATGGTGTCGCAGAGAGGAAGAATCACACCATTGTGGATATGGCAAGGTCTATGCTTCAGACGAAGAATTTGACTAGTTCATATTGGGCAGATGCAGCCAGGACCAATGTATATATCTTGAATAGAAGTCCTACTTCAAGTTTGGAAGGGCAGACACCTTACCAAGCTTGGTATGGTAAAAAGCCAAATGTTAAGCATTTCAGAGTGTTTGGCTCGCTGGCCTATTCTCACATTCCTGATGAGCTTAGGAAGAAGCTCGATCCAAAGAGTCAAGCATGTATCTTTGTAGGATACTATGAGAATACAAAAGCTTACAGACTCTATAATCCTCGGACTAGAAAGTTTGTGATTTCTAGGGATGTGATTTTTGATGAAGGGGGAGAATGGGGTAAGCCCCAAATAGTCTACCAATAATTGTTCTAATAGTCTCCTGTCTGGTTTTGGGGCTTTGATTTCCAAGGATGTGAATATTTGGGGCTTACCCCATTTTCCCCCTTCATCAAAAATCACATCCCTAGAAATCACAAACTTTCTAGTCCGAGGATTATAGAGTCTGTAAGCTTTTGTATTCTCACAGTATCCTACAAAGATACATGCTCGACTCTTTGGATCGAGCTTCTTCCTAAGCTCATCGAGAATGTGAGAATAGGCCGACGAGCCAAACACTCGAAATGCTTAACATTTGGCTTTTTACCATATCAATCTTGGTAAGGTGTCCGCCCTTCCAAACTTGAAGTAGGACTTCGGTTCAAGATATATACGCTGGTCCTGACTGCATCTACCCAATATGAATTAGTCAAATGCTTCTTCTGAAGCATAGACCTTGCCATATCCACAATGGTGCGATTATTCCTCTCTGCGACACCATTCTGTTATGGAGTGTTGGCAGCAGTGAACTGCCTCTTAATGCCATGTTGCTTACAGAAATTCACAAACTCATTAGAGGAGTATTCTCCTCCCCTATCTGATCGAAGACATTTTACAAACTATCTACTCTCACTTTCAACTCTTGTTTTGAAATCGATAAACCATTCATATGCTTCATCCTTATGTTTCAAAAAATATATACAACACATTCTAGTATAATCATCAATAAAGAGTAGAAAGTAAGAGTTGTTACCTAGACTCTGTGTCTGCATCGGACCACAAATGTCGGTATGCACTAGCTGGAGTGGATAGTTGGCCCGCCATGCTTGTCCATGAGGAAACTTTGATCTGGCATGCTTCCCAAAAGCACACCCTTCACTGGACTTCTTTACTATCCCGAACTTTAGGAAGTCCAGTGACCATGGCTTGAGAAGTTAGCATTTTCAAACTAGCAGAATTCAAATGGCCATATCTCAAGTGCCATAGAACACTTGGATTGGAAATAGCGACACTTGGTAAACTAGTATTGGAAGTCATATCCCAGTGTCTCTGATGTTTCTGGGTATTCTACCCCAGTCATATCCCTTATAAATAAAGGCATAGCTCCCAACTTGGTAAATATTTCCCATAGGCTGTGGGAGGCCCAAGGTACAAGGAGATGGTGGCAAATTATTTAAAATAAGAGAATATTGCATAGAAGCATTTGTTTCTTCTGATATACTAATTTTAGATAGATCAGGTAAGAGTTCGTTAGTAAGAGCATAAGAGGTAGAAGGAACATTCTCTACATATTATGATGTGGAAAATATGACTTTGGTGGATGTAGAGGGTGTAGAGGTGTCGATAGATGGGTCTATTATAGGTATGAAAGTTATATTAGTAGAACAAGAGACATTGGTTGTGGGATTAAGATCTCTCTTAGGTCCTAATGTGGTTTGTTCAGAAGATGGTTGAGCTATATGTGAAGGTGCAACTGATGGAGAAGAAGTAGATGACTTTGTGGGTGCAAGTTTCACACGTTTAGATGGATAATGAGAATTAGGATGTGTGGATGACAGAGCAGGGAAAAATTGAACTCCAATAGGTTCTGCAAAAGCACACATATCAAAGGGTCTTGGATCACCATGAATGGTAACCAACTAATTCTTAAATTCGAACTTAACACATTGATGTAAGGTTGAGGGAACAGCTCGCATCGCGTTGATCCAAGGACGACCCGAGTATATTGTACGATGTAGGGTAATGTACAATAAACACAGTTGTATCCAAGGTTCTTGGACCAACCTGCAATGGAATGGTAATAACTCCACACGTTTCTTGTGTTTCGTCATTGAAAGCTTTTATGATCATATTAGTTCTTTTCATTTCCTCGCTTCTAAACCCAAATCTTTGATAGAAGTCAAAAGTGCAGATATTTAAATATGAACCATTATCAATCAAAATGTGTTTGAATGCTACATCTCCAATTAAGGCAGTAATATATAGGGAGTTATCCTTATGTAAACTATGTTGCGGTATGTCTCTATCCTGGAAGTCAATACAATCAACTTCACGAGTTATTATAGTATTGGCCATATCTTGAGGGTGAATGTCTAGTGGTACCATCATCTGGTTTAATGTGAGCATTAATTCATCTTTATGTGTAGGAGAAGATCTTAAAAGGTCCAAAAGAGAAATTCTAGCTGTAATATTTGATAATTGTTCATTAATTTTATAAGGAGGTTTAGGTTGAACATTAGGTGTCTGATTCCATTTATTAGGAACTTTCAAAACAAATGGAGTTGATCCACCATTTTTAATTTGATCTTGTTGATAATTTTGAGCCTGTTGTTTAGTAACAGCTCCGATGGTACCCATAATATTATTCTACGAATGATGAATGGGTCTTGGTCTAGCGTTTATAGCTAGCTCATTAGAAAGTAATCGATGAGACGATGGTCTAGTAGTGACTCTTCTTGGAAATGGTTCTTCTGGAACCATATAACTTGTGATAGGGTGAATAGTATATGATTCATCTTCGAACTATTCGATTGATTTGATGTGATTTCTATATCACTCTCAGTCTCATATTCTGTATCACTAAGATCAGGTATCTGAATATTATATAGAGGCCTGGTTGTAACCACGGATAAAGTTGTGTCAAATATTTCCATATCATGCGTAGGTAAATGCCCACTAATAGTTCCTACATATCGGGCAGGAGGAGGTTTATTATGATGTTCAATTTGATTAGCCACCTCCTTACCATGTTTTGGTAAGGTATGTTGAAAGATGTCTAATGACTGATTGAAATTCTGATTCTGGTTTTGTGGGGTGTTCTTTTGAACATTATTAGGAGGATTTTGCTTAGGTTGAAAGGCTTGCACCTCCATCTCAGTGTTATCAATCGTCCTGTATTTTATGTTTTAATCTTTTACAAGAGTTGGTAGTGTGTCCAGGTCCTCTATGGAAGTCACAGTGTAAATCTGCTCTGTATCCGGGTATAGTTGGATCATGTTCCCAGATATTTGGTAATTGAATCAAACTTCATTCTAATAATTATGGTAGAATAGTTGATAAAGGTTGATTTAACCTAGTAAATTCTCGAGGAGGTCTATCAGGAGGTTTTGGTACAAACATCTCTGCTGTCTTTGCCGCATTAACATTAGAAATATTTTTGCTATCGGTGACTCCATCACCCACAACTTGTTTATTCTTATATTTATTTCTAGATGTTTTCTCATCATCTTTCTTTTTAAGCTGGCCTCTCCTAATGAGAGCATCTTCCACTCTTAGGGCTAAGTCTATAGCCTTATCGAAGGTGGTCAAGGTAGCAGTTGATAATTCGTAAGATAGTTGCTCTTTAAAATTATTAATAAAGATGTCCAACATCTCCCTATAAGGTAACACAAAGTGCAATTGTCCTATCAACTGTCTCCACGTAGCTAGGAAATCAGCAAAGCATTCATCTTTGTCATGTTTCAAGTTATACAAATCTTTAATGGTCACATGTCTTTCGATGTAGGCACTAAATTGATGAACAAAAGACTCGGTAGTTTCTTTGAAATTCCTCAAAGAATTAGTGGGTAATTGATAATACCACTCTAATGTCATTCCTCCCAAGATTTTCGAGAAATGTTTTAGTAATAACAAGTCATCATGTGATATATCATGACAAGCTATCCTAAACATACGAAGATGCTCTATGGGATCTTCGGTTTCTTTATATATGGGAAGAACAGTCATAGGAAAATGTTTAGGATACAATTGTGCTACGACTATAGGATCTAAAGGCTGACTACACATCTCTCGATAGTTGTACGAGGGACGGTAGGGATCTATCTGGTCCATGTGGGAAACTAGCTGTTTCACCATGGTTTCAAGATTACTAGTTTGTCTACTATATTGGTTCAGTGGGACATAGTTATGGGATCTGAGTGTATGATGGTGTGACATAAGGATTAGATGCTATATTGCTATTATGCAAAGTGTTGGTAGGAAGAGTATTATGAAGGGGATTTGTAATAGTATTATGTTGTACCCCAGATTGTTGGTAATTGGTGTTTGGTTTTGTTTTGGGTTTTTGTTGATTTGAGGTATGTTGATCAAGAGCTTTGTGAAATAGAGCAGTAAATGATGGTTTCTTTTGTGCGGGAATGATCCTAGGCTTGTTAACAGGCACTTTAGATGGTTGGGTAACCTGTTGTTGTTGTATGTTCTGAATCACAGCTGCCATATCCAAATAGGATGGTACAGCTTGATCACTCTCTTGGTCAATAAAGGACAAGGGATTAGTGTGTGCTTGATATACTTCTTCTAGAGTTGCTTGAGTGTCACTAATTCGATCCTTGTCCATATGGGCTGCTCTATTAAAAACACCAATATTAGTATTAATGAACTTCCAAAATTGTTCCATATTCTCAAAAGTGATAGCTCCTCTCGGAGACTATTAGGGGATGAGGATCCTTCCTCTCTAACAATTTCTTCTTGTTCATTTCCTACAACAAGCTCTTCTTCTTGCTGGTCTAGGGTTCCTTCTTTTGTAACTTGGTCCTCAAGAGGGACATTTTGGTCAGTTAATGGTCTTCCTAACCAATCTTCATCTTCTTCGGTTTGTTTTCCATTCCTAAGTCTAGGCATTGTGCTAAAATTAGGTTTTAGCAAATATATATATATATATATATATATATATATATATATATATATATATATATATGCGGTAGGGTTGAGAGGTATATATTTTAACTATATACCTACTATAATACTTTAAAAGGAAAATGTTTTGTTTTTGTTTTTGTTTTTATTATTTTGTTTGATTATATTATTATTTTATGAGAATAAAAATAACAAACAACATGCTAGTTGCAAGAAATAACAATAGTAAAAATAACGACTTAGTTTTCTATGAATAGTTTATGGATATCATTGATAAGGTCAAGTTCATCAGGAGTCATGAAATGCTCCTCTTCAAATTGGAAGTGGTTTTTCAAGAATTTGACAAAGTGTGCTATGGTAATATGATCTATTTCAGACCCTGACATGTAAAAATAAAGTTCATGGCAATACTCTCGATACAACACAGCTCTAGGAACTCTATTCCATATTTTTCTATCCGTAAGAACGACTTCTTGATCCTTTATACGAGATAGAAATTTATGTACTACAACTGCGTTCTCAAGGTATTCCTCAAAGGTGTATAATTTAGAAGACACAAATGCTCTTTTATCTGCTAACCACTTATGGCAAGCTCTCTGAAGTTCATGATACAAAGTCACCTGATCAGGATCCAAGATTCTATCTGGGACGAACCTCTTAATTTGCCTAAGTTCTACATATCTGGATTCAATAAGACCCAATCTCCTATCAAGTTCATCCCACAAATATTGGGCTCTATTTGTTTGAGGTACTCTAAGCACAGAAGTAATCTCTATGGTCGTTAATTGATTTTCAACATTTATGGTGACAACTCGTCTTCTATTATAATCTACCATCTAAGTATGATATGCAAATTTAACGGTTGTCTAATGATTCTAGATGTTCTTAATAATGTGTTTTTTTTTGGATTGTTTTCAAAAGGTGTTTTAGTTTCACGTCGGGTTCACCAAAATGTATCGCCCAAATTTTTTGCACCCTTACCTTTAGGCTAAAGGATTCGTGCCCGAAAGGGGGATGCGAGAAGGATGGGACAATACCTCGAACAGAGAGGCCCTTTGAAGGTCGCACCTCTCGGGGGAGGGGTATAAGGGTGAATTTTTGACGGATGGTGGGGTTCACCAAGAAATTTTGAGTGGCAGTTTCCACGCCTAGGTCGAGAATGGGTTTGATGTGTTCATTTTATGTTCAATCATTCAGATTCCTAGGTTGGCCAAAATGAATCTAAGTTATTCTTTATGAAATTTTTGGTTTATATGAAGACAACAAACATAAATGAATCCTAAATACAGAAAATATCTAAAATGGAGAAGAGTGCACCTGATTTATGATGTCTGATGAAGATTCTAAAGATTGTAGGAGTCCAGATCATCCCAGATATGACAGGATCGTCTGTAATTGTACAGAATCATCCATATCACATGAGATCGTCTGAGATCAGCCAAGATCGTCAGCAACCTAACGAATTCGTTAGACGAATTCTTTAGAAACCTGCAATCATGAAAATAGACACCAAAAACCAAAAATACAATTGCAAGAATGATACAAAATGATAGAAATAAGAATATAAATGCTTAAATGATAAATCCGGATATCAAATCAAATGGGATGCAATGTTTTAATAATTTATTTTGAATTTTATCATGCAAATATGCTAAATGAGGTGAACTCCAAGATGCAGAACATAAGTGAATTAATCTAATGCACAATTAAATAAGAAAAAAATATAGAGAATGCAAACTCAGGGCTCTGATTGCCCCCAATCTGAACTGCAATCAAAATCGTCTGCAATCGTACGAGATCGTCGTCGATCTCGATAGGATCGTCCAAAATTGTGGTTGAATCGCTTGTGACAATCCGAGCTTCCTCCGGCTGAAACACAGTGAGATCCTACAATAAAATTTGAAAACACAAGTGCAAATTATGGGGGATAGGATGTTCTAACACAGTAAAAACTAAAGTTTGCAAGGAAATGATCAACCAAGGGGATAAACTGGGAAAATCCCAAGTTTATATAGGATTAGGGGGAGGTTAGGAGGTTAGGGATCATCCCAATCTGGGAGATCTCCAACGTAGGAATCTCCAACCGCACAGACACGCTTCTGCCCGAGTTGGAGAGGTTGTTGAAACAAAAACTAATTATGAAAATTGGATTTTGGGATGAAATCGTCTGGACGTTCTGTTCCAGAGGAATTCGTCCAATTTGGGACGATATCATTGATCGTCTGATCGGCAATGATACCATCCAACGGTCAAAACAACTTCTAAAAATGGCACAAAAAATGATGTGAGTGGTTAACAAGCGGTTTCGAGGTTAAAATTCAATTTTTTTTAGCTTTTACTGATGGTTTAACTGCACCAATTTTAGGGTGCTACAATACCCCATTGCAATCCTCTCTTTGAGATAAGCATTTGATATGTAACATCAATAACACTTATTGGACTCCCTTTTTGTGTCCAATATGGCCCCAACTACCTATTCTCAAGAACTCTCCTTCGAAAAGGTAAATGAAAACCTCAATAAAATCAAGGACAACCTCTTAGCTCTAAGCAAACTCAATAAATTTCACCGAATTTAGGAAATTGAGTCTAGGACCCTGGGATGAGGGTACTTCAAGAAGAATCCCCTCACTATTCTCATAGACAGTGGCAATACTCATAATTTATTGGATCCTTTAATTACCAAACAAATAGATTGATATGTGTATCCAAGCTTCAACTTTGAAGTCATGATTGCCAACAAGAGAACACTAGCTTGTAAGAACAAATGTATGAATGTTCAGATCTCAATAAGGGACTACAACATGTAGTCGTATATATTTGTTCTACCATTAGGTGTATGCAATGTGGTTTTGGGTACCCAATGGTTATGCATGTTAGGACCTGTCTTATGGGACTGCCAAAATATGGATGCAATTTATAGAGAATGACCATTAATATACTCTTTAAGACCTTCAAGGAGAATCATAAGCATCATAAGCTCCCACTACATGGAGAAGCACTTACAAAAGGGTTCTCATGGCATTGTGGCTCAATTTTGTACCATGAAGCTTACAAAGTCTATCAACTTGAGCCAATCTGTTGAATTTACTAGACTCTTGGACCGCCATGCCTCGGTCTTCAATGAGTTGTAATGAGCTTCCACCTCATCGTTCACACGACCATACCATTAACTGTTCTCAAGAAGTATACCCCCTAATAGTTGACCCTACCATTATCCTTATATGTAAAAAATAGATATTAAAAATATGGTGCAAGAATTACTCCAACCAAGGATTATTTTACCAAGTGCCAGTTCCTATTCTTCACAAATCGTATTATTTAGAAAGAAATATGGTTCATGGCATTTGTGTGTGGATTTCATGGAGTTAAATAATATCACAATCAAGAATAAGTTTCCAGTTCCATTGATTGATGAACTTGATGAATTGCATGGGGCATGTTTCTTTTCAAAGTTAGACCTACGATCAAGATATCAATAGATTTATCTTCGAGAAGAAGCTATTCCCAAGATGGGTTTTCACTCCCAAGAAGCTCACTATGAATTACTTGCCATGACCTTTGGCCTTACAAATGTCCCATTCACATTCCAAAGCTTGATGAATGAGATATTTTATCCATTTCTCAAAGAATATATTCTGGTTTTCTTTGATGATATTTTAGTATAAAGAAAAACATGGGATGAATGTAGTTTGCTTAAATTTAACACTCCAAATTCTAGCTAAAAACCAATTGTTTGCCAAGCATTCCAGGTGTTCCTTTGGGCAACCAAATATTGAGTATCTTGGACATATAGTATCAGTTGAAGGAGTAAAGGTGGACCATAAGAAGATTGAAGACATGTAGACTTGGACAACTCCAAAAACTCTCAAGAGTCTTCATGGATTTTTAGGGCTCACAAGGTATTATCATAAGTTTGCGAAGGACTACGATAAGATTGCATCCCCTCTAACCACCTTGCTCAAAAATAATGCATTTACATGGACCAAGGAAACTGCAACAACTTTGATGCTCTTAAGTAAGCTATGTTTACAACACCTATCTTAGCCTGCAAATTTTCTCTAAACCCTTTACTATCAAGAGTGATAACTCTATAATTGGCATCAAAGTATTATTAATACAAAAAGGATGACCTTTGGCCTTACTAGTAAAGCCCTTTTAGGGAAAAATCTAGCCAAATCAATTTATGAGAAAGATATGCTTTCCACACTTCATGTAGTGACTAAATGGCATCCTTATCTTGTGGGTCAATACTTTCATATTAAGACCAATCATCATAGCCTTATATACTTCTTGGAGTAGTGCATGTCTTCTTTGAAATAGTAAAAGTGGGTCTCCAGACTATTAGGTTATGATTACGAGATTGTATATAAGAAGGGTAAGGATAATGCAACACTTTCCCACAAAATTGAAGCTCTACATTAATGTATGCGTTATGCTTACCAATACCCAATTGGGTGTAGGATATTCAATAAGAATGGCATCTAGATGTTTCAGTTTAGTAGCTACTTCAGCACTTCCAATCCAAGCAACAAACCTAATTACTCTTGGGATGGAAATTATTTGCGTTACAACGAGTGTATTATGTTAATTTCTAATTCAGTTATTCTTGCTTGTTGGCAAATATTCTTGATTATCTCATAGGTAAATTTCTCCAATATCAAATAATCATACACAATAATGTTCACAATATTGCACACAAAATATACTGAAAATATTATTAATAAAGTCTACTATAGCATGCATGAAGCTATGCTATTTTGATGCTTTTTACAATGCTTTGTCATCAATATATAATTACATGTGACTCTCCACATGCATGTCTCTTGATCTCTCTCCTCTCTCATAATGACAAAGTATCTCATAATTACATGGCACCTTACATGACTCTTCACTAACTCACACTTGCCCTCTTGACACCTCACACACTTCACACATTGACACATACTATAAACACACTCACTCAAATATTAAATACTTCCCTAACTAGTAATCACTCTTCATAAACTATTACATTACCAAATAATGTAATATCTCCAACAATGCTCAACTCTTACACGAACTTCATGCTTTTCCATCCACTCGGCATTTTGAATTTCTCAAGATCTATGAAAGAGTTCATCAAAATTTCTTTTGATAGGAATGAAACAATATAGCAAAGGTTTTGTTGATGAATATGACACCTATCAATGTCACAAGGGAGGAACAATCAAGATCCAAGGTTGTTGTAACCCCTACCAATTCCAATGAGAGTTTGGACTGATATATCCATGGATTTTATTGAAGCATTGCCAGGTCTAGAGGAAAATCAATCATTTTTGTGGTGGTGGACCATCTCTCCAATTATGCCCAATTTTGTCCACTTTCCCACCCATATAAAGCTTCCAATGTTTCTCAAACCTTCTTTGATCAAATATTTTGCCTCCATGGAATGCCAACTTCTATAGTATGGGACTAAGATCCAACATTCATTGGCACCTTTTGGAAGGAACTCTTTAAGCTCTAGGGAACACACCTTTTAACATGAGCTCAACATATCATCCACAAACTGATGGCTAGATAAAAATTGTCATCAAATGCCTAGAGATCTACTTGTGTTGCTTTGCCTCCCAGCAACAGACTAACTAAGATAGCAACAAAGATGATGCCTTATGAAGTAGTGTACGTGCAATCACCACCCTCACTCCTTTCCTACATTCCAGGTAGATCTAAGGTACAAGTTGTGGATTCCTCTCTCTTCACTCATGATAGCATAATTCAAGTTCTTAAGGACAACTTGACAGTGGCCCAAAATCGAATGAAGCAACAAGTTGATCAACACCACTCCGAGCGGTCCTTCGATGAAGGGAACATGGTGTTTTTATGTTTGTATCCCTATAAGCAAACATCTCTAAAGATAAAAGGCTGCCACAAATTAGCTCCCAAATTCTATGGGCCTTATCGTATTTTGCAATGCATTGGATCAATGGCTTATAAATTGGACCTTCCATCCACCTTCAAGATCCATCAAGTTTTTCATGTCTTCTACTTGAAGAAGGTTCTTAGTCAACATACCTTGCCTGAGCTTAATAGTGAAGGATCAATTCTTCTTGAACCAACGACAATCTTGGATTGTTGATGCCACCAATTTGCAACACACCTTAATTGAATTGTTGATGTATTGATAAGGTTTACAATAAGAAAAGAAGATGTAACATGAAAGCTACTCTACCAACTTTAAAAACAACTTTTACATTTTAAGTTTTGAGGACAAAACGTATAAAGGACCTTTATGTCTTATGTTATTAGTAATTTAGTTATTATAATTAATCATATTATTAAAAATATGTTATTAACAATTTAATTATTATAATTAATCATAGTATTAAAAATATGTTGTGACTAGTTAATGGACTTAAAATAGTCTATTTAAGATTGTGGTTTTTATTACATATCAGATTATAATGTCAGAAGAGGAAGAATTATTAAGAATTGTAGAGGAGACAACCCCTTCTAAAATGGGTATGTGATAATGCAATCTTCCAAACAATTAATAAAATCCGTGTTTCATTTCAATCTGCTCAATTTTGCTGTGTTAATTTTATTATTGCACTCGTCTCAGCAGACCACCCACTTAAGTAGATGAAAACACAGACTTTCAGATAGTTTGCAGGCTTTTTTTTGGAATATCTCTCCGGATAAATATATTTTCTTTGCTTCCTTCGTCCTAAGTGACTAGGCACCACATTTTTCTTTTGGAATATCTCTCCGGATAAATAATTTTTCTTGCTTTCTTCGTCCTAAGTGACTAGGCACCACATGCCTGATTACAAGAGAAAAATCGTGATTAAGGTTGATAAAGCAGCAGAACTTCATTGAACAACTAACCCACTCCTATTTTCCTATGAAAAAAAATCTCCTCATCCATCGATAAGCCTCTGGACCTTAAGATCGTGGAAGTAACCCATGTTCACAGAGAGGCAATGTGGATCAGAAGATTGCAGAGCTGTTCAGGCTGTGAGAAGAATGCAGAGTGGTCACTGGCAGGCATTTTGTATACCCTTTCAGGAGGATTCTGCCCCACTGTGTATTGCTGATGCTCTGGCAGGAATAACTTGTCCTTCATTAGCATGATGTAAAATTTTCTGACACTCCCATAGTTTTCGCTGGACAGCGTTAGGAGCTCCACAGAGATTGGATACGGTGTGGGAGTCAGAAGAGTCTCTGCAAGGTTCATGTCCTGTTTGCCACACAGATCAAAAACCATGAAAAGGGATATATCAAAACAAAAATCCCTAGAGGGTCCTTAGGCTGAATACATAGAAAAGAGTTTGAAATCTAGTGCACAAGTACCTCTTCAGGGCTCTCACTATAGAGATAAGGTTTGGCATGTTCTATGACAATTGAAGCAGATGAAGGTACCCCTGAATCTCTTTTTTCATAGTTTAGTTCTACCACTCCATTAGTCACTAGCCTTGGAAAAACCTGCACATGTCATGCAGTCCATTCAAATTTGAGTGAACCATTCAAAGTGCTAGAAGCAGAAGTAATGTGCAACATACTGTAGGGAATGCGGAGCTGAGGAAGCTCTGATTGTTGCGAGGTGTAAATGCAGCTACGAAGATTGCCTTGGAGACCTTGTTTGGGTACATCTCCATTACATAAGAAAGTGGCAATCCACCCAAGCTGTGGCCAACAAGAGTCACCTGCCACAAATAGAATTCAAGGACTTTTAGTATCTTCCCAATAGAAAAAACAACACTGAGAGCCATGTAGACAGATATGTCATCAATCTCTTCAGAGGCCATTTTACTTGAGGATTCAATTATTCTTGCAATCATGTGAATAGCAAAAACAAAACGAAGTCCAACAATACCACACCCTCATGTGATTCGGGGGGTCAAAGAATTCTGGCCTTGGGCAGTCAATGAAGCTCCAAAGTGATGACCTTAAATCCTTTGTAAAGTCCATTGTAGCAATCCCTACTCTCTAATGATATCGGACACAACTACACAGATATTTAAAATCACACGCTTTTCATGATATGGGGAATACTGCTAATGGAACTAGGCATAGCAGTTTAAACAAAGTCCTATAACTCCCTTCTGGGAAAAAGTCTAGCTGTTCAATGTCACTTGACTCCAGTTATGTAAAACAGGCCATACATAACATGATAAGTGATGCATCAATTAAAACAACACAGCTGCAAGCGAAAAAACACCAAAGTTGACCAAACACAGATGACATAGAGCTTTCCGGAGCAGCATGTAAGGTAGCACAGTGAAGTGCTCAAGTTCAAAATACATAAATTTTAAAGCAAGAAAATCAGCACCCATAAGAAAAAAAACATCTAAACAAGTAAAATTTTTGACAATTTTACAACTAATTTGACCTAGAATAATTAAAAAGCCATGTCATCTTATCTTTCATAATTTGTCTGTCTAGTATGTTTTGAAAGAGAAGCACTAGTTCTCAATGCTGCAACCATCAAAATGCATTCCAAATATACCTTCTCATCGTCACCAAGGCTTCTCATGTATTCTATCAACGGCTCTGTGTAGTGTGCAACAGAATGGACTTCCTCTGTAGGAGCCGCCTTATTTATCCCATTGGAAGTGAGATCCAGGGCCACCACTCTGTGCCCCTTCTGCTTAAGTAGAGTGACTACCTTATACCAACACCATGCTCCATGTCCCAGTCCATGAATCAACACAAAATGTTCTTGTTTTCCCTCTGCTTCCTGGTCAGTTTTACACAAAATCAAATCACTGTCATGAGATTCTGATATTGCCCTTGTAGCAAAACAAAATGAAGAATCATCAGATTTAAGATGGGCTACCTCTACATGAAAAAAAGAAACAAGAACCAACATGAAAGCAATGGCAGCAGCAGTCCCTTTCCCTCTATCCATCATCATGGGAAGCAGGGGAAACTCCAATGTTCAAGTTCTGAAACAGATCTGCCGGAATTGAACTGGACTAGATTCCCAACATATTGCTTGCAAGGATAGGATTCCTTGATATATAGATGGCTACCAAGACGAGGGCCAAGAGGGGCCAGTTTTAGGGCAGAGAGGATAAAGACTTGGCGACAAAAGCATTGGAAAATTGGGCATCCATGACAATGAGAGTAAGGTCAAATGGGTATGAAACAAACTCATTGGAGTTGCTTGGGGAAAGAAAGTGGCCTATGGTTTTCCACATTGTCTGGTAGTCCAACGATGAAGCTGGTGTCAAATACAGAGGAAACTAAATGCCACAGTCCATGGCCCCACCTTCAACAAAGATGATGTATGTCAATCCAAACAGCAATTTATTAGGATTTGGCACAAAGAATCTGCAGTTAAGGGAGGAATCTCATGCTACAGGAACACTTAAAATTTACAGCGTGTGTGGCACAGATGCACCCCACTTAGAGATGAACGCAGATGCACCACGCTCGAGATGTTAAGTGACCCTACAATGTCTCTAAGCCTTTTTAATCTTCCAATTCCTTTCTTAGCGTTCAGATTTTTAACCTGTGTAATTTTTTAACATACAATTGTTTATCCTATAAAATCTCATATTTATATTCAACATTTTTTTAGATCGTACAACCCCAAACGCTGTTTTAGACACACAGGCTTTAGATTGGGAGAAATTGAAGCCTAGATGATGGGCATGCTTGAAAAGATTGAAAAGGCAGAGGAGCATTTATTGGAAATATTCCTAGTTTATCTTTTCTCACTCGGACTGTTTGAGTTTTGTAATTTTTGGGACTTGGTTGGTGAGATGCACCGACTGTAATCGCATTTTTTCCGCTTTGTCTTCGAGCGAGTTCCTCCATTTTCAAGGCATTTATTCTCGAAGAGTGGACTTGAAAGAATTTATGGTTGTTGCTAGAAATAGTGCCTCCTCATTACTATGTCTGAGATTTCTATCCCACACGTACCTCTTCAGAGTCAGAGTGAAAAGTCAGTATAGAATGATTGCGACCTGATGAGGTTTAATTAGGTAACATATTCTATGGTTTTATTTGTTGTTTGGTTTAGGTTATCAAATTTTTAGTTGGTTAATAAAAATAGATTATTTTTATATAATGGTATTATAACAATTTGATAATTGTTTATGTATGTATTAATGTGGGTCTCTTTTTTGAAAATTGAGGAATTTAATTGATAAGTTTATGACATTTGATAGTATGTTAGATGTGATTTTAGATATGAAAGGATGTGATCCAAAATATAAAGAGGGCGTGACTTAAGAACAAAAAAGATACATCTTGATAATGAAATTATGTGATTTAAGATACAAAATTATGTGATTTAAGATACAAAAGGATGTGATTCAATATTTGTAAGGTTGTTTCAAGAGAAGACCCAAGTTCAAATCTTGGAGGCAAGCCTGTTTGGGGCAAAGGTAGTAGTTTGTCCTAACTTTGATAAGTGTGCATCAGCCCAATGGCAATGATGATGGTACTAATCTCGAGCCATCGGTGGTCTCCCTCATGTTGGGTCGTTAATAATGAGGTAAGGTAGGGGTTATAGTGACAACTCTAGGATTTGAACTCAAGTCTGGTAGTAAAAAATGATGAGAACTTAATGATTCTCTATGTAACAATATGCAAGGTTGTAATTTAAGATAGATAAAATTAGTGGGTTTCACTCCAAATTTTTTTGGGAGGGAGGATGCATAAGCTTGGTTAAATTCCTATTTAAAAAAAAAAAATCTTATTGTGTTAAGCACTTTCACGGAGTTTTATTTCATAGACAAGGCAAGAAAAATGGTGAAAAACATTGATTTAAAATTTAAAAAATATTTAACTTTAGAAAACTGTGAAAAGGTCTTCCTAGGTAAATGATTGAAGAATTTGTTAAAGAAAGTAAGTTCATAAGATAACATTTTATCATTAAAGGTTAAATTGAAAGAAAAAAAATCATGAGATCCATAAACTAAAGGATCAAATTGAAATCTTATCAAGGCAAACTTAATCTTCTTCAAAAGAAAGTGAAACTCATAAAAATCTACCACTACATATGTATGAGATTTTGTTCTACAAGGATAAAAAAATTGATTGATTGGAAAATCATAAATAAGTCTTTTGTACACAACTCAAAAATTTGAAGAATGATTGAAAGTTGCCTTCTAAGGTTGTAGTATTTTTATTGATAAAAAAACATCTACAAGTGATATTAAGAATGTTGACAAGTTTGCTACTACTAATAAGGTCATTATAAAGATAACTAACAATATACAAAATGTAGAGGGGGAAAATTGCCCTATTGTATACAATTCTTGGTTGGATCCACAAGGAATCCAAGGTGACTACGGGGGTATGTTGTTCTCTACACCTCAGTGTAAAAAGGGGGGGAAGGGTTCACCAAGAACGGTTTTAGGACTCACTCCAAGTTTGGGGTGGAATGTGTTGATGTGTTTAGTTCAAGATAATCACCTATATTTGGCCTTTCTAGATCTAAGCTATGAAAGATAAAGGACAATGCAAAAATACAAAATGCAATAAAACAAGAGCTAACCCTAGAATGATTCTTTATTTGAATGATTTCTAACCCTAGGGTTGCAAAATGAAATCCTTTGAGCAAGGGTTCAAGAGAAGATGCACAAACAATATTAAACCCTAAGTGCACACTATATGTTGTTTATTTTCAAATGCCTAGAAATTGATTAAATATATTCTTTTATATCAGATATAGGGTTTTTACAGAAATAACAAACACCCAATAAACAACCTAAATATTAACTAGGGCACTTATCTTTTTTGATGGTTGGTCCAAGATTTTATATTTCGTCCAACAATATCCAATGATCTCTATTCCTGCAAAACAACTTAGCAAACACTTGAAAAATATGATTAGCGTTAAAGGGCCTGCTTAGGCCATTGTATGGCAATGCTTGGAGGCGTAGCAGTCAAGCCCCCTAGGTCCTTTTAGATGTCCTTTGAAAATAAAAGTGAGAGTTGACCTTTAGAAGATGAACATGCACAATGAAATGTAGCAGAACATAATGGTAAAACAAAGCATAAAATGCACTAATATGGTCTAAATGCAACATATAACATAGATCTAGGGTTTGCAGTAGCGGGACAAATAGTACTATCACAAATTGGGGGGTACCCGGGGGTGGGACGCCCACCGTTTTTGCCTAAATTTTACCACCAATTCCAATGAGAATTGATGAAAAATGCTCTAATGGGTATTGTCATAAAATTTGGTGTGGTAATCACTCAGGTGGTTCAGTTTTTGTAACAAATTGCGCCTCCTAGTTCACTCACAAACCTCCTTCGCTAGGTAGATATTTTGAGGGAAAAATGGGCACAAAATGGTGGAAGGAAATCTTGGCAGCACTCCATTGCTTTGTCCTCAAAATATTATCTCTATTGTGTGGAAAATACATCCAATTTATAGCCCAAGGAGACTTCAAATGTGGTATATGCAAAATTGCACCCCACAAGGAGCGACTATGATTTTGTAGATCAATGAAATTAGGTATCGAAATGATTAGGCACGATTTTGTAGAAGCGAAGAGAAAAATCCAGAAAAATATGAATTAATAGATGCATAATAAAACCTAATTAAAATGCAGATGTAGATAAATGAAAACACCTAGCAGATAGCAAAAAAAATGCAGAAGGATGAAGACCTCCAAATAGTCGATGTCTCCTTAGGGCTTCAACACTTATCCACCAATATCAGCAACAAACAATCCAATGCAGTAGAAAATAAAAGCTTCAATAGATCACACTTCACACTTGCAAGTTAGCTTGCTTATAGAAGAATAAAACATACCACTTAGAGAGAACTTTATAATTCAAAGAACTTGTGTGAGAAGAAATGAGCTTGCTTGGTATTTTTTTTAAAGAAGACTTCAAACCCTCATTTTATAGTGGTTTTGAAAGAAGAATGAGCGGAAAAACTAAGAAAAGTTGACCTCAAAAGGAATCAACTTTGAAAATTAGGGTTTTCTTAAGATAAAATCCTAGGAATGTGAAATCATGCCCTGCAAGGGCCGATCGCGATTTTGCAATAGGTAAAAGACCTTAGATATGCAAAATCACGCCCTAAAAAATGGACCATGATTTCACAATAGTTAGACCCCTATGCAGTTTTAATGCACTTTGGAGGACCAAACGAAGTCAGAACAAGACAAATCATATACCATTGAAAATATTTTTATAATCCCAATTCAATGATATAATATTTGGGAGGAATGGAGAAGATTTGGTATGGGAAAAGTTGGCTCAAAGATGACCCTACTTTCCGAAGGAGAAAGTAAGGTATCTAGGAAAAATGACTCACATTAGTGGGTCAATTTTTCGTGTCTACACAAAATAGATTTGGATTTGCAAATAATTCCTCCAAAAAATCTTAAGTCTAAATTTTATAAAAATCCTAATCATGGCATCTATCATCATAAAAATATATTTATCAACCTCCAAATCATCTTCAAAAATAAATATTTTGATTCTTATAAAAAAGAGACTATATATTCCAAATTTTCAAAAAACCCTCACATATTTAAGCTCGAAGGAAATTACCACAAGATTCTAAGTCAAATTAGATGCCTCTCAAGGTTGATAGATTATGGATTAGTTCTCATCAAATGATAGTTTTAGTATTTACAATATTCATATGATCATGTACCTCCTCAAGTTTAAGGAAAGATTCAATCTCTTTTGAAATATCTTGAGGGAACCTACAAGGAATCAAATGAAGAATAAGATATCTATTACCATTTTAAATTTTTTAATCACCCTTTGAGGTTGAAGCTTTTTCAAGAATGGGAGATATGCAGTGGATCTAACCACTGTCATATTATATCTCTTACAATATATCTATATTATATAATATCCAAATATTATCTTATATATTTAACTTACCTTATTAATAACTTATCAAATAGTTATTTAATAAGGGGTGAGTATGAATACCCATTATAACATACCCCTTGGATAAGGTCTGTCTATATATCTATCTATATATAGATACACTTAGGGAGGAGAACCTTACAATTTAAAATAAGATCTTTGGGCAACCATAAGAGGGATGGTTATCCATGGATCCTCTCTTTCCAATAATTCATACATCCTTTATCAGTGTATGGATGACTATATCTCAAGTACAATATAAATTTTGGTAAAAAAATAAAGCACCTAACAATGCATCTTCATAGATCAAGAACTACGCATTTCATTTGTAATTGGATTCATTTGGGGAGTTATCTTCTACTTCATTTTTTGAGAGTTAATAAATGATCTCACCAGCACTTGATGCACTTGTTTATTTTGTATTTCCTATGCCTCAAATCCCACCCTACTGCTTTGATTTATACATTTCATTCAACCAAAATTACCCTTGGAAAATGAATATAATGAACTAAACCCCTCTTTAAGTGAATGCACTATTTGCTTTCTATAAATACTCTAGTTGTGGCCTCTCAATGAAATAATTTGGATCACATTGAATATCAAACTCCACTTGATTGAAACAATGAAGAGAGGTACTGGCACCATAATAAATGACATCCTCCTCACGAAATTTCACTAAAAACCACTCTATCTCACTTATGAATATGGCTAAATTCAAACCATACTAGCACAAGGTTGCTTGCCTTGAAAAGGAAAAGGATGTTCTATAGGTGTTAGAAACATATGACCCAATACACAATCTATCTATCTATCTATCTATGTGTGTGTATACGTCTTTGGTGGATAGGGTATTCATCCATCTTCTTATTCATATTCTTTTACATATTTGATATTTTATGGATTTCACATAATAATGTTAAAAGTGTAATTTGATTTATGGCCAAGACCAATATTGTATGATATAATAATGTATAGGCCTAAGGTAAATCATTGTACAATATATATAATTTGTTATAATATTCTATTATGTAATACCTATAGGCCAAAATTAACCTTGTCAATGTTAAACCCATCTCATAACTTGTAATTTAACTTAAAGTCCTTTTGTTGTGTTGACTTAGGTTAAACTAATTAATGTAATTTGGGGTTTTGGTATTGGTTTCAATTCCCCCCCAACTCCTCTGTTAACTATTAGAGTGTTGTGATTCATATCTATGGATAATATAGTGACTATTTATGGTGCCTACATGTGCACCTATATCTTTTTCTTTTTTGTCCTTATTTGTCATTTTTTACACTTTTTGTATAATATTTGAGTGGATGGATTGTTTTTATTTCTTTTGAGAAATAGGTAGAAATTACAATGTGGTATTAGAGCAGGTTTGGATATACCTCACTTTGTCATGCATAAACATATTCTAGAGTCTCCAATTTTCCTTTGAATTCTATGATGATATTTTTCTTAAAGCCTCATAAGCAATTTCTACATAAGGGACAAAAATGATTCTTTACCTTATTTTCAAGCATTTGTTCTTTCGAAAGCTTAAGTTGTTGCTTCCATAAATAATTTTAGAATTCCATTAAGGAGGGATCATGGTCTCATGGTTTTACTTAAAATTTATAGGTTTGTTGTTTTTTAATTAAAAAAAATAACTTCTTTTCATGCTATATTTCAAATTCAAGCGCTTATGTTTTGGTATATGTTTAGTGCTTTGGTTTAGTGCCATTTTTAGAAATGCAAGGTTCCCCTATTTAAGGAGAAGAGATGCACCTTAGACCAAAGAATGTGGACACTACTATAGCTAGTTGGATGTTTGCTAAGATATTGACACAAGGGATGTGGGAGTTTGAGTCATAGGAAAGAAAGTCTTTTATGATAGAAAATGACATCAACACTTTTCACAATGATCAAGGAAAATCTTCTTATGTTACCTTAAAATGGTTCTTGACTATCATCATGGCATGACAATTCAAATTATCTATAAATAAAGGAAGACATAGATTTAAATTATCCCATCACCTTTTTACAAGGTGGATAGAAGATGCAATAAAGAATGTCATAGGCATCTATGTCATGATTATGCATATAGGAAATATGACTAGTAGGAAGTAGTTAGAAATTGGAGGTTGCATGTTCAAACAATGCTAAAGCCTTTTTTGTTGTTGATGAAGGATATGTGTCCTCTCAAACACGATAGTAGAAAGATGACCAACGTATTGTTATTAATACAAAGTAGACCTAGTTTCAAGTCTCGTTGGTATTCTTTTGAAAAGAAACAATATGTTTACCTCTATAAAGCCTGATGTGGCACACTCATGCCTCACAATTTACATTTTTTATATATTTAAATACCTTTAGCTAGTTGGAAAAGGGTAGGTGTTGGATCTTAAATGAATTATTGGTGACTAGGTGGCATAGAATGAGTGGATGTCACTAGCAATTGAGTGAACAAAAGGTGGTACACTACAATTTGACACAATCTTTCTAAGGTGTGAGGCTTTAAGTTTTTATTTTTATTTTTGGGGGATAGTTGGGAAAAAATTTAGAGGCCATAACTTCACATATAGACGTATTTTGAGGTAGTTTTTTAAAATTGCAAGATTTTTCAAGTTGTATGCATTGGTGACATTAGTTTATGGACCTATTCTAGTGTTGAGGGCCAAATTGTTTGGAATAGTCCTCAAGCCATATTACCTATTTTGAAAGGGTGGATTTAGCATATTCTATGCAATCAAAATATTTGTCCTAATTATTTGGAAGATGGATTTGTGAAAGTTACAATAGATTTTGAGTCTTTTAGAGGCATATAGGAAAAAAATTAGAACGTAATTTAGTCAATCTCATTTCCTTATTTGGGTGATTGATTCAACTTATTCATGAAGATCTAATCATTTATGATCTATATCTTCTTCTACTTCTTGTCCAAGTACTCTCAAAATTTTGTCATAGCTCTTCTTGTAAGCAAGCTCATACAATGCCTTTTTTGGTGATGCAAATTAGGTGGACCAAGGGCAAGTGGAAGTCTTCAAACAAGGTGATGTAAGCTATAAAAGGAAAAGCTATGCCTTTGATTCATATTTTATGCGACTATGGAATATTGAAGCAACTTATATTTAGAGATAGTGGTGATATTAACTTCTCTTCTCCATTTAAATTGTTAGCAAAAGTTATTTTTGGATGTGTGTGAGCATATCTAATAGTGACAATGATGATTACAATCCAACCTAAGGAGACTGTTGTGTAAGAAATTTTTTTGCAATAGTAGATTTCAAATTATATGGAAGATTTAGATGAGTCTACCTCAAGTGTGGAGTTCCACTAGAGCATCCATTATGGTTATTGTCACTAATGTCTTCTCTCCTAGGCCCCTTAATTTAGATTATGAGGGGGTGTTGAAAGTGTAATATGAATTATGGCCAATGGCAATATTATATGATGTAATTATGTATAGGCCTAAAGGTAATAATTGTACAATGTATATAATTTGTTGTAATATTTTATTATGTAATTCATATGGGCAACAATTAACCTTGTTAAGGTTAAACCCACCTTATAACTTGTAAATAACCTAAATTCCTTTGTTATGTTGACTTAGGTTAAACTTATTGATGTAATTTGAGGTTTTGGTATTGGTATAAATACCCCCCACTCCATCATTACTTATAGGAGTGTTGTGATTCTTATCTTAAATAATATAGTGACTATGTATGGTGTCTGTGAATATCCACTATATTTTTTTCTCTTTTGTCCTTTTTATGCTTTTTGTAAAAGATTTGAGTGGATGGATTTTTTTGGATGGATAATAAGGGGTTGTACTCGGGTCCCCTACCCTTGAAAAATTACAACTCTCTTCTTTAGAGCTTGGGATTTTATAAATAGATACACTTTTCATCTCAATTGAGATGCTATAGCTAGAAACCTACATCATTTTATATAAAATATTTGAATTCTTGATTTTCATTTTCTGGATCTTTTCAAAATTTTATATGAATATAAATATTCCATAATTCAACATCCTTCTTGACATTTTTATATAGCAACCTTTACAATACCAAAAATTCACATCTATTATCTATGCATTGCATCTTAGTAGAGTAATATTTCCAAAACATCGCACTATCATAGTCCATTTTACCAAATTTGGATTTCTAGTTTCCTTCCTAAAACACAAGTGCAACGACAAAAATTATAGATTTGAGTAGATGGATTGATCATGTTCATAAATAGGTGTGAATTCCAACAAATAGATCTATTGGTCCATTATAGTTCATCCATAGAATTAGAACCTTGATTTATTATATAAAATTTTAGCTCCCTACCGCTTGCCCCAAAACCCAATGAACATGAACATATATATATATATATATATATATATATATATATATATATATATATATGTTTTATTTTCAAGAGTTTGATTTGAGAAAACAACCATACATTTATATCAAGCTAAGCTACCACGCTAGAAGTGGGTATTTAATTTTCTAAGACCTTGAAAGTTGAACTAACATCATTCACATCCATGTCAATTAAAGGGAATAGGGTGGGATATTTTAATGTATGGGATTGTTTGGTTTTCTCCTGGGTGGGAAAACCTTTTTCAAATTTTAGAGTACGGGGAAGCCTATCTCCATGGTTGTGAGGTTTTCCTTCGATGGGAATACTTGTTTCAATTTGTGTGGGGGTGTTTCCTAGTGTGTCAAGAAACCTTGCTTTTTGTCTCTATTCTTTTCCAAATATGGTTATGAGGAGATTGTCTCTTGATGACTTCTTTGGGGATCATCTCCCTATTTATGGGAGGTTGTTTATTTTAGTTTTTTCTCATTGTAAAAGGTTGCGGGACCCTTTCAAAACATTTTAACAATAATAAAAAAAAATATCATTAGTTAATAAATAAAATTCTTGAGCTTTTTTATGTTTATTTGAAATACAAAATATTAACAAAGTAAAATTGTAGGTATGTTAATAGGTTGTATGTTGGGCTTATTGGTAAGTTGGATTGCTTCCTAAGACAAGGATCTGATTCAATCCTCATTGTCAACATCAAGTATGTGTATGGACACTCAACCTTGACTTCTTATATAGACTTTGTGATTGGGTCTTGAAAACACCTAGACTACCTCAAATGCCTCATAAAATAAAAACAGGTTAGAATAGGACAACATGATTATATATATATATATATATATATATATATATATATATATATATATATATATATATATATATATATATATATGTGTGTGTGTGTGTGTGTGTGTGTGTGTGTAAATTCTTAAAACTAACTTATAATATTATAAAAATCCCTTTAGAATATGCCATATGTATTTTAACAAATTTCCCACCCCTCTTATGAACATCTATATATATATATTTAACAGAAAAGAAGTTACATATTGATATTCAAATTTGCAAAGAAAAATTATTCAATAAAAAACTTGAAGGTCAAAATATTGTTGTCCAAAAGGAAGAACAAGCAACAAATAAAATTTAAAAACTCTAAAAGTGCAATAGTATCCCAAGGATGCCACAGATACAAAGGTGTAGACATGGAAAATTTACCCATCAAGATGAGTCATTTTCCTTAGATCCTTAGTTTTCCCCTCAAATTTTCCAAGTGCAAGATTTCCCCCATTTTTCCTCTTTTTTTTCCTTGTTTTTCCTTAGCCTTTCCAAATTTGCACCCAATCCTTATGGGGTGCAAATTTGGCATGCCAAATTCGCACCCTATAAGGACTAGGTGCAAATTTGGTAATTTAGGTTTTTTCTCTCAAAAACCCTTTTTAGCATCGACTCTTTGTGATGTCAGCCCTTGCTCGGGGTTAAGTTTTATTTTCCTACCTTTTCCCCCTCCAAACCTCTTATAAATAGAGGGATTGAATCCTCTTTTTCTCCTAACAAGTTCCCTAGCAAGTTTTGATCTATGATCCTAGTGTGCAACAAGTTGTGAAGTTCTTCTGTGAAAAGTGCTCTTGACAAATCTCTGCTTTTGGATTGTTGTGTTGCTTTGCTTCTATGCTTCTTGTGATTAGCTACCCTTGGTGAACAAGTGGAGGAGTCTTGACAATAGGAGAGGTCTACCATTTTGGTCACTACCTTCACTTTCTCATTGCTCCTTGCTTTCTCCATCAACTAATCAAGTTTTTATGCATTGTTAGTCTATTTCAAGCTTTTATTTCCTATTTTGCATCACATTTTTGGCATTTTGTAGGCTAAAAAGTCTTCTAAACAAAATTCACACCTAGTCCATATAGGGTGCAAATTTGGCAAGCCAAATTCACACCCACCCTTTACAGGGTGTGAATTTGGTCAATTAGGGATTAGGGGTAAATTTTTTCTCCCAAAACCTTAATTTATATTTTGTTAGCTTTTGATTAAGTATGCTATGGGAGATAGCACTCACAAGATGCAAAAATATAATGAAGTTCAAAAATGACTCAAAAATATGCTATTAATAGAACTCACGAAAATATGAAACTAATATAATAGATAGCAATCCTACTCTACTAGTGTTTGCACTAAGCAATGCACTCTCAAACACACTTACGCTATTCACTATGGGACATATATATAAGAAGATAGGTAACTTGTCCAACACTCTACCTAGCTGTACAAGGGGACACCTTACACATTGACACTTGTGCATTTATTACATTACTTGAAGTAACTTGCTAACTACCCCCTAAAGTAACATTCTACTCTAGCTATGTACCAAGTGTGGTACATTTACATAATCCAAATTATGTAATATACTCTAACACCCCTGTGTATTACATTATTTGGGTATTGAAGAATTTAGTCTTCAATATGGATCCTCATCTTGGTTTTGAAATTTGAGCTATTCTCTTCTGATTCCTTCATAGTCTTCTTTGTTTGAATTTGGATGAGTATCTTCATCTTGTTCAAGTTCTTCTTCTTTGTTTGGTTCAATCTTCAATTTATTCTTGGAGCTCATGTGTCTTTTCTCCTTGCTCCAATCTACTACCTTCTTGTATACTTGATCAAATGAATGGTTAGTATATTTCAATCTTTAGAAAATTCTTGTATAAGAATTTTCCTTTTTCCTCTGTTCCTAGAATCATGTTGTCCTTTATTTTCCTGTCTAGAAACTTTTGCTTCATCACTTCCATTCTTTGATTCTTGTGTATGAATATGGAAGGTAAATTTGGATCACAATTGATCCATTTTATTTTTTCATTCCTTGCAATATGCTTCTCAGAAAATACATTAATGTTGTTTTGAACAACAATATATTGGGTAAATCCAAATACATATAGATTATATGTATCATTATTAATAGGTCTTGTGGCTTCTATTTCATGCTTGGATTATACCATCTCTCTACTTTTAGTTAGCTTGATTATTGAAATGTGGCTTGCAATTAGCTCTTTCAAACTATGAACACTTGAGACTTTAAGGCAATCAAACCAATGTGGATTTCCTGTTGTATTCATAATTGCTTTAGCTTTGAAGGTTATAATCCTTTGAGCTTGAATTCCTTATGGATCCCTATTTATTAGAGAATGCTAAGTGCTTGATAGTTCACCTTTTGAGTTGATTTTACAATATTTTGTAAATGATAATAATCAACTTCTATTTTCCCTTATTTCTCCTCTTGAAGTAGGCACTAATGGAGTTATTTATAGTTGATTTCCTTTTGTATCTTTAATGTGGAAATGAGACAAGTATAATAAAATTCAACTCTATAAGTAAGCAATAAATTGCTTCTCTATCCTTAATTCAATTTTCTAAATTCCAAGTTCCTAAGGTTTGATGTAGTATACCTTATAACTCCCTAATTTGGAATATTAGAAAATTATGATATTTGCAATATAATAATAATTTGTTCTTCCAAGTAGAAAGCCTTATATCTACTACTCTAGTTATTTGCAAATATTCTAAATATTAAATTCCATACAATTTGGTAATATCCTTTAAGTATAATCTCCTTTTTTTAATTTACTAAGGTTATTATGTAATAATCTCAACCTTATTTATCCTTTGTAAAATATTTGTAAAGTAATAATAATATGCCTTTGTAATGGTTATAGAGCAGTGTTATGCATAAGCGTGAAATATCATAAATTGGCTCTATTTAGGATTTAATTTTTTTTTAAAAGGCTAATTTTGGATCCTTTCACTGGGGCCCATTCGCTCGAAATTTATGGGATGGAAGTTTTTTGGGGGTAAATTCGCCCACCGTTGATAATTATGAACCTAACTTTATTTTAATTCACCGACCTCAAATTACATATGATTTTGATTTTCCTGCCCAATTCGCCTTCAAATTATAAATGATTTTATATTTCCTGCCCAAATCACCTTCAAATTATAAATGATTTTATTTTTCCTGCCCAAATCGCCTCATATACTACCCGTATATATATTGTACTAGGTACCGATAAAAATACATCAAAAATACTCTAACTCAAAAATAGCTTTGAAACAATGAAAAACTTGAGAAGGTTGTAGAGGAGTGTTTATAAAAATAAACCGATCGATTGCAGAGGAGTGTCGATCGATGCAAGATGATCGGTTGTAGAGCCATGTCTGTCGATATAAGTCGATTGGTTGCAGAGCCGTGTCTATCGGTGTAAGCTGATCAGTTGTAGAGTCATGTCTGTCGATATAAGTCGATCAATTGTAGAGTCATGTCTATTAGCATAAGTCGATCGATTGTAAAGTCATGTTTGTCGGTATAAGCCAATTAGTTGTAGAGTCATGTCTATTGGCATAAGCCTATCGATTGCAAGGATTATCGATCAAAATTTGTCTATCGATTGTAGAAGTATCGATCGGTATTAGTCAGTCGGTTGCAAAATTATGTCAATCGACATTAATCATGCCTACAACCGATCATCATGCTTATAGCCTATCATCATGACTATAACTGCTTGTCATACCTATAGTTTATCGTCATGCCTACAACTGATCATCATGTTTGCAATCTATCTTCATGTCTGTAGCTGATCGTCATGCCTATAGCCTGTCATCATGTCTACAACCGATCGACATTCCTACAACCAATCGTCATGCTTGTAGTTGATCGTCATGCCTACAACCGATTGGTATATCTATAGCTGATCGTCATACATGCAACTGATCAGCATGCCTATAGTCGATCAACATGCCTACAACCGATTGATATGCATGTAGTTGATCATCATACATGTAGTCGATCGGCATGCCTGCAGCCGATCGTCATACCTATAGTCACTCGTCATACCTGCAGCCGATCGACATACCTGCAGTCGATCGACATTCTTGTAGTTGATCGACATTCCTGCAGCTGATCGACATTCCTGCAGTCGATCATCATTCCTACAACCGATCGACATTCCTTTGTCATACTTGCAGCCGATCGTCATTCCTACAGCCGATCGTCATGCTGTCGGTCGTCATGTCAGCCTAAAGTCTTTCATATAGGCCTAAAGATTTTAAGTATGCCGTACATTTTTTAGATTTTGTAAATCGATATTCATAGCCCCCAACACAAATAAATTTGCCACGGTTTGAAATTGTTTGGAGACAAATTAATAAAATTGACCATGATTTAAATTTTTTTGAAAATAAATAAATGCAATTTGCCATGTATACTTCTACAAATATCATCGGGATTCCAAGACAATTCGTCTTGATTTTATAAATATATTTTGGGGCTGATCCATTATGCATAACCCTGTTATAGAGAAAGCTAAATATTTGTTACCATCATGACCTGAATGTTGCTTGGCGATCAATGACTAGTTTGCATTTGATATTTATGACTAAATTTTTTAGGTTCTTATATGGCGTGCGATCTCTTACATATTTCCAAAACCATGTGAGCTAACTGATGTGTGACTATTGGAGATGATGTGGTGGTCAATGGCTACTCGAGTATTTGGTTTTTGATTGATTTTTTGGCACCTTGAGTGTGTGCTTTGAATGCTATGTCTTCCAACAGTGTATTTCCTCTACTTACCTTTTCAATGGTGTAATCCATGTTGTATGGCTTCCGATTTTAAATTACTCGCATGTTTTGAAGTTTTTAATGCTCAAAAGTCAAAGAAATGTTACTTTTAGCCTCAACAATGGTTTCCTTTTGCACCTTTTGACTAGGTGATAATGATTTTGATCACTTTGTTATGTGTGTTGGGTAAATAAGGACTCATTGGCACCCTCTAAAATTTGTAACATCTTATATGATCATGATATACATGTTTTTTGTGATATGATCTATCTAATTATTTCACCAACTATTCTTTAGTGTGCATATAGCAACAACCTTTTAGTCAATCTTCAAATCTTCAACTGCATGCTAGGGTTTGACTGTCACTTCATTCCTCCTTCCTTCATTGAATCCTTCAAGATACTATCGGTGCTTCCTTGTAGAGATAATTATATTATTGTATTCTATCTTCAGATTACATCTACCAATGTATGGTAATTCCTTTGATGTTGTGGACATATAAATTTTCTCAATAGATGATTTGCTTCTTCTTTTATGATAGTGTTGTAGGCACTTGTAATAGTAATGAAGGTGGCTTCGATATCCCTTTTATAGTGATATTACTCCTTCCTTGTAAGTTATTTTGATATCTCTTTGATGACAATATTACTCCTTCCTTGATAGCAATGGTATTACTTGAGCATTCAATGCTTGTCAAGCGTTGTAATCGATGGTTGATGACAGTAGTAGAATGTATGTCCTTTGACTCTTTAACATCGTGCCTTTAATTAAATTTTGCTTTAAAACCTCTTCTTTGAATTTTATTATACCTATTACACTTGCTTTAACCTCACTTGGTGTTCGCTCAACATGATTATTCTCTCACTTGCACTGTGTGGCTTGATTCAATGTTCCCTCTCTGCGTGGCTCTTCGTATATTTGGATATTAGAAATGAGCACTTGATGTATTCTTATCTCTCTAAATATGTAGTACTTGTATGGTGTTGGAATCCCTATTATAATACTGGTTTATGATAATGCTCCTTATTCTATCTTGCTTACATGCTTTTGTGCTTCAAATATTCATTGTTTGTGCTTACACTATTCATTGTTTGTGCTTACACTATTCGTTGTTTGTGCTTAAACTATGTAAGAAGCCTTTAATGCCCATGTATTAATAGTGATATCTTTTGACATAGACTCCTTGAGGTATTATGTTCTTCTTCTTGATTTGGACAAGTGACACTTAAGTTGGTGGAGATTGCACCTTTGATTTTGATTTCAACGTTCAAAGTGCAACGATGAGTATGGCATAACTTATTTGCTTGCATTTATTTCCTAACGCTCCAATATGAGCGTTATACCTTGTTGGGCTCTTATATGAAGGATATAATATCCTCTTTTATGTGCCAAGTGACAATTACATGCTTTATTCTCCAACATCCTTCTTGAAATTCTATAACTCCTCCAGTGAATGCAAGTTATGCATTTCTTTTCTCCAATGCTCTACTAGTGGATGCTAGCTTGCACTTACAGCGATGTTCTTCTTCCTACATTGGTGCCAAAGTAACTTCAATATGGATAAGATGGCACTTTTTAATTGCTACTTTGATGGATCTCTTTCTTGTTGGTTGTTAGGTGCTTGAATGAGGTAATCTTCCCTTGCTAATTTTTATGGCTTTCCCTTGCTTTGTATGCAAATTTTCTTGTAGATTTTTCATATTTTGTATGCTAATTTCTAAGTTGCTATTCTAACTTGCTTTATGATGGTTGTAATGCCTCTGATTTGACTACAAATTTTCTTCGGTTGGAGCGTTTATCAAATGATTTTGAATGGTGTTTTGAACACCTGAAACCCAGTGCATGTGAACCCAAAATTTGCTCCTCTTATACCTCTCTTATTTCTCCAAGAATAGATGTAGGATTTTTGCAATGATAGTATCTTCAAGACACTTAATAATATGACCTCTTTTTGGGGTATTATGGTGCTCCAATATAGTATTGATAATAGATCTTATTTTTGCACCAAAGCTTAGTATGCTTCTTGTCTCTTTTGATGCTATTTATTTGATTTAACAACTTCAGTGTTGTGTAGATGGATTTGCTCCTCGTTGTATAGCTTGAGGAGTCTATGTAAGATAATCCAAAGATTTTATTTTTAGCTTTTGGATATGGTTGTTACTTGCTCTATTATTTTGAGGGTAATGTATTGTTGCCTTTCCTTTTTTTAGACAACACTAGAATCTCACTTTTTCACTTGGGTAGTTTAATAACAATGAACCCAAGCAAATAATCAATATAAGTAGTATGCTAGAGAGATTAATATTTGCACTAACCTTCACTGTAATATTTAGTGCACTTCTAATAATATTTAAGAGATACCTAATATAGTGCAACTCAAATCACCTTATTACTCCTTAAGAAACTTTATAATATGCACTAATACTAACTCTTAAAGAATTCACAAATGCTTTAGTAATATCTACAATCTAATATAGTCTTCTTAGTAGTAAGTAGATAATAGGAAGATGATATTTTTATTTTTGTTGAAATATATCCAACTCCTATTTTATTTGTGCAGGTGATAACCTTAAAATTAATTCCTTTTGAACACCTTGAAGAATATATAACGCAACCTAATTTTTGCAAATTCTAAATTCTAATAATGGTGCTTTAATGGAACTTAATAATAATCCTAATCAAAGTTCAACTAATAAACCTATTTGCACCCAAGTTGCTTACCTTTATTGATATATAGATGAAGTATTGCTAGGTGATTCGATTCACCTTATTGCTGCATTGAAACTAGATGGAGTCGTGGCTCTACTTGACTATCTTCTTCCTTCACCAAATTGTAGTTCTCTAATGCTCTTAACTTACTGCTTGATTCTGTAATGAATGATCTGATTCACTAAGTCTCTGTCTGGTATGCTGGCTGCTCATAGCTATGAATCCTTATGGTTTCTTACCTTGAAAGTGTAGTATATGGATTCAACTTCTCCTTCAGGATGTGGCCTGGAACTCTAAAGTTTTGTAGCTAGTAATGTTGTCTTGATTACTACCCTCTACCATATAATCTATCCATTGTAATGTTCTTCTTCGAGAATGTCAAATTATGACTTCAAATAGAACTTTATTTCCAAGAATCTAAAAGTCTTCAAGTCTTCAAAAATTTCCTCTCTAAATTTTGACACAATACTTGCCAAATATTTCTCCTTTGGGCTTGTTATCGGAAGGCAAAAATTGTCCCAATTCCTTCACTATCAGAAACTTATCCTTGGTAGTGGATTTCTCCAATGAGTTCTCCTAGGAACTCCTTTTGATGTTTTTTTCTAACTTCTTCAATAAGGATCTCCAAGCCTTTTTCTTGAGACCTCTCCAAGGTCTTCTCATTTTTTATTCTTGAGACCTCTCCAAGATCTTCAATCTCATAGCTTCTTTGGTCTTCTTAATGAGACATTTCCTTCAACCTTATTTTTTGGAAGTTTTGGTAATGAGATCTTCCTTTTGGATCTCTGGAATGTGCTACTACTAGAATTAGGTACAATACCTTGCTAGTCCTTCTTAAATATTCCAATACTGTAAGTTCTTCAATGAGACCTTTATGGGTCTTTTAAACTTCCTTTTAAATAAGTCTTTAATTAGCAAGGAGATCTCCAATCTCCTACCTTATCTAGAATCTTCTCTAGAGTCTCTTATTGAATCTTGCAACAAGGTTTCTAGGGCCTTCTATCAATCAATCCTAATACTATAGCATTTTGCATGCAACGACGCACAAAAGCAGATCCAGTTTGTAAAGATGTTATAGAGTTCATATTGATAGTAGTAATAGTGATCTCTTATATCTATCCCTATTCCTATAGATCTACCATAGCTCTGATACCACTATTAGATTTTGATTAAGTATGCTATGGGAGATAGCAATCACAAGATGCAGAAAGATAATGAAGTTAGAAATGACTTAGAAAATATGCTATTAATGAAACTCATGAAAATATGGAACTGATACAATAGATAGCAATCCTACTCTACCAGTGCTTGCACTAAGCAATGCACTCTCAAGCACACTTACTCTATTCACTATGGGTCATATATAAGAAGATAGGTAACTTGGAAAACACTCCACCTAGCTATACAACAAGATACCTTACACATTTACAACTTGCACATTGACACTTGTGCATTTATTACATTACTTGAAGTAACTAGCTAACTACCCCTAAAGTAACATTCTACTCTAGATATGTACCAATTATGGTACATTTACATGACCCAAATGATATAAGAAGCATTTTTGAATGGTCAGTTAAAAGGACCAAGGGGGATTGACTGCTATGCCTCCAAGCTCATTCACATAGTGGCCTAAGTAAGCCCCCAAACACTGATTAATTTTTCCAAGGGTTTTGAAGCTATCTTGCAAGTTTTGAAGTTGTTGGATATGTTAGGACAAAAGTTAAAAGCTGGGATCAAACACCAAATTGATTAAGTGCTTTTGTTAGACTTTTAGGCTATTTTCTATTTGCATTTTATCCATTTCTATTCCAAATTTGGATCATAATAAAAAGAAAAATATTTGACTTTATTTCTAGGCATTTGAAAGAGAAAAGGAATATAGTTTGCATCTTAGGTCAAATCTATTTGTGCATTATTTTAAAACCTTATTAAAAAGAAAAGGATTTAATTATTTTCAAACTAGGGTTTTAGTTCTCATTGAAATCAAAAATCATCCTTGGAATATCTTTTTGTTTGATTGCATCATTTTTTTCCCTACATTATTCTTTTATTTCTCATAGCTTATATCTTAGAAAGACCAAACATAGGTTCTTGTTCAAATTATCACATCAAACATTTCCTTCCATAACTTGAAGTGAGTCCTAAAATAATTCTTGGTGAACCCTTTGATACCTTGAGTCCTTGAGTGTATAGGATATAACATACCCCTACAATCACCTTGACTCCCAACATATCCAACTAAGAATCATACGCGGTCTCCTAAAATAAATTATTTTGTGTGTCTTTCGCTAGTTTTAGATCTCCCTTTATCTCTCCTATCCTTTTTCTTAATCCTAATGGCTCCCAACCTTAGGATTAAGTGAAGTCTTTTAGAATCTAATTAGATTCCCCAAGAAGATGATTATATTGATAGGAATAATCCCAATCTAGATGTGAAAGAGGACATAGAGATCAATAATGACCTTGATCCTATTGAGGGGTCTAACGAACACCTTGCCTTTAAATCATATGATCATATCTGGAATTTAATTAAATATCATAGGGATGATTTGATTAAGGCTATGTATGAAGAAGCCTAACTTGAAGAGGCTGGGACATCTCATCATCAAACCATTCCTCCTCAAAATATTTGAGTCAATCCTTTGTTTGAATCTTCTCATGATATTAATCCATTTCATAAACCAACATATGCCACTACTATAACCACCAATTTTGGGGGAATTCCATAAATTATTCCAGCTAGTAGTGCACCTCAAAATCATGTTCAATTACCTCCTCATTCTATTCCTCCTTATAAAATTTCTTCTATTCCACAAAATGTTAGCTATCCTCCACAATATGATATCACATAAAACATCCCATATCATAACCCATACCATAACAGTGTTAATGTTTCTAACATTAGCCAAAATCCTTTTCAAAAAGCCACCTATAAACCTCTAGGGAACCTAGTGGTATTGCACAAAAACAATCCTGAGATGCAAAGCTTAAAAAATATAGTGGAACAATTGGTTCCAAGAATGAATATGCTTCAACCACCAAGTTTCACTTATGACTACAAGGAAATGTGCAATCAACCTCTAGACCCTATGGTTGTTGCTAGACCATACCCTAAGTATTTCCTAATTCCAATATTATCTATCTATAAGGGAACAAAGGACCCAATTAAACATTTAAGGATGTTTAGAACAACATGCCATGATATTATATATGATGCCATTTGTTGCTAAAAATGTTTCCTAAGAGCCTTGGTGGTATGGTATTGGAATGGTATTATCAACTACCTCATCATTATTTAAGGAATTTTGAAGAGACAACTAGGTTATTCATTCAAAAATTTGGAGCTTGTATTGAGAAAAATGTGACTATGCAAGATTTATATCTTTTGAAGCAAGGTAAAGATGAAATTTTCTAAGAGTTTTTGGCTTGATGGATAATTTTAGTTGGAAAATTAAGATACACCTTAACTCCTTGAGACATGTTAGATATATTTATTTAAAATTTACAAGAATAGATCTCATATGAATTGGAAACAATAGTTACCTCTTTTGAACAAGCAATTGATTTGGCAAGAGTAGAGAAAGCTCTTATTCGAAGAGGTCAACTTAAATCAAGAAAATAAGAGGAAAGTGCCATAGAAAGTCAATATAATAATAAGCATGTAGTTGGTGATGGGGTAACAGATAATAGGTAAACCAACAATGTTAATGCTACTAGTACCTTGTAGAATATGGTACTTAGTATACCTCAAAAACCCCCACCAAGGAATTTCACTAGACTCAACATGCCTATAAAAATGTGAAGAACACAAGCTTATACTGAGAGGGGGGTGAATAGTATAAGACCAATTTTTACTTTTCCTTTCAATTCAATATTATTTAGTGTATAGATAGCAGTAATAAAAGCAATGCATAAAACACCATACACAATAGAGACACCACAATTTACGTGGTTCACCCAATGTGGGCTACTCCACGGAGAAAATATTTTACTAAAATTTTCTCAATCAATCTCTTTGGGAATCCTTCCCAATTACAATATTTATGGACCTCTGTCCAAAGGAGATGTTGATCCCCTAATCTCAAGTTCGTGGATCTCTTCCACAGGAAAACTCTTTCCCATTCTGCTCTGGCTAGTGATCTTCTAGAAGACTCTGTCTCTTTGTTACACTGACTGGTGGATCTCTCTCCACTTGAAGACTCCTCACTCAGATCTGTCTTCAAATTTCTTGGTTGTTTGATCTCTATCCACTAAGATTCTATCCTCTATACTCTATCACCTACAAAGCTTTGTTAATAGGTTCACTCAGAACCTACTCAAATCTTCTCAATAAGCTCACTCAGAACCTACTCAAATCTGCTCAATAGGCTCACTCAGAACCTGCTCAAATATGCTCAACAATCTCACTCAGAACTTGTCCAAATATGCTCAATAAGTCCTCTCTAGGACTTGCTCAAATATTCTCAATAAGTCCTCTCTAGGACTTGCTCAAAACTTCTCAATAAGTCCTCTCTAGGACTTGCTCAATTTTGCTCAATAAGTCCTCTCTAGGACTTGCTCAAATATGCTCAATAAGTTCTCCATAGGACTTTCTCAAATCTGCATAGCAAGCTTCCAAATAAGCTTACTCAAAATTAGTCCACAAGCCTTCTCAAAGACTTGTCTCAAATATGCTTAACAAGCTCACACAAAACTTGTTCAATCTCATAGAATCATAAAGAGAATTGTTAGAGACTCAATATGTTCTATACTTAATGCTCTCAATATCTCAACTCAAATCAATCTCATAGAAGCATAAAGAGAATTTTTATAGACTCAACATGTTCTATACTCAAATCCAATCTCAACTCAAATCAATCTCATAGAAGCATAAAGAGAATTGTTAGAGACTCAATATGTTCTATACTCAAATCCAATCTCAACTCAATTCAGAATATAGAATAGTTTATTTCATGGAACTTGTGTTGGAAAATTACCATTAGTAAAAGGTTAAAAAATTATTTTACCTTGGGTAAAGGTAACTTACCTTTTACCTTACCTGGACGGCAGTGGACGACAGCATTTGGGCGGCAAGAGAATTCACGTTAACCTTCTTTTCCCCCAATTTCTCCTTTCCCCCCTTTTTCTCTCAAATGGTTATTTGAATGTTTATTTAATCAATGTAACCTTATGATTATTGTTAGAATGCAATTTATCGTTTTATCTCCACACTTACCTCTCACATTTGGTATCGTAGCGGAGAGCCGAGACCGGCCCGAATCCCGAGGCGATGGGGCCCGTAGTTCGAGGCGGAGGCACGGATCCCGAGGCAGCCCGTAGGAGCCGAGGCGGCATGGATCCCGAGGCGGCCCGTAGGAGCAGATCGGCATGATTCTCGAGGCACTGGTGGAGCTGGACGAGGCGGCCCGTAGGAGCAGCAGATCGACATGATTCCCGAGGCACTGTTGACGTGGCTGGCATCCTGCACGTAGCCCGAGGCACTGGTGACGTGGCATGGCGACAAGTGACCTACACGCGGCCCGAGGCTAGTTGACGTGGCGTGGCGTGGCACGGCGACGTGTGACCTGGCGCGCGACCCGAGGCATGTCGACGTGTGACCTGGCGCGCGACCCGAGGCATGGCGACGTGGCGATCCGAGGCAAAAAGTGTTCTATGTTGTAAGCGATTGCCCGTAGGCAATCAAAGCACTATACGTGCTTTGCTCTTTTTAAAGAGCAAGAACATCGCCTCACGGGCGATGTGGGACTAAAGTCCCAAGAAATTAAAAGCTTCGCGCCGAAGCGCGAAGCCAATACTAGCTTCGCGCTCGACGCGAAGGCTATAGGCCAGGGAGCCCGCATAGCTCCCGGATCAGCCCGGTAGCATAGCGGCTACCCTTAGCCTTGACTCCCGCGAGGTCGAACGTTCGATCCTCGACGGGGTCAATTTTTTTTTAGCCTCGCGTGATTTAGTGAAGGCCATTGGGCAGGGAGCTCGCTTAGCTCCCGGATCTGCCCGGTAGCACAGCGGCTACCTACTGTCTTGACGCCCGCGAGGTCGCAGGATCGATCCTCGGCGGGGTCAATAGTTATAAAATTTTAAAAAAAAAAAAACTATAAGGAAATAGTTTAAATTTTAATTTTTTTTTTGTAATTTCCTAAGAGGAAATATCTGTACAAGTTAATTTTTTTTTTCAAAGTTGATAATAGAAATTTCCTAAGAGGAAATAATTGTAAAAGTTTTTTTTTTAAAAAAACTTTGAAAGTTAAAATTTTTTCATTATTATTTCCTAAGAGGAAATCTTTGTAAAAGAAAATTTCTGGGAAATTTTCTTAAATGATAAGATCGGAAGGATGTTATCATGCCCTCTGCAAGTTGTTACTGAGAACAAACGCTGAAAACTTTGATAGGCACGTGAAAACACTAGGACTTAATACAATTTTTTCACAGTTGCAAAACGCCGTTATTGCACACCAGAGAAATCCTGATCTAGGATACGAGCGTATTCGGAAGATAACTCCTTTGGCAGAAGGTTTGAACAATCCGACACAGTGGCAATTGCTCCACAAGGATCAGAATATACTCATTATAGTAATTCAGTTGAAATCCTACAAACTCCTTCTGAAATAATATTGATCAGTGACGATGATGAACAAGTCGTTGACAATTTTGTAATTGCTGAACAACAAGAGTGAGTTGTTTATGATTGTAAATCAAGCAAGGCTTGATAGTTTGTAAAGTATTTTTTGAAATAAGACTATATAAGAGAGGTTTCTTGTTTTAGTAGATAATAATGGGATCACATAATAATCTACCAATTCCCGAATTCAGTGGGGATAATTATGAGTACTGGTCCATCAAGATGAGGACATTACTCATCGAAAAAGGACTATGGGATATTATTGAAGACGGTTACATTGCTCCAACAGATTGGACTACTTTAAGTGCAAATGATAAGAAGATCTACAAAGATGCACAGAAAAATAATTCTTTTGCCTTATACCATCTTCAATCAAGCATTAGATCCAAGTATCTTTCCTAGAATTGCATCTTACTTAACTGCTACAGATGCATGGAATGCCTTGAAAGAAGGATTCCAAGGAAGTGATAAAGTAAAGCAAGTCAGGCTTCAGACCTTGAAAAGAGATTTTGAAAATCTTAGAATGAAGGAAAATGAAAGAGTCGGAGACTACTGTGTACGAGTCAAAGCAGTAGTTGATATGATGCAAACTTTAGGTGATGACACAAAAAATGAAACAATTGTGAAGAAAGTGTTGCGAACACTTCTTCCTAAGTGGAATCACATTGCAATCATAATTGAAGAATCCAAAGACCTTTCTACTCTTACATTTGATAGTTTGATTGGATCATTAACATCACATGAAGAGCGACTTCAAGGACCACCTTCAACAAGCTATGGAGGTGATGACAAAGCTTTCACTTCGAATGAAACTGCAAGACGAGGACAAGGACAAGGCCGAGGCAGAGGACAACAACAAAGAGGCAAAGGACAAAGCAACTCCTACAGAGGAGGAAATCAACACAGAGGTGGAAATCAAAACAGAGGAGCCAATCAGAACCAAAGCGGCAATGCAGGCCGTGGAAATCAAGGACGAGGAAGTAACAAGACTAAAACAACTTGTTTCAATTGTGGGAAACAAGGCCACTTCGCTCGTGACTGCTGGTCAAAGACTTCAAAAGATCAAAGCAGTCAATATGGCTCATTCTACGGAGAAGAAGAAGGTCCACCAAACCTTTTTCTCTCTTATGGACAGCCAGATCAAAATCTAAATGATACATGGATTTTAGATACTGGTTGCTCCAACCACATGAGTGGCAAAGAAAATCTCTTTGCTACATTAGATTCAAATTACAAATCTCATGTTAAGTTAGGGGATAATAAATCCTTGCAAGTTGAAGGCATAGGAGCTATGGAAGTTCCAACAAAAGAAGGCCTTAAAAATGTGAATGACATATACTATACTCCACAGCTACAACACAATTTGTTGAGTGTTGGCCAAATGATGGAGAAGCATTACAAATTAGTTTTTGATGAAAGAAAATGTACAATCTTTGATAAAAACAATTGTAACCGGGTCATCACAAAAGTACCTATGACAAAGAATAGGTTGTTCCCTCTAAAATTTGGTGAGCCAGGGGGAGCTCAACTTGCCAACCTTGCTATTACAAATCCGAGTGAATTGTGGCACTTGAGATATGGTCACCTCAATTCCGCTAGCTTGAAAATGTTAACATCACAAGCTATGGTGACAGGACTACCAAAAATTCCAGAACATAAGAAGGTATGCGAAGCATGTGCTTTGGGAAAGCACTCCAGAACGAAGTTTCCAAGAGGCCGAGCGTGGAGAGCAAGCTATCCTCTTCAGCTAGTACATTCGGACATCTGTGGTCCAATGCAAACAAAAAGCCTTGGAAACAATTCTTATTTTCTAACATTCATAGATGATTATTCTAGAATGTGTTGGCTCTATTTTCTGAAACACAAAGATGAAGCATTTGATTGCTTCATAGACTTCAAAAATAATGTAGAAAAGCAAAGTGACTACTATGTCAAATGTCTTCACATTGATAAAGGAGGAGAGTACTCCTCAAATGAATTTTTACATTATTATAAGCAAAATGGGATAAAAAGGCAGTTCACCACTGCCTATACCCCACAGCAGAACGGTGTGGCCGAGAGAAAGAACCGCACCCTTGTTGAAATGGCACGCACAATGCTTCAGGCAAAGCATCTCACAAACAGCTATTGGGCAGATGCAGTGAGAACTAGTGCATATATTCTAAATAGAAGTCCGACTTCTAGTTTAGATGGTATCACTCCTTATGAAGGATGGTACGGTAAGAAACCCAATGTCAAACATTTCAGAGTATTTGGTTCTTTAGCTTATGCACACATTCCTAAGGAAAAGAGAAAGAAGCTTGATCCAAAGAGTCAAGCATGTGTTTTTGTAGGGTATTGTGATTCAACCAAAGGGTATAGATTGTACAATCCCATGACACATAAAATCATTATCTCCAGGGATGTAATTTTTGATGAAGGGGGAGAATGGGGTCATAAAAAATTTGTTGATTTTGACTCTAATTCAGATAGTTCCACATTAGTACCTCCCACATTGGTACAACCTAAGAAAAGCAATGGAAAAAGTCCTCCTCCACAAATTCCACATCAGGAAACTTCATCAAGTACATCAAGTGGTACACCAAGTCCAAGAAGGACTTCTTTGTTGGCACCCCCAAATTCTCCAAAATGATTTCATAGATCTGTAAGCGCTCCAAGTCCGATGGAGATAGATCCAGTTTCTCAAAGGAAAGAGACAAATAGAGGAAAGCGCATACTACAGAGTCATCCATCTTCTCAAATGTTGGATAGGAATTTCCAACAAAGATACACTAGGAGTCAAGCTAGTGAGATGGACGACATTTTGTCAAGACTTGAAAATCTTCAAATGTCAGGGGATGATGAGTCTCATGAACCAAGGGGTGATGTAGTCAATTATGCTTTGTTGGCTGCTGCACAGCTAGAACCATCTAGCTATGAAAAAGCTTGTACTGAAAGTATATGGCAAGATGCCATGGAAGAGGAAATATCCTCAATTAAAAAGAATGATACTTGGGAGCTTGTGAAGCTTCCCAAGGGAAAAAAATGTGTTGGATGTAAATGGGTCTATAAGACCAAATTCAATGCCGATGGAAGCATTGAAAGACACAAGGCAAGATTAGTAGCTAAGGGTTTTACTCAGAAATATGGAATAGATTATGAGGAAACCTTTGCTCCAGTTGCTCGACAAGAAACAATCAGAATCGTTCTTTCCTTGGCAGCCCATAAAGGATGGAAAATTCAACACATGGATGTGAAAAGTGCATTTTTAAATGGATACCTGATAGAAGAGGTGTATGTTCAACAACCTCAAGGTTTCCAAGAACCAAGAAAAGAGAATCTTGTTTATAAATTGAAAAAAGCACTTTATGGCCTCAAGCAAGCACCACGAGCATGGTACTCACGAATTGACAGCTATTTCAACAAATATGGTTTCACAAAAAGCAAGAGTGAACCAACGCTATACTACCTGAAGAATGGAGTAGATATCCTCATAGTTTGTTTATATGTGGATGATCTAATATTTATGGGTAGTAATAATAAAATGAATATGGAGTTCAAAAACTCCATGATGAATCAGTTTGAGATGAAGGATCTCGGATTAATGAGATACTTCCTAGGAATGGAAGTACATCAATCAAAGAATGGGATCTTCATATGTCAACAGAAATATGCTCATGACATGATCAAGAAATTTGCTATGCAAGCAAGTGCAAATCAGCCGCAACACCAACCGGACATGGAATCCAGCTAAGCAAAGAAGATGGAGCACCAAAAGTTGACTTGACCAATTTCAGAAGCATGGTTGGGAGTTTAATGTTTCTCACCAACACTAGGCCAGATTTACAGTATGTTGTTTCTCTTGTATCACGGTTTATGGCATGCCCATCCGAGCCGCATCTTCAAGCAACCAAACGAATTTTACGATATGTAAAAGGTACATTGGATTTTGGAATCCATTACCACAAGTCTAACTCGTGAAGTTAATTGGTTATAGTGACAGCGATTGGGGCAGTAATATAGATGACAAAAAATCTACATCAGGGAACTGTTTTAGTCTAGGTTCAGGACTAATAACTTGGAGTTCCAAGAAGCAATCTGTTGTAGCATTATCATCTACGAAGCTGAGTACATAGCCATTACTCATGCTAGTACTCAGATCCTCTGGTTGAGGAAAATCCTTGAAGAGATTGGCAAAAAACAAATTGGTCCAACCAAACTGAATTGTGATAATATCAGTGCCATACAGTTGGCATATAATCCGATCCACCACAAAAGGTCAAAACATTTTGATATGAAGTATCACTTCATAAGAGATATGGTGGAACAACAGATAGTTGAGCTTCAATATTGTTGCACTTTGGATAATCTAGCAGACATCTTCACCAAAGGCATGGCTAAAGCTCAATTTATAAAGCTGAGAGACTATATAGTCAGTCCTCTCAACTTTAAGGGGGAGAATGTTGGAAAATTACCATTAGTAAAAGGTTAAAAATTTATTTTACCTTGGGTAAAGGTAACTTACCTTTTACCTTACCTGGACGGCAGTGGACGACAGCATTTGGGCGGCAAGAGAATTCACGTTAACCTTCTTTTCCCCCAATTTCTCCTTTCCCCCTTTTTCTCTCAAATGGTTATTTGAATGTTTATTTAATCAATGTAACCTTATGATTATTGTTAGAATGCAATTTATCGTTTTATCTCCACACTTACCTCTCACAACTTGAACAACCACACACATCCACTTGAATACGCTCAATCAACTCAACTCAACCAATCACTTTAATGAACAACCCTTTCTCACAAACCCTAGTCCAAGCATGTATCAACCAACTCAAAATATTTTCAACAATGGTCAACCACAAATCTCACATAACAATGATACTCATGTTCTTCTCTAACTCAATTTCAATTTCTTTGCACAACCAATGGGCTTCAACAACAATGCTTATAAAACATTCTTCACATAACAATGATACTCATGTTCTTCTCAAATTCTAACTCAGGTTTTTCACACAACTAATGGTTTCAACAACAATGCTTATAAAATAAGGTTAATAACAACTCTCAAACCAAAAAACCTTGAAGCATTAAACCAATCAATTTTGAAAAGGAAACCACAATCAATCCTTTTCACTCCAATGATATTTTCAGAAATCAACCACCCAAATCAATCAATAGGAGAATGTGCTCATATCTTTTATGAAGATGAAGAAGACTCTTTGGAAATCTGCCACAATCACAAAATTCTCTTGCCAAACTTCATGAGGGTTAGGAGAAATTACAAAACAAATATCATAACCTTTTACACCTTATTTCTCATAGTCAAAAATCACATCCACCACTAGAAAATAATTAAAAATAATTATTTCCTTAATTAATTAATCATACCATGAATATCATCACAACCATTTACCATTCCCTTATTTATCCTAAAAATCACTTTGCACTAATGCACATCTCACTAAGCTCCTTAATGCAAAAAATCCCACATCAAATAGTGAAAAATATAAGCCATAACTCATAAATCACATCACCATAGTATACCCTCAATAATGGTGCTTGAAACCTTAGCTTTGAAAAATTAAAACATTAATTATTCATTATCCAAAAATTGCGATGCCGGGCATACCTTAGAAAATAAAATATTTTTTTGGCTCCGAAGAATACGGTGACAACAAACCATGCGAAAATGGGTTTTGGGTGACTCAAACCCAAGACTTGCAGTGAGTGTGCATTTGCACTCCCTATTCCCACCAAGTGGGCTAAGCTTCCCATGTGGAAGCTATTCCACCTTATGCTCCTTATGCTTCTTCTTTTCACCCATAAGCTTTTAAACAACGAACAACGCTTCAACCAATACAATGCTAAAACGATGCTCGCGGGAATCAAACTCATGACCTCCATGCTATCAACACCTTTGCACAATCCAAGATGCCACTAGGCCACACTGCCCAATGTGATTTGGGAAGTGATCGTTGTCTGCTTTTAACCGTTCACTGCATCACATAAAACAAAACACAATCTCTTTCCTTCGCATATACCACGCAAGATTATCAATGAGCAAGGATAATCGATTTAAAAACTTGGTGGCATATTTATATGCCTTTCCCTTCGCTTGGAAACATCGGTGCTTTTAAAACTGCCCTCATGACGTCGGCGGACATGGTGAAATTTTTTTATTTAATTTTAAAATTTAAATTTAAATTTTAAATAAATTAAAATTTAAACTAAACCTTTAAAATTAAATTTCTCCATCACCGGGGCATATTTTTCGATGAAACGAAAAGCCAACTTGGGTTTTAAGAAAAACCTATTTCAAATTTGCCATCCATGGTTTTAAATAAAATATTTTATTTTTCCTGCCTTGGTTTTGATAAAAACCCTTCCTTGCACTTTCACAAAACATAGTGCATACCATCATAGATCATTTTGACATCAAATAACCTTTTGACATCAATGACAAAATTTTATCTTAGGGACTCAAAATATCCAACAAAATGGTCCTCAAACAACTCGTGGAAGCTAATATGATTGAGTTGCCTCCCATAAGGCATCTTGATACCACAATAGTTTGGTATAGGCCTGATCAGCATTGTGAGTATCATAGAGTGGAAGGGCACATGATATATTCATGTAAGAGGTTGAAACATGTGGTTGAAGACTTAATAAATAAGGGTTGTATTGTCATAAAGGAATACCAACTTAATTCTGACCATAAACCTTCAACTAATCAACCTCCTACTCAATAGACACCTATGACTAATCAAGATATGGGGATCTTCCAAAATCCCTTACCCAATCATCAACAACATACAAACATCCAGGTGTCTTATCATAATGTACTATTGACCCAAAATAACATGGTTGGTATGTAGCTACTACTACAAGGCAACAAGCTCAAGTTCAACTGACTCAGCAATCTCAATAGGAGATGATTTCTACACCCAACCAACTTTCTAGACCACATTTAATTTTGAAGAGTACCGAAAAAAGGATCATAGTTGTATATAAACCAACCTTAGTATTGAAGCCACAACCGAATTTCTCCTTAGACATTCAAAAATAGTTAATTAACACACCAACCAAGATTTTCTTCTTCGATATTTTACAAACTTCTCCTATTCATATGGAAGTTTTATTGAAGCTTCTAAGTCAATAATCTATCCTGCAAGATCTTCCTCCTAGTAACCTAGATAATTTTGTAGGTTCCCTTAGGATTAATCATATATATTTTGATGATTACAATATTCCACCCTCAAATTTTCAAGGGATTTATCCCATTTACATCACTACATGCATTGGGGATAAGTTTATCAAGAGAATTTTGGTGGACAAGGGTTCCTCCCTCAATTTATGCAATTATAAGTTTTTCCAAAATATTGGATTAAAGGAGGAAGACCTAAAAAAAATTGATGTCATGATTAAATATTTTAACAACAAATACCAAGAGGCCTGTGGTATCTTATCCCTTTCCTTAAGGTAGAACCCAAGATCTTAGATACCTTGTTTTATGTGGTATCTTTCCCAACATATTTTAATATTCTTCTTGGATGCCCTTGGATTCATTAAGGGTTTTCCATTTTATTCTTAATTAATGTTTAAAGTATGAGTTCAAATATCAACTTGTCACCATTTATGCCAACCCTCATCCATTCCAATATTGTTTGATGGTCAAGCAAGCTCAATCTATTCTTAATTTTTGTTCATTTTTTCTCTCCATAAAATTTCTTGTACTTCTCTTTTTGCTTATTCTCTTTCATCCTATAAAATCATCGAATATTTTAAAAATTTTAAAATAAATGAGGAGCCACCAACCATAATTTCATAATGGGATCAAATCAACATGTTCAATGAAAGTCCTCTTCTAGATCTAGCAAAGATACCACCTTCACCCCAAACTATGGGTTTCCCTCGTAAAAAGGATGAAGTAGTGCACATTGATATGTGTACCTTTATCTATGTGGGTACGTCACTAAAAGAAAATACCCATGGTAGCAATCCTTTTCCCATAGATCAGTCCTTTACTCATTGTTATCTATCCAATGATTACCCACTTCCTAAGTAGATCCTATCAAGTATAGGATATGCAGGTAAGGTTTAGGACCAAAATACAAAGGTATTCAAGAACCTTTGGAAGTTGAGCTTTGGAATGAGAGATGTAGCATAGGCTAAATTCCTAATAAAAAATAGCCCTTACCAACTAGCAATGATCAAATGATCACTTATGCTGAATTTTTGGATCATCATGGCTTAATAATGGGATAATGAGGATGAGGGACCGTCTTCTCCCTCTAACATTATGTTTTGTGATGTGATAAATTTGGTGCACCCTAAGTTAGTTAATATCCCATGGGAGTATTTTTAATGGGATACTCCTCTGAAATAACTTCTTCTTTTATGGGTCAGGCCCTTGTGTTACCCATGTTGAGTCTTCTAGTTCTCAAGTGGACTCTTTTCCTATGTCTCCTAAAGACCTTGAGCAATTAGGAGTAATAATTCTTGTCACTAATAAGGAAGTCACATTTAGAGTATGTACCAAATTTTATTTAGCAACTCCCAGAGAATATCTTGAAGATTTCCTCTATACTAGCCTTTTAGTTGAGGAATTTGTCCCTTGTGGTAGGAACCCAAGTTCCTAGCGGATCTATCAACGATAATTGGAATTGGATCTAAAATAATAGAATCATATTTTGGATAGAATCACCTTTGCACTGGATGAGAACCCTTCCAATGGATCAATTGATCAAATAATATTCTTATTCATGGATGATTTGTGTGAATGGCCAACCTAATATATATATATCTACCCTAAAGCTACGTTGGTGAAGATACATGATGGTTCACATTATGAAGAGACATGATGGTTCACGTTATGAAGAGATGTGATGGTTCAATTTATGAGTTAATAATATAGTAATTAAATGCTTAATAGTACTAACTAATAATGTTATAATGGAGGATCCTAACATGCCACCCTCCTTAAAAATATCTTTTTCCTCAAAGCTCAAAGTGAGGAGCTTTGTCCTTTGTTTTACAAGCAATTTTTTTGTAAGTTTTTGTACTATTTTAATGTCACTTTTTCATAGGCAATGATATCTTGAGGGTCAGAGTGTTAGTGGAGGTTGCTAGGAAAAATAGTAGAATATTCCTTAGGAGAATCATGATGACAATGGGAGGGCAACCCTTGGGGTTCCTCAAATAATTTAGAATGATGCATCAAAAGTGGTGGTAACACTTCCAAATCCTATTGGTGTTCCTTGGTAGAGCCAACGGAGGAGTGTGTAGTCACTCTGCATTGTTGTCGAATAGGTTTGACCATGTGGTGATAATGCAATATTGGTGAGGAAGGTGTGTGTAGGTCTTGTAGAGTGTATGTTTGGCCAACATTGGTCATGTTGGGTATGTCTACCCCATCCTTGCTTGGTGCATCGATCACTTTGGGTATATCAATCGTATTGTTTTCATTGGTGTGATTAGGTATTTTGGGTATTGCTTGCTCATTGTCCTCATTTTCCACATCTTCATTATCTTTCTCATCTTCCTTAGCTTCCTCATATTCCTCATCTTCCTCATATTTAGTACTATCATCAGGTGAATTTTTTGCTACTTCTACCTCAATTGCAATTTCTTCATTGGGAGAACTACAAGGAACAGTTGCATCTGAAATATATAGTTTAGGTGTAATACATTGATTGCAAATAAATTTATCATCACAATGAAATAAAAGGCCATTTTATCTTTGTGCCTTCATTTTTGTGAGGTTTATACATTTAATGGGTAATATTTGGGGTGGTGTACGTATTTTGTGATTCCCATACATGTGGTTTTGTAATTGGGTCCTTCCATTGGCAAAAATCCTCCTTTGTAATAATTTTATTTGCAAGGTCATCATTTTTTAGGGTTAACTCTGCTATTTTTCTTGCTATTTTTGTTTCAAAATCATTTTGCCATCTATTCAGTACTTGCAGGATTTCTTTCAAAATGTCTTTAAACAAACTTCCCCACTTGTGTCCAGAATTGATGCTCTGATACCAAATGGTAGAACCCTGAAGGTTCTAGCTAATATTTAATAAATAAATAAATAAAATAACATTAATTTAAAAGAATCACTTTGATAAAGAATCACTGTTTCACTGGTAGGAAGGTCCCTCCAATGTATTCAACAAAAAATTAGATATCATTCTTCATGGATGATTTGATATGGCTTCCTCTCATATCATATATATAGATTTTTCAGTCATAACTTTTCAATCATGACTTTTCAACCATGAATTTTCAATAATAATGAAATATATAATTAAAGTAATAAATAATAATTAATAAGCATGTCAAGATGTGGGATCCTAACATGCCACCTCCTTAAAAGGATCTTTATCCTCAAAAATAAAAGTAAAGAGCTTCATTGCTTGTTTTCCAAGTTGAATTTGCGCAAGTTCTTGTACTATCTTAATGTCACTTTTCCGAAGGTAGGGATATATTGAAGGTCATTGTGTTAGTGGGGGGTTTCCAAGAAAAATAGTAGAATATTCCTTAGGAGAATGGCGATGAGAGGGCAACCCTTGGGGTTCCTCAAACACTTCAGAAGGATGCATCAAAAGTGGTGGTAACGCTTCCATATCCTTTTGTTGTTCCCTAGGAGATCCAATGGAAAATGAGTGCGCAATCACCTTTTTGTATTGTTTTTTAATAGGTTTGGTCATATGGCAATAACTCACAATTGGAGGGAAATTTGAGTGTAGTTATTTTAGAGTGTAATTTTAACCATTATTGGTCACTTCGGGTATGTCTTCTCATCCTTGCTTGGTGCATTGATCACTTTTGGCATATCAACCTTATTGTTGTGTTGAGTAGTGTTTTCACCAAATTGTGAAAGCACACTCTCCGGTAGGATCTGAGTCCCAAAATCCTCTGCTTGCAAAGAAAATAATTTCTCCAAGGTTCCTGTTATGCTGATATGATGCTGTTCAAATGAAATGCTAGGAATACCTTAGGGTTTGCAAGTGGATGTTAACAAGGGGCACTGTGGTTTATTTAGTTTGAAATTACAATGGACTCAAAATGAATAATATCTATTCTCCTCTTTAGTTCTGATGGATTTTTAGCTTGTTTATTTGAATACAGTAATTAAACTGCAGAAAATAAATTAAGGGTTTAAAAAATAAAGCAAAATAAATGAAAATGAAACTAAACTACAGTGAGAATGCTGTCATCAATTTGATGAAACCAAAGATAATGAGGTTTTCTGCATGCAACCTAACCTAATGAACCTGCAAATTCGCATAATCCAAATAAATTAGGTGCTTGGTTTCTAGGGTTTCTCAACTGTAATTCCATATTTAGGCATTCGCATGAAGCAACCAAGCACACTTGCATTAAACTTCACCTAAAAGCCTTAGAAATCTGGAATGAATGATAAAACATTAAATCATGCATGCACAAAATGACTCCTTTCTCATCAATGAGATGCCAACTTTCTATATTTCTGTATTTGAATGATATGTCAATTACATTTACAGGATGTTCCAGGCATAAATATTCTAGAACAAATGAAGGAAATTGCCCAAGTGCAGGCCCAGAATGGCATGAAGCCCTTGTCTCTGCAACTCTGCAAGCAGCAATTTCCCACCCCTCTTTCAATCCGCGCTCTTGACTTTATAATCACTGAAATGGCTCTTCGATTCTCCCTGTGTCGCTTCGTTTCACCTTCCTGCATTTGACCTTTCAAATTCTCGCCTTTTCCTTGCTTTTGATTAATGCTCGATTTTGAAACGCTCGAAATCCACCGCTGCATGTAACGCCTCTGCAATACTGACACCTGTAAGCCACGTGTCCTACGTTTTCTACGTCTTCTGTAACGTCTTCCCGTGCCAAAACGTGACAAAACAACATGCAACCTGCTCACCTTTCTAGCCGCGAAAACGCGACATGTCGCGAAATCACGACATGTCGCGATATCGCGACGCTTTCCTCGTTCGTATGCCTCCGGCCATTTCTGTCGCGATATCACGACGTTTTTCACCTTCGGACCTTCATGCCACTTTTTGTCGCGATATCGCGACGTTTTTCACCTTCGGACCTTCATGCCGCAAACTGTCACGATTTCACGACCATTTTCATTTTCGTACCCCTTAGGCCACACCCTGTCACGAAATCACGACGCTTCTCTGCTTCGGGCACCTTTGTTGCATGCTGTCGCAATTTCACGACATTTTTCCCTTCCGTATGCTTGAGCTTCAACCTATCGCGATTTTGCGACGCTTTTCTCTGTCCGTACTACTTCGCTGCAATCTGTCGCGAAATCGCGACCATTCTCTCCTTCGGACCTTCTTGCCGCCACCTGTCGCGATATCGCTACCGCTTTTGCCCTCCGTACATTTTTCCAAAACCTGTCGTGAAATCACGACGCCTTTTCACTTCTTCCCCCTAGGCTGCCTTCTGTCATGATTTCATGACCACTTCTGCGCATCACGCCTTCCGGTTGATTCTGTCGCGATATCGCGACCATTCTGGCCTTTTGCCCTATTTGACTAGTTCCTATCGTGATATCGCGACATTTTCTTGCTTCGTGCTCTTTGACCTCTTTCTGTCGCGATATCGCGATGTTTTTCTGCTTTGCTCTACCTTGCTGCTTCCTATCGTGAAATCGTGACCATTTTCGTTCTCCGTACGCTTCGGCAAAACCTGTCACGAAATCGTGACCGTTTCCTCTATTTCGTACACTTTGTCGAAACCTGTCACGATTTCGCTACCATTTCCATCATCCGTACTCTTTCGTCGCAACACGTCGCGAAATCGTGACACTTCTCTCCTGCTTGGGCCACGACGGAGCAACATGTCACGATTTCGCGACACCTTTTCATTTCTGCCAGCGACCTGTCGCGATTTCGCGACACCTTTTCATTTTTGCCAGCGACATGTCGCGATTTCGTGACACCTTTTCATTTCTGCCAGCGACATGTCACGATTTCGCGACATCTTTTCATTTTTTTTAGCGACATGTCACGATTTCGCGATATCTTTTGTTTTCTTTTCTCTCTCCTCTTCCGGGCCGCGACGGGGCAACATGTCACGATTTCGCGACACTTTCCTGTTTTCGGCAGCGATGCAACGATTTCGCGACACTTTCAACACTCATGCATTTTTTCTCTTTTCTTCAATTTTAGCATCTGGGTCACCGAGATTCTTCTCTGCAAGCCTGCAAAAAGGTGGGTCCCCAATTTTGGGGTGTGTTGTGGATCAACCACAACAAATGGCGACTCTACTTGTCAAATGCTCTTGAGCATTTTAGTAAGAACCCAACTCGAAACATATCACAAACTCGCAAACATATGTTAGCACATAAGCAATATAACAAATGCCCAAAGATCGGAAGTACATGAATCATCGGAATCATCAAGTATTAGCTCGGTGTGTGCAATGAATTTCTTTCCCTATCATTTGAAATTGATCCACACTCCATTATCAGTTTTGCATGAATGCATATGTGGGATGGTGAATGATTTGTGTACCCTAATGAATGTGCTAGGAGATTTTGCTTTCATAAAAGGCATGGTCATTCTTCTATTATTATGTACAAGCATTCAAGATTGCCAAACCCTCTTAGGATCCACTAATTCATTACCTTATTGTATCCCAAAGTTGGTTATGAGTCTCTACCATCTGGAACCCATGTGCAAGTGAATGTGAAATCAGAACTTTGGGGAATCAGACTCCCAACCAACCGAGATGAGAGTTTAACCCTATCCTTACTATTCTGATTTAGAGTTCATTACCTCACTTTAAGCAAAATAATTAAACCAATTATGGAAGAAATGGTCATGCTAGTCTAACCCTCTAGACAATCAGTGGTCTTGTTTTTTAGGCAAGACATGATGCCATGCATGGGCATATCTAACCCCACAATCCAAAACTTATCTCCATTTCTTTGGACCTTGGGGATGACTACCCATCCTTTGCAGAGGACAAGTAGTACGATCCTTACAATCCAAAATAAATATGAGATGGGAAAAATTTATTTATTATTATTTTTTTTACTTCTTGGACCTTGGGGATGACTACCCATCCTGGCTAGGGACATGTAGTACGATCCTTACAATCCAAACTTTAGGTGTAAATGGAAAATATTAATTTTGTTGCTTAGACCTTGGGGATGACTACTCATCCTTTGTAGAGGACAAATAGTACGATCCTTACAATCCAAGATTTATTGTGAAATGAGACATAAGAGCTTTGGGGAATTGGATCCTCAACCTAAGCGAGATGAGAATTTATGCCCTATCCTTACTACTCCATGAAGGTCAAATCAAAGCTTTGGGGAATTGGATCCTCAACCTAAGTTCGATGAGGATTTAACCCTATCCTTACTACTCTGATTTTAGGCTTTAAGCTCTATGGAAGTGGTCAAAACCACTTGTTTTAAGGATCATGTTGCATAATAGGATAGACATGAATAACTTCTTTCGCCCAACCTTTTCCTCCAAGTTAGGTTTTGATCATTTTTCTCAAGATCCTTTTTAATGTATGAGACGTGCTTGGTTCTAGATATCTCAAGACTCAGTTTCCAACCTTAGGATTTACTTACATATATGTTATAACACAACCCTAAGAGGATTTGACATACTTTAATGGCTTGTACCTAAGATGCATATGTAACTAAGATGAGATGTATGTAAGGTGAGATGGAACATGAATGCATTATTTCTTGAATTACAAATGGAATGAATTGTCATGCAAAGCTGATTCTTTCATGCATCACAAAATCAAACAATATAACTTAAGATGCTTGTGTTACTTGTGGAGCTTTTTACAGGACAATTCCAATATTTCATATTCTCCTAACCTGAAGCATAAGTTGACATCTCAATTTTTTTTTATTTTTATTTTTTATTATTTTTTTATCAAAATTAACACACATGTCAATTGAAATCAAATCCATAACCAAAATCCTAGCTAGACTAACAATCCTAAACAATAAAAACAAAATCTGAAAATCCCCACCAAAACCAAAAGAATAATATCAAAATCTCACAACCTAAGGGCTAAAATAATGCTTTAAAATCTGCCCATTAACCGGTAGCATGAAATCTCTCCCTTCTAAGGTTTTTAGCCTGAAGGTATTCTTCCCAAGAATCTCTGAAATCTGATATGGACCTAACCAAAGACAATCAAACTTGTGATGATTCCCTTTTTCCTCATGTCTTTTGTCCCATAGTAATACCAAATCTGAAATTCTGAATGATTTCACTTTGGCCCTTCTGTCAAACCATATTTTGATAACTTCTTGGTGTTTATTCATGTGATTCATGGCCTCTTCTCTCTTTTCATCAAGGTGCAACAACTGGCTTAACCTGGCTTCAACTTGATCATCTGTCCCCAAGTACTCTTGTATGAAATGTAAGGTCTGCAACTTCAAATTTGCTGGAAATATCGGGTCTTGCCCATAAACCAAATGATAGGGAGTATTCCCTATGGACTCTTTCACTCTGGTCCTATCTGCCCAAAGGGCAAACTTTAATTGGCTGTGCCAGTCCCGCGGGTTCTTTTCCAGCAACTTCTTAATGGTATTCAACAAATTCTTATTTGAAGATTCGGCCAACCCATTTCCTTGAGGATAATAGTTGGATGCAAATTTTAAGCTCACTTTGTTATCATATGCCCAATCTACGAATTGTGTAGAAATAAAAGCTTTACCATTGTCACTGACAATAGAATCGAGCATTCCAAATCTTGTTATAATTTGATCCTCAAGGAATTTAATCACAACGTCTGTGGTGGCATGTTTAGTAGGAATCGCTTCTGTCCACCTTGTACAAGAGTCTGTAGCTGTCAAAATGAATTTATGAGAATCAGAAGAATTTGGGTTAATAACCTCGATGAAATCTAGTCCCCACTTGTGCAAATGGTCTCATTTCAACTACAGGTTGCAACGGCATGGCTGCATTTCTTTCTCTATTTGCGACCACTTGATAGATATGACAAGATCGTACATGGGCATGCGCATCCTTGAAAATATGTGGCCAGTAGTATCCTGCTCTCGGGATTTGATGTGCTTGTAGCATTGGTTGCACCATGACCAGTTCCATGTTTCCCATGAAATTCCTGCAACACCCTGGCGGCTTCTTCTTTCTTCAAGCACCTCAAGTAGATACCTTCATGATTATTCCTGTAAAGCACACCAAATTTCATCAGATAATTGACAGACTTAAGCCTTAAAGCTCTTCTCTGTGTTGAATTCAGATTAGAAGGACACTTACCAATCAATAAAAATTGCACAATATCAACATACCAGTCATCCTTAGCAATGTATTATGTATTTGAGCATTGGCCTGTTATTTGCGGATTATTTTCTGTGATCGCCTTCGCCAATCCCTGTCCTTGAACTAGTTTCATTGGTTGGATTTTGAGATCAAATTCTTGGATGGTTGAAATCCATTTTCCTCTCTTCTCACCTAGTTCATTTTGTAAAAACATGGTCTTGACGACAGAGTCGGGCACGATGGCAACAACTACTGCTATGTACGATGTAGTGCCTAAATTTTTTCACAATTTTAAAAAGTGCGTACATTTGCTTATCAAGGATTGAATACCTTAATTGAGCATCTTTCGGGGGGGCACTTAAAAATGCTATGGGTTTTTCGGCACTATCCTCGCCTTTTTGGGTTAAGACACTCGCAAAGGAGTGTTTTGATGCAAAAGCATAAATATAAAAAGGCTTGGAGTAGTCTGGGCTTATAAGGACAGGGGCTCTTGAAATGGCATCTTTGATGTTCTGGAAGGCCACTCTACTTTCCTCGTTCCATTTTACATCCACATATTTCTTAAGCATCTTGTTCAGAGGCTTGGCTATCTCAGCAAAGCTGGAGATAAACTTCCTCACAAAATTAACCTGCCCAAAGAAAGATCTCAATTCTTTCTTACTACTCGGGAGAGGTAGGTTTTGGATAGCTTGTATCCTTTCTGGGTCGATGGATATGCCCTCTTTTGAAATGATGTGACCCAGCAATTTTCCTTCTGTCACTCCGAAAATGCACTTTTTGGGATTTAAGGAAATTCCATGTTCTCTGCATCTTTGAAGCACTTTCTTTAAATCTTTGACATGGTCCTCTCTCTTCTTCGAGAAAACTGGGATATCATCCACATACACGATGATGCATTTGCCTATGAGTCCTTTGAATGCATAATCCATGGCGCGTTGAAAAGTTGCACCAGCATTTAACAGTTCGAACGACATTCTCTTATATGCAAATGTTCCCCACTTGGTAGTGAAGGCTGTTTTCATCCTGTCGTCTGGATGTATAAGAATTTGGTTGTACCCAGAATACCCATCGAGAAAGGACATCATTTCAGATCCATTTACCATTTGTAGAATTTCATCGATTGATGGCAGTGGATAATTATCCTTTTGAGAGGCTTTATTAAGATTTCGAAAATCTATGCACAGCCTAATCTCTCCACTCTTTTTTCTCATTGGAACGAGGTTAGCCACCCAGGTTGAGTGCCTAACAGGAAAAATGATTTTTGCTTCCAATAATATTTTAACCTCCTTTTCGATCAAAGGCTCCAATAGCGGGTTAACAACTCGTTGTCTTTGCCTAAAAGGCTTGGAGTTTGGCTTCAAAGGGATGGTATGTGTGATAATGTTTTGGTTGTAAGTCTTCAGCTCATTGTAGTTCCAAGAAATACAATCTATGTAATGCTTCAATGCTTGTATTATATTGCTCCTTTCTTGCTCTGTACATGCCTTTGCTATGTACACCTCCTTTGGATTGTCTGCGCTCCCTAGATTAATTGAATCACAGGCATCTTTAGGGAGTGGGACTCTTTTTCCTTTCTTGGTCTTGCATCCCATGTCGAACATCTTTTCCAATGAAACCACATCTTTAGGAATTTTATTGGATTGATACGCAATTTCAATTTCATCTTCTGTTTCATCCTGCCACCTTTGCTCCTCATCAATCACCTGATTTTCAAAAATACCCGAGTTTGTGACAAATTTGAAAATATGTCTGTCACTTTCAAAAACTTGGAAATTCTTTACATTATCGGGTATTGATGGACAAGGAACCGATTCAATGGAAAACTTTTTACATATTCTTATATCAACCGGATTCAACATGCCCGCGACAACTGCAAGAGAGTCTGCTATTCGATTTCCTTTCCTAGAAATAAGGGCTATGTTGAATGCATCGAACTCCTCCATGAGGTCCATAACCCTAGTTCTATAAAGGCTTAGTCTCCTGTCGTGGCATGTGTACTGTCCTTTGATTTGCTTGACTACCAACTCAGAATCTCCCAAAACCTTCAAGCATTTAACATGCTTGCTCAATGCTAGACGTAAACCGTAGATCAATGATTCGTATTCTGCCACATTGTTCATGCAAGGAAATTGTAGTCTGTAAGCAGCTAACAAGGGTTTACCTCCTGGACCAATGAGCTCGACTCCAGCTCCTGCTCCCTGTCTAGATTTTGATCCATCAAACCTGAGCAACCACGTGTAATCATTTTCCTCGAAAGAGCCACCATGACACGCCTCCTCTTTATGCTCTTCACGAGCCTCCTCAACATCAAGTGCATAAACTCCTAGTTCCGCTCGAAAAGCTAAACTTCATTCGGCTTGTTAAAATCTGTTATAATCTCTTTAAGCCTCGGTTCGTTTTCCACTCTTATTTGGTTTGCAATTCCCTTCCATGGTAGCCACATATGCGAGCAATCTGTTGAAAAATAGCCATTCAGCATTTTCATCCAATCCCTAGCAAGTAGCATTCCATACCTACTTGGGATATTAACCACCAAAATGTCTACAACCTGCTAGACCCTGGGTTCAGAATTCAATTGAATCTTGACATCATATAAAGTCCCTACTACATTTACTTCTGATCTGTCCAGTTGCAGGACTGTACATTTGGATGAAACAAGTTGTAGACCTAGCATTTTACATATTTCTATAGGCATGAGGTTGCTCATGGCACCTGTATCCACCAAACAGTTATGCAAATTCTTACCCGCAATTCTCAAAGTCAGTAAGAATGGCGGGACATCCCTTCTCTCCTTTCACAAAATAAGGTGGGGTTCAACTCTTTTTTACTTCCACATTGGATCAGGTGAATTCAAAGCTCTTATCAACGCCTCCTTTTGGCCAGGAAATCTAGCTGCATCCAAGAATGAAAGGCTAGATTTGGACTTCTTTAGATCCTCCACTATGTCATAGTTTGGCTTTTCAAATTTGACTATCTTCTGCATGTCATTAGACATTTCTCTTCTGAGTGGAGGGGGAGGATTATTATTTGCCTTAGTGTTTGGAGGAAGAATATAATTGTTTGGAGGTGTCGATGAGGTTTTAGGGGCTTTAGACTTACTTCTCAAATGGTATCCATGATTCCCCTTTCTAAAATCTCGAAAAGCTTGCACCTCCTGTTCCAGAATTTCGTCTTCTTCTTCCTCACTCTCACCTTCTTGATGATATACAATTTCCATCACCATAATATTATCATCTTGATGTTGTGATGGATTTTCATTTGATACCAGTTCCAAATCATCAACTTGTGCTTGAAGACAATGAGTGTATCTAGCAATCTCAGGACAATTCCTCTCATTGTGTTCTTTTGTGTTATGCAACCTGCACCCCCTTTCCCACGCCAAATCTAAAAGATTCAAAAGAGAATTGGGTTGGCTAGGTCCTGTAGAAGCATCTAATTGATTAGCAATGGGAGCGGGAACTCCCCCATTGTTAGGCTTAGTGTTCCAGTGCCTCCCTCTATTGTTAAAATTTTGATTTGGGTGAGGGGCATGGGACTCATACTTCTGCTGTTGAACCCTGTCATTGCTCAGTTTATGCACTAATTTCTTGAGCTCTTCGACTTTCGAATAAACATCCTTCGGTGGAATCATATTGTTACTAACCCCCATTGGATTCGCATAATTAATGGGGTCTTGATTCAACACTAGGGTCGGGTTCTGAGGAATTGGATTCCCGTATGGATTGACACTTTGAATCGGGGTAGGATTTGGAAAAGGAACTATGGCTTGAGGATTGACCTGACTAGTTCCTTGCATAGTTGGTTGACTGTTCTGCAAAAATGCGAGGACAGGTGGAATGGCTGTGATTGGTTGGATTGGAATGGGTGCATACGCGGGTGCTGGTGGATACTGCTGCTGATATGGGAAGGCGCTCATGCTTGGAATTTGTGGTGCCATGAGTTGATTTGCTTGGGGAGCTTGACCATATGGAGCATACTGTCCCATCACAGGCATCGCGGGTAAACCCATAGCCTTGTGGTGTCATTTGCTGCTCGATAGTCATGGCTTCATTATAGGCCAAATCCAGTGTGGTGACTTGAGGATTGCGCCTTGCAAACATGGCTGTCATGGGGTCCAATGCCCCAAAATATATCTGTAAAGCCACTGCGGGATCAATAGCAAAGTGCCTAATTGCTCTGTTATAGCACTTTTGAAATTTTTGATTAAACATTCTGATGGAAATGGTAGCGATATCGCGACAGGTTTCGGCAAAGTGTACGGAACAGAGGAAACGGTCACGATTTCGCGACAGGTTTTGCCGAAGCGTACGGAGAACGAAAATGGTCACGATTTCGCGACAGGAAGCAGCAAGGTAGAGCAAAGCGGAAAAACGTCGCGATATTGTGACAGAAAGAGGTCAAAGAGCATGAAGCAAGAAAATGTCGCGATATCGCGACAGGAACCAGTCAAACAGGGCAAAAGGCCAGAATGGTCGCGATATCGCGACAGAATCAAACGGAAGGTGTGATGCGTAGAAGTGGTCATGAAATCGCGACAGAAGGTAGCCTAGGGGGACGAAGCGAAAAGGTGTCATGAAATCGCGATAGGTTTTGGAAAAGTGCACAGAATAGAGGAAATGGTCACAATTTTGTGACAGGTTTTGTCGAAGCGTACAGAGAATGAAAATGGTCACGATTTCATGACAGGAAGCAGCAAGGTAGAGCAAAGCGGAAAAACGTTGCGATATCACGACAGAAAGAGGTCAAAGAGCACGAAGCAAAAAAATGTCACGATATCACGACAGGGTAAAAGGCCAGAATAGTTGCGATATCACGACAGAATCAACCGAAAGGCGTGATGCGCAGAAGTGGTCATGAAATCACGATAGAAGGCAGCCTAGGGGGACGAAGCGAACAGGCGTCGTGATTTCATGATAGGTTTTGGCAAAATGTATGGAGGGAAAAAGTGGTAGCGATATCGCGACAAGTGGTGGCAAGAAGGTCTGAAGGAGAGAATGGTCATGATTTCGTGATAGATTGCAACGAAGTAGTATGGACAGAGAAAAGCGTCGCGAAATCGTGACAGGTTGAAGCTCAAGCGTACGGAAGGGAAAAATGTCGCAAAATCATGACAGCATGCAACAAAGGTGCCCGAAGTAGAGAAGCGTCACGATTTCACGACAGGGTGCAGCCTAAGGGGTACGAAAATGAAAATGGTCATGAAATCGTGACAGTTTGCGGCATGAAGGTCCGAAGGTGAAAAATGTCGCGATATCACGACAGAAAGCGGCATGAAGGTCCGAAGGTGAAAAACGTCGTGATATCATGACAGAAACGGCCGGAGGCATACGAACGAGGAAAGCGTTGCGATATCACGACATGTCGCGATTTTGTGACATGTCGCGTTTTCACGGCCAGAAAGGTGAGTAGGTTGCATGCTGTTTTGTCACATTTTGGCATGGGAAGACGTTACAGAAGACGTAGAAAACGTAGGACACGTGGCTTACAGGTGTCGCGATTGCGAGGCGTTACATGCAGCGGTGGATTTCGAGCGTTTCAGAATCGAGCATTAATCAAAAGCAAGGAAAAGGCGAGAATTTGAAAGGTCAAATGCAGGAAGGTGAAACGAAGCGACACAGGGAGAATCGAAGATATTCAAGAGCAAGGATTGAAAGAGGGGTGGGAAATTGCTGCTTGCAGAGTTGCAGAGACAAGGGCTTCATGCCATTTTGGGCCTGCACTTGGTCAATTTCCTTCATTTTTTCTGGAATATTTATGCCTGGAACATCATGTAAATGTAATTGACATATCATTCAAATACAGAAATATAGAAAGTTGGAATCTCATTGATGAGAAATAAGGAGTCATTTTGTGCATGCATGATTTAATGTTTTATCATTCATTCCAGATTTCTAAGGCTTTTAGGTGAAGTTTAATGCAAGTGTGCTTGGTTACTTCATGCGAATGCCTAAATCTGAATTACAATAGAAACCCTAGAAACCAAGCACCTAATTTATTTGGATTGTGCGAATTTGTAGGTTCATTAGGTTAGGTTGCATGTAGAAAACCTCATTATATTCGGTTTCATCAAATTGATGACAGCATTCGATCGTAGTTTAGTTTCATTTTCATTTATTTTGCTTTATTTTTTAAACCCTTAATTTATTTTCTGCAGTTTAATTACTGTATTCAAATAAACAAGCTGAAAATCCATTAGAACTAAAGAGAAGAATATATATTATTCATTTTGAGTCCACTGTAATTTCAAAACCACAGTGCCCCTTGTTAACATCCACTTGCAAACCCTAAGGTATTCCTAGCATTTCATTTGAACAGCATCATATCAGCATAACAGGAACCTTGGAGAAATTATTTTCTTTGCAAGTAGAGGATTTTGGGACTCAGATCCTACCGGAGAGTGTGCTTTCAAAATTGGGTGAAAACACTACTCAACATGTTGTTATTGGTGTGATCAGGTATTTTGGGTATTTCTTTCTCATTATTCTCATTTTACAAATCTTCCTTATCTTTCTCATCTTCCTTATCTTCCTCATATTCCTCATGTGCAATTTCTTCATTTTCTTCATGGGCAATTTATTTTTCTATAAAATCCTTAGTGATCTTACTAATATTGTTTTCTAAACATTGTCAGTGTGGTTTCCTACATTCCCAAAATTCTTCCTTCAATTTTTGAACTTCTTGGTCCAATTTGACTGGATACAACATGCTTTGATACAAAATGGTAGGAACCCAAGTTCCTAGCAAATCTATCAACGATAATTGGAATTGGATCTAAACTAATAGAATCACCTTTTGGATAGAATCACCTTTGCACTGGAGGAGAACCCTTCCAATGGATCAATTGATCAAATATATATTCTTATTCATGGATTATTTATGTGAATGGCCAACCTAATATATATATCTACCCTAAAGCTACATTGGTGAAGAGACGTGATGGTTCACGTTAGGAAGAGACGTGATGGTTCATGTTATGAAGAGATGTGATGGTCCACTTTATGAGTTAATAATATATAATTAAATGATTAATAATACTAACTAATAATGTTAGGATGGAGGATTCTAACATCTTGTATCATCATTCTGGTAGCTAAGAAATATGGTACCATCAGAGTATGTGTCAAATTTAATTTCAATTATTTAAACCAATTAGAGCTAATGGATGGGAAGTGCATTCATGTCTTAGAGCATCTTCAAGCCTATCGAAATAGGCTCAAGTGATCTTACTCTAAGAAATTTTGGAACCATTCTTTTAAAGTTGGGGACCTTGTCCTCAAGGAAAAATAAAAGAACACTAATGCTCGATCAAATTTGAAAGGTAAGTTTCAACCCAATTGGGTAGACCTCTTTGTCATAATGACCAATTTTGGCTCAAGAAACTATCGTTTGTTATCATTATATGGTAAAGAACTTAAAAAACCAATGAACATAATGCACCTAAAATGATATTATGTATGATTATGCATCTTTATTATTCATATTGCATTTTGTTTGCTTGCTCATACTACATTATTTCCTATCATATTTTACATGAATTTCTTGACATTATGTTTCATTTGCATATTTGCTTGTCATATAGATATTTTTTTGCTTGATCATACTTGCATGACTGCATGATCATATAGATTCTTGGGGACTCCATTATGAGGCAAGTGATTAAACCTAGTTAGGTTCTAGCTCACATGCATTACACTCATACTAGGGCATTGATGCTTAGCAAATCCCCAACCTAGGGCATATCTCCATGTATTTTCATCATTGCATTTGCTCATTCCTTATCTACTTTTCTCTTCTCACATATTCCTTGACCTTGAAAGTTTTAATGATTTTAAAATCTCCCCAAGTTAAGGGATATGGTTCTTCATCTCTTGTATGTCATTTGCACTTCAAAAGTTTGCAATCATTTCTTCTTTTCCCAAAGATAAAGGATATACATTATTTCTTCTATCCGCTCATCTTATTTTTTTTACACTTTTTTCCTTATTGATATTTTAGTTGTCAAGGGATCCTTGTGGGATAGGGTAGATACTGTATGAATATCATTTATGGTGTTCATACGACCACTGAATATCTTATGCACATCTCTTAGCTATTTAAATTTTAAAAGAGACACACACACAATATTATTTACTTCTTGCTTCTTTCATTCTTTTATCTTCTTTATATCTAACACATGGACACACACATTATTCCACTATGCTTTACTTTGCTCACTCATATTTTACACACACCACACCCCTATTGTATTACACTCTCTTTGGAAAATCAATCATATCATTGCACCCGTTATAAGGATACTTTCATGGTCACCAGTGAGGGACAACCTCCATTCGACCATTTGTGAGCATACATCCTAGTGATTATCTCTCCAATGAAAACCATTAATGAACACCACACCCATAGTAGGTATCACTCCACACTTTGTGAGCATAACACCCTTATGGGATAGCTTCATGACCACTAGCAAGGGGAAACCTCTACATCCATATTTTTGCGAATATACATCCTTATAGGATTTTACTTATTTTTCCTTTTCTTAGTTTTCTTTCTTTACTTTTGAACTTTTGGGAACTTTGCTTCTCTCTTATTTTTTCTTTCTTTCTCTTCATCCTATCATTGTTTGTTTCTCATATTTTCTTCTTCTTTATCTTTCATCACCTTCTTCTTTCTATCTGCTCATCCTCTTGTTTCATTTGCATTCATTTTAGCTAGATTTCATACATGCATTTCATTAGTTAGATTCATTTTCATTCTAAATTTTGGAATATATTACATAATTTGGTATATGCTAATGTATCACCTTGGGTACATATTTAGATTAGGAGATAGAGTATTATATTAGAGTGTGAGTATTTATTTTAAACAATGTAATAAATGCACAAGTATTATTAAAGTGTGCAAAGTATGTAATGTAAATATGCATAATAGTCCATATGCACATGAGTCCATAGAGTAGGAAGATGAAGAGTATCTAGAATTGTGAAGGCCAGGAGTGCTCTATATGAAGAGTCACATTCCATTATATATGTGTCTATGAGTGTGTGTGTGGGTGTGATATATACAATTGTAGAATGATAGTGTGGAGAAGTATGGTGTATTTGAGATCTTTATTCAATTGAGATACAATTTTCATGAGTATTTATTAATGGAATTTTTATGAGTTATTTCTGAAGTTATTTATGAGTTTTATATGTTTAGTATTTTTCCATTATCATATATTTCATATTGGAACTTTATTTTAGATATTGTGGTTATTTTTTTTAAGTATTTATCTTCAAAAGCTAATAGTGGTATCAGAGCCACAACAAGGTTTTATTTTGCACAGGTTTTAAAGTTGCAAAGTATTTTTCACTGTGTTGAAGGAAAACCAAAGAAGGTTGAATATTTACCTATTCCAAGAGCAAATTCAAAATAGAAGGAAATTTACAATTCATGAAGATAGACCTTGACATTTATGAGATTAAGAGGCCCTCGAAGGAGGTCCTATTAAAAAATTTTATAGAGAGAAGAAGATTCCAAATTAATATTTGGCTAGAGTCTTTCCACAGGGTTGAATAAAAACTTGTGAAGACTAAGACTCAACATAGATTTCTTTCCACTAGTTTTAAGAATAACTAGTGAAGTTTACTTGATTTTAGAATTCTCAAAATTTGAATGTATTTGGTTCCTACCCTCTAAGTTTTTGTTACAAAAATTTAGTTCGTAGAAGTTGAGAAGCTTCCTACAATATATAGAGAAGAATTTCACCTTTGGTTACCTAAAATTCTGTGTTTTCCTCGTGCAAGGATTAGTTTTTGAGTTGCAACAAAAGAGTATATATTGCAGATTAATTAGGTCCAAAAAGAGGGCTCATTGAAGATTGAAGACTACATATTGAAATTTGAAGAGACACAAGAAAGAGATCACATTGAAGAACTTGCAAATTTGGAAGATAGAAGATTAAAGATTGAAGGTTGATAAGGACTATGAAAAGGTCCTATTAAAGAGTTGAGAAGTAGCAAAATTTGAAGATCCAAGAAAGATATCTCATTGCAAAATTTCCATAGTTGAAATATTGAAGAGACCAAGGAAAGGTCTCATTGAAGTTTTGAGAAAAGGAATTGAGAAGCTACTAAATTAGAAGACCCAAGAGAAGAGGTCTCAAGAGAATTGGATAAGGAGGTTAGAGAAAGCTTCATTACAAAGTTGAAGAAGTATCCATTAGAAGAGATTTGAAAAACATTCATGATAGAATATTGCAAGCAAGAGAAGCTCTTGAAAATAAGAATTTGGAATAAGTATTTCCATTAGACAACAAACCCAAAAGGAAGAAGGATTTGGCAAGAAGCTTACCAATTTTGAGAAGATTTTTGAAGACCTCAAGAATCTATATTCTTAAGGAAGAGGACAATGAAAGAAGCCAAATTTAAAATCAAAATTTAACAAGAATATTGAAGTAGAAATAAGGATTTAAGAGGCCACATTTTTTATAAGTCTAAGGACAAACACAAATATTTTGAAGGCTTATTTACAAAGAAGATTGCTGATTTTTGTAGTAGAAGTTAAAACATCACAGGACAACAAATTGAAGGTGACATAGAGCTGCAACTTGGAGAAGATTTAGGAAGATTTTGAAGTATTCTTGGACAACCAATTGAAGGAAGGATTGATAGAAAAAGAAGGTAGTAAATTATAAGAGTTATAAAAAATTATTAGATATCAAAGAATCATATTTTGTAAGCAGTAATTTAAGATATTTGAGTTGCAAATTTGGGCAACATTAGAATGAGAAAAGTGAGCTGCATTTTAAAATATTTTAGGGATATATTTGGAAGAGCTTTGGAAAACAAAGAAAAGAAAGTTTTGGCATAATTTTTAATAAGAGAAGAGCTACATATTTCAAGGAATTTGGATAGTGAGAAAGTTGTTAGATTTTGATGCAATATGCAATGGGAGATAGCAATCACAAGATGCAGAATAGTATGAAAGAAAATAAATATGTGAGATTATTGAAATATGCTATAAATAGAAATGAAAAAAATGAATACAATGTAGCTATGGAGGAAATATAGACTCCATGAATAAAGCTACTAGACTACATTGCACCCATCACCAATATATGGTGATCTACACAACACTATGTTACAACCTATGAATATGGTACGAGCTTGTTATAAGCTTGTTACAATGAGGCCATTTTTATATAGGAATATAGGTTCCTTGGCCAACACTCTACCTAGTTGTACAAGGGACACCTTGCACATAGACAACTTGCACATTGACACTTGTGCATTTATTACATTGCATGAAAGAACTAGATAACTTCCCCCTAAAGTAATCTAGTGTCCTAAGTATGTACATAGGAAGGTACATTTACATGAACCAAATGATGTAATATACTCTATGTCTAACACCCCCTGTATTACATTATTTGGGTATTGAAGACTTTAGTCTTCAATGTGGATCTTCTTCTTGATATTGAGATTCAGATTCTTTTTCTCTATTTTCTGTAACCTGTTCAAGCAAGTAGTTAGTATCTTCATAACCTATCATTCTTGCTGAAAGAGCTTTGACTTCATAATCATATATATATTCTTCCAGTTATTCGATTTCTTCTACCCTCTGAGCTAGATGTCCTTTTCCTTTTTGATACTCCAATTGGGGATAATTGGTTGGATGCTAAAATTATTGTTGATGAGGATTTTGATATTGTCGTGGCTAAAATTGGTTCCCATTGTTCATATGATTTTCTTGATTCTAATTTTTGGGATTGAACCTGCAATAGCTGGTACTATGGCATTTTATCTTGCATATCTAACAATACCTATTGTACCATGGTTTTCATCCTTTTGATGAAGAAGCAATATTTCCCTGTGGATTATATTTAGATGCTAATGTAGTGTTAGTTTCATCTTTAACTGTATTTTCCACCTCATATTCCTATAGAATATTAACTAGGTCATCAAAAGAAGTATATTTACTTAGGACTTGTAAAGATTTTACCAAATTCTTATAGCTGTCTAGAAGTGCTCTCATGGTTACTTGAGTAAGAAGTTCATCCTTAACTGTTTCTCCTAAGGTCAATAATTTCCCTTTAATATCTGCTACCTTCCTTAGGAATAGTTCTATGCTTTCTCCACTATTCATATTTAATGAGTGAAGTTGAGTTTGAATATGAAGAATAGTTGCCTTATTATTTCCTTAAAATATTTTCTCTAGGCTTGTACATGCATCTAAAGATGTTTTTGCTGAACTAATATAGGGTTGTATCTCATCAGTGATAGCAAATATTATTATAATTAGAGCCTTTAAATCATTTTACTCAAACTTTAGGATTTCAGTATCACTTGTGGTAGGTCTCCATATTTTCTATTTGACAATATCCCAAAGTTTTTCATATACCAAGTTTTCTTTCACTTTATTCTTCTAGGAGAAATAATTAGGACCCTTGAGTAGTTGAGATTATACTAGGAAGAATTTTTTTGATGCCATTTAAATTCCCTAATATCAATCCTTAGATTTTGTGGACTTCCTTATGTCTCCCTAGTAATGAGAGTATATATAGTGCTTTTGTAAAATTTAGTTCAATTTTGGGTTGATTTTGTAAAGTTTTGTAAATATCAAAATTAACTTTTCTAACACCTTATTACTGTTATTGAACTAAGCACTTTTCCAAATTTTGAATAGGTTTTAATGTTGGATTTATTTTGTCCATTTTGTGAAAATTTGAGACAAGAATAGTATATATTTACAACCTTAGAAAAAACCTTAATAACCTCTTTTAATATCCCTTAGGATTTGATTTTAGTATTTCTAATTTTCAATAACCTAATTTGGTGTTGTAACCCTTATAACTCCCAAATATAGAAAATTTAAATACAATAATATTTGCAAATATTATTAATTTGATTTTTCTAGTAGAAACCCTTATTACTCCAATATTTAATATTGCAAATATTTAATTAATTTGATATTTTAATTCCCTTTTAATTTTTATTTCAATGTGTTTGATTTCTCTAAGTTTCAACCTTAGTGTATAATCCTTATAACTCCCAAGAATGAAATTAAACTATAATGGGAATTATTCCTCACCTTTTAACGTTGATATCTATAATTTTTGGTATATTATTTGGGTATGAATGATAGTAATGCCAATGTATTTTGCCTTGGGTGCTTCAACCAATGGATAGCCTTGGATTTCTCTTAGTTTTGGAGGTTGAAGAATGGTGCCAAAATTCTATGAATTTTTTGGCTCCTTTTGACTAGATATTTAAATGCTCTTTCACTTTCCTCCATGTTGCAATTCAGCCCTATGTGAAGTGATTTGAATGTATATACACGCTTCAAACTCTCTTTGTCATTGAACCCTTTAAATGGAACAAGAATATTTGTAAATATGATAAGTGGCATGATAGTTACACTTCATAGGTACTTTAGGAGTAGAAGGAAGTTACTAAGCACTTGTCTTGATCTTGTATGTAACATATGAGATGTTACAGTCTTCTTGGTGAGCGCTTGACTTCTTCTTCCAAGATGGGTGCTCCTAGAATCTTGTAAATTTGGACCAGTGGGGCTCATATGAATGTAACCTCTTCTTTATTATTTGTAACTTCCCTTCGCTGAGTGCTTGAAGTAATCCTTTGTTTCTTGGATGTTATGAATGAACATGGTGCCTTAATATGTTTGTGCCAAGTGGTACTTACATGTAACTCTTTGTTATAATGCTCCAAGATGAATGATATACCTCTTATTCCATTTTGTATGCTTATTATTTTACTTGCTACGTTTATTGGAGAGAAAGAAACTTCTTTATTTTTCAAGTGCTTCGATGAGTATGTTGGATGAAACTAGATGTGATGCCCCTTGATTCTATGGAGATTCCAATGGTGGTTTTGTAGCTGATATTGATGCTCCTATTGGTGGATGTTTTTCTCCAAGCTTGAAACCTTGGATTTTGCACCTATTATTTATACCTTCAATGTGTTGATTTTGTCCTCCTTTCCACGTTGGTTTTGATGCCTTATTTTATCCCTTTTTGAACCTGTTATGTATTTACTTCTTTGTAGGTAATATTAATCTTAAATATGACATTGTACTTTCTTTGTGTTGTCCCTTGAAGGCTTGCAGGTTTGACTGTCTAGAATGGAGAAGATATGAGCCTTTTGAGAGGCTCCTTTGCTATGTTCGAAGTGTGCTAGTGTCTAACTATTTTAACCTTGTATAATGTACCTTTGTGGTACCTCAAACTCTACCTTATCACCTGCATAAAACATCTTGGAATGGTGCAACAATATGTAATAATTTTGGGATATAAAAACACCCCTTTTGCACCTTTTTGCACTCCTTTTGCTACTTCTGATTTTTGATTTTATGGTAAATTTTTTTAGAGATGTTCTTTTGAATATGAAAATATCCTTTTTGTTGGTTTTATAAACCTAAATTATAACCACTTTTTTATATGCAATATAACACTTATAGTGCTTTGAATTTGAGACTCACCAAGTCTCGATTTGAGGAAATCCTTGCTAATTTTTTGTGGCTATTTTCTTCTTCAAAACTTGGAGGATTAATTTTAATGGCTTCCTTTGGCCACTAAAATTTGTATATTTTGGTGCACTAATGGTGTCTTTAGACACTTGATGCTAATATGATTTTGTGCCCTTCTCAAGAAAATAAACAGTAAGCTTTTTGAGAGTAATATAGTAGTGCAAATAAACCCACTAATATTTTACTTTTAATGCACTAACAATCTCACCTTATCACTCTAATCAACTCTAAAAATAACTTATAAGTGCTCTTAATAAATTTAATACAAATAATCCATAATGATCTAAAATAAATCTTCAAGAGTTTTCTATAATTTCACTACAAACAAAGTTGTAGGAACTAGTCTTCTTTTTCTTTCCAAAGTAGATATATATATATATATATATATATATTTTAAAGTGAAAAACCCCTTGCAGGTCCGCCTTGGTCTAAGAGACCACGAACAGGGGGTTCTACACCATCAAAGTCACCCGGGGTTGCACCCAGCCCTGCGCGCACCAACATTATCAATTGGATTTTGGGTACCCAATTCAACTTTTTGGTAGGGTGGAGATTCGAACCTAGGACCTCCCTTGGAGGATTGCTCTCTCCTCTCCAACTCACCTACAACACCTGGGTGTTCCAAAGTAGATATTTGGTAGTTGATAGATAGTTGTAATTTTGTAATATAATCAACTCCAAAAATAACGTGCAAATGCACATTAAAAGGACCTTTTCCATTTTTGCACTTTTGAATACTGTAATTCAATATTTCATCTTTTGCAACTCTGATCCAATATAAGATGCTTTAACAAATATGATAAGTAATCCAATTAATGAATCTTGCACTAATAGTTGCTTACCTTTTTTAAAAGCTTTTTTAGATCTTTTGTAGCTTTTTTAGAGGATGTAGATCTTGGTGTCTAAGATCACCAAGTTGCTTCTTTGAGTAGGATCTCGCTAGTTAGTTTCTTCTTCACCAAAAAGTGGTCTCAAACTTTCTTTTATGAGCCTAAGTTTTGGTGATTTGATCCTTCAAGCAATCTTCTCTTTTTTCTATAGATTTGGAGAAGTCTTTTGTAACATAGCGGTGGAGTATTCCTGATGGGGAGGTGTTCTCCAGAGGTAAGAATGATCCCTAGGTTGAATCTACCAAATCGAACAGTCTTCTAATTCCCCGAATGACCCTTGTACGATCTATCAATTGCTTGTACGGACCTCAAATACATACACTGTACGATCTCAGATCGTACAGTGACCAAGATGGTATGATATTGCACTCAAAAAAACTGACAGATGCTGTTTTGGAGGCTGTCGTACACAGTTTTGTAATCGTTCAAGCCGACTTACCAAAACTGCCAAATCGGGTAAGTTCCTGTCAATCGCCTATTTTACCAAATCGGGTAATAACTCTTTGTACGATTTGTACGATGTACGATGTACGATATGTACGATCCAAAGGTACAGCAAGATGTTAATTACTATACTCTTCTACTCCAATCTCTCTCCCGGGATGTTTTGTAAAGGTTTAACAACCTAAACAAGATAGTTTCATTCACAAGCAAAACATCCAATCCGGACTAGTGAGAGATTCCATCCAAGCAATTACGCCCAAAAATCATACAGTCTACTTCAGTACATCCTTTCCAACATCCTCATACTCCTAGATCATTCTCCATGATTCCACCAGTAACAATCTTCTCACAAAGCTGCAACAAAGCCTACAACTAACATATAACAGTAAGGAAGAAACTCAATTACACAATGATCATCCACAATGCATCAACCATACACAACAGGATCATACACTATCATCCACAACATCTGTTATTCTCATTAATGGTTATCAACTCAGTTACAATGTGGAAAACTCTCTCATAGTAATTGCAATAACTCAGAAATATGTCTATCTCTCTACTCTAGCAACTAATAACCAGTAAACTAGTAGCCAGACCTACAAATTCAAAAATGGGGCCTTATATAACGTTGCCCAGGCCATTCCAAAGTGGTTCCTGAGACAATCCATTATTCACAACTGCCCATCTACAACTGAATACATTATTTTGGCAATTTCCTAAGTTTACACCTTAGGTTAGCAAATCCATGCGACATTTCATCCCGAAATTACATTTCCTTTGCATCTGAGTGAATTTCGGTGCACCCTGTATGATTTGCCACTACTCTGTATGGTTTGCCACTTCAGTTGTATGATCCCCTGTATGATTTTCTCCCACTATACGATTTCCCAAAACTTGAGCAAATCATCTCAAAACTGTCAAAATTTAGCAAATCACCTTTTCTTCTTTTGGGAGGTGGATTTGTTGCCTACATCTGCCCTCCCCTTTATTTTAGTCGGCATCCTCGATGACTCATTCTGCTTCTTTTGTTGGGCTTCTAGTCGAGCTACCTCAGCCTCCAAGTCCTTGACTTGGGTCTTGTACATTTCTCATTCATTCTTCAGCTTGGCTGCATAGCTCCCCATCTCGACGGCTTTGGCTCCGTGAAGGTTAGCCTTTTCCTCGACAGCTTTCATGAAGTCCATCATCTGCTTTTCTCATTCGGAGGCACTCTTTGTCAACTTCTCCTTCCAATGAGCTTCTGCTCGAGCCACCGCTTGGAGTTCCTCATTCTTCTCATCAATGGTCTCCAAGTGGTGTTTGATGTCAGCTTCTAGAGCTCGAACCTGGTCTTCTTTGGTCCTGACTTGAGCTTGCTTCTCAATGACCATCTCATTGAGCTTCTTGTTGTCTCTTGTCAGCTCCTCTATCTACTTGGCCTGTGTAGCCATTTGCTCATTCTTTTTGGCCAACTGAGCTGTCATCTGCTCATCCTTCGCTTTGAGTTGTGCCTCCAACTCCTTAATCCTATCTTCTACCATCTGGAAAATCTATCGCTTCTCTTCTTCAAGCATTGCAATCTTGGCTTCAGACTCTACTCTGAGGCCTGATAGATCCTCCTCCAACTTCTTTATTTTCTCCTCTATCATAGTTCTACTTTTTTGCAGTTCATCTTCCATTACGGCCAATTCCTTTTGAGTGGTTACGGTCTCTTCTACCTGTGCCTCCTTGAGCCGATGGATTTCTGCCAACCCAATGCTCAACCACTCTATCCAGTGTGTTAGGAAGTTCAACTTCCACAGGGTAATGGACACTCCTGTAGTGACCCTTCTATATTCCACTTCTCATATTGGTTGGGTAGGTTGGATGACTCACTCGATCCAAATAAATCCTTGGGTCCTTCCTGTAGTTTGTGACCATCCCTTCTAGCAAGTCTTCTCTTCCCAACATCATTGTTACCTCTTCCCTGGGTAACCTCCATGGATGTTGTGCATGGATATCTACTATCTTCTTCGTTCGCTCTACACTATTCACCCATTCTATTATCCACTCCAACTCGAGAGACACTTGTTGCTCCCATAGCTTCAGTTCTCCTACATGGCCAATACAGAATTCCAATCTGGCACTATTTATCACATGGCCTAACTGAGCGAAGAAGTGTTCCACCTTATCCTCTATTCCACATGCCTCCTCTTCCATTGTGATTCTCTCGAACCATGGTATCTCCAAGAGATAACTAGATTGCAATCCCCACCGTTCTTCTTCTATGGGAGACCTTAATTCTTCTTCTTCTCTAAGGTGGCTAGAGCTTCCTCCAAGCTCTCTAAGTGCTCTCTCGGTATCTATATTTTCTCGAGGTGGAGATTGTTTCTCTTTCTCCTCCCCCTCATTATCCATAATATTTATGATCTCTTCCTGAGATCGCTGCTCAACTTGTTCCTAAGCCTTTCCTGCTTCGGTTGAGCCTCCCTATGGCTCCTCTATGTTTTCCTGAGCTACTTCCTTGTCCCTGCCATCCACTTGTTGTTCCTCTATCACCCTTTCTTCTTGGGTTTGCTGTGCATCCCCAACTATGACCTACTGAGCAACAAGTGCTTCTCCTTCTTGTGGCACTTCTATATCTTTCGAGACTTCTTGCTTGCTAGAGCCTCCTGATACAATTCTGTATCGAGTCTTCTTCTTGGGCTCTACTACTGTGGTACTTGGTCCAACTCCCACTTCTTCCTGGGTAGTGGCTACTCCATCATGCCCTACCACAATTCCTCCAAAGAATTTAGAGGCATCCATCCTCTCAAAATGATCAAAAATATCTAGAGAGCGTACTATTTTCTCTGCCTCCGCCCAACACAACTCATCCAACTCCATCGCTTCTGAATCTGACTGTTCCATTCTCTGTACGTCTAGAGCTAGTCTACCTACCATTCTTTCTCATTACCTCCTCATCCTTATCTATATAGGACTACTCTCCCTTTCTTGCTCGAGAGGCTGCTCCTGCTACCTTTGTGTAGGTACTTGTTGTTCTAGTTTCGGCTCCAACCATCTAGAACGCTTTCTTCGATGATGTACATTGGCATCCTCTTCTAGAGAAGTATCTTCCTGAGCTTCACTCCTATGTCACTCACTCCTTGTGCATGGTTTCTCTAGAGTAATCTTAGCTATGGGTACAACCTTTACCCATCTCAATATTGTTGGTTGGCCCTGCCTAATTTCTCTAGGTGGCGTCAACCCTAGGAACTGCATTCCCACTTCTGTGACTACATTCAGAAGTAATCCTATAGCCTGAAAGGCCATCCCAAAATTCTTTGGTCTCTTCATCAATGCTTCATGCATTCTTCTCTCCAGATAGGTACCCCAATCATATGGAATCCCCTAGGTAATACCTTCTACATACTGGGCCATCCACATTGGCATCTCTACTATCCTTATATCACCTGACAGTCGAGCCATGACTGTATTCATTGCACATGCCCAATGGTCATTTTGCAACTGGCTCTATTTTATTCCATGTGTTCCTACACCAAAAATATTTGCCTCTATCAGTGATTTAACAGTGGTCATGGTGGTCACCAGGCGGTGTGCTTCAATTGGGTCTACCAATTTCTTAACTATCTCCATGCCCTCCGTCGGTAGCCCAAATGTTCTTCTAAATGCTTCCGTCGAAACTTCCACCTTCACTGACCTCTTGCCCACATTGACGTAGGTTGTCCTCATCACTGCATTATATGCTTGAACTATCTATAGAAGATAGTTCTGGAAGAATGTTTGATGAAATGGTGGAATCTATGCAATGACTGACACTTGCGCATTCTCAAATGTTTTCTTCCAGGGATGAGACTTATTCTTCTCATCATTCCACCATTTCCTGCATGCTTTCGCTCCATGCTGTACGAATGTAATATTTGACAATTCCACCTAGCATTCCTCCTGCCCACTGCTCAGGTGTTCTTCCTACTATTGCACATGCACTTCACTCCTCAATTCCCTCCGTGAGGTAGTGTCTTGGGCCATTCTTGCCTCTCTGTGCCTCGATGGTGTTCTATCCAGGTGTGCCCACCAATGGCTCTGTCTCCTCCATGGCCTATATCCTCCTCTCCTCCATGGATGATTACCATGCCTTTCATGGGACTAAAACTGATCCCGAGTGCTATCATGAGTATGCCTCTCTCTCGTGTAGTGGACCTGGTGATCTCTCCACCCTATGTGTTGCAATCCACCTCAATCGACGTCCAAACTCTTCTGTTGAGATCATTCCTCCAACATCTCGTCGATTACTCAACTTCCTCCTTCATAATTAAAAATGTACCAAAAATCATACAAGCTTAGTAAAAGCGTACAATGTATGGTTCTAAGTCCTATGTATGGTTTTATCATCCTTCGTCTCTTTCCAGATCGTACACACTTTTGATAGTTCTCCTTTTTACCCCGTCAATTCTTCCAAGGTCAATTTTTTTGTCAAATCGTACAACGATGGTCTGAAATCGTACGAGCTGCTAGTACTTTATACGCTACTATTTTCTAGCTGCCCTCCCCTTTAAAATTTGTATGATTTCATACACTTTCGTACGATCTCTTAAAAACTACCAAAAATGGCAAAAACCCCTTCAACTTGCACCCTTTTGCCTAGAAATCGTACAATCTGCCCTCAAATCATACAATACATCTTTGCTAACCCTCACTACTAAAAAATCTTAGATTTTTGGTCTCCTTTCCCAATTCTACCACCGACCCAGTTGCCGAATTGGCCCGATCTATCCTTCCATGCTTTTTCTCAACAAATCTTCCACTCTTTCACTCTTGGCGCAATTTTCTTTACTTTGACAAAATTTTGGCTACACTGTATGACTGTACGGTCTAGATTTTTCCCTCCTCACATCTCCTAGCTCACCTTTTCTAGATTTATTAGCTCTTTAGGGTTTCAATCCTCCGTTTCCTTACACTTTCTCCAATTTCCACCGCCAATCTCTGCTTCCTCCGACTTTAATCAACAATTTCTCCATTCAAAATCCGTACGATGACGTATTCTGACATCTTTGGCTATAATATCTTGAAAAATTTTGAATTTCCCCCTTCTATGGAGAAAAACCCTCAATTTCTCTCTCTCGGGTTAATTCTTCAAAGTGGAAAAGAACTCCCTAGTACAAATTTAGTAATGGGTCTGCAATCTTCAGAGTACCGATGAAAAATTCTCGCCCATGTAGTTTTTTGTTACGTATGTACGCTTTTCCCCTTCAATATCCTAAAAAATTTGATTTTTTCTTGCTTGGTGAAAAAATGGTTAAGTCCCTTTCCTTTTAAAGCAAGTTTTCAAAAACCCTAATAAAACCCTAAATTTTTTAAAAATAGGCGCCATGTTGCATGCTTTTTCCATCTCCACTGCTAGATGATTGACAACTCAGCAGTTGGTTTCAAAATTTTGTCTTTTCCCCCTTCTTTTCCTCCAACCGCTGCTTTGTCGCATGCCACATTAAATGGGTTAGTTGGCAAATCGTACATCGTACGATCTAAATTGTACCGTACGACCTCTTGTACGATTTGCATGTCAGTCTTACTTTGTACGATTCTCTCTTTTCATTGTACGATTTCATTACTTAGAGGAATTTTTGCTTTCTTTCCTCTGGAAAGGTCATCATTTCCGATTTTCAACCTCACCCTTCTTAATTGCGTCCCGAGGGATTTTCACAACTAAGGCACAATTTTTTTTTCATTTTTCTTTATCTCTTTTTTTTTCAATCCTAGTCTAATTATACTTACCTCCTAGGTAATCGTACAGTGACATTCACCTGTACGACCCCATCCCAATCTTGGCCTCGAGGTTCGACCATAACATTCTGATTAGTGGTATCCTCTTGTACCTCTACTTGACTGGTCCCTGCCTGTGATGTTGTTGCCCATTCATTTGCCCTCCTACAATGTGTACAGTTCGGTATTGTACATCGGCAAATTGGAGTCTCGTCCCCTGGTAGGCTTTCTTCTCACCATCCAGGTAGTTGATCCTATGGTGGTGGTGTCCTCACCACTCTACTATTATTTGAGTGACTTCTTCGCCTATCTCCATGGATCATTTTTGGCTCCAAACTTGGTGATCGGGTCCTTTGTTGGCCTAGGTTTCCACCATCTATGAAGTGTACCCTTCCTCTACCAACAAGGTTTCGACCACGTGGGTATCTCCCCCTTCCACTTCTTCTAGGCATGAAACCTCCCTATACTATTGATGACTCTTCTCTTACTCGGGGTAACCACCAATTACCTACTTCCCGTTGGGGTCCTTATCGGTTCAGGGGTGGTCGCCCCCGTGCGTCTTCCAACCGCATTTCGTAACATGCCTCTTAGTCGGAGTATGTGTTGTGGGTTCCTTGTCCAATTCAAACATGCTAGCGGGTTATCTCCTGGCCATCTAGGAGTAGGGGGTCAGAATATTCCTCATCCTCTACCTCCTCTAATTGCAACATCACTCAGATTCCCATCATGTTCTGGTCGTCTACCTCTTCCTCTTCCTCTTAGAGGTCCTTGTCCAATTCTTCCTCTTATTCTTCGATCATCAGGAGTAATATCTACCAACTCGATATTAGCTAGTGGACTTCAGTTTGGTGACAATTATCGTAAGGTTCTGACTCTTCTATCAGCTCGTACCAAGTGATGCCTCCATATTCTTTCCTCAAAGGATCTCTAGGGGGATGAAGATGCCAATACTGCTCTATAATCATTCGAAAAGTCCATTTTAGAGCTAGAGTCAGTCCGACCCTCTTCTCTCTATTCTGCCTAGTCGATTGGCAAATTCATCAATCTCTCCAATCGGTGAACTTCCCTCCTTTGTCTTCTCAGCTGTTGGTGAGCTATTGCATATGCCTGTGTATCATTCTCGGGTCTGTCCTGTTGAACTCCCTCGACTTGCCTTGGTCTCAATGCTCTAAGTGGAATACTTCGATCCCTCTGAGGATTATGAGGATTCTCCGGTTCATCCTCATCTATACTAGGCTCTCTTACCAACCATGACATTCCTTCATCACTAGAATCTATCATACCTACTATATTGTGGTGTAATTCAGGTGATGTGGTGGTCTCCTCTATATCTCGCCAAAGTACTCCTACGCCCTCATTTATCATAGGTTGCTTGCTTGGTGGAGGTGTCGAACTTGTGCTTGCACCTTCGTTTCCTCCACCATTTCTTGGAGTTAAGTCTTCAACCTCCTCAGGTTCACTTCCAATCTCTTGTAATCTAACTGCCCTCTATTCATCCAATATTTGTATGGTACCATCCAATTCTTGGATTACTTGTGCTCTCAATCTCGCATTGTGACCTCGTAGTGTTTGATACTCTTCCTACAATTGTTGGGTTTGTATTCTCATCCTCTACTGTAATAGCCCTATCTGAGCCAATGGGGAAAGTTCCACTAGTTCTTCTTCTATTCTTTCCTCCCTAGCATCCTCCAGAATTTCCATCTCAAATGTGTCCACTCTATCTTCATTGCGCACTATCAGCCTTACCCTTCTTCGTCCTTCCAACTGTTGAGGTAGTTCCCTATGCTCTATCTATGGGTACCTCCTATTCGAAGCTCTTGGTAATAGTGCTCTCTCCTGATAGCCTTCTGTGGCTGGAGGGATCCACTCTTCTCCCTCTCTTATGGTCCCGTCAGCCCATATGATATGTACTCGCACCCTTCTTCTTTCACCGGGTCCAGGTGCCAACTCCTGTTGTTCAATTATTGGCTGCCTCTCCTCCATTTCAGAAAATAGTCTTACGAGTCCCATATCTAGCTCCTCCTATGGTAGACCTGGCTCATGATGAGCCTCATTTTGAGCATCTACTCTTCTTCTTCATTCAATCTCTTCTGAAGCAATGAATAAACATTATACTTTGTAAGGCTTCAACTTTGAGCCATTTACAGTGTTGGGTACCTCCATCCCATTCAGGTTCTACAACCTGACCGCTCCATTATCCAATACTTCAATCACTTTATAAGGGCCAAGCCATAACATCTTCAGTTTACCTAGCTTGATCTCCCGCTTCCCATTAAATTTGAGAACCAAGTCCCCTGGACTAAGTTCCAACTTCCTCAAATGCTTGTCATGCCACAACTTTCATCTCTTCTGGGCTATCTCAATCGCCCACTATGCCATGACTCTTCTTTCATCTAGTTTGATCAGCGTCATCAGTCATTCCTCCAAAATTTCTTGATCTCCCAAGCGATGCTCTACTGCAACTCTCAAACTTGGTATCAAAAACTCGACTGGCACCACCGCTTCTTGACCATACATCAATTGGAAAGGGGTATGTTCCATTGTTGGTTTAAAAGTTGTTCTATATACCCACAAAATGGATGGTAACCTTTCCTCCCAGTCTGCTCCTTCTATCCCATAGGTCTTATACAGAGTTGATACTAAGACTTTATTAGTCGCTTTCGCCTGCCCATTCGCTCTCGGGTAGTATGGACTAGATAGGGAGTGTAAAATCTTAAACTCTATCATCAACATCTTGATAATCTCATTAACGAAGTGTCCTCCATGATCACTCATTATACATAGTGGAATACCGAATCTTGTGATTACCTGCTCGTACAAAAATCATGTTGTACTTTTAGTAGAATTATCAGGTAATGCTCTTGCTTCTACCCATTTTGTGAGGTATTCCATTGCCACTACGATATATCTACATTTCCATATTTGAGATGTCTTAAATGGTCCTACGAAGTCTAAGCCCCAACGTTCGAACAACTCCTATGGTTGCGATGGGTGTAAGGGCATAAAGTCCTTCTTGACCGGTTTACCTGCTCTTTGGCAAGTATCACAAGCTTTCACGTGTTCTTTTGCATCATTGTACAATGTGGGCCACCATAGACCTACTAACAATATTTTTCATGCAGTCGCATCTGGTCCCATGTGTCCCCCTACTAAGCCTGCATGGGCTTCCTTCAATGTCGTCTTAACTTATTCCTCCATTACACATCTCCTCAAGATACCATCACTTCCTATCTTGTATAGCAATCCTGCTATTATCTGGAAAGGTGTTGACTTCATGATTATTCTCTTCTTTTTGGTTGTCATCATCTCTTGTGGCAACTCCCCTGTGGATAGGTACTAGCCAACCAACTTGTACCATGATGGCACAACATTGATGGCAAATAACTGTGCATCTAGAAATTCATCAGGAACTCCTGTTCCTGCTGGCTCCCCTGATCGTATTCGAGACAACTGGTCTGCAATCACATGCTTCTTGCCAGGTCTCACCACAACTCGGAATACGAACTCTTGGAGCGTAACGAGCCACCTACTAACTCATCCTTGTATTACTGGTTTGTTTATTAAGTACAACAATGCTTGATGATCGACATAAAATGCAAAGGGGTTCACCAATAGGTAATGCCTAAAATTTTGAACTGCATATACCATCCCCAAGGCTTCCCTTTCTATTGTACTATAATTTCTTTTCGGCCTTGACAAAAGGTGACTAGCAAAGAAAATTGGTTGATCCAACTTAAATTGTCCTTCTTGTGCCAACGCACATCCAATTGCAAAGTTTGAGGTATCGACGTGGACATGGAATTCCTTATCCCAACTTGGAAACACCAAAATCGGACTGCTTACCAACTTAGCCTTCAACTCCTCAAAGGCTCCCTGGTGCTCCTCTATCCATCTGAAAGGAATATTCTTTTTCATCAAAGAATCTAATGGGTAGGCTACATGTGCATAATTTTTGATAAACCTTCGGTAATATCCTATTGACCCAAGGAAGGTTTTGAGTGAACTCACATCAAAGGGTTCTTCCATGTATAATATTACCCAAATTTTATCCGGATCTGTCTTCAATCCTTCATTGCACACAATGTGTCCTAACAATTTTCCATATGGTACCAACAGAAAACACTTTGTTGGGTTCAATGATATCTGTGCATTTTTGCACCTGCTCATACATTCACTAAGAGCTGGAAGATGCTCCTTGATCTTCCCATAAATGGACCAATCATCCAAAAATGCTTTGAAATTCCCCATCGCCAATTGGTCAAATATATACAGTATGATGCACTGAAATGTAGTTGGGGCATTACAGAGCCCAAATGGCATTCGATTATATGCATAGATGCCATTCTCCACAATAAATGTGGTCTTCAACTTATCCTCCTCATGATGCTGATCTGATTGTATCCTGAGAATCCATCCAAAAATGAATAGATCTCATGTCCTGCAACTTCTTCCAAGATAGAATCTATGAATGGAATAGGAAAGGGATCCTTAATGGTCACTACATTTAGACTCCTGAAGTCTACGCATATCCTTATCTTATCAACTTCCTTTTTCAAGGTGATTACTATAGGTGAAACCCATTCACTATTCGTCACCCTGAATATAATTCCTGCTTCCAACATCTTTTCTATCTTCGTATTCACCAATGCCGCATACTTGGGATTCATTCTATATGGCCTCCTCCTAACAGGTTGAGCACCAGGCATTAGTGTAATCTTATGGACACATAACTCAGGTGGGATTCCTTTCAAATCCTTATACGTCCATGCAAAGACATCCTTGTACTCCAAGAATATCTTGAAAGTTGTTGCCTTCAATACAAGATTCCAATCATCGCCACAGTGGACTATCCTAGGTTCTTCCTCCATTCCTAGATTGATATCCACTATCTTAGGTCCTTCATACTTGATATTTTTTAGCTCACTCATAGCTTTCATTACATTCTCTGGATGTGCCGGTCTTGTATCAATCTCTACATCTCCTACTATATACTCCACAAATCTTTTTGGAAACGTCCACTTCTCTTCTATTTCCTTCTTAGTTTCTTTACTGACTTTCGATTTGTCTTGCTTTTCCTTGATCTCTTCTGACTCAATACAGAGGCAATTGGGCTGAAACATCTCATAATCCTCCATTTTCCAATGAAGAAGTCCACTATCAGATCGAGCTTCATCCTCACTACATTCATCTATGTACAACATTCCCTCTCCATCAAGTTCATGTCCTTCATCCCCTGATGAGTTTTTTGATTCGTCAGTTGTAGCTACATCCTCACTAACTCTTTGATTAGCTAAATTGATCATGTATTTATGTTATCCTTTCTTGAAGGTGATCTGATTCTTTCCCCAATTGTGATTAACTTTGGCCACTCGTAGCCATCCTCTCCCTAAGAGAGCGTCGTATGTAGGTTTTTGCATTGAAATCACAACAAAGTCCAAGACAAATTCTTGCTCAGCTATCATAACTTGTTGTGCAGTCAAAACTCCTTTGATGTTAATATCATTCTGGTCAGCCCCATATAGTCGAAAGCTCGGTGCCCATAGGGATGGAGCACCTAGTTCTAGCCAAGTTCTTTCTGGTAGCACATTAACACTGGAACCTCCATCCATGATCACTTGTGTCAATTTGTGCCCCAAAATCTCCATATGCATTAATGCAGGCTTCTTTCCCACATCAATCATTAATATAGTAGGATCCATAAATTGGTCTTTTCATCCTTCCTCTAAAATTGGTTGGCTCTCTACTTCCATCACCTTCTGTGGTTGCATTTCCTCCACAATTGCTTTCTACAATTCTGGGATAGCTTCGAATAAGTCAGATACTTTAAGTTCCACTATGGTATCCAACACCTGTGCTGCCAGGCTCTGCACAACTATCTCCTATTCTGATGGTTTTCGTAATTCCCTTCGAATGCTCGACTCTCCTTGCTTAGTTTTCTTAGTTTCTTCTTGCAATATTTTCTTTGTTGCTTGCCAGCATTGCTTCTCTTTTGTTGGCTCTGGATACTTATCCTTTTTAGCCTGATTCCTCGTCATGGCTAACACTTCCTAAGTTTCCTCTTTAACTTGAGGAATTTTGATGTCCAAATAACTCACATTCTATGGGTTGCTCGAACTCGCCTACTTTGGACAATTCTCCTCCTTGTGGTTCCCCGGACCACACCATCTACACATGTGTGTAGTGCTTGTTTGCGGTGCTCCTTGCATCGGAGGTGCAGGACAATTCTTCGCAAAATGCCCCCACTCTTGGCAATTGCGACATTGTATGATCGGTCTACCTTTCGAGTCATATTGTAAGTGACTTTGTCCTCCTTGTCGATTACCTTGATTCTGTCTGCCACCTCTTCTGCTATTTTTGTAACCGCCACTCATTGCTTGTTGGCCACTCCCTTGGGCCTGTGGTTTTTGTTCCTGCTCCTGGATTGATAGTACCTATGGATGGGTTCTTGCATTGTAGGGACAGAGCATTACCTCATGCCCCATCACATTACAAATATGGCAATAGTCATTCTTTGGACACTTCATATTTGTATGTCCCTCACTCTTGCATTCAGTGCACCACAACTCATTCCTATCCGGTTTGATCTTTTGCTCCTTAACCATTTTATCAAACTCCTTGTGAAATGATGCGACCATCCTCTAGATAGTGTCTTCTTCTTCACTATCTAAATATTTCGACTTGGGATGAGACAAGATTCCCATGTACATCTATTTTGATTCACTCTCAAAGGTCTTTGCATGTTTCAATGCTTCTTCATATGTGTCAGATGGTACTCCCTTCATATTTTTCTTATATTTTGGTAGTAACCCATCTACGAACCATCATTTTATCAACACATCTGCCAAGGGCATCTGCATCTTATCGACTAACTACTTTAGTCGATGGTTGTAGGATTTTATATCCTCATATGCTTTCTATTTTGTTACGCAAATCTCGGTGACTATGTCTCCATCATATTTCAAAGGTCAAAATTCCTCAATGAATTTCTCCTTTATCTGATTCCAAGTCTGAAAATCAACATTATTTTCTCTCTTTAGGTACCAGTCTATTGCCAATCCCCTCAAGGTGGTAGGAAAGAGGACTACCCAATCCTCTAGTCTGTCTACACCATTTTCTCTCCAAATGGTTATGCAAGTTCCTACGTGCCATGTGGGGTCTTCCTTACCCTCACCTAAAAATGGTGGACATCTTTGTTTGGTTGCTCTGTTAGCCATCTTAGGAGAGTCGTCGCTCTCACTTGAGGTGTCCCATGGAATCTCTATCGGATTCCTCCTTGGGGGTGTCCTACTTCCATTGTCATCAGAAGTATCAATTCAAGGTATCTTATTCTATCCCATCACTCGATGACCAAATTCTCATGCATCCTCACTCTACGACCTTCTTCGCTGGTGCGATGGAGATTATCTTGGTCTATCCTCCTGAGTCCCCATGTCCTATTGCCTTGGTGTCTGACTCCCATCCTCTGCACCCTCTCACAACCTCATTGCCACTTCCTCAGGTCTTACCATCCACTCTCCATCATCGTGCACTTTCTCTTTGTCACCCATCTCCTCTACGATCGATGGGTCTTCCTCCTCATCTTCTATCTCAATCAACAACGTCTCAAAGTCTCCCTCTTCGGATGTCCAAACTTGCTCTATCTCTGGTTCATGTGTACTTTGATCTGAGTTACTCATGTTTCCTCTTTGAGAAATCCTTATGCTCCTTCTTACTAGAATGTTCTCTCATGGTTCTCTTCTCCCATGGCTTCGTGTACTGGTGTCCATCATAAAAAATCACCTCCAATTTTTAGTCAAATTCGACCCATTTTAACAAAAATGCCAGATTCGATAAGGCAACGATGCCAAATGTAACATAATGGTGGAGTATTCCCAATGGGGAGGTGTTCTCCAAAGGTAATAATGATACCTAGGTTGAATCTACCAAATCGAATAGTCTTCTAATCTCCCGAATGACCCTTGTACGATCTATCAATTGCTTGTACGGACATCAATTACATACACTGTACGATCTCAGATCATACAGTGACCAATATGGTATGATATTGCACTCAAAAAAACTGATAGATGCTATTTTGGAGGCTGTCATACATAGTTTTGTAATCGTTCAAGCCGACTTACCAAAACTGCCAAATCGGGTAAGTTCCTATCAATCACCTATTTTACCAAATCGGGTAATAACTCTTTGTACGATTTGTACGATGTACGATGTACGATATGTACGATCCAAAGGTACAGAAAGATATTAATTAATATACTCTTCTACTCCAATCTCTCTCCGGGATGTTTTGTAAAGGTTTAACAGCCTAAACAAGATAGTTTCATTCACAAGCAAAACATCCAATCTGGACTAGTGAGAGATTCCATCCAAGCAATTACACCCAAAAATCATACAGTCAACTTCAGTACATCTTTTCCAACATCCTCATACTCCTAGATCATTCTCCATGATTCCACCAGTAACAATCTGCTCACAATCTGCAACAAAGCCTACAACTAACATATAATAGTAAGGAAGAAACTCAATTACACAATGATCATCCACAATGCATCAACCATACACAACAGGATCATACACTATCATCCACAATGTCTGTTATTCTCATTAATGGTTATCAACTCAGTTACAATGTGGAAAACTCTCTCATAGTAATTGCAATAACTCAGAAATATGTCTATCTCTCTACTCTAGCAACTAATAACCAGTAAACTAGTAGCCAGACCTACAAATTCAAAAATGGGGCCTTATATAACATTGCCCAGGCCATTCCAAAGTGGTTCCTGAGACAATCCATTATTCACAACTGCCCATCTACAACTGAATACATTATTTTGGCAATTTCCTAAGTTTACACCTTAGGTTAGCAAATCCATGCGACATTTCATCCCGAAATTACATTTCCTTTGCATCTGAGTGAATTTTGGTGCGCCCTGTATGATTTGCCACTACTCTGTATGGTTTGCCACTTCAGTTGTATGATCCCCTGTATGATTTTCTCCCACTGTACGGTTTCCCAAAACTTGAGCAAATCATCCCAAAACTGTCAAAATTTAGCAAATCACCTTTTCTTCTTCTGGGAGGTGGATTTGCTGCCTACATCTTTGTCTCTGAAATGGTGTCTTCTTCCTGTGAGAGGCAATATTCAAATCTCTCATATTTTGTAGGCTTCTCCTGTCTTCAAGTCTTCTCATCAAATTCTGACTTCAAGTATGATATTTTTCTCAAGATTTTGAATGTCTTGAGGTCTTCTAAATATTATTCTGAGATTTGGCACTCCTTACCAAATTATTATATTTTTGGGGCTTGTTTTCAGATGGTGATAATTGTCCCAAATATTTCACTATATTATGTAGTGAATTTCTCCAATGAGTTATCCTCAAAACTACTTTGATGATTTATTTAGTAAGGCTCTCCAAGACTTTTAATGGATGCTCGTTGAGACCTCTCCAAGATCTTTGATCTTGCAACTTATTCTAGTCTTCCTTGAGAACTTTTCTTCAAACTTTTACTTTTGTAAGTGTTGGTGGTGAAATCTTCTCCTAGATCTTTGATTTTGCTACTTTTGGATTTGAGAAAGACTCTCCTAGTCATTCTTCTTCTTCCAAGATTGGAAGTTCTTCAATGAGACCTTATCTTGAAATTTTTATTTAGGTGTTGGATTGATTCTAAAGAAGATACTCTTCCTAAATTTCTTGTAGGAAGTTTTCCAACTCATCGAATCTTCTTTCCCTAAAACAAAGTATTAGTACTAAAATATGAATCTACTTTCGAATCAAATACTCTCTTCTAGAGTCTTCTTCAAGATCAAGACTTTTGTGGCCTTTTCTTCTGGAACAAGGCTTATGTAGCCTTTTCTTCTGGATCAAGGCTTCTATGGCCTTTTCTTCTTCTATTAAGTTCTCAATCTAGCAATGGATATCTCCAGTATCCTAACTTCACAATGAATATTCTCCATGATTATGCTTTCATAGTATTCTCTTCTTGCACAAGGAACTAATCTCTGTACTATGAAGGTATGCTAACCTTAGAGAAAAAAAGTTGAAATATCCTAGCTTTCTATTGTAGGAAATGTCCTAATCATCTAAGAATTATTTTTTTGCAACAAAATAAACTTTGGGCAATAGCTAACAAATTCTATATATCCTAAATGATCTTCACTAGTTGATTTGTCAATATAGTGGATTGAATGTTGAGTCCTAATATTCATGAGTTTTTTTGCAACTTTGTGGAAAGAATCTAGCCAAATGTAATCTTAGTATTTCTAAAATTGAGATTTTTTTCAATTCTCACTTGTGGCTCTACCTAATTCTACCACCTAGACTCTTCTAAGAGTTTTTGATATTGGTTGATACAAAGGTGCATCATTTTGACAAAAAACTCAAGCTTAATGATAATGGTGGTTTTCCTATCGATATACTATGGCTATATCTATCATGGCTTTGATAACACTATTAGCTTTTGATACAATATGCAATGGAAGATAGCAAGCACAAGATGTAGAATAATATGAAAGAAAGTAAATCTATGAGATGACTAAAATATGTTATAAATATAAATGATATAAATGAATACAATGTAGATATGAAGGAAATTGACACTCCATGAATAAATCTATTGGGCTACATTGCATCCATCACCAATATATGGTGATCTACACAACACTATGCTACTACCTACGAATATGGTACGAGCTTGTTATAAGCTTATTATAATGAGACCATTTTTATATAGGAAGATAGGTTCCTTGGCCAACACTCTACCTAACTATACAAGGGACACCTTGCACATATACAATTTGCATATTGACACTTGTGCATTTATTACATTGCATAAAGTAACTAGATAACTTCCCTCTAAAGTAATCTAATATCCTAAGTATGTACCTAGGAAGGTACATTTACATGACCTAAATGATGTAATATACTCTATCTCTAATAAAAGATGATTTTTGGGCAATAATTAGAGCTGAAAAACTGATGATTCTAGAGAAACAAAGAAAAATGGAGTGGAGCTACAAAATTCATAAATTCAAGACAGAAAATCATCAAGAAGACTAGCCACAAAGGAGGCCATAAGAGGTGTGTAATATTGATGCTATAAAAGTGTTCTTATACAAGTATTAAAAGTAGTTATTCCAAGTTTTTGAAAGCACCATATTAGAGTTGTTAAAATTTAGAAAAAATAAGTTTGAGTTAAGTGTCTCCAAGCCAAGGAAGGAGACATCATTATCATCCTAGAATCTGCAAAACATAACAACAAGAATTGGAGTTAAAAAGTGCTTGAAAGGGAGTGATAAGGAAAAGTAATATATGTTGTTTTTATAATAAAAATAAGTGCAAACTTGTTATAAGCTCTATTGAATAAAATAAAGGTTGAATAGTGCTCAAAGTTAAGGTAAATTTAAGGTGTCTAAAGACACCAAGAGGAGCACCAAAATTGCCAAAAATATTGGTGAATAAAATTCACCAAAAAGAGTGGTAGATCCACCAAGCAAATGTGGAGGCAACACCATATTGAAATAAGAGCCACCATATTACAAAAGAATCCACTAAGAGCAAATCTCAAAGCCATTGAATGTAGAGGAGCCAAGGTGACATTGAATCATAGGGATGTAAGCATCCAAGTAGTGCTTAGGAGAAGAGCCACTAGGTAGAAGGGAGAAGTCACCATATATAGGAGAAGAGCCACCTATAGAGTGCTATTTTAGAGAGCCACCATTGAAAGGTGGAGCCACCAAGCCTAGGAGGAGTAGAGAAGCACTGAAGAGGAGAAGAACCACCATTGGAGAAGAGGAATTTTTGTTTGTAAACTCTAAAATGTAAGCAATAGAAGAGTCAATATTTGGATATCAAAAAGGTATAAGGAGAAACCAAATGTCTAGGTTTTTGCAATTGCCAAGAAGAGAAGTGAAGTGTTGGTATCCATAACATTATTTGTAGAGAAGACAACATTGCATCACTTCGTTGGTAAGGTAAAGAATGTTACACAAGTAGCCAAGTGTTGGAAGAAGAAGAACATAGTCAAGGAGAATAGAACGTTATCTGGAGTGTGAAGCATTAAAAATATCATTTGTAAGGTTGGTTGAACATTATAAAATTGTTCATGCCACTTGTCATGAGGAAGGAAGAGTGACATAAGCCATTGGAGGTAGGAGAATTATTTCAGAATACGTTAGTAAGAGCAAGGAGGGATATTTGGTGCCATTTGAAATTTGGTATTCAATAAGCCAATCATTACTAAAGGAAGTTATAACATCTAGAAGTGCCATTAATGCATGGGCTGAAAATAAGCCTGCATAGCCACAATTACTACAACAAGGAGGATGTACGTTCAAATTTCAAGCACCTTGGAAAATCTTGGAGTATAGTTGACTAGTCAAGGAGGAGAGAGAGTGCCTATTTTCAAAGCAAGTTAGAATACAAAAATAGAGAAGGAGCGCCTCAAATTTAGAGGTAATTCATTTCATTTGAAATTAATTATATGCACAAGATAGGAGTTATAAGGTTGGAAGAAATTATTATTGTCTAAGGTTAAGTTAAAATTATTTTATTGGAGAGATAAGACCTTGAAGTAATATTTGAAACCTTAGAAACTTGATTATTTCAATTTGAAAGTTTTATGAAGATTTATTTGAAAATTGAAGTAATTATTTTGAAGTTTTGTAATTTGATTATTTGAGTTTACAAAACAATTTGAAATATTTACAATTTGATAAGTTTGGAGAGATAAGGTATCCTACATCAAATTAGGAATACAAAACTTGTAAATATTCTTTTATAGAATTTCTAAATTTCTAAATTTGGAGTTATAAGGAATTCAACATCAACATAGATTTATGAAATTTAGAATTGAAGAATTATATTCTTGAAATTTGGGAGATAAAATGAATTTAACATAGAACTTTTGACAAAGTAAAATTGCATTTATAATTTAATCTCTAATTCAAAATTAAAAGAAACATAAGGCTGAAGACTTGAAATATTAAAATTGCATTCAAACTATTGATTTATAAGAGGAAAACAAAAGTAGTTATTTTGAAGAAATATATTGAAATAAGGGAGATATAAGGTTGTCAACATAAAGTCAAAAATTGAAAATTTTCCTTAGTCTATCATTTGAAACTAAGGAGAAATAAAGAATAGAAAATTTGAAATTGCATCAAATAATTATTTGATAAACAAAACTAGGGAGTCATAAGGTAGTCAACCTCAATGATTTTGAAAGATAACAGATTCTATCAAAACTATTCTCAATATTTAATACTAAGGAGAAAAAAGGATGTCTACTCCAAAGAGTTCATTGAATAATGAAATGGAAAATGAAATTAGAAAAGGAAGAGTAAAAGTTATAAAATATGGAATCAAAAATTTGATTGAAAAGTCTAAAGGGAAGTTAGACTTAGTTTCAAGTTTCATCTATAAGGAAGCATTAGAAGAAAATTTTAAAACATTAGAATACTATATGCATGCGATAATGTTTGAAGCAATTGACAATGACAAAGATAGTGTTATGATTCCTTTAAACATTGCTAGTATAATATACATGGCACTACTTACACTTAAATATCACAAAGAGAAAAACTTGAAACAAAAGGAATTGATTGAATCCCTTAAGAAGAAAGCAAAAGTGGATGAATTATTTTTTAAAAAAGTATTTCATTTTGTGAAGGATTATACAAAGATTGCCTCCTAGGCAATTTTACACCAAAAAATTCCCTCCTTTTGTTACAAGAACTTAAAACAATGAGAGTTTGCTATTTATGAAGCCTAAAAGAGGTAGAAACACCCCTTTATTATAAGTACTTCAAACAAAAACTTATGTTATTTATGAAGCCTAAAAAGAGAGAGAAAATGGTGCTTGCTCAAGGTGACAAATGTGTTGTCCCTCTATAATACTATTTTAGCAATGAACACTCTATGTGCTTTTTTTGAACCAGAATCAGAATTGAAACTAGACACTTCACTAGCAATATTGCCTTTGTTTTGCTTCTGTGTTGTGCCTATATCTTTCTTGTTTTTCTTGTTTCTGAAACAACATCGATTGGTGTCATGGTTGTCCTTTTTACAATATGAGCAAAACCTCTTTTGAGATTTCTTTCCCTTACATTTTGAAGATGATCCCCCATTTTGAAAGTTTTCTTTCTTCTTATCACCATTATAGTTTGAATAAAGTGCATTGTTCGACACTTCATCATTTTGGAGTTGGTTTGCTTCCTCAGTTTGAAGCAAATTGACTAACTCCACAAAGGTGACAACTCTTTGTGAAACATTAAGGGATGTAATCAACATTTTGTAGGATTCGGGAAGAGCTCTCAAAATTATTGAAGTCAAAATGGTGTCTTCTACTTTGGCCCCTAAAGCATTAAGCTTAGACTTCAAATCTGCCACTCTGCAGAGGAATAGTTCTACTGATTCACTTGACTTCATATGGAGTGTATGAAGTTGTGTTTGAAGGTTTAGAACAGTTGATTGATTCTTGCATTCAAAAATGGTACTAAGTGCATCCCATGCAGCTTTATCAGTTTTAGCTTTACTTATGTGAGGTTGGATCTCATCAGTAGTTGCAAGGAGTATCAACATGAGAAGACGATTGTTCTTTTTGTCCCATGCTTTTTGATCTACTCCTAGTGATGCGGGTCTTGTTTCAGTGCCATAAACTAAATCCCACATGTCCTCTATAGTTAATATGGCTTTCATCTTAGTTTTCCATGTTGAATAGTTAGGACCCTTTAGCAATTGTGTATCACTTAAGTATTTATTGATAGTTGCCATGATGAAGGTCCTACAATTTGAACTAAGATGATATTTCTTTCACTCTTAAGTGATATTTAATGGCACCTACCTGAAAATTCTCTTGAAGAGAGATAATCAGTTGGAGGAAATTAAGCCAAACAAATAAGAGATGAAAGATTATTCACTCAAAAAGATATTTAATGGCACCTGCCTGAAAATCCTCATGAATAGGGATAATCAGTTTGAGGAAATTAAGCCAAACAAATAGAGTGAATTAGGGGTTTTGTTTTTGTAGGAGAGAATATCAAGTGAATATTGGCTTTAAATCTATGCAAGGATTTACACAAATTTATGAAATTTTGAGGTATGGAGTGTTCTTGATTCTATGACTTATATTTGCAAAAAGAAATGATGCAACAATCAAACAAGAATGACCTCAAAATTCTTATCACCTAGGTGTCGGATGCAACCGAAAATGCACCTAATTTTCTAATGAAGGTGTCGAGTAAAATAAAAAATGCACCTTTTAATTTTTGCAACAAAATGTGTATTTGTATTGTGTAAAACAAAATGATATTTTATGTCTCCTCCTTGTTTACAATTTTGCAAAAAAATTACAATGTTGTCTTCCCCCCTTAATTTTACAAAATTTACAAATCGAGCACTCCTTCCAAGACAAGTCGACACACGACCCGCGTTTGGAAGGCTTCCAGAACTAGTCGACACACGACTTGGTTTTGATGGACCAAGGCTTCAAATTCTTCTCAATGTTGCAAAAAAAATGTGCAATTTTTTATATCCCCCAGTTTTGGAGAAAACAAAAGCACTCTTTGATTTAGAATTTTCAAAAGATAAATTCCTTCATTTTCTTTTAATTTTAATTTACAAAGTTTTTAAAGAAAAATATTTAATCATTTAAATTTAATCAATAATAAAAATAAACTAACATTTTATAAAAAAAATCATTTTATAAAAAAAAAAGATTTTTTTTTTTTAAATATAAGTTATATTTGAATTATAAAAAAACTTTAATGAAAAAATAAATTTAAAATTTAAAAACAAAACAAATTAAAAAAAATATTTCAAATATTACCTTGGGCGTATGGTTCTTCCTGCTTTTAGTAAAGGCATTTTATTTATTTGATCGAAATATTAGTCATGGGGTACCTACGGGGAATTGAACCCACGACCCTGCGGGATGGAGAGTGCTAGCTCCGACCGCCCAACCGTCCTGGCTAGACAACCGGATAGACTAGGCACCAAAGTGCATTTATTCCTGAATGTCTCTGACAGTTGGGAAACAAAATAACGTGGGACTATTTAGTCCCACATTGATAAGGCATAAATCCTTATGGTGTTTAAATACATCATGTCGCCCAAAGGTATTTGATTGCCTTTGAGTAATAAATCCAATGATCACCCTTTTTGCTGCTCAAGGAAGCCAACCAGAACTTACCATGCAGGTAGGATGAAAACCAATCACACGTCACCAATAGGAGCTCGCCACTTGTCAGATTGCCACATCAGCCAACCCCTCATGCCACGTGTGCCCGCCACGTCAGTGCCTTTGGTTCCTTGCTCACCACATGTCAGTTCGTCTATCTTCGAGTCTGTGTCCATGTCAATCCATATAGGTGTCACCACAGTTGTCCTTGATAGTCATATTGCATTATTCCACATCAGTGTTAGGTTCTCCCATCAGTTTGCATAGGAAAACATGTTAGTTTTTGTATTAGGGAGTCGTGTTGTTGTTGTTTAGGCCAATCACTAGAGATCGAAGGGTGCTCCTACCCTCATGAATATCGATCATCGGTGATCCCTGTATCTATTCACTGGTCACCAGATATTAGGGCGTTCCTAACCTATCTCTGGTCGATGATCATTGGGTTGATCATCGAAGATTACAGGGCGTTCCTACCCTCACAGATCCCTATTATCGGTGATCCCGATCGTCGATAGGGTCCCCATCACTGGACAGATGGTGGGTGGGTGCTCCTCTTCTAAGAGAGCTAGCCGATTGCCTGTCGGCCCTCCTATGGCCTCGGTCGGATGTCCGAGGGTGTTCCTACCCTTGTTCGATGGTCGACCGATCTAGCTAGTCTTCAGAGGCTATTATCTCTGATGGCCTCCGATGGGCGAGCTCGCCTGATCTAGCTGAGCCGCCTGATTTCCTGCCATCTCAAAGTCTATGGGCCTGAGTAGGGTGAGGAAAAAAAAAATCACAACCAAATATAGGAAATGATTAAGTAATGAAATGCATAAAATTCAAACCAAACCCTGCACATCACCTTCTCTAGTGGAACGAGATCTACTCTCGTCTTCTCCACTTGGAATGTGTGCTTCCTCCCCTGGCTCTGATGCCAATGTAACCAAATGTAAAGGTAAGATAATAGATTTAATAATTAATCATGCATTGAACATTAGCTTAGAAAATTATAAGAAATATATATGTTACAATATAACCTAATTAGCATAAATAACGCTAACACAAGGCGTTAGGAGAGTAGTGTGCTAACAACTAACCTAGGTAGAGAAGTATGAACTAACTACTAATCTAAAATATCTAACCTAGGATATTTTAGATACTAACTTAGGTTTACCAGTAGATATTTAGAACAGTAAATATCTCCTTGGTAAGTAGTAAAAAGTAAATGTAATAATCTATGTAGTATAATGCAATATACTACCTATTTTACCTATCAGAGTAAAAAGGGAAAATATGCCAAATAATGGAATATTATTCTAACACATTCTTCATGCAATATTGATGCTTCAAGTTCATCTAATTTAGGGTCCTATCATGATGCCATAAGTGAATGCTCAAAAGGTTCAACATAAAAGAAAATTTGTGATATGAAGGACAAAGGTAAAGAGAAAATGTTTTTGCAAGAATCAAATGACAATGTGATATCATCTAAAATCTTACAGATTGACATCAATGATGAAGACAAGCAAGAAGAGAAATAATCTGATCAAGAAGGCATACAGTGCAAAGTGAGTTAAGAGACGAAGATCTATATTGAAGACTAAAGTCTTCAATAACCAAATAATTTAATACAGGGGGTGTTGGAATATATTACATTATTTAGTACATGCTTATGTACCACCTTGGGTATATATTTAGATTAGGAGAGAGAGTCTTATATTAGAGTGTGAGTATTTACTTTATGCAATGTAATAAATGCACAAGTATTATTAAAGTGTGAAAAGTATTTTGGTAATGTAAATGTTCATAATAGTCCATGTGCACATGAGTCCATAGAGTAGGAAGATGAAGTCTCTAGAAGAGTGAAGGCCAAGAGTACTCTATATGAAGAACCACATTCCATTATATATGTGTCTATTAGTGTGTGTGTGATATATACAATTGCAGAAATGAGAGTGTGGAGAAGTATGGTGTATTTAAGATATTTATCCAATTGAGATACATTTTTTGTGAGCATTTGTTAATGGTATTTTATGATTTATATTTGAAGTTATTTATGAGTTTTATATGTTTAGTATTTTGCCATTATCATATATTTCATATTGCAAATTTATTTTAGATATTGTGGTTATTTTATCTTAAGTATTTATCTTTAAAATCTAACACTATATTCATTTAGTTAAGATCATTATGCATTGCATTCATTATGTTTGTGATCATCATGCATAACTAAAACAAATAAAAAAGCACACACATAATGCACACACATTTTACACCATAAATAATAAAAGCAACATGTATTACTTGTAAAGTACAAAGTGCATGTTAGTTTGTTACTGTACCACAATAAAAAACTTGGCACACTCAACCATCCCTAGGGATGCATTCCACAATGAAAATTGATATGTCATCCCAATCCTCACCCTAGTCGTGTGAGTATGTCTCCTCTACTTTGTCTACTAGAGGTGAACCTGGTGTGGGCATGTCCACATATTGTGACATAGATCATGTCCACAATTGTGAATGACTCCATGATTATAGGTACAATGGTAGTAGGATACTTTTCTCTGCTAGAACCACCTAGAAGTACATTGTTTGGTAGAAGCACTCCCTCCATGTCATCGCCTCGTGTGCCACCCTCACTCTTTGTAGATTCTTTTACAATAGTTAGACCACCTTGCCCTTTTGGCTATCTATGATGATAACCATCCCCTCTATCTGATTCTACTGTCACTCTTGCTCTAGTCGACCCATATTCCCTTTGATATGCTCTACCTCAACCCTCACTATGTATTTCTATACTTGGGTCTAGTCTACCTATGTATGGATGGAGTCCATATTAGCCTGCATATTTTCTAGCCTAGATTATAGTGCCTTTGACTCCCTCATTGAGTCCTCCTGACTTGCAATCCTGCTAGGTCTCACCTATGTCATTATGGGGTCACCTCTAGATGCTCCTCCTCCTGCTAAGCTAGAGAGAGTGATGTTCATCCTCATGGTCTCACCATGTCTATCTTGATCTACACTCGTACCTATCTAGGAGGGATTGTACCCCTCTAACATTGCTTTGGTACTCATATTTTAACCTCTTGAAGTGCCAACTACACTAGTTGGTCCATGACCTAGAATCTCTACACTAGCACCAGTGGGAATATCCTTAGGGGCATAATACTCTTATAACATCTCTTATACCTGAGGGCTACCCCAACATTTTCCACTCTTGAATAGACATAGAGAAGATCATATAGGTTCTCCTCCATAAAATACCCCACATTAGGGTCCCCTTCAACACTTAATGGTTCCATACAAACCCACATGAACCAGTATTCATCGAGATCTAGAATCTCTTAGATAATTTCAAACTATTGTTGTACTCAGTCAAACCAATATAGCTCTCGCTCGCTCTTCTCCATGGTGACCCACCATATCCTTCAAACCCAAGTTAGCTCCTTTGCATCCTCATCCCATATAGGGTGTATATGCCACAATAATGATATGATCTAGTGGTCTTGTAGCTCATCTATTACCCACCTTACTAGTGGTAAGATACTTATATATGTTGTGTACCCATGATCATAGTATTGGCCTCACCTATATGTTGATCGTCGCTTCAGGTTGGAAAATGGTCTTGGTAGTGCATTTGATCTACGGATTGGTATGGGCTCCCAACATCACACCTAGAGCAATTTCATACAAACCAACCCTATATATTGCTTATACATGATACCATGCAAATTCTTATATAAGTAGACCAACACATAGGGTTCCCATACGAACCTAACTTGTTGGTCTTGCATGTCTACCACTATTCCTACCAATGCCAATGACAGGTATCGCCTACTCATATGACACACTAGCATCCCCACCACCACTCCATAGAGTATGAAAGTTAGTGCCCCAACTCTATATCATTGCAACATCTCATCAAAATGAAATCCCTTTATTGGATCTTATGTGTTGGGTCCCCCTATAATATCTCTAATGCTACCTATGTCATATGTACCATGTAAATCATCCTCCCTCTAATGGGGATCTTAAATATGTGCCACACATCCTCCAGTGTGATGGTCATATCCCCTATCGGTAGCCAACATATGGATGACTCTGGATACCACCTCTCTATCAGTGCCATTTGTAGCACTTTGTTAGCCTTGACCCAAGGCATCTCTACTAGATATAGTAGCCTCACATCCCATAGGGTGTCTTGGTCCACTGCTATGAGTCCTCTCACAACCTCCTCTAGAGTGCTTGATCACCTCTCTCTACTCAATAGTACATCATACTACAACCATAAACATTCAATAACATTTCATCAGTTTCACACATTAAAAATCACATATTTCAAAATTAATAATAATATTTTTTTATACCAAATTTGCACTCGATCTATACATGGTGCAAATTATAAATTTACATCCATTTTGTATAGGGTGTGAATTTGGCACTACCATGCAGCATAATTCGTACTTAGCTGTAAAATTTACACTTTGCAGCAAAAATGCTAAAAAAATTAACAAAAATTCATTAAAAAACCAAATTTAATGCATGGAAACCTAATCTAACCTAGTCTAGGATTGGGTTTAGGTTCATACCCTTGCTCGGTCTACTATGGTGCTAGATTTACCCCTCACAATGATCACATGATGTGTAGGAAGCACCATTCTCCTCTTTTCTCCAGAGCACTTTTTCTTTTCTTCTTATAGTAAAAATGATTTCAATTTCACATTTTTCTCTTCTTATTCCTCTTTCCCTCCTTTTTCGTCTCTCCTAATTTTTTTTTTCTCTTCTTATCTATTTTCTTTCTCATTTTTTTCCATTTTTCATTTTGGGTTTCTTCAAGAATTTTGCATTCCCTCTAAAACTTGAGGGGGCACCCTAGCTATAGAGACATTAATTTTTATTAATGTCTCATTTTGCATGTAAATTGGTAGTGTCTGGAATGACATCATTTTTGCACCATCCGTTATTCTAAATTGACCACCCCTTTTTGTGTTCGTCGTTTTTCACCCATAGGTGTCTACATCTTTCTTTGATGCATTTATTTGACCATAAATGCATCAAAGAGGGGGCAAAATGTACACATGGACAATTAACCCATGAAGATAATTTATTTTCCTTAGATCCTTAGTTTTTCCCTCAAATTTTCCAAGTGCAAGCTTTCCCCCCAATTTCCCCTTTGGTTTGCTTATTTTTCCTTGGCCTTGCCAATCTGCACCAAATATTTATGGGGTGTGAATTTATCATGCCAAATCCGCACCCTGTAAGGACTAGGTGCGAATTTGGAAATTTAGGATTTTTCTCACAAAAACCCTTTTTAGAATTGGCTCTTTGTGATGTCATCCCATGCACGAGGTTAATTTTTATTTTATTTCCTTTTACCCTCCAAAACCTCTTATAAATAGAGGGATCATATCCTTTTTTTCTTCTAACAAGTTTCCTAGCAAGTTTTTGATCTAAGATCCTAGTGTGCGATAAGTTGTGAAGTTCTTTTGTGATAAGTGCTCTTGACAAATCTGTGCTTTTTTATTGTTGTGTTGTTTTCCTTATGTGCTTCTTGTGACTGGATGCCCTTGGTGAACAAGTGGAGGAGTATTGATGACATGAGAGGTCTACAAATTGGTCCTTGCTTTCTCTATCAGCTAATTGGATTTTTGTGCATTATTAGCCTGTTTCAAGCTTTTATTTCTTGTTTTGCATTGCATTTTTTATGTTTTGTAGGTAAAAAAATCTTCTGAACCAAATTTGCACCCAATCCATACAAGGTGCAGATTTGGCATGCCAAATTTGCATCGACCCTTTACAGGGTGTAGATTTGATCAATTAGGGATTAGGGGTAAATTTTTTATCCCAAAATCCTAATTTGTATTTTACGTATTTTCTTTATGTTATGTTCATTATGTTTGCATCTCATTTTACTATTTACATCTGTTTCATCTAACTTTATTTGTGTAGACACCAAAATCAAGTATTTTAAATACTAATTAATTAACCACCATTAATTAGTTTGTTTAATATTAATTAAATTAATTAATAATAAATTAAATACTCATGTGCCTAAGTAATAAATAAATAAATAAATTAATTAATTAAATACTCATGTGCCTAAGTAATAAATAAATAAATTAATTAATTAAATAGTTGGTTAATTATTACCTAGGCTCCCCTTTCATGTTACCTCCACCTCACTCTAGTTCGACCTCCCACCCCTCATTTTAGTCATGCACGAGAAAAGGATTACCCTTTTTCCATATTGCACATCTAGTTCCAGATTACACTTTAAATCTAGCTTGTACATCCAGTTACAGAATGCATCTCTAGTTCTAGTTTGCACATCTAGTCCAGATTGCACTTTCAGTTCAGTTTGCACACTTAGTTCACCATGCACATTCAATTAACTCTAGATATAATTTTGGTGAAGATTCCAAGGAGCATGTTTATTTTCAATTGCATGCACATTTTTATGATAACTACGAGGTGTGCACATCTGGTGATAATCATGAGGTAAGTTTATCTTCATGTGCAAGCATGCACTCTCTATGATAACATCAAGGCAAAGACAAGACTTCGAATTACACCACTTAACCTGTTGAGCCACAACCTCATCCATTCCTCCTTGGAATTTTTATAATTTTGTCTTCTTTTTTCACATTATGAGGAGGATGGTACAGGTATCAAAACACTGCTAAAATCTTGAGTAAACCCGACATTCAAATCAAACGCAACCATTTTTGTCCTGTGCCAGATGTCGATCACAACACTCTTCAGGTTTGAATCTAATTTTTAGCAGTAATAGAACCCCACAACCCATGATTGTCCAACCTCAGATGGTCTTGGTCCATGGTCATCCAGACCTAGACGGTCGACATCGAGCCTACGTGTAAACTTCTAGAGATAGCACAACATAGCCCGACGTAGCACAATGTAGAACAATAGCAACAATGACAACTAAGGAAGGGTAAGATCTATTTATGTGTCATTCAATATTTCCATTTTTAAATATTTAGTACCTTTATGCTTTTTGGTTTAAATTCATTTTAATATTTGGGCCTCACTTCGGGAGGCCCGACAAGTATTATTGACCAGTTGCACTATTTCATTTTTGTACAGGTAGTCAAATCTAGATTATATCTAGAAAGTATATCTAGATGCAGGTACACAAATACACTAGATCCATCAAATCCCACATTCTACGGTAGTAGGAGACTCCAACGCTTGACCATATGACCTTAGACAATCACAAGTCTCAGTTGTCCTACATATAAATGGTGTAAAAATGGTCGTGATCTAGACACCTTCCAATTATAGATCTAGTAATTCCAGATGACCCAACAGACACTGATCTAGAGATATAGATCCAATAGATGCAATAACAACGAAGAGATGATCATGACAAACCTGTCTGTCAACTTTCTATAGTGAGAAAATATCCTTGCACCATTGTTATTTCTAAAAGGTAATTGATCCCTTATATCTTTGTACAACCCCTCATGGGTTTTATTTGTAATAAGAACAAACAAGGATCAAAGAGAAAATACATATATTTTATTGCTTTCATTTATATTTTTTCTGTTGGTGCATATTTTTATCATCTACAAGATTCATTTATATTATTTTTTTGGTGCATATTTTATCATCTACAATATGGTGATCACAGTGGGACCTTTACCTTGAATTTATTTTACGTAATAGCTTGGGTTATTTTTTATTTTCATGCTTATATATATATATATATATATATATATATATATATATATATATATATATATACATATTTTTCATTCTAGAAGTTTTTGACCATTCTGCTATTTTGTATTTTGCACAAGCTATAGATAGTGCATGCAAATGAAACCGTCTGACCCAAGACATCTTGATATTTTAGTAATTTTGTATAGTATGGTCTCAAACAGAAGCCATTTGACCTCAAATGATCACAGGGCACAGTCACTGCCAACCTTCGGTCTTCAACACAACACAAGACCACAGGTAAAGGAACTGCTATTTCCTTCTATTCTGAGTTTAAATTAATATTAGTTTTAGATAAACACATTTAGGGTGTTTTGTTTTTTTACTTTTTATATGGTATATGATAAAAAAAAATTGTTTTTGCCTAGGCTAGAATAGTTTATTGTTTTATTGTATTTCAAATTGTGAATTTTTTTCTTAATAGTTTAGAAGGTGTAGACACCAAAACCTAGGCATTTGCAAAACCACATTCACATTGCATGTTCCAAGTCTACATAATAAAATGATGTATGTCTAAGTATAAACTTAGGCATATAATTTTACACATTATTCATTCATATTGCACATTTTAATTCTACATAATAAAATAATATGCCTAAGTCTAAACTTAAAAGTATTTTCCTGCACATTACTTTATATTTTTCAGATTTATTAAATTTGAAAAAATAGCATAAGATACCCTGTCTCCCCACTTGACACATGTCCTAGCCACAACTACCCCTCACCTTTCCACATCTCACACCTCACTCCACACTTCAATCCACTTGCCACATCTCCCTAGTTAAGTGAGACACTTCTTGTGACTCACTGCAACTACACAGGATAGGTTGTGGCCCAGTCCCTACCACTTAGCAGCCCTGGCTTGCCACCTATCCTTCCCTCCAAAACCCTCAAAGGCCTATAAAGGCATCATCACTTCACCAAGAAAAAGGAGGAAGGGAATTCTAATGTTATGCTACTAAAATTCTCACTTATGTAAGCAATAATCATATTCATTTTCTTTTATGCAATTTACATTAGTCATTTATCATATTCATTGTGACAAGTGCTACTAAACCATTTATCTATTTGCATGTGTGCAAGTTACAGATTCAACAAGTTCAAATCCATCATGGTGGTCATGCAAAATCCACCTCCAATATTGATTGTGGCATAGAAGAAGTGAAAGACACCATCCTTGATTTGTAAAAGGGATTCCCCTTTTGGCACATCTTATTGTAAAATGCACCCTAAAAGGGTCAAATTGTATCAAAAAGAGATTTTATTGAAATAATAAAATGTTTTTTTTTTAGTGCAATGGTGTTCTTCTTTATGTATACAAATTGGTGATCACAATCTTCTTACCCCTTTTCCCTTTTATTTATTTATTTTTATTTTTAAAACCCTAACTTTTTGTCTCTTTATGTGGTTGCAGGTTTTCTATTTTTGAACAGGAAACATCCGCATATCAAACACTACAAGTAGGTGTCCTAAAAAAAACATTCTTTCTTTATTTAATTTTTTACAATCTCTATGTTTTTAAATTGTTGTTGTGTTAAATATATATATATATATATATATATATATATACTCTATTTTTTAACATTTTCAAACTACAATTTGATTTAATTTAATTAAACAAAAAAAAATTAATTCCAAAGGGGGGTCCCTTGGTTTCCCCATCTTCCCTCATATATTCCCTGAGGGTCGTGTTATGCGCAGCTTACATCCCCCACACCCTCCATGAGGGTCATGTTGTGTGCAACCCTCCCCCATATTACACACCCTCAAATGAGGATTGTGTTGTGCATGGATCACATCCCCTGCACCCTTCATGAGGGTTGCACTATGTGTGGCTCTCCCCCATCTCACCCATCCTCAAATGAGGGTTATTTTGTACATGAACCTCCTCCATATCACCCACCATAAAATGAGGGTTGTGTTGTGCACGACTTGCATCTCTCACACCATCCATGAGGGCCGCAATGTCCCCATATCATTCACCCTCAAATGAGGGTCATGCTATGCATGACCCGTGTCCCCCACACTCTCCATGAGAGCCATGATGTGCGTGGTCCTCTCCCATTTTATCCCCCCTCACATGAGGGTCACGTTGTGCATAACCCTCACCCTATGCTACACTGTACGTGACCCGTGCCCCCTACCACCCATAGGTTGGTGTACGCTAACCTTTGAGAGGCCTACAACACACAGGCCTCTGACAGGCTTGCACTGTGTAGGCTTGATAGGCCTATAACATGCAAGCCTGTCAGATAAAAAAAATTAATAAAATACAAAAATAAAAAAACTTTTAAAATCACAAAACTCAAAAATTAAAAAAAAAAAAATCAAAACATTCAAATAACAAAAAAATAAAAATAGACAAACAACATTTTAGTTTTCAATTTTGCTTTAAAAAAAAATAAAAATAAAGGGCAATTCAAGTTTCAATTTTACTTGAAATTGTCAAATGTCGAAAAGTTGTCATCAAAAAACAAATTGTCAAAAACATGTCAAAAAAATTTGTCAAAAACATGTCAAGAATTTTTTTAGCTATTCTAATTGTATATTGTCTATGTTATATTGCATTTATGTGTATTTTTAAATTAAAAAACATCCTATATTGCATTTTAGGATTGATTTTCGCACTTTATTTACAAAAATCATAGAAAACAAAAAAATAAAAACCACACACACTTGCACGTATCACAATAACATTGGTAAGGTTGGACTTCATCACCAACCTCCAATTCAAACAGGTGATGTTGGAGTTCACCTCCTTTCACCGACTTGCCACCTAGACACCTTAGATAGAATAGGGCACTCTCTTATGCTGTAATAGGTCACTTGTGTTCAAAATGCCTCCCACTGTTGGAAATGTTTATCAATTCAGAGTGGAAGAGCTAAGCAAACCCTCCACACATTATGGGTTTTAAGCAGTGGCCCCTAGACTATTTTAAGAACCTCATTTTTGGCACTAGTGTTTCTTGTCACCACCTTGGTTGAGTTCCTTAATCCTAATTCAAAAAATAAAACTTCAAAATTTCAAAAATTTCAAAACACATCAAAAATAAAAATAAAAAAAAATCAAAAACTTCAAAAAAATAAAAAAATTCCAAAGTTCAAAAAAAAAATGAAACCTGCAAAAACTTAGAAAACATTTGTTTGTTTGTTTGATTTGTGTGTTATTCATTTGTATTTTCATCATATTTTCACACACATACCTTCACATTTTCCACCTCATTTCACCCCAGCTTATGGTAACGACCCATAGTCAAGCCAAACTGCTAACAAAAAAATAAAATCCAAGCACTTGCATCCATGGAGCACTACGCTCAAATTTACCAAGCCTTAGTTACTTCTATATATTAGCAAAGGGGTGCCTATGTAAACTTATCTACTAGGCCACAAACAACTAACCATGTCGTCATTTCAGAAACTACTAGGAGTGAACCACCTTCCACATGCATATCAAAATTTAAAATGCAAAAAAAAAAGGCTCCAAAGGAACCAAATCCCTTTGGTCAATTCAATTCAAAAGGCTCCAAAGGAACCAAACCCCTTTGATCAAATCAATCCAAAATGCTCTAAAGGGGATACCCCTTTGGTCAAATCAATCAAAAACACTCCAAAGAGGGTATACCTTTGATCAAATAAATAAAAAATGCTCCAAAAAGGGTATCCCTTTGGTAAATTTAATTCAAAAGGCTCTAAAGGAACCACATACCTTTGGTCAATTCAATCTAAAAGGCTCCAAAGGGGACACCCCTTTGGTCAAATCAATAAAAAATACTCCAAAGGGGGTATCCCTTTGGTCAATTCAATTCAAAAGGCTCCAAAGGAACCAAACCCCTTTGGTAAATTCAATCTAAAAGGCTCCAAAGGGGACACCCCTTTGGTCAAATCAATCAAAAATGCTCCAAAGGGGTATCCCTTTGGTCAACTCAATTCAAAAGGCTCCAAAGGAACCAAACCTCTTTGGTCAATTCAATCCAAAAGGCTCCAAAGGGGACACCCCTTTGGTCAAATCAATCAAAAACACTCCAAATGGGGTATCCCTTTGGTCAACTCAATTCAAAAGGCTCCAAAGGAACCAAACTCCTTTGGTCAATTCAATCCAAAAGGCTCCAAATAAGACACCCCTTTGGTCAAATCAATCAAAAACACAAATGGGTATCCCTTTGGTCAACATCAATTCAAAATGCCCCAAAGGAACCTAACCCTTTCGTCAAATATCATTTAAAAATCCTCCAATGAAGACACTACTTTGGTCAATTTCCATTCAAAAGGCTCAAAGGGAACCAAAACTCCTTTGGTCATATGCAATAAAAAAACTCCAAAGGAACCAAACCCCTTTGGTCACATTTCAATTCAAAAACACCGAAAAAAATAATAATAATAAAACACAAAATATTTTCATACACATTGCATTTTTAATACATCATATTCACAATTCCATTTTCATGGCATTCACACATTTCACTTTCATGGCATTTGCATAGTCGTACCATTTGTATTTATTAAATTCATGAATAATTGTTACTACTATGTCTTGTTGCCTTCATCAGGGGCACCTTCGGTTTAGCATTAGTCACCAATCCATTAGTCGTAATCATTTACAACTTTCTAAGTGGTCCTTTGGTCATTAACATATTTGTAGAACAAAATCTAGGTGTTTTCAATCACTTAGCCACTCCTAGTGTTTCAAAAAATCTTAATTGAAAGTCAAGTTATCTTTAGACACAATAGGTTATTCTTGGTTAATCAAGTTTTCACTTGGACCATGCACATCAAAACACATTAAAACATTGTGAACCTTGGGAATAACAAATTCAAAAGTTAGTATTGCATAAAATGAAAAGTTTCCCCTGCTCATCCAATTATGCGCATGGTCTAGAAACCTAAGAGTTGACAAAAGGACAAGCTCCCCCTTTATTCCAAAAAAAAAATCCCTTGCTCTTCTTCAAAGTGAGCAAGTATCCCAAAAGTATTTCAAAAGAAAAAAAAAAAAATCCCTTACTCTTCCTCAAAGTGAGCAAGTATCCCAAAAACATTACAAAAGCAATAAAAACTCTCTTGATCTCTCTCAAAATGAGCAAGAATCCCAAAAAGCACCCCAAAGCAATAAAATTTCCTCGCTCTTCCTCAAAATGATCAAGTATCCAAAAAGCAATAAAAAGGCATGTTGCTCCATTACAAAAAAGAGCAAATTCAAAAATAAAATCCCCAAAATCCAATGCAATAAAAGGAAGGAAAGGATATTTAATCCCTAGAACTCTTAGTGTCTCAAAAACTATGGGATGATCCTCATTACAACAATGGGTTGAATAAAACCCGCCTGGCAATGGGGTATCCTTATGCATTGTGCCATATCTGTCACATTAGCAACCTTCTTTTGTAAAGACCTATGTATGCTCTTGGATGAGCTAGCTTATTGGCATAAGTTACAATTGATTAGTTTGAAATAGCTCATGATGGAAAATGAACAATCATTGCACACACAGTTGGTCCTTGAGAAATTTGAAAACACTAGGACATACTTAGCATCATGAAGATTTGTGAGACACATAAACGAGTTTTTTAGAGATCACTAGGATTTTTGAGTCTTTTCAAAACAACTCTAGATCCTTTATCCCTAAGGACAACAAAATCATAAGCAAGCTTCCATTCCATACCACCATCACATAGTCACATATATCATAGTCCATTTCATCCTACAAAATGTGGTCAAACCAATAGTATCGTATTGGTGCCCTTGATTAAGAAATAAAGGTAAAGTTTTCTAAACAATGGTCCATAACATCTTTGAATGACAATTAATAAGGCAACATCATTCATTCATTTGCATACATCACCACCAATTTCATTCATTCATTTCATCACATGCATATCAAAATTCAAAATTAAAAAAAAAAAAATCTCCAAAGGAACCAAAATCCTTTGGTCACATTCAATTCAAAATGCTCCAAAGGAATATAATCCCTTTGGTCAAATCACTTCCAAAATTATCCAAAGGTACCTCAATTCCTTTGGTCAAATTCAATCTCAACAAGGCTTTTGAAAGAATCGAAGTGCTATAATCTCAACTCCCTAAGAAAGCCACGCGTTTGGACTGCTCCATGGGATAGAGATGTGTATTTTCTTCTTCCACTCAGGATTAAGTAATCATTGTATCTAGTGATTTACTCTAGTCCCCTAGCGGTTGTAGCGATTGGATATCCATACAATTTGTGAAAATGAGTACATTACCATAAAGCCACTCACAAAAAACAACAACAAAAGCAAAAAGCTCCAAAGGTACCTCAATTACTTTGGTCAAAAATAATTCAATAGGCTCCTGAAAGAATAGAAATGCTCTCATATCAACTCCCTAAGAAGGCCATGCGATTGGACTTCTCCAAGGGATAGAAGTATACATTTCCTTCTTCCACTTAGCCTCAAGTGATCCTTGTATACAATAACTTATCCTATACACCTGGAAGTTGCAACAACTAATTATCCATGCAATCCGATAGGATGGGTAGGTTACCATAAGGTCCTTGAACAATGATTCACCTCAAGAAATAATCGAATTGTTATCATCTCAATTCCCTAAGAAAGCCATATGGCTGGACTACTCCAAGGGATAGAGGTGTACAATTACCAATAATGGTCAAAATCATAGTTGTAACAAAAATAAAAACATCCATTTCATTCTAATAATTTTCATATTTATCATCTGCTTTGTCACTTTCATCATTTCATATCTTCTCCATCAACTCATCGCTTGAAGGGATAGACAAAATCTACAAATTCTAGTCTCAAATCAAGTCAATACTCAAAACACTCAATCATGCAAATTACGTTCATTCAAGAATCATTACCAAAGACTATCATACGCCCTTTTTGTTGGGGCAGATCACAAGCAAAAATCTCAATCAAACAAACACTTGGTATACCTAAAGCCTAAAGCATAGACTCAAGCTTGTCTACCCATGGATGGAAGGTTTGCCAAAATTAAGTTCATCAATTTATCAAAAGTAATGATTCAACAATGAGCATATTTTCCATGATTGGGGTAACCCACATTGACTTTTATTAATGACCATCTTACACAACTCTCCTTCAAATGCAAATGGATTAAAAAAACCCCTCAAATCAACACAAATACATTCAAACCATCATCAACATCATCATTAAGTGAACCTTGTATCTAGTGAGTTATCCTACATACCTGGTGGTTGCAATGACTGGCAATCCATGCAATTTGGTAGGATGGGTAGCTCACCATAAGGACACTTATTCACAATCATCCAACATCATCACTTTTGAAATTAAATCAGGTTGGTCCTTCAATTTTTGAGTGACCTACATTCAAGCAGATTTTCCCAAGGTTGTCATTGACGCCTACTTCATGGGGTTACAAAACATGAAAAATTCATACTTCATCATTTTGCATTAAGGAATTTGCTACAATCACTAGGACAATGGGCTCCTAGGGTGATTGGTTCCTTTACTTCATCATCTTGCATGTCAATCATTCCAAAAGGCAAATTTATGACAACACAAGTCCACCCCAAACTTGGGGCATCCAACTTGATCTTGATTTCCAATATTTGTAATCATCATATCCATTCAACAAACATCATAAGAAAATAATGCAGTGAGCCTCATATTTATTGAATTACCCTACACACTTGGTGATTGCAACAACTGGAAATCCATGCAATTCGATCGGATGGGTAGATCACCATAAGGACACTTATTCACAAGCATCCAATATCATCACACCAACATTAAATCAGTCAAATCCTTCAAATTTTAATTATGGATCTATTCAACCAAATTTGCACAAATTTTATCTTAAGCCCTTTCTATTGGATCATAAAAGCAAAAATAATAAATCACAATTTGGTAACAACCAACAGTCACTCAAGTATCGAATACCTAGTGCGATGGTTTCGACACACAGGAACAACTATAGTAGCAAGGCCCCCAAACTCCCAAACATGGTTGGTGGTTTTACCACAACATTTTGTGCATCATTGAACCAAAGGTAAATTTGCAACAACACAAACCATCCCAAACTTGGGGTATCAAGTTGATTTCAAAGTCATACATTTGCATACATTAAATCCACAACATTCACTCATCCACCTCCTTTCATCATCCATATTTGTTAAATTGGCTCATGGGTTTCATTCTTTACCCATTCGCCAATTGAGGGGGTAAGCAAACAAATCAAAAATTTCAAAAATCATTTGTTCTTGTGCATCGAGAATATTTGAGTCCATTTCTCCATCAAATAAAACTAGGTGTCTCTTGTTTTTGCACCACATTGTGTTTTACACAACACGATACAAAAAGAGGCATCTGTAGACACCAAAACCTAGGCATTTGCAAAACCACATTCACATTGCATGTTCCAAGTCTGCATAATAAAATGATGTATGCCTAAGTCTAAACTTAGGCATATAATTCTGCACATTATTCATTCACATTGCACATTTCAATTCTGCATAATAAAATAATATGCCTAAGTCTAAACTTAGGTGTATTTTCTTGCACATTAATTTATATTTTTCAGATTTATTAAATCTGGAAAATCAACATAAGATACCCTGTCTCCCCACTTGACACATGTCCTAGCCACCACTACCCCTCACCTTGCCATATCTTACACCTCACTCTACACTTCACTCCACTTGCACCTACCCACTTACCACATATCCCTAGTTAAGTGAGACACTTCTAGTGACTCACTGCAACTACCTAGGATAGGTGGCTACCCAGTCCCTACCACTTGGCAGCCTTGGCTTGCCACCTATCCTTCCCTCCAAAACCCTCAAAGGCCTATAAAGGCACCATAACTTCACCAAGAAAAGGGAGGAAGGGAATGCTAATGTTATGCTAATAAAATCATCACTCATGTAAGCAATAATCATATTCATTTTATTTTATGCAATTTACATTAGTCATTTATCATATTTATTGTGACAGGTGCTACTAAACCATTTGTCTATTTGCATGTGTGCAGGTTACATATTCAACAAGTTCAAATCCATCACGGTGGTCATGAAAAACCCACCTCCAACATTGATTGTGGCATAGAAGAAGCGAAAGACACCATCCTTGATTTGTAAAAGGGATTCCCCTTTTGGCACATCTTATTGTAAAATGCACCCTAAAAGGGTCAAATTGTATCAAAAGGGATTTTCTCAAAATAATAAAATATTTTGTTTTTAATGCAATGGTGTTCTTCTTTATGTATACAGAAGGAATAAAGAAAATTAAGGGAACCAAAATCACACATGTGTATGTTCTATACAAAACATAGACAAAGTTTGATTTTATCACCAACCATCAATCGAGATCAACGACATTGGAATTCACCTCCTTCTGTTGGTTCACCCACTAGACACCATAGTATCCCCTATAAGTGTTTTTTGTACTTCATCACCAAGAAATCCCCCACTCTTGAGAATATCTTGGTGTGGGTTAGGTTATACACCCCTTTGTTCATGGGGTTTAATAATTTGTGGACTTGTAGCTATCGTTATTGTCCAAGCCCGCCCAAGGGTGAAGCAAAAGTCTAGGTAGATCGATAGCAGAACTTAGACAACATGAACTCTTTTGAGAGGTTAATTTGTACCCTCTATGAATCCATAAGCTACAACCATCCTAGGAAGCCATTTTATTCGTTGTTGTACCACTTCTCATTAGAGAGGTGGGCATCAACATACCTAGTTAGACTGCATTCCACCACCATAATTGTAGTTTAGATTTAGAATCATTAAACACACAAAAAAATAAAAAATAAAAGATATGAATGAATGAAGTTAATTTAAAAACAACTGTAAATTATTAAAAAAAAAATATGATGTTAACCATATTTCTAACCTTCACGTCATGTAAATTATAAAGTTTAAAATAGATTAGTTAAAATACCTCTATCTCTAGCATAGTCCCACATATTATGCATCATTAATATGGACTCCATTTCAAATTTCTAATTTGCAAATGTGTCATCTCCCTCAAGCTTTTGTGTAAGATCACTTAGTAGATTTGTAGATGTCATGATTAGAAAAATAGTAAGAGAGGAGGGAGCTCAAAGAACACAATTGCCAAGAAAAGGCCCTCAAAAAAATATAGGGTGCACCACTTAAGACCCATAGGGTTTCATAGATTAAAGTAAGGGAAGCTTTGATTTGTGAAATAAAATAATGTTGGATTTATTTTTAAATTGAAGTTATGGGGATTTGATTTAGTAAATAAATAAATAAAGGGTTTCATAGATTAAAGTAAGGGAAGCTTTGATTTGTGAAATAAAAGAATGTTGGATTTATTTTTAAATTGAAGTTATGGGTCTTTGATTTAGTAAATAAATAAATAAAGGGTTTCATAGATTGAAGTAAGGGAAGCTTTGTGGGTTGTTTTAATATTTGTAAAATCGTTGATGACCCTGTTCACATGACCATCGTCGATCCATAATCATGTTCACTTTCGACCACCAATAGCTATTGTCGTATATAAATGTTTTTTGTATGCAGGTTTTTTATTGCACATAGTCTACAAAATATCTAGTTTTCTATAATATTTGAAGCTACTTGACCATAATTCTTCTCAACATTTTAGCTATGTCCACAATTCGAAGGCCTTATAGTTTTCTTTGTCCTCTTTGTGCCATATTTTATTGTATCCCACCTCAGAGATATTCTAACTCTAATGCCAATATAATGCAACAATGAAGAGGGGGTCAATTAAACAACTTCTCCTAGCTACGAGATTTAAGTTTTATTGCAACAATATGAGATGAAAAATTGCTAGAAATAATAAATAATTGAGTTATTAATTTTTGAAGGAAAGTGGAAAATATCAAAGTTGGAGTGATAAACTTATGTGCTCTAACTACAATTATTGTTTTTTATAAATGAAGTAAGGACCTTAATTTATTTATGTCAAACCAATGGTGATTAATAATTGTGATCTATGGTTTACTAGAGGATATTCAACACATTTATATCTCCTTTGGAAGAGAAGGATGGTACCATTGGATGGTCCAAAGGATTTTAATTTCTTTATCAATAATAATATTGCAATTACATAGACAAAATATGCAAAATCATTGCTTGAGAAATACAAGATGAACAATTATAAATCCAAAGAAACTCCTATGGAATTAAAAATAAAAATAAAAATAGTCCGAATGCATCTCACACACATCAATCCAAGCATTGGTACACTGAATCAAAGAAAATAGAAACTATTATTTGATTGCTTGTTTGTGTAGATAGAAAAATCCACCTTCACCACACCACCATCATCAAACCTCTAAATATACATTCCATCCATCTCTCGCTTAGCTTATGGTCTCATATAAAATTCAATTCCAAGCCCAAGCTCGAGCCCAAGCTATCACCCAAGTCATAATGGACCAATTCGATCAAGCTTCCCATCCATACATCACTCCTCTAACTCAATAGGAGGTAGCCTCCCAACCACCCCAAGGTAGCTTGTCGAGCTACACCCATCATACCACCACCAACCCACTTGATACACATAGCTTGGGAACTACTTACTACCACATCCCTACTAGCATTCCTTAATCCACTGGTCCAATGACCCCTATGTCCCTAGGCCACATTAATCTCATTGATGCCCTCCAAGGTGGCCCCTTTCTCCCATCGGGCTCACCATGACCATCCTTGCCATCGTTGAACATTCCACCTTGTTTAATATCTACCACACCCCAAGAGTAGGTCTATACTCATGCAACCCATCCCACTAAGTCATATCCTAAGTATGACATGCCCATAAAGTACTTTCCACTTGGGTGTTCTAATTCCCAATCCAATGTAGGACATACATCTGCATCTACGTACCCAAACCAATACCGTTGGACCTATGTTAACGCAACATATCATTTGCTTGCATCCACTCCTCTCACTTAATATCATCCACCATAATCACCACACCAAGTTTTAAACCCCCCACATTCCACAATCAACTCAATTATCAACCTCTCTACCTCACACTACAATTGGGCTCTCTCCTCCTCTAGGTTTTCCACTCATTTTTGGGATCCCTTTACCTCATTGGCCCTCTCTAGGGTCAATCACTCTAGATCTACCTAGAGGTAATCTCTCTCTACTTGGAGGTGGTATCTCTCCATTTGGAAATGATCCTTATCTACTCATACACAAGAGATATTTTATACCCAATCCTCCTCTATGCATCAACCTACCTCCCAAGTCTCAAGCTACCATGCTAAGGCATCTTGCTTTGACTGAACCTCATCAAGCCTTTGAAGCAATGTCTCCCACTTAGTATCAATGTTGATGCCTACATATACCTTGCTAGTCATATCCCTAGGATAGCTCATATAAGGCCCACTCAAGCCAACCTCATCCATAGGAGCCTCAAGGTGTTTATTGATACCACCCTTAAATCCAATAGGGAGAGGATCACTAGGAACTACCTCATCTAGCCTACCCATCAAAGGAGGTCTACTAGTGGGTACTACTTGCATCTCTAAAAATCTCTTGTAGATACCTTTGCAATGATAGACTCCTTTGATAATGAGCCTTGTGACCCTGATCTTGACCCTTAGCTTGTGGTCCCCTACCTCATTAAAATGTCACTGATACTAGATAAAAATCCTCATACCACTCTTGATAACCCTTGACTATACTAAGATCATCATGGCCATAGTCCAAAATAATAGGGTTATCCATATCTTCCTCCACTTAGCTAGTAGGATCAAGAGGCTAGCCCACTCCTTGCTCCTGACTAGCTCTTCTATACCAAACCTATCCCTTAGGAATACCCTACTCCTTTTCAAACTATTGTAATAGTCGATCAAAGTTATGGGGCTAATAGATACGTAAAGCTCCCATCAACCATATCACTCGTCATACTTGAGATAACCACACAACACCCTTAACCCATCCAAGATGTGATTGATAAGGATTCCATATGATATACTCTATAATAAGATCATCAATCATATCTTGAATGGTCCATAACCTGCTCTCTGCTAAATCTCAATGACCAATATCAAAGCCATGTACCCAACCATAATTAACAGGAAACTAAAAATCACCCACCCTCACTAGCAAGCTAGGCAATAAAGCCATTGATATATACTCCATTACCCAAATCTAAAGCAATCTACAACACATTATGCTCTTCTATAAGCTATGTAGTGAATAGTATGGTATAGTTGGGCTAGTGTAACTAGTCCCTAGACATATATGGTTTAGTGGTCTCTCATATTTTCCACCACCTCCACCCCCACTACATATTGTGATGACTCATGTTGCACATCAGCACACTAGGTACCAAATATCAAAGTAGTGTAGTGTGATGATCCAAAAAATCATCCACAAACCCTTTGTTGATATCAACATTTCATCTAGAGATCTCATACTTAGGATTTCTAGTCAATTACTGTAAATACTAACCTTGTATGACATCAACAACCCTAATAGGGACATGAAGGATCCCCAAAACATCCTCCAACATCATGTCATCTCCCCTATTAGAAGCTAGAATGTGCTCATCTTAGAATACCATTTCTCTCCCAACGCTATAAGCAAAGCACAATGAAACAACACCTTAGGTATTTTTATTACATAAAACAAGCCCATGGCTCTTAGAAAATTGCTCTCCTATAGTGGTACAATACGACCCATGGACCATGAACAAGTCTCTTGAGGCACTCAAACTTTTAAAATATGCTACACATACCAAACAAATAAATTTTATTAGTAGCTTATGGCATCAAAAAACCAAGTACACCATATATAAACATGACCATTTCTAATCACTACAACAAGAAAAAGTGCATAAAATGATTTTCAATAAGTATAAACATGCCTATAACTTGCAAGCTTCTAAACAACATAAATAAGACAAATAGGTCCAAATAGGCAGCCTTGACTAAAACACCTCAAAAGGTAAAATAAACTACACTATCAGAAAGTACTAAAAAAATGCTCTTTAATGAGTATAAACATAATTACTTTCTGAGCAAGTCAAAAATTTTCTATATGATTGAATTTATTGTAAGCCCATAGATTCACTGAATGACTGTAAATTCATAGTTGTATGATAGATTTATGTGCCATACTAGTGCCAATTATTTTTGAAGAACACAAGCTTATACTAAGAGGGGGGTGAACAGTATAAGAGCACTTTTTACTTTTCTTTCCAAATCAATATTATGCAAAGTATAGATAGAAATATCAACAGCAGTAATCAAAATAATGCACAAATAACCACACATAATAGAGACACCAATTTAATGTGGTTCACCCAAATATGGCTATATCCACGAAGAGAATATTTCTTATAAATTTATCTCAAATAATATTTTGGGAATACTTTCCCTAAAATGTTTATGGACCTCTATCCAAAGGAGATGTTGATCCCCTAAATCAGGTTCATGGATCTCTATCCATAGGAGAACTCCTTCTCCTCTACTCTGGATGGTGATACTCTAGAAGACTACTGCATCCACTACACTGGCTTGTGGATCTCTCTCCACTGAAGACTCTTGTCCCCACTCAGAAGACCTATCCTCACTACCCTGGCCGATGGATCTCTATCCACTAGAGACTATTGTCATCTCTGCTCTATCACCTCCAAAGCTCTATCTCAACTTTTCTCAATAGGTCCACTCAGAACCTGCTCAAATTTGCTCAACAGGTCCACTCAGAACCTGCTTAAATTTTCTCAATAGGTCCACTCAAAACCTGCTCAAATATGTTCAACAAGTCCACTCAGAACCTTCTCAAATATGCTCAACGAGCTCACTTAGAACTTGTCCAAATCTGCTCAAAAATATCACTCAGAACTTACTTAAATCTGCTTAACAAGCTCACTCATAACTTGCTCAAATATGCTCAACAAGCTCACTCAGAACTTGTCCAATTCTGCTCAATAAGTCCATACATAACTTATTCAAATCTGCTCAACAAGCTCACTCATAACTTGTCCAATTCTGCTCAATAATTCCACACAAAACTTATTCAAATATGCTCAACAAGCTCACTCATAACTTGTCCAATTTTTCTTAATAAGGCCACACAAAACTTATTCAAATATGCTCAATAAGCTCACTCAAAACTTGTCCAATTCAGCTCAATAAGTCCACTGAATGTTTTTTCAAATCTGCTCAATAAGTTTACATAAAACTTAACAAAATATGTATTGTAAGCTTTCATAAAAAGCTCACACAAAATCAGTCCATAAGTCTTCTCAAAGACTTGCCTTAAGTCTGCTTAACAAGTCCACACAAAACTTGTTCAATCTCATAGAAACATAAAGAGAATTGTTAGAGACTCAATATGTTCTATACTCAATGCTCAATCAATTTCTCAATTCAAATCAAAATATAGAATAGTTTATTTCATGGAACTTGAACAATCACTTCACACATCCACTTGACTAGGCTCAATCAACTCTACTCAACCATTCACTTAATGAAACACCCCTTTCTCACAAACCCTAGTCCAAGCATATATCAACTCAAAATGTTTCCAACAATGCTCAACAACAAATCTCACATAACAATGATACTCATGTTCTTTTCAACCCTAGTTCAAGTTCTTTGCACAACAACTCATTTCAACAACCATGCTTATAAAACAATCTTCACATAACAATGATACTCATGATCTTTGCAAAACCCTAACTCAAATTCTTCACACAACCAATGGCTTCAACAACAATGCTTATCAAATAAGGTTTTAACAACAACTCTTTATTCCAGAAAACCTTGAAGCATTAACTCAAACACTCTCGAAGAAGGAAACCCTAATAAAGTCCTTTTCACTCCAAACTTATTTTCAAAAAATGACCAATCAACTCAACCAAGGAAGAATTTGCCCATATATTTTGCTTGACAAGGAGTAGACCACACAAATTTTCCACACTCACAATCACTTCTTTGCCAATCTCAAGAAAGGTTAGAAGATAATAATTTTCTCAATGAATCACAATACAAAATGATATCAAACAAAATACACCTTATCACTCCAACTTTAAAATAATATCCAACACCTTCATAATAATCTCTTTGGCAAAAGTCCCTTTGAAAATAAAATCAACACTATTAAAGTCTTACTCCTCCAATATGCAAATATAATAATTAAGACTTTATTTTAAAATAAAATCAAATTCCTTATAACTCCAAATTTTATTAAAAACAATTTCCAACAAACACCAATTTTCAACTAGCAACCCTTTCAATTATTTCCAACTAGCAACCCCTTTTAACTCCCAACTTTAGGCAATATTTAAAAATAATTAAAATTTAATTACCTTACCTTTGGAGAGATTCAAACCCTCAATGTAGCCCGCGACCAATGCCTTAGCCATGGCTTCAACCGTTGCACGAGCTAAGCGCTCACTTGGGGAGTGGAGAGCACCATGTGTTCAATGAACCTCCCTCTCTCTATCAAATAAAAATGTGCATTGTTCCCTTGGCACTTCCAACACAATGTAAACATTGCCATCATGTTTCGAACATAGACCACTCGGTGCCTCAATGCTTTAGCCAATGTCTCCTCACCACTAGGCCATGCTGCCCAGCTGGCTCTCAAAATTTTGGCGCTTTCGATTTGTTCTCAATCGCTATAACATAGAATACGAATTCACTATTTTTTCTCACGAGCTCCTCTTCATTCAATTTGCATACAATAACATTCGAAGCAAGGATAATTAAAATTCCTTTAAGGCATGGTATATATATAGACTTTCCTCCTTTATGTAAACATGTCGACGCTCTTCCAACCTTATTCGACATCGGTGCTTGATACTTTATTAATTTATAATCTATTTAAATTCTTTTGAATTTAAATATTATAAATTAATTTTTTTAGGAACCTTTGGGCTTATTAAGTCCTTCTCATTGCATAACTTGGTATAAGTAACATTTATTTATAAAATTTAAATTCACATTGAATTTAAAAAAATTATAAAATAAATATTATATCTCCTTTTTAACTTTGCAATAAGCCTCCTTAGGTTTTTATGAACCACATTTTAAACTAAGCTTCCATATAAAATTAAAATATTATGGAGCCCTTTTGCCTTTAACTTCTGCAATGATTTTCTTGACCTTTGGCATTATTTGAAGCTTCTTCCTGGATATCAAATGATAACTTTGACAACTTTATTTCTTGACAAAGTCCTTGACATTAACGATGACTTCATCAGGTGACATCAATGACAACTTTGACTTAGGGACTCAAAATGTCCAACAATTTTTAAAGGGTATTGTTTATGAGAGACCTAACTTGGTCATGAGCTCTCCTCATTCCACAACCCATACATCCTCCACTTAATTCTTTATTTTCCTAACTTGTGTCATCATTCTCCAAATTGCTCCTCCAAATCCAAATAATCCCCTCCTCTCTCACTCTATTTTTATCTTCCTATCCTCTTCTTTTTCACCACACAAATAGAGGAAAATAACTACCCATCCCCCTTTATACCCTCCCTAATCTCATTTTCCACAAAAACCCTATCCCTAACCCTAACAAAAAATCAAATTCCCAACCTTTAACCTTACAAAAATAAAAAATAAAAATAAATCAAATACCCAACCTTTAACCTTAAAAAAATAAAAAATAAAAAAAAATCAAATGCCCAACATTTAACCTTACAAAAATAAAAAAAAATCAACTCTTTAACCTTTTAAAAACCATAAATCAAATTCTCCTCAAATGCAAATCAAAATCATAAATTTCAAATTTTTGTGGCTTACTAGATGCTCACCTCAAAAAATCAAGGGGGTATACCTAGGCATAGCTATATAAGTAGCCATACTTGGCACATATCTTGCAAGTACATCATAATCAATACATCAATCAACATCATAAAAATGGTACCCCTTTTGCAAACTTAGGAACATAAACTTTTTGAAAAATTCATCATACAATAAATTCTTCAAAATGGGGCAAATGCAGACACTAATGTTTTCTCTCTAGATCAACTACTCATCATGTTAGTCATCACACATTTGACTAATTTGACCAAATCACCTTTTGCACTCGAATCCAAAGCAAAAGACCCCCCAAATTTAGTTTTCACAAAACTTGGCCAAACAAACTCCAAATCTTACAAAATTGATATCATTGGAAAGCTCTCAAAATAAGCTTTCTAATAAGCCTAAGTATGGTAAATTTTCACTCATGACAAATTCCCTCCAATAATAAATTTTACTTCTTATAGCAAAATTGCCCCCTAACTTTGACCTTCTCAAAACTAGGTCAAATGAAATTGAATTTCACAAAATTTATACCATTTGAAAGCTCTCAAAACAGGTTTCTAATGACTATAAGCATGACAAATTAGCACTCACAAAGAAATTTTTTTGACATAGCAAAATTGAATCTCAACAACAAATTTGCAAAACCATCGATAAAACTCTCAATTGTGGTTATGTGACTCCCTATCATAGCTAGTTCCATCAATCCATGCTTGATAATCCTAGAAACTACATTAATCTATTGGAATTTTCAATTAGAGGTAATTAACTCAACAACCACCCTAAATCAGCCTGTGTAACTACCAATTAGAGGTAGTTAACTTAGCAACCACCTCTAATAAGATCATGCAACTACCAATTAGAGAAAATTTACTCCCCAATTAGCCTCCAAGTCAATCTTGTAATTGCTAATCAAATATATTTAACTAGATATCTCACTCTAAGCCAATATTTGAGGGTTATTTTAACCAGATACCTCACCTCTTAGATAGGATTGGAACTACATGACTTACCTTCCTAACTTGACACCTCAAATTTTAAACAAGAGCAAAATTGAATGATCCCCCACCCAAGAATTACATGCATCAAGTCTTTCATGAGCACCCTTGGTAATGATTCCAAAGCTCTACTAATTTCTATAAACATAGTCCCTTTGGATCCCAAGAGGTGATACACATAGAGATATAATGCATAGAAAATTATAGAGAAGATACAAAAAATTGTGGAAACATTGATAGATATTTTAGCATAGCATAGAATTTAGATATAACATCATTAGAATTTTGTAAAGATTTTTGGATTACATATTTTAATGGATTGGTAGAGAGACTAAGGTTCATCACCCTATTCCTACTGAGGTAAAATTATAGTATAGAGGAAAACTCATTGTTAGTGCAATTCATGGTTTAACAACAAATTTGTGGTTTGGGAGCAAATTCCTTGTCATAATAAATTTGATGTTTAGTAGTGATTTTCTGGTCCTTTGAGGGCAATCACATTTGTGGGTTTGATCTATCTTTTCAAGTTATTTCATTCTTTCTTTACTCTACTATGTATGATTTTTTTATTTGCATCATCTCAATTCCATTTTGTCTTCAACCTTAAATGGTCATTAGGGTCTTGATACATGAATCAAGAGATCTTCCTATCCAAATCTAGAAGGACAAGCCCCCAAAATGTTATTGATCTCCTTTCTTTCCTATTGCTATGGGTTGTTCGCTATGTTTTTGAAGGTTTTTTGATAGTTTTTGTAGGTTTAAAAATAGGATCACATCATTATGCTAGTCCTCTACAAACTGGAGATCACAAAGTTGAATTTGCACTCATGACAAATTTACAATTCAACTATGGATTTGTGGCCTAACTATGAATTTGAAGGCTCACGATGAATTTGCAGTTCTTTGACCCCTACACCATTCCCAAGATTTGGTTACAAGGTTTATGTTTCTTTTCTCTATTTAGCCCTAAAATGGATCTCTTCCCATGGTTTAATTTCTTTTAGGCTTCATCATTTTATTTTAGTAATTAAATGGAATTATGGTTTTAGGATCTTTCTACCTTTAGTTGAATATTTCGGTTTGGTAATTAAAGAACCTAGCTTAGGATATGTTTATTTTATTTAACATTTCAACTTAGATTTAGATCTAATCTTTTTCTTTAAATTATATTTAAAAGAATCTCTAGTTAGAAAACTTTTATATCTAGTATTTTTTTTGTAAATTAGTTTAAAAAGAATCTTTATTTTAAAATATTTTAGATATGGTATTTTTCTTTAAATAATATTTAAAAGAGTCTTTAGTTATAAATCTTTTAGATCTAGTCTATTTCATTAAATTAGATTTAAAAGGATATTTATTTAAAAATATTTTAGATATAACCTTTTTCTTTAAATTAGATTTAAAAGAATATTTATTAAGAAGTCTTTTAAATCTAGCATTTTTCTTTAAATTAGATTTAAAAGGATCCTTATTTAGAAGTCTTTTAGATCCACCCATTTTATTTAAATTAGATTTAAAGTATCTTTATTTATAATTATTTAGATTAGATTTTAAAGAATCTTTATTTGGAACTCTTTTAGATCTATTCTTTTTATTTAAAGTAGAGTTGAAAGAATATTTAGTTAATAATCTAAAAGGAACTTTAGATATTTTAATTTCATTAAGAAAAAAAAAATTGATCTTTGTTCTTGCTTCAAAATTAAAAGGAATTTTAGATCTTGTAGTTGCGTTAAGGAAAACTTGATCCTTTGTTCTTACCTTTTGAGGTTAAAGAGAACTTTAGATCTAGTAATTTCATTTCAACATCAAAGAAAAATTTGATCTTTTGTTCTTATTTTAAAATTGAAAAGAACTTTAGATCTTGTGATCTCATTTCAATGTAATAGAAAATTCGGAAGGACTTTAGATCTTGTGATCTCATTTGAACATTAAAGAAATTTTGATCTTTCAACGTAATAGAAAATTTTGAAATTTAGATCTACTAATCTCATTTTAATATTAATTTTTTTAATCTTTTGTTCTTGTTTTAAAATTGAAAAGAACTTTAGATCTAGTAATCTCATTTCAACATTAAGAAAAATTTGATCTTTGAACTTTAAATATTGCAAGTATTGTTTAAGTACTTTGCTTTTTGTTTTGAGGATTTTAAAAGGGATTCTTAGTTAAGATGTTCTAAGTTATGATATTTGCATCCACTAAAATAAATAATAGGGATTTTGTATCTTTTAATTAATCTTGCTAAGGTTATTCTTTAAAACTCACTTTTCTTGTATTCAAAGATTTTTTCATCTCCCATTCTCATTTTGCATAGTCAAAAGTATTTTGATCTAGCATTATTGACATACTTAGCTAAATTAGACTTGGTTCCCAAACACTTTAATGAAATTATGCATGAATGCTCCCTTTAATATTACATCTTAGATGTTGTTTCCTATGCAAAATGTTTTTTTTTTCAATCAGTTTACACAGGTTTTTATGAAGGGTCCTAGTCCCCTCACAGTGAGTGGGGTTTGAACCTTGAACCTCTCAAAGAGAGGCCAGTAAGCTTACAACTATGCAAAATGGTTTTTTAGATCTTATAGTCAATCTTGATTTTAAAAAAAAAAAAAAAATTCTAAAGCCTAGATTTTTCTTTACATTTTGCTCACATCTTCTAATTAGCAAAACTGTGAATCTTCACTTTAAAATAGCTTATTTTGATATTAATGCATAAAGCAAAATAAATAGGTTTCTTTCTCATATTTTCCTTGGTCTTTGAATTTTTGTAGGAATAAAGAAACAATCAAGCTCCTTGCAAAAGGAAATAACCAAAATCAAGAAAACAACCATGTTCATCGTAAAAATCCCCATTACCTCCTCTCCTTTTTGTTTGTTGTGTGTCATAATAACTCATTTAAAAGAGGCTCCAAAATTAAAGAACTTATATTTTTTATTAATACATTTTCATTGAAATAAAAGTCCATGTAGCTTGCACTTAAGCTATTTTGTTTGAATGCATCAATTCTTCCTCCATTGCTCAAGATAAAAACAAAAATATTTTCTTTTCTTTTTTGGCACTTTAGGCTAGTTTTCATCAAAATAAATAAAGAATTTTATAGGATTAGCTCTTGCTTGATTGCATCCCATTTTGTGCATCTTTTATTTAGTAACATATTCTCAAGCCTATCAAAAGCCAATAAAAAAGACCTTAGCATCTCTTTTATGTTTAAAAAATAGAAGTTTAAAATTAAAATTGCATGTACATTTGCATTAGGCTAATTCATTTGTTTGCATTTTGTCTAAAATTTCACTTTGCAAAGTTATAGGCTAGCATTGAATCAAAATTGCATATAGACTTTATTTGTTGCTTTACATGTATTCATTTGCATTGTCCCATCATAAGTCTATATTCATATACTAAATTAGAACAAGAAAATCTAGGTGTTTTTACAAACCAACACACAAAACTTAGATTTTATTAAATCGATAAATTCCCTTGGTGAACCCAAAACTTTTTTATTTTTGCCAAAGATAAAAGCTTGAAAGGACGTACGAATAGTAGGGTGGTATTAGCACCCTTATGTCCGGAGTGTGGACTACCAAAGGAAAGAGGACCCATCACAATCAATGCCTCCCCTATGGGATCCCCTTTTGGTGCCCACACCATACCTCCAAGATTGTTGTCACTTAGGGTGATGTAGGTGTCGATATGTTGCAACCTTAACTTGATATTTTGTTTCCTTTGATTTTTTTGTAATTCATTTTTTTGTTTTAGATTATTCTTTAGAATATTTTCTTTTGCCCTTATTTTGGTTTGTCCTTGTGCACTTCTAACAAGGCTTCCTTGGACTTTACTTTTGCTTCTTCCATGGACTCTATTGATGTTGCTACTATAAATTCAACTTTTGAGTCTTATGTTGGTTCTTCAACTTGTTCCCTTGCCATAACTACTTCTTGCTTCTCCTTGGATCCTTGCTTCTTAAGCTTTTCCTTTTGAATGCAACCATGAACTTGCACATTGTTATTTGTATTTTTCTTTCTATTATATCCTCTTTATTCATTTATTTCAATTCCCTTTGAAGCCTTTTTATTTCTTCATATCCTTTGATGGTGACCTTCAAACTGACTATATTTTTATATGGGTCTCACTGAATCAAGAATGCATACTTCAACTCATCCCAAGTGTAATTATAATTCCTTTCCTTATCAAAACTTGTCCACCAATCATAAGCTTCCTCTCTTAAAATTTTGATAAGTTGGCATGGCAAAAAATGGTCACTAAAATATAGAGATCTAAACTTCATCCACCATTCTTGAGCATCATTTTCATCCTTTCGAATGAAAATTGGTAACTCCATGATCTCAATCCAAAACAAATTCCTAAAGCAACTAGGGTTTTGGGAAAAAAACTAGGATTTTTCATTTTTTCAAATCTCTTCTATTCCTTGCTATCAACAAATAATTTTGTAGATTTTCTTCAAAAATAAATTAAACTGCAACTAATTTACTTACCCTAACTAATAAAGATATTTATAATTTTATACTTTACGATTTGAAAAAAACTTTATTATCTTTGTTCTGGACAACTGAATTCACAAGGTCGTATCTCCCTCAATACTACTTAAATTCCTTCATATGGTAACTCATTTAAAAAATAAAATATTTTAAAAAAATTACAATAAAATAAATGATAATAATATAAGAAAATTTTTATTTAATTTTATATAAAACATTAAAATCAATTCCTATATTAATATATAAAATTATTTTATTTATAATATAAAAAATATAATCATTTCCAATAGTTTACCAATGAAATTTAAAAAAATACTTTTCAATAAGGAAAAAAAGGACCCTCAAATTTGCATACATATTTGAAGGTCTTTTATTCTATTTTAAAATTAAATTTATATTTTAGTGATTTATATATATTTTTTAAAATTTGATAATATATTTGTTATAAAAATATTAAAGATGTGAGTTTTTTTTATAGTTACAATATTTTTTATCGTTTTAAATATTCATATTATATATCAAATTTTTAGAAAATAAATTAAAATTAAATTATTAAATAAATATTATATAAAATATATTAAATGATATTAGTTTAATTAATTAGATTTTTTAATATTAAAAGAAAAAATTTATATTTAAATCTTATCAAATTATACATAAATAATATTATTATAATATAATATAAATAAAAAGGTTTCAATTAAAAAAAATTATATAAAATCCAACCAAAAATTCTTAAGTGAATGAGACGGATATTCTCAACTAGGTGAGTACACATAAAAATTATATTTAATACCACTTAATTTTGAGTGAGACGGATATTCTCAACTACTTCAGTACACATAAAAATTATATTTAATATCACTTAATTTTTCTCAATAATTATTGGCCAAGATAAAATTCGACCAAATCCCTTAATCCTTTTTAACTTTTCAAGAGGATGGACAAATATATATACACGACAAATTATGTTGGCCGACAATAATATTTGCTTTTAAAAACATTTTGTTTGTTTGTATGGTTCTGGTTAGGTTGTTCCAAGCTGCAAAGCTATTGTCTAATATTTAATATGGCTATAAAATAAGTCAGTCATATCGTGAAAAAGTTTGAATTATACATTAGGATTTGAAAGTACATAGTATGGGATCTTAACCTTGATTGCTTAAGATTTGTTCTTTAGAGTGGTCTTTTCAAAAAGAATTTTGAAGAATGTTAGATATTTTTAGATCTGGTAGGTTGGTTTATGAAGTTGACATTATTATTATTATTCTACTCAGTGAAGTTAACATTACTTATTTAGTTATAGTTAAAAGTTAATTATAATTATAAAATTTTTATCTTTTAATTTATTTTTAAAATATAGTTTATATTAATTTTTTAAATTTAAATACGTTTAAATAATAAATAAATTAATGTTTTTTTTATAAAAATTATTTATGATATATTGTTATATATAGATAAGATTTTAAGTAATTAAATTTTAAAAGGAGTTGAGGTTAACTTTTTGTGTTGTAAGTTGCTTATTGTTATTAAAATATTTAGATTTCTTTAGTGTTTATATATATATATATATATAATGAGTTTACACAGGTTTTTACGAGGGGTTTCGGTTCCCTCATACTGAATGAGGTTTGAAACTTCTTTACTTTATATATTTTAAAAGTGTATAAAATATTTTTTTTTTGAAAAATTGTATTAAAAAGACAGATTCAAAGTTACAATAATTGGCCTACCACTTTTGGCCAATCCTAGGATCCTAATAAAACTAACTCTAATATCTCCTTGGACCACAAATTTCTTAGTGTGATCCAAAGAGCAAAAACTCCTATCCTGATTACAATTTTCATTAATACTATTCTAGAGGACCCGAAATTGCTTCTCTCTCTTACCATGACTTTGGGGGCTATCCCAAATTGGGACTAAGAACACTACAAGCAACAACGTTATGCCAGACCAAAGGCTAATCATCATAAACATCTACCCTGGTCCCACACACTTCATTGCCTAAATCACTATTGGCTAGTAATAAAACTTGTTTGTTCACCTCCATCCAATCTACAGTATCCCTGTTCTGATCAGATTTCAACTGGTATCCAACAAGATGCTCACTTCCCTTTTTAGCAAAAAATTCAGTCGCTGCATTCTTCCCTCTACCTACATAAACCAGAATGGCATCCTCAAATTGCTGCCAAATGGCTTTAATCTGACTCACCATGTTCTTGATCTACCATGCACTCGATCTAAAATTCCTAATCTCATCTAGCAACCCCACCAAAATTTGAGAGTCAGACTCCACTATGATCTTTCAAACTCCATTCTCCCAAGCATTGAGAGAGCCTTGTCTGATTGCCAAAGCCTTTGCTTCATTATTTGTTGCTACTCCTAGGCCTTCCAATTCCCAATGAAGAACCTTCCCCTTGTAGTCTCTTCTAAGGAAACCAATGCCCGCTACCCTTGGGTTATTCTTGGTTGCTCCATCTGTGTTGATTTTTTCCCAACCTAGGGGTGGGGGTTGCCAAGCCCCATGAGTCTACCTCATGGAAACGTTCTCTCCTTATTGATTTTCTTGCTCCCCCACATGAGCTTTTACTATTTCTATCACCTTATTTAATATTTTTTTCCAAACTAGCTCTATCAGAGTGTATTCCTCTCTAAAAATTTTGGTATTTCTTTCCAGCCATATGTACCACCAAATAAAGCTTAGACCCAAAGACCAACCCAACTAAACTGATTTATTTTTTAACCTTCTTCATTTCTAGACCTCCCATATATTAGTATGTGTTAACTATTGATTGAGATAGGCCTTGAAGAGATCAACCCATCAATTCCATAACTTCAAGGCAAAGTCACACTAGAAGAGCAAATGATCTATTATCTCCTCTTAGGTATTGCACATGATACATTTAGAGGGGCCATGAAAACCCCTCTTTTGTAAGTTATCATAAGTAAGGAAGCTCCGATGCATAACCTACCAGGCAAAGAAATTGATTTTTGGCCAACCCTTTGCCAACCATACTCTATCCCATGGAACATCCAACCACACTAGAGGGGGAGGGAGCAATTCATTATAACCATCCTAGACTATATAGATGCCTAAATTCCCATGACCCCAAGCTATCTTATCCTCTTCCTCCTTTCTTATAAGGTGGCATTGCTTTAATATCCTCTCTAAAAGTGGCAACACATTATGAGAGATTAAGACTAGCCACTCTTCCCACTACTTTAGTTGCATAAGAGAGAAGGTCCCAATATACCTTGTATGTAGATAGCATGTTGTCTTAATCCAACCTCTAGCCTCCAAGATCTATTGAAGGGGTTGCAACTCTAGAAATTCTAAAATTAAGGGGGGTATTGGTCCCAAGAATCAATCCAAAAATTTGCTTTATCCCCTCTACCCACTTTCCAAAATAGTCTTGGTTTTACCACTTTCTCTCCTAATTTCAACACTTTCCAAACAATAGAACCTTGGCCACTCATAGGAATGTGACCTGCTTCCTCATGGGGAATGTTACCCAAATACTTACTAGTAATAACTTTGCTAAACAATGCTTCCTGATTAGAGATCCATCTCCAATAAAGCTTGCCTACTAGAGCTTGGTTATTCAATGTTGCTTTTTGAATTCCTAATCCTTTACTTGCTTTAGGATGGCAAATTTTATCCCAACTTACTAGAGCCCATCGCTTACCCATCCTTGGGCCATCCCAAAGGAATTTTTGCATAAGTGAGTCCAACTCCCTCAGGATTCCAATTGGAGCCACAAGGATAGAGAACTTATAAATTGGCATTGCTTGAATCACTGATTGAAGAAGAGTCACTCTTCCTCCAAAATAAATCCAATGATGCATCCAATGATTTACCTTCCCACCAATTCTATCCACTAGTATTTTCCATTCTACCACCTTCAACTTCTTATAATGGAGTGGAATCCCTAGGTAGTCCAATGGGAGGGAGCCTTGAGAGAAACCTAAGATGTTTAGAATCTGATCTTGGATCCCCCTTTTAATATTAAATAACACTACCTTGGACTTGATTGCATTCACTTCCTAGCCTATGGCTTCTAAATAAGTATTTAAGGTAACTTTGAGTGCTCTTGCCTCCTTAACATTGGCCACCCCAAGCAACCCTATATCATCCACAAATTGTAAATGGGTCAGATTCACCACTCCCACTTGCACTCCTGAGATAACTCCTTGTTGCATATTCCTTCAAAGAAATCTTCCCAATCCTTCAACAAGAATAATAAATAGGTACAGGGATATAGGATCTCCTTGTCAAATTCCCCTAGAGGCCTAAAAGGGAACCGAGGGAATACCATTGATGAGGACTAAGAAGGAGGTCGAAGAGACACAACTCATGATCCACTCTCTCCAACCTTGAGAGAAACCAAAGTTCTCTAACATTCGATCCAAAAACTACCAAGGGACTCTATCATAGGCCTTAGACATGTCTAATTTGATAAACATACCTCTTCGACCTTTTTGATGCAATGTGTGAACTGCTTCTTGTGCCAAGATTACTCCATCCAAAATTTATTGACCCTCCACAAATCCTCCTTGCTCTAGAGAGATAATACTATCTAGTACCTTCTTGAGCCTTTCAACCATCAATTTGGTAATGATCTTGTAGACTACATTGCAAAGTGCAATCGGACGAAAGTCTCCAAGGTTGGAAGCCTCTCCCACTTTAGGAATCAAAGTAAGGAAAGTATGGTTCATAGCCCATAACATGCTTTTATTTGCATGAGATTCTTCCACTACCCTAGTTACATCCTCCCCTATGTCATCCCAAAAAGCCTAGAAAAATTCAATTGAGAACCCATCAGGGCCTACCGGTTCTCATGTTGAAAACTATGTGTCTCACCTCTTCTAGATCCATAATTCTAAAGAGGGCCTAGTTTTGTTCAATTATTATAATCTATGGGATACAATTAAGTATCTCTTATTGTATTACAATATTAGGATGGATAGAAGTAGAGAAAATATTTTCAAAGTAGAAATTTGTAGCTTGTTGCATACCTAGGATAGTGTCCATCACATTACCATGAAGGTCTTTTAGGTTAGGTAGTGTGTTGGAGTGTCTTCTTGCTGAGGTCGAGTGATGGAAGAACTTAGTATTTTAGTCCCCCTCCAACAGCCAAGAAGTTTTAGCTCTTTGTTTCCAATAGATCTCCTCTTGTTTGTCTATACTCTCTAACTATTTTTTGACCAATTCATCTTCCTATTTCAAATCTTCTATGTTTGTTTCAATTCAAAAGAGTGTGGCTAGCTCCTCCATCCTTGCAACTAGTGGAACTCTCTAAATATAAAAGTCTAATTTATTATTTCTTTTCTAGATTTTTAGTTGAGCTTTAACATGCTAGAGTTGTTTAAAGACTCCAAACAATGTTGTCCCATGAGTAGGGCACCCCTCCTCCCACCAATATAGTATTTTATTCCTAATATCCTCCTTTTCTAGCCAGAAATTCTCAAACCAAAATGGTTTAGAGAAATATTTATGGTCCATATCCCATTCCAAGAGAATTGGAAAGTGGTCTGATTATGTATGATTGAGAATTTCTAGCCTGAGTGACCATCTTAGAAAAGCCTCTTCAGACACCAAGAATCTATCCAACTTTACCTTCCTATTTTCCAACCCTACTTGTTTGTTTGTCCAAGTATGAGAAGGCCCTACACACTAGACATCAATCAAATTGAGTTGATTTACTCTAGAGATCATAAATTTATCCCCCTGATCCAAATATGGGATGCTCCCTTCTTGATCCCTAGCTGAAAGCTTAGCATTGAAGTCACCAACCACTATCCAATTCACCTCTTCCTTTCCTATCCTACTTGCTTGTAAAACTACCCATTGGAGGTGTTGCTCCCCAAAAATTTTTGAACCATAGAAATTTGAAATCAACAAAAGTTCTCTTGAACTCTTACTCTTGAAGAGAGATGTAAGAACCCCCCTTCCTACAACATGATCAATAGTTGTCCAGTTTAGAAGATTCCACAAAGTCACTATACCCCCTGAAGCACCCTAGGATGCTACAACCATATGCTCTGCATGTCTCCATATTTTCTTGGCTATTCTATCCATCACATATATTGAAGATTTTATCTCTTGAAGGAGAATAAAATCTGAATGATGACTTTCAATTAACCTATGAACAACAATTTGATGAGACCTATTGTTTAAGCCTCTAATATTCCATGATTGTACAATCATTGGGAATCTAGAACCCAATAAGTATCAATATGCTTTACTCTTCCCTAGTTTACTAGCTAGTCACCCTCCATTGCCAATTGCTCCTAATTTGATTTTCATCCCACACTCTTGGCTTGGGAGTTTTTTAATCATTTCTCTACTTGTTGAATTCCAAGAGTAGGCTTCCCTCTATATTTATCTCTATCTTTCATTGAGACATCCCTATCAACCAAGACCATAGCAAGGTTGAGGTTCTCTAAAGTTGTTATGGCAATATGGTTTGGGATGGGTTGGATATTGGTTTCCAACATTGGTTGAGTTATCATCTTGGACTACTTCTACATTTTTAGAGGGCAGATTTTCCCCTTGTGGTTCCCCATTATAGTTATCTCATTCTCCATGTCCATTAGGGTATTAAGAATTTCATACTTGTTTAGGTTTCTCTCTTATATCTGGTTTGATCATGCCACCTTCTTCTTTTGCTTTTTCTTTCTCTTAGGTGCTTCAAAACCCTCTTCTAGTGTATTTAGGCTTGAGGTTGTGGGTTGAGCTTCTACCTTCTTCTCAAGCATCTTCTCATCATTATCATTAGCCTTCGATGGGATGGGCTCCTTTTGGATATTCTCAAGGTACAACTAGGCAAGATGTCTATGCTTATGATAAATCCTACATCGAAAGGGGATCACTTCATAGTCTATTTGTTAGACCCAAGTTAAATCCCCCATATCTATTTCTATTTTAGTTGGCAATGGGTGATTAAGATCCATCTCAACATAGATTCGAGCATAAATGGTTGAAGCTCCCATCATCGTATCTCTAGCTACTCCTAGATAATATCCCAAGAAATTACCCAATCTTTCAAAAATTGGTTTGCACCAATATTCCATTGGTAGAGCATATAATCAAACCCAAACAACCACTATAGTGGGTTCCATTCTTGGATCAAATCCTAGCTTCCAGGGCTGCACAAAAAGACTTGCTTTTCCATAGCTTCTCTTCCATGATTCAAAAGCTTTGTCCCTATCTACTCATGAAGAGAAACTCACTATATAATATCCATTACTAATGAGGAATATTGAAATATCCCCTAAAGGCTCCCAATTCTTTTGAATCCATGAGGTCATAAACCCTAGAGATGGTCTCATGCCAATAAAATTACATATTAGATCATGGTTACTCCTGTACAAAATATTTTCAGCCACCAAAATTTGTTCAATAACAAGTTTGGGATGGTGGGTAGCCTGGGGAAGACAACCATTAACTCTGGATTGGAAGCCTTTATCCATTGGCTTCTTGGCTATAGTAGAGAAGATGGATTTTAAGGCATCACTGCTCAAAGATTCATCCTCAACTTCTTGTCTCTCCCTCACTGTGTCTGCAAAGGACCACTTGGGAGAAGGGGACAGAGGAAGGGCCCTCACCAGCAACCATGGACAAGAAGAAAGTAATTTTAAACTATGATGATTATGTGACAAGATACAAAAAATAGAAATTACCTGTAATTTTTCGAATAGTGTTGGATATGAAGAAAGCCAAACCTAAGCCCCGCAATCCACATCCATTCCACCTTACTGAGGCTTTTGCATGCAATGGTGGTGGCACTGTGTGCAAACCCTAGCCACACCTTGGTAGTGTATAAAATAAATTATACGAACATTTTTAGTTACATTATTTAACCTTTCATCAATATAAATGTTGAAGAATATTAATAATGATCTTAATATAATTGGTGATTTAGTTGTAATGGGTGCTAATAACAACCATTAGACAACTTTAAATCAAATTGGTTTGCAAGACATGGTAAGACCTAAGCATGTATTCTTTTGTTTCTATTATTATAAAATAATTTTAAATTTTTACTTGTAAAATATTCAATTTGTTTAGTTGGGCTCTTTGTATATAAATTAAAAAATAAAAGTTAATAATGTTTTATTTAATATTATTACATTAAATTTAATTTGATTGGATGGATCAAAATTTCATTTATAAATTTATAAATGCAAATGTATTCGATGATTTTTTTTTCTTTTTTAACTATAGACAATGATATTATAACAACTTGCCAATTATGCATATATTGTTTGATAAGGTTTCAACCAAGGTCTTGTTGAGCAAGGTGCAACAACAATATTGTCATTGTTGTCAACACAGTCAGACAGATCGATTGATGCAGTGGATAGGAGTTCAGTGATGCAGTGGATAGGAGTTCAGAGGTTACTCAGAGTATGTACAGTGGTTTTCCAAAAGATAGAAGTGGCCCATATACTAAAAATCAAAAGAAAATCACAAGGAAGAAAACTGTCGCGATATCGCGACATGTTGAGCAAGAAAGAAAAACTGTCGCAATATCGCGACATGTTGGCAAGAAAGAAAAACTGTCGCGATATCGCGACATGTTGGCAAGAAAGAAAAACTGTCACGATATCGCGACATGTTGAGAAGAAAGAAAAACTGTCATGATTTCATGACATGTTCGGAGAGAAAGCGCAAGCAAGCAAAACTGTCACGATTTCGCGACATGTTCGGAGAGAAAGCACAAGCAAGCAAAACTATCACGATTTTGTGACATGTTCGGAGAGAAAGCGCAAGCAAGAAAAACTGTCGTGATTTCGTGACATGTTCGGAGAGAAAGCGCAAGCAAGCAAAACTATCATGATTTCGCGACATGTTCGGAGAGAAAGCGCAAGCAAGAAAAACTGTCGCGATTTTGTGACATGTTGGAAGAGAGAAAGGCAAGTAGAAAAAGTGTCACGATTTCGACATATTGCAAGAGAGATTGTACGGACGAAAAAGTGTCACGATTTCATGACATATTGCAAGGAAGGTTGTACGGACGAAAAAGTGTCACGATTTCATGACATATTGCAAGGAAGGTTGTACGGACAAAAAAGTGTCACGATTTCGTGACATATTGCAAGAGAGAGAGTCCAAAAGAAAAAGTGTCACGATTTCATGACATGTCGGTTTTTCACGATCCGAAGGCAAGAGAAAGCGCTAAGGAGAAAAAGTGTCACGATATCACGACATGTCGGGTTTTCGCGACCCGAAGGCAAGAGAAAGAGCTAAGGAGAAAAAGTGTTGCGATATCGCGACATGTCGAGTTTTCATGACCCGAAGGCAAGAGAAAGAGCTAAGGAGAAAAAGTGTCACGATATCGCGACATGTCGGGTTTTCGTGACCCAAAGGCAAGAGAAAGAGCTAAGGAGAGAAAGTGTCACGATTTCGTGACATGTCACATTTTCGTGACTAAAGGAGGAGAGAGAAAGTAAGAAGGCAGAAGTGTCGCGATATCGCGACAAAAGTAAAGAGGAAGAGTACAGAGGCGAAAGTGTCACGATATCGCGACATGTTGTGTTTTCACGGGTACAAGCCAAGAAGAGTAGCAAGGAGGTGAAAGTGTCGCGATATCGCGACATGTGTTTTCACGAGTGCAAGCAAACAAAAGAAGCAAGGAGGCGAAAGTGTCACGATATCGTGACATGTGTTTTCGTGGGTGAAAGCCGAGAAGAGGACAAAGAGGCAGAAGTGTCACGATTTCACGACAGGTCGCTTTGGCACGAGCTAAGAAGAGAACCCAACTGAAATAAGATATGTAATAGTTAACTAAAGTTATACGACAGTTACAGGTGCAGTTGTAGAAGAAAATCATGCAGCTAAAATAAGAAGAGTTAACTGAAGTCGATACGTCGATTACGGGTGCAGATTGCAGAGAAAAATCATGCAACTAAAATAAGAACAGTGAACTAAAGTCAGGATAAAAGTTACAGGGCCAGTTATAGAGTGAAAGCATCGAGCGACGGTTAAACTGAAAGTCATCAGTCGAAGACCAAACAAAGAGCCATAACTATTAATAGGATGCATGAGAGATTATTGTGTGATACAGGAGTTACATATAGAAGTTTCTATTAATAAGTTGCATGCAAAAATATGGAAGTTAAAAATAGAATCAGAACTTTGTTATAAAAGGAGGTCTGCGTGGAGAATTACGTGCTGCTCTGAACAAGAGAGGAAGTGCTGCCGAAATAGAGAGAAAGTGCTGCAAAAAGAGGGTTGGAAGAGTGTCGTAAGAGAGCGTTAGGCAGAGCCATGAGAGCCGTAAGAATGCTATAAGAAGCACAGCAAGAGGGCTGTAAAAGTGCAGTAAGCAGAGCCTTAAGTGTGTGTGATGTTTTGGTGAATAGTGAGAGAGGTTGGGTTAGCAATAGACCAGTCAGGGTCTTGTATAAGCAGAGGCATTTTTATGTCAATCTAATAGTTTCAAAATTGCAGTCCAAGTTGGTGCTTGGAATTAGGGGTTGGTGCTCCTTTCTATTGGTGCAGATAAATTAGGGGTTGGTGCTCCTTTCTATTGGTGTAGATAAATTAGGGGTTGGTGCTCCTTTTTGTTGGTGTAGATAAATCAGGGGTTGGTGCTCCTTCCAGTGGGTGCTGGTAAATTGATTGTAAAATTGATATTTTGCAAAGGCTGGATTTGGATGGGAGTCCAAACAGTCAATTTTTGAGGAGTAGCCAAAGCTGGTGAACCTCGGTACATCTTGTGTTGTGTGATGCTCTCTTGTTATATTTGCTTTATGTGGTTTTAAGTTTTCATTGTTTTGGCTTTAAGAGTTGAAGTTTTTAAGTTTTAAAGAGCCACACTGATTCACCCCCCCTCTCAGTGTCATTGTGAGACTAACAATTGGTATCAGAGCTAGCTTCCCTTATCAAGCTTAACCAGCTAGGGTGATCTTGGATTAGTACGCAATGGCAGGTGGTGAAGGCTTCTCATCAAACAAAGCACCATTATTGGACGGAACTAATTACACATTTTGGAAACTCAGGATGTAGACATATCTTTGTGCTTTGGGATACGACATTTGGGATTTAGTAGACAGTGGATACACAATACCCACCACTCCTCCAACCGATGCTGCCGATAAGAAACTATTTGAGAATAACTCTAAAGCAAAGAATGCTATCATGTGTGGTTTAATGGACAATGAACTGATAAATATTATGAGTTGTAAAATGGCAAAAGACATATGGGACAAACTAAAGAGCATTCATGAAGGAGATGACAAGATCAAGGAGGCCAAGTTACAAACGCATCGAGCTTAGTTCGAAGCATTAAAGATGAATGATGATGAGAACATAGAGGCATACATGCTGAGAGTTAATGGAATCATTAATGCGATTAGAGGACTCGACGAGGAAATGGAAGATGTTGTCGTTGTGAAAAAGGTACTAAGATCTCTTCCCCAAAGATTTGATTCTAAAGTTTTAGCAATAGAAGAAGCTAAAGATCTAAATACTTTTAGTATGGATGAGATGCATGGTTCTTTGACTGCATATGAGATGAGAATAGGAAAAACTAAACCCACAGACAGAGAAGCTACTTTTAAAGCACATAAAAATATAAAAGCAAAACAAGAATCCGAGGAAGAAGAGACATCAGATGAAATGGAAGCAAACTTTGTTCGAAAACTAATAAGGGGAAAAGGAAAATACAGAGGAAAGCTACCATTTAAGTGTTTCAAGTGTGGAGGCATTGGGCATGTTGTAGCTAAATGTCCACTTAATGAGAAGGACGAAAGTGATGAAGGATCGCACCAAGAAAGAAGTGACTGGAAGAAAAAACCAAATTTCAAAAACGACAACTTCAGGAAGAAAAGTTTCATCTCCAAGAATGTCAGTTCATCAAAAGACAACTGCGGTGAGGATTCTGAAAAGGAAACAGGTGAAGCTCTTTTCATGGCACTCAAAGAAAAAATAGAAAAGATAGGAGTGAATTCTAAAGTATGTGATGAAAACCTTGAGGGTGAAGTATATCTAGAAGGTGAGTTGATCGCTGCACTTGAAGAGTTGGGTTTAGAAAGGAAAAAGAACAAAAGACTGTCCAAGAAGTTGGAAGAATATGAGGGTAATATTGAAGATCTCTTCTTACAAATTCATAAAGCCAAGAAACTAGAAGAAGCCTTGAAGTCACAGATCAATGAGAAAGAGATTGTTTGTTGCAAACAAGAAGAGGAGATTGTGTTATTGAGGAAACAACTAGAAGAGGCCAATACAAATCTCAAATTTGAGAAGAGCACAAAGCTGCTAGATAAAATGATAAGGCAACAAAGAAACCCCATGTGTAAGCTTGGTCTTGGATGTGAAGATGAACAACCTTCATCTTCTAAATCTGTAGAGAAGAAGAAGTCCACTGCTGAAGGAGCAAAGCAAGAAAATCTTGAAGCTGAATCCTCAAAAGGAAGAAAATCTCAAAGGAGATCTACAGCAAAGCAACCACATCAAAAGAGGTTCTATCACTCTCACCTTATTCATAATAATGCTTTTAAAGGCTATTGTTTTAGATGCAACCATTATGGTCACAAGGCAATTTATTGTGGATTGAATAATAGATCAAAGAGTTATGCTGGTAGAAATACATCTGTTATTTCGGTTGAACACCATGTGCAATGTTTTAAATGTAATGGTCATGGGCACATAGCAAGGTCTTGTCCAAGAACTTTTGTATCTAATCTAAGGCAAGACAGTAGATTTCATCAGACGCAAAGAATGCAACACAGACAGGGAAGAAATCATGTGCATCAAAGAAAGGAAAATAATCATCCATCAAGAATGTACAAGAGACAACCACCCAAGAGAAATGTTCAAGTTCACGAAAAGGTTCAAAATAGGGATGCAGTTGAAAACCTTCAACCTAAGTTCAAGAAATATTGGAGAAAGAAAGAAGAGAGGAAATCGTGTCTCCTTGGACTGAAGGAGATTACTCCTCTATTGCACTAAGCAGCTACAGGTAGCACATCCTCAGGGGGAGCAATGTTAAAGTTTTATTTTAATGCTCCTATGTATTGTGTGGATATCTGAGGATGAAAGGAAAGTAGTCGGGGAGTTGTCGTATAGTTGTCAAAATGTGTTTTAGTTCATGTAGATGTTTGTGGAGATAGTATCAAACTGATGTGTTTCAGCAGAACAACATGGTGTACAGCTAGGTTTTCAATGCAACAGCTGATAGGTGCTATCTGAGATAGAACACGCAGCACAGGTCGACGTGTCATGGAAGCATAAGCTGGCAGGTGCTTGTTTTGAAGCCTGTAACATTCCCAATCTACAGATAAAATAGAATCCATGTTGTGAGTGGGAAGGCATGCATTTCTTAACCAAAAATACAACACATCGTTTGGTATAAGAGAGCATTAATTTTCTCTAAAGAAGTAGCAGTTGTCAAAGAGATGCCAGAATCAAAGCAAAGACATTGAGTAGCCCTGACATATGCCCTAGCAAGAAGTAGAATACCGAGTGTTGATGACTACACGTAGATTGAGGTTCCAATGCTAGATGTAACGGTCCACTGTCAATACCTGTGCAGACGATGAAATCATTCATGGCAGCCATTAGAAACCAGAGACTTTGAGCTGCACAACGGATGCGAGGCAAAGTCATAAGTCACGGAGGAGGTGGCAGTCAAGAGGCTAAAGAAATTTGATTTGAGATTGCCATTCATTGTTGAGTTCATATTGAGTACTACTTGAGCATGATTGATTGAGCCTTTGAGAAGGCCTTTGGGAAATATTTGAGGACAGTGTTGGGACAGACTTCTAGAGCAGATTTGGGCAAGTTCTTGGTGAGCTTACTAGAGTAGATCCACCAGTCAGTGCAGCAGAGAGACAAAGTCTTCTATAATATAACAATTGGAGAGAGGTCCACCAGTCAGTAGCGGATACCTTCACAATAAATTACGAGTGGTCACGTTTCCCAAGAACTGACTAGCTATCGGGACCACATTCTCAGGGGGAGCATTTATATATTTGATTATCTTTTTGCTCATATTTGTAATTTTTGCTAACTGTCATAACGTGTGCTTGAGAATGTTGTGCATGGACTCAGGGGGAGTCTGCAGTAGCCCTTTGGTATTATTGTCAAAGGGGGAGAAGAATTACAGGAAATTGCATGTGTGTTGCCAACAATTCCAAAGGGGGAGATTGTTGAGCAAGGTGCAGCAACAATATTGTCATTGTTGTCAACACAATCAGACAGATCGGTTGATGTAGTGGACAGGAGTTCAATGATGCAGTGGACAGGAGTTCAGAGGTTACTCAGAGTATGTACAGTGGTTTTCCAAAAGATAGAAGTGGCCCATATACTAAAAATCAAAAGAAAATCACAAGGAAGAAAATTGTCGCGATATCGCGACATGTTGAGCAAGAAAGAAAACTGTCGCGATATCGTGACATGTTGGCAAGAAAGAAAAACTGTCACGATATCGCGACATGTTGGCAAGAAAGAAAAATTATCGCGATATCGCGACATGTTGAGAAGAAAGAAAAACTATCGCGATTTCGTGACATGTTCGGAGAGAAAGCGCAAGCAAGCAAAATTGTCGCGATTTCGTGACATGTTCGGAGAGAAAGCGCAAGCAAGCAAAACTATCACGATTTCATGACATGTTCGGAGAGAAAGTGCAAGCAAGTAAAACTGTCACGATTTCGTGACATGTTCGGAGAGAAAGCGCAAGCAAGCAAAACTGTCATGATTTCGTGACATGTTCGGAGAGAAAGTGCAAGCAAGCAAAACTGTCACGATTTCATGACATGTTGGAAGAGAGAAAGGCAAGTAGAAAAAGTGTCACGATTTCATGACATATTGCAAGAGAGATTGTACGGACGAAAAAGTGTCGCGATTTCATGACATATTGCAAGGAAGGTTGTACGGACGAAAAAGTGTCACGATTTCGCGACATATTGCAAGGAAGGTTGTACGGACGAAAAAGTGTCGCGATTTCGTGACATATTGCAAGAGAGAGAGTCCAAAAGAAAAAGTGTCGCGATTTCGCGACATGTTTTCACGATCCGAAGGCAAGAGAAAGAGCTAAGGAGAAAAAGTGTCGCGATATCGCGACATGTCGGGTTTTCGTGACCCGAAGGCAAGAGAAAGAGCTAAGGAGAAAAAGTGTCGCGATATCGCGACATGTCGGGTTTTCGTGACCCGAAGGCAAGAGAAAGAGCTAAGGAGAAAAAGTGTCACGATATCGTGACATGTCGGGTTTTCACGACCCGAAGGCAAGAGAAAGAGCAAAGGAGAGAAAGTGTCGTGATTTCGTGACATGTCGCATTTTCGCGACTAAAGGAGGAGAGAGAAAGTAAGAAGGCAGAAGTGTCACGATATCATGACAAAAGTAAAGAGGAAGAGTACAGAGGCGAAAGTGTCGCGATATCACGACATGTGTTTTTGCGGGTACAAGCCAAGAAGAGTAGCAAGGAGGCAAAAGTGTCGCGATATCGCGACATGTTGTGTTTTCACGAGTACAAGCAAACAAAAGAAGCAAGGAGGCAAAAGTACAAGCAAACAAAAGAAGCAAGGAGGTAAAAGTGTCACGATATCATGACATGTGTTTTCATGGGCGAAAGCCGAGAAGAGGACAAAGAGGCAGAAGTGTCATGATTTCGTGACAGGTCACTTTGGCATGAGCTAAGAAGAGAACCCAGCCGAAATAAGATATGTAACAGTTAACTGAAGTTATACGACAGTTACAGGTGCGATTGCAGAAGAAAATCATGCAGCTAAAATAAGAAGAGTTAACTGAAGTCATACGGCGATTACAGGGGCGATTACAGAGAAAAATCATGCAACTAAAATAAGAACAGTGAACTGAAGTTAGGACAACAGTTACAGGGCCAGTTACAGAGTGAAAGCATCGAGCGGCGGTTAAACTGAAAGTCATCAGTCGAAGACCAAACAAAGAGCCGTAACTATTAATAGGATGCATGAGAGAATACTATGTGATACAGGAGTTACATATAGAAGTTTCTATTAATAAGTTGCATGCAAAAATATGGAAGTTAAAAATAGAATCAGAACTTTGTTATAAAAGGAGGTCTACGTGGAGAATTACGAGTGCTCTGAACTAGAGAGGAAGTGCTGCTGAAAAAGAGAGAAAGTGCTACAAAAAGAGGGTTGGAAGAGTGTCGTAAGAGAGCGTTAGGCAGAGCCGTGAGAGCCATAAGAATGCAATAAGAAGCACAGCAAGAGGGCTAAGAGGGCTATAAAAGTGCAGTAAGCAGAGCCTTAAGTGTGTGTGATGTTTTGGTGAATAGTGAGAGAGGTTGGGTTAGCAATAGACCAGTCAGGGTCTTGTATAAGCGAAGGCATTTTTATGTCAATCTAATAGTTTCAAAATTGCAGTCCAAGTTGGTGCTTGGAATTAGGGGTTGGTGCTCCTTTTTGTTGGTGCAGATAAATTAGGGGTTGGTGCTCCTTTCTATTGGTGCAGATAAATTAGGGGTTGGTGCTCCTTTCTGTTGGTGCAGATAAATCAGGGGTTGGTGCTCCTTCCAATGGGTGCTAGTAAATTGATTGTAAAATTGATATTTTGCAAAGGCTAGATTTGGATGGGAGTCCAAACAGTCAATTTTTGAGGAGTAGCCAAAAATGGTGAACCTCGGTACATCTTGTGTTGTGTGATGCTCTCTTGTTATATTTGCTTTATGTGGTTTTAAGTTTTCATTGTTTTGGCTTTAAGAGTTGAAGTTTTTAAGTTTTAAAGAGCCACACTGATTCACCACCCCTCTCAGTGTCATTGTGAGACTAACAGGTCTCCCTTTTGAAAGTCTAAGTATTAAGCTGCTGAACTCATGCCATGCCATTTGATACAAATATCTATAACGTTATGTCTAATATAATTACATCAAGTTTGGATAGGGATATTGCAATAACAAAAGGAATTGAGTTCTCCTAGCAAAGACCCAACTGGAGGTGGCCCTCAATCTATCCTTAACTTTTCAACCTATTAAAAAATATAATTACATCAAAATTTACTAGTACAAATGGTTAAACATATGGATTTATGGATTTTTAATCAAGGATGTGGATATAAATCCCATCGAAATACAAACCTTAGCAATATATGCACAAATGCCAAGTTGTTAAATTGAAATAACTATGTAATTTATTAAAATATTATTGAAATTAGTGTGCAAGGCCTAGGTGTATTGGTAAGAAGTTGGGCACTTACCAGGAGGAGACCTAGGTTCAAACCTTGTAGGTATGCCCAATTTAGGGCAAAGATAGTAGTTTGACTTGAGTCCATTGAGTGTGCACCAGTTTGATGATGGTGGTACCAACCCCAAGCCACCAAGGATCTCTCTCATTACGGATCGTGTTTACCAAGGTGAGATAGGGGTTATAGTGGTAGCACCATGATTTGACACTATGATCAGAGGCAATGAGACTTGACCCTGTGACCCAAGGTGAGATAGGTGTTATAGTGGTAGCACCATCATTTGACACTATGATCGGAGGTAATACGACTTAACTTTGTGATCGGTTTTTCAAAAAGGAAAGGTAGTTACCAATTCCTCTATGTATCATATATATATATATATACACATATATTATTGAAATAATTTATTAACATAGGCGACATGATACAAGTTGGTTTAGTTTCAATTGTATATAGCCAATTAAGTCAACTAGTTAAATTCCTTAACTTTTAAGGATCTTTAAAATACTTTATTAACATGGATAGTCGATTTAGTTTCAATTGTATATAGCCAATTAAGTCAACTAGTTAAATTCCTTGACTTAAGGATCTTTAAAATACTTTATTAACATGGGTGTGATATAATACGGGTATGTTTAGTTTCAATTCTATGTAGCCAATTAAATAAATTGGTTAAATTCCTTGACTTTTTAGGAACTTGTCATTTATACGTGTATAATAGTTAAGTTGTTGCAATATCACTATGTAGTCATAATTTAATAGAGGTGGGGTTTGTTTCAATTATATATAACCAATTTAAAATTAACTTATAAAAAAATCTAATTTAAATATCATTATATACATTATGTGATCGTGATGTAACGATATAATAAGAGTGAGATCATTTTAATTATATATAACCAATTTAAAAAAAATCATATAAGAATGAGCTCATTTCAATCTAATATAACCAATTTCTAAACAAATCCATATAGCTATTTAAAAAAATTTAAATATCATTATAAAAATTGAAATTAAAATTAAAATTTATATAATTATCCTTAATAGGATTGTAAGAAAGTAGTTTCATATAAAAACATCTCAGGAATAAAGATAAACCATAAAACAAAACATGAAAATAAAATGTTTATATTAACAAAGGAATTAAGTTGTTAATATTTTTTATACAATGACTAGCAACTACTAAATAGAACTTCAAGAATGGAGGCCTAGACTAGAGATGTGGCCTAGATTGAGCCCCATCTATTCACTCCTCATCCTATTTCCAATATTGGAAATGTAGGTAAGAGAGACAGGGTCCTGAATCATAACCTCGAGGAAAAAGATCCATTCTTCTTTGCAATTGAAGTCTCTCATGGGATGCGAGTTGTTTGCTTCCCTGAAGAAAAATTTAAGACAAGACAAACCTAGATAAGAAGCCCCTTGTGTGGCTCAACTTGTTTTTTTATTCTCTGTTTTGGTAGTTCTAAGGTTTTCCCTTGTTTTAGTTGTCTCTAGATTTTCTCCATTTTGTTTTTGGGAGTTTGCCCTACTAGCTCCTCTTCGAGGGCCATGTCTAGCTATAAAAATTTGAGGGACCCTTTCAAAACCCTTTCTTCCACTCAATAAAAAAACTACTAAATACAACAATAAACTTGTTTACATCGTTAATTAATTTTTTTTCTCAAATTTTAATATGTATATATTTTCAAGCAATATAGGGATATGTCCATCTACTACATCTACTATATGTAAATCATATGATTTGGTTCTTAGCAATTAAAAAATTATTTTTAATATTAATTATAGTAGTACTACAAGGAAAACGATTAAATCAAATGTTGATTGTATTTATTATAGGCATTTGAAGAATGTAATTTCAGATTTACTTAATATAAAATTATGACTTTTTTTTTTTGTTTTTAGGAAAAAAAATAAAGTTTTATCTTTTATATGATGTTATCATTTAAAAAAATAATAATCTCATTATAAATATATAATCTATTTATCCCATTTTCAAATAACTTATTCTTTTTTTAAATAAAGGGGTAAAAATTTATTGATAAAAAGTTTGGATTACAGAGTACAGCTGAGCTTCCAACCAGGACTCAAATAAACAGCCAAACAAGCTAAAACCACTAGACTAGATTGACACCCGAAGAAGACAACAAGAACAAACCACATTAAGTCTGAACATCCTTGTGGATCAACTCCCAGAGGCGTTGAGAGTCCCCAGATGGGAGACTCTCCCAGTTATCGATAATCCAAGGATCCAACAGCTCAGAAGCCCTTTTGGCCAGGTAATCAACAACCACATTCCATTCCCTTGGAATGTGCACAAAGGATATAAATTCGAACTCTTCACTCATTCTGAGAATCTGAATGGCTACAGAGGCCAACTGCCAATTAACTTCCTCCACCCTTTTACTATTTAAAATATTAACCACAATTTGAGAGTCAGACTCGTAGATAATCCTACGCTAGCCAAGAGAAAACCCCTCTGCAAGGCCTCAAGAATTGCAAGAGCTTCCATAAAATTGTTGGAGTGAACACCTTTATAAATGGAAAAGAAAAAACTGACACCACCAGCAGAATCTCTCCCAACACCGCCAATGCCAGCATGTCCAGGATTACCCCTGGATGATCCATCAATATTAATTTTTAAAACTCCTCTAGGGGGTGGCCTCCACCTACCATCTCTCCTAACCTTCTTGTTGAGCTGAGGAACCTTGCTAGGGCTAGAAGAGTTCGCACCATCCCCAAAGAGACCAAGGGCCTATTGTACCTTCTCCTCCCTAGAATCCAAAAGAGGGTCCACATCACATTTGCTATGGATGGTTTCCTGAACCATACACAAGATCCTTTGCCAGATCTGTTGAACAACCAAATGACTACCCTGAAATATGCGATGGTTCCGTTCAAGCCAAATCTGCTAGATGATGCAAGAAGGGCCCAAATTCCAAGCCACCCGAAGGAAGGGGGCCTTGGCCGGAGGTCTACCCAGACTACTCCAAAACTCCACCAGGGACAGCACATGAAAACATGGATGGTTCCAGGCGCTCCACCAATGGTGCCAAATGTCTCTGGCAAAGGAGCATTGGAAAAATAAATGAGAAGAGTCATCCTCATTCTTACCGCAAAGGACACAAAAAGAGGGACCCTAAAATCCCCTCTTCCTCACGTTATCCCAAGTGAGGCATTTATTACGAGCTACCAGCCAGAGAAAGAAGTTACATTTCGGCCAAGCAAATTTGTTCCACACCTTTTTCCACCATGTGACAGGAAGACTCCCATACTTTTGCTTATCAAGAACCTGATAACCATAGGCTACCGAGTAGGTTCCCTTGGGATCAGGGTTCCAAGCCAGAATATCTTTACCCCTCAATGAAGAACAGGGCCTCCCCATAAGAATAAGAGCAAGCACCTCTCTGTCCTTGGCCAGTCCCCCCTTGGGCCATTCCTGTGGATCTTTCCACCTGTACATCTCCATATTTCCAAAAGACTAGATTTTTTTAAAGTCCTCCACACGAGACCAACCCACTTCCAAGAAAAAAATGCTTAGGGAACGTAACCTGGGATATTGATTCAAGATAGGAGGGTGGCCATCCCAAGAATCCTCCCAAAAAAGAGCATCTGATCCCCGATTGCAAATCCAGAACAAACCCTGCTTGATTAAATTAGCTCCTCTTTTAGAGTGTCCTAGATAACTGAACCTTTCCCAACCAAGCTGACTCTAGGGATCTCAACCTCATAAATACCTCTCAAGTATTTACAAGATAATATTTTAGCCCAAATATGATCTTGAGAGGTACACCATCTCCAATAAAGTTTTGCAGCCAAAGCCTACCCAAAAAGAGTTGTCTATCGCAACCCAAGGCCTCCCTCTTGCACCGGCCTACATATAGAATCCCACCTAACCAAACTCCATTTAGATTGATCAAGTTTTCTAGACCATAAAAACTGTCTTGACAAAGCATCCATGTCCTTGATGAAATGAGAGGGAGCTATTTGTACAAAACATCTATAAATGGGTAAAGCTTGAACAACATATTTTAAAAGCAACACTCTACCTATAGTGGATAGCCATATGAAAGTCCAGTGATTCACCTTCCTTCTAAACTTATCAAGCATAGACTGCCAAGAAGATCTAGGTAGAGGATGAGATGAAATTGGAATACCAAGATAAATGAAGGGGGGAGTCCCAACCTGGAATCTTAGAATACGAGCAATCCTGGCTTGAATAAGAGGAGGGGTATTGAAGAAGAAAATAGAAGACTTGTCCTCATTAATCAACTATCCAGAAGCACCAAGATATATGTCAAGAGACTGTCTAATATTTCTAGCTTCCCTGATAGTGGCAACTCCCAACAAAGTAGTATCATCAACAAATTGAAGGTGGGAAAGAGGTGGCAAACTACTATCCCACTTCCACCCCTGAATGAGACCCTACCTAACTTGAGACTTGAGCAATATTCCCAACCCTTCTGCCATAATGATAAACAAATAAGGAGATAAAGGATCTCCTTGCCTCAATCCCCTTGAGGCCTCAAATAGCTCTGATGGCTCATTATTAACAAGAACAGAGAATGAGGAAGAAGAAACACAGCTCATCACCCATCTAATCCATTCCTCCTCAAATCCAAAAGCAGCAAGAACTTTCTGAAGAAAGGACCATCTGACCCGATCATAGGCTTTGGCCATGTCCAACTTAATGAACATAGTTTTCTCCTTAGAAATTTCCATCGAGTGAATAGCTTCTGTAGCAATAACAACCCCATCCAGGATTTTTGGCCAACAACAAACCCTCCTTGCTCCTCAGAGATGATTTTTCTCAACCATATCTTTAGCCTCTCAGCAATAATTTTTGTGATGATCTTATACACAACATTGCAGAGAGCAATAGGCCTGAACATATCCAAGGAATTTGCTCCCTCTTTTTTGGGAATAAGCACCACAAAGGTAGCATTTAGGGCCCTTAGCATCTGTTTGTTCTTTTGGGACTCATGGACCACCTCCAGAAGATCAAATTTGATTAAATCCCAAAACTCCTGATAAAACTCAATCGAGAATCCATCCGGACCTGGGGCTTTTCCTTTTTTCATCTTGAATACAACATTTTCCAACTCCTCAAGGGAAATTGGACCCATCAAGTGCTCATTCATCTCTCTAGAAACAATCGAGGGAATACAATTTAGAATAAGCTTTTCATTCTCATCATCTGAGAGGGAGTCCTCCTTGAAGAGAGAGGAAAAATACCTCTTAGTCTCTTCTGAAATATCCTTGAAAGAAGAGAGCAGGGCACCCTGAGAATTCACAAGAGAGGTAATCAAGTTACCATTACGGTGAGCCTTAACTGAGTTATAAAAGAAGGTTGTGTTCCTATCCCCTTCCTGAAGCCAATCTACTCGAGCTTTTTATTTCCAAAAAAATTCTTCCCTCAGTTCCCATTCAACAAGGTCTTTCGCAGCCTTAGATTCCTCAATGAGAAGCTCCTCCGTGAGTCCCTGATCTCTAATCTTCCTTGAAGCTTCTTCCACCCTCCTAAGAGCTACCAACTTAGCCAAGGAAAGGTTCCCAAAATTTAGTCTATTCCATCTCTTCAATTTATGCTTAACAAATTGTAGTCACTTCATAAAGGAATACATAGTGGTGCCATGAGGAGGTTTGCCAGTGGTCCACCAACCTCGCATGAAATCATGAAGCTTAGGATCATGAAGCCACATAAGTTGAAACTTAAAGGAAGGATTCTTATTTAGCCCTAACTCTAGAGCAGAGAGTTTGATAGGCCAATGATCAGATCCCCTACCCTCCAGAATCATAGAACTAGCACTTCTGTTATTACCCATCCAATAACTGGAGATCAGAAACCTATCCAGTCTCTCTGAGATGGAAGCTTCCCCACACCTTCTATTGTGCCAAGTAAATATCCCATTATCTAGCTTGATGTCAACCAAGTTTAGGGCCTGGATATGAGCACTGAAGATAGAAGAAAAAGGCTCGAGATGGTCAACCCCACCATGTTTCTCCTCTAGACAAGTGATAGAGTTGAAGTCTCCAACCAAAATCCATGGGTACAGGGGAGCCAGACTTCTCACAAAGCAAATGTGCTCCCACAAATTCACTTTACCATTGTAATCAATAGGAGCATACACATTTGTAAGTAGGATGGTTTCACCAGATTCATTATCATGCTCGATCATCGAAATAGACCATCTACTAGAAATCCAAGTAAGAGGGGATATCTTAACCGGATCCCATAAACAAGCGATGCCACCAACATATCCACATGCACCAATACACTAGCATTACCCCCTTCTCCACAACTTGGGAGCAATATTGAACATACTATCAGTAGCCAATTTAGTCTCCTGAATAAACACCACATCCGAAGAATGTACACGAACCAAATCACGAACAACTTTTTGTCTGGGGATGTTGTTCAACCCCCTTACATTCCATGAAAGGATAATCATTTTTGGGGGTTAGAAAAATGGGAGTCCAATGTTCTCACCAAGCCTGAATCCACCAAAGTCTCCCCCATTAACTTAATTTTATCCTGGTCCTTCTTTCGACCCACCTTCATATTCTTATCCGAAAACTTTTTTAATTATTTTCTGCTGCAATCCCAACACCGTAGGAGTTTTGCAGTCCAAGGATGACTGCATCAGTGCCTGAGTAGGAGAGGGCATAACTAAATCTGTACCACTTTCCAAAATAGTTTCCCTTCTAGGGCTAGATCCAACCATATCACCTATACTCAGATCCAAAGCCCTTTGTTCTTCATTTAAACCCCCTAGATCTGATTCCTTAAGTTCCACCTCAAGAAGAGACATCTGATTCGGCCTTGTTATATTTGCATCAGGTAGCGACGTTTTAGGTATCTCCATGCACTGATCAAGATCATCTAATATTTCAAAATGGTTGAGTAGAGCATCTGGCTGGCTATCCTTAAGGTCTCTGTTTGCCCTTCGTCCTCTATTTTAGGGTTTTATCGGAACAAAGCCTTCCTTATCCCATTCCCCTTCCTTTATCGAGGCTTTTCCTTTATCCAAATTTTGTCCAGACCGAGAGGGCCCAGGATTTGAAGCCACAAGTGGGACAAACTTAGGGCATTTTATTTGTAGGTGGCCATATTCATGGTAAATCCGACAACGAAATGGAAGAGCTTCATAGTCAAGTTTTTGAACCCATGTAGTCGATCCAAACTGTATTTCAATAGAATCTGGAATAGGATTATTTAAATCAATTTCAACATAGATACGGGCAACAGAGATTACATTTTTATCCATTGTCTATTGTGACGGTCCAACCGGCTTCCCAAGAAGAAGGGCAATCTTATGCAAGATATCAGTTCTCCAGAATTCCAATGGGAGCCATGAAAGTCGAACCCATACTGGAACCCGTGATGACCGCTCCTCTGACGGGTTGAAACCCACATGCCAGGGTTTAAGAAAGAGTCCCACTTGGTTATAGAAATAAGGACCCCCTTCAAATGCTTTGTTACGATCTGCAAGACAAGAGAAAACCACCATAAAATAGTTGTTCGCACTCAACATCACCTCCACGTCACCTTCAGGATTCCAAGTCTTCCTGACCCAAGCCTCCACAAAGGGGAGAGAAATTTGGATGCCCAAAAATTTACCAATAAGCGCATGTTTGGTTAAATACTCCACATCTTCCACCATCGAGTCTGGTTGAACCACTAGAACCGGCCTGGCTTCACATCGTTCCAAACATCCATTGTTCTTTAACAAGTGGTTCCCGACATGCACTGGGAAATCTTGTTCCTTCCAATCATTTTCAGATGAAAAAACATCACGAGCATGCACTCTCTGTGATGGACCCGATGCCATCACGACATTCCTCCAATTTTTTAGACCTCCTCCAGAAATTGTTGCCATCCCCACAGAGCAGTTTTTCCTCATCAAACCCTAGCAGAGTAGTTTTTCCTCATCAAACCCTAGAAAACTTCAAATAACTTATTCTTCATCCATGTCCCATTAACTAGTTTTTTTTTCACTTTTCTTTAATGATAAACAAATTAGATATTTTTTTAAATTAAAAATATTTTAAATTGAAATAATACCCACCCAAAAAAACTTATTATTTTTCTTAATAAATTACTACATGTTTCATTTTATATTTTACACTGAAGAGAACTTATTTGAAGTATACTCACCACTCACATAAATCAAACCTTTATATCCCTTGAAGAGATAACCTATCTCAACCAATCAAATTCAACTTACCACATATAAAAACTTACTATAATAATTAAATTTTAAATAAAATTAACAATTTATATTTTATTCATATTATTTAAATGTTTTTTATTTTAAAAATTATTATAAATAATTAAATTTTAAATAAAAGTTAACAATTTATATTTTATTCTTTATAATTTATCTTATCTTTTTCACACCTAATAATGTGCAAGTACTAGCATTTAAATCTTAATATTTAAATAATAATAATAATTTTAAATATTTTAAAGTTAAAATATTTATTTTTCAATAACAAATTTAAATTTTTTAAACTGTAAAAGAAATTTTCATTAAAAATGGGTTTTAAAAATAGCTTCAAAATCTTATAACAATAAAAAAATGATAGAGAATCTAAAACATAAAACGAAAAATCCAAAAAAAAGAAAGATCATCCCAAAGAAACGCCTTAAAACAAAGAATGAGAAATAAAAAAAAAAAACATCCCAAAAAGACGCCTTAAAACAAAGTACTGCAACTCACTTTTCATCGTTGAAGTTAGGAGACTCATCCATCTCCTTAAAAATTTTGTATAAATAAAAAATTTCATAATTCATACGAAAGATTCAATGTCATTATTGTACTAAATTTTCATGAATGTCTTAGTTGGGCGTGGAAAGCACTCTTTACCATGCATCTCTACTTTAATATACATTTTCTAAATTGTTTAAAGATGCAGCGTGATAGTGCAATGTCTATATCCACACAATATAATCTCAACAATATCTCAATTAACTATCCATAAGAAATAAATGGTTTTTTATTTGTCTAGACCATCAAAAGTCCCCCCACTGCTATAGTGGGTTGTCTCATGTTTCATACCAAATAATAACCATGGCCACACTTTCCTAACCTCCATTTAAAATATTTATTTATTTTTTAAAATAAGGTTTTGATTTTTACATTTTATTATTTATTTAATATTATAAAGATTTAAATTTTGATATAAACTACAACACCTGATTATTATCACCTAATTATTCTAACCACGAAACCAAATACCTGTTGGCAAAGTATATGCTTTATGGGTGCCATCTATTTCTATATAAAATTTTCAACTGCATTTATTACCCCATGAAACTAAACTAGGCAATTATAACCTATCATAAATGTGTGTTGTCTGGTTCATTTGTCGTATTGTCAAGTAAGCACAAAACATACTATTTTTGAATTGTCCTTTCGCAATAATTTCAACTAAAATAATATTATGAACCCATTATTGGAGTAATTGAACTTTGGCTAGAACCTTACATTTTCTTGCTATAGGACAAGTCATATTAGGTGGGGCATAATTTGTGATAAACTTCAATGTTGCAGGGAATGGAAGATATAAGCACTCACATCCATAGTGGGTCATTAATTTTCTTGCTATAGGACAAGTCATATTAGGTGCTATAGGACAAGTCATATGAGGTGGGGCATAATTGGTGATACACATCAATGTTGGAGGGAATGGAAGATATAAGCACTCACATCCATAGTGGGTCATTAATCTTAAAAAGTATGAGCCACTTAACTACAATCTTAGTGGCTTAACCATAGCCCACTTAATTTTAAAAAGTATTATCCACTTAATATTAAAAAGTATGAGCCACTTAACTACAATCTTAGTGGCTTAACCATAGCCCACTTAATTTTAAAAAGTATTAGCCACTTAAATATAATTTAAGTGGTTTAACATTAAAGGTTTTAATTTTAAAAGTATACCACCCACTTAACTTAAGGTTTTGGAATTCTGAATAAATGTTTATGGTTCAGATGTTATAAGAAGTAAGGTTGTACTTTATATTTTTGTAATTAAAGTATGGTTGAAGATGGTAAAAATTATTTTACTTTTTATTATATTGATATGAAATATGGTTAGAGATGCTAAAAATTATTTTACTTTTCATCCTTTATTATATTATATTGACCTAAGATATGGATATGAGATGAGGTAACTCTTACTAGTTTTATCCTGTGAATGAGTTTATTAGACCTGTTCAAATGTATTTTTTTTAAAAATATATATTTTGAATATAAGTAAGATTAATAGTAAAAATTATAAAATTTTAAATAAGAGTTTTAAGGTTTGAATTTGAAAGGGACAAGGTTAGAGGAGTGTCACCATGTCAAACAAATACATGAATATTTTTTTTGCTTGATAAAAAAGGGTTGTACTCGGGTCCCCACCCTTAACAAATTACATTTATCTTCTTTAGAGCTTGAGAATTTATAAATAGATACACTTCTCATCTCAATTGAGATGCTATAGTTAGAAACCTACATCATACAATATCTGAATTCTTGATTTTTATTTTCTAGATCTTTTCAAATCTTTGTATGAATACAATTACTCAAGAATTTAGCATCTTTCTTGACATTTTCCTATAGCAACCTTCATAATGCCAAAACTTCATCTCTACTATCTATGCCTTGCATCTTAGTAGAGTAATATTTCCAAAACATCGCACTAACATAGTCCGCTTTACCAAATATGGATTGCTAATTTCCTTTATGAAACACAAGTGCAACCACAAAAATTATAATAAATAGTCTAGATGAATAAACATTATTGTTACAAAATAAAATAGATATTACCAATGGAAAACATTAAAGTAAATCTTAATCATTAATTGATTTAGGCAATCAACAATTTTTGTCAGCTTCAACTAAACTTTCTACTTTCTCTAACCATAGAAAGGAGATGTTAACTTCACGATCCTCAACCAAAACCCCTCTATTGGCTAGCTTATTTGCACATTTGTTTCATTCCCTTAATATATGTGTAAATTTAATTTCTTCAAACTCTTTAGCAAGATATTGAATTTCCACAATTATCTCTTGTATGTTCTATGAAGTCTTTGCTTTCCTCAAAATTGCATTTATTAGTATGAGAGAATCACATTCCATCCAAACTCTATTCCATTTCATTTGTTTACATATTTTTAACCCTTCTAAATCCTGCCTAAGCTCTAGCTTCATTATTTGTCTTAAAACCATAATTGAAAGCATAGTGAGACAAAATATCTCCTCTATTATTTCTAATTATTCCTTCTCCTCCAGGTCCTGGGTTTTCTTTAGATGATCCATAAAAAATAAACTTAACCCACTCCACATCTAGTGGTTTGCACTTTATATTCTTTACCTTATTTTTGCTTCTCTTATACCCAACATCATAATTCCATTTAATGACTTGACTCCATCTATCAAGACTCTTTGCTTCCAAATTAGGGATTGAGTGAGTTGATAGGGTTGGTTTAGACTCCTCTATGGCTAAACATATCTTCTTTTTCATTACCTCTAAATTGCTTTCCTTTCCTTTAAATATTCTTTTATTCCTTTCTAGCCATATAGTCCAAAGTATTGTATATTTTGATATATCCCATATTGTCTGTAAAACCTCACTTTTATAAGTGCTATGCCATGCTTTAACCAATCTTCAATTCTGCTAATCATCACCATGCATTTATCAAACACGTTAAGAATACATTGCCATAGATTCCAGATAATTGAGCAATGTCCCAAGAGATGGTCAATACTCTCCTCCTTATTATAGAAAACACATTTAGAGAGGCCATGAAAACCCCTTTTCATAAGGTTATCCCCGGATAAAATTATTCTATGACCTACTAGCCAAACAAACATTTTAAATTTAGGAATGCTTGGGCTATCCCAAATATTGTTGGCAATTTTGGGTACCTTGGGTACATTGCCTTTGCTCAAGTGTATAAGTTGTCATTGATGTCAAGAAGCTTTTGAAGGAATTTGATTTGATGTAAAATAATTTGTTTTGATGAAGGTTACGGCATGACAGGTTCGAAAGAAAGTAAGTTAGAAAAGTGTCGCGATATCGCGACATGTCGCATTTTCGCGACTTAAGCAGGAGAGAGAAAGCAAGTTAGAAAAGTGTCGCGATATCGCGACATGTCGCAGTTTCGTGACTCAAAGAGGAGAGAGAATGTACGGAGTCAGAAATGTCACGATTTCGTGACATATTGCAAGGAAGGTTGTACGGACGAAAAAGTGTCACGATTTCGTGACATGTTGCAGGAGAGAGAGTCCGAAAGAAAAAGTGTCACGATTTCGTGACATAATGCAGAAGAGAGAGTCCGTAGTGTGAATTGTCGTGATTTCATGACAAGTTCGAAGAGAGAGAAAGTAACACGAAAAGTGTCACGATTTCGTGACATGTTGCAGAGTTCGAAGTGAGAACCGTCACGATTTTGCGACATGCTGCAGATGAAAATGTTCCAAGTAAGAACTGTCACGATTTCGTGACATGCAGCAAAGGAAAGGTTTTGAAGTAAGAAATGTCACGATTTCGTGACATGTCATGTTTTCGCTAGTGCAAGCAGAGAAGAGTGCAAGGAAGCGAAAGTGTCACGATTTCATGACAAAAATTGAAAGCAGGTCTTCTATAGGAGAAGTGTCACGATTTCATGACAAAAGCAGAAAGGAGGTCGATGAAGGGAGAAGTGTCACGATATCGTGACAAAAGCAAAGTTGATGCTGACAAAGACAAAAGTGTCACGATATCACGACAAGAGCTTAGTTGAAGTCTAGTACATGATCATCCAAAAGCCAAAAGAAAGTGTACGGTTGCAAAGGTGTCATGATATCGTGACATGTTGTAGTTTCACGGTAGAAGCTACAGAAGAGTTACAGAGGTAGTGAAGCCGACAAAGTCAAATTTTAGCCGACGAAGATTAGGGCTTGCAGCCGACGAAGATTAGGGTTTGTTTTTGTTATAACAGCCGACTAAGATTAAAGTTTTCATCATGAAAATTTTGTTATAAAAGGAGGGCTGTTTGGAGAGTTGAGGTGTGATTGAATGTGTCGTTGAAGTGTGACGTTCGTAGATAGTGCGCAGAGCAAGAAGTTCGATCGTCGAGAGCAGAGTGCAAAATTTGATCGTAGTGTGCAGAGTGCATTTCATCAAATTTCTAAGTGTGAAAGATCGCAAAGGAAGTAGAGTGTGCGAAGACGGTGCCACTGTGATTGCGTAGAGGTGCAAAGGTTGAAGTTCGATCAAGTGCGGCTATGATTGCGCAAAGAGAGCAGAGGGCGTAGAGAGCACAAAGGGCAAAGACGAATGCGAAGTGCTGCTGCTTGAGGACAGAGGTGCATTGGTTCTTTGAGAAGAACCTGAGGACAGATTTGGCAAGTCTTTGAGAAGGCTTGTGTGTAGAGGATTGATTTGTTCAAAGTTGGACAGATCTGACAGACAGAGGAAGACTTGTACTAGACCGACTGATTGTGTTTGGTACAAGTTGTTGAGCTATTGTGGACGTGATCATAGAAGGCAGAGGTCTCTTAGGCTAAGCATTGAGGACAGGAGGTCTTCGATGGAAAGGAGTTCCACGTGCTTGGCAAGAGGTAGAGGCAGTTGATCTTCTGAGGGATCATTTCCAGAGCAGAGGGGAAGGTATCTCCTTTGAGCCGAGGCTCATAAACATTGTAATTGGGAAGGATTCCCAAAGAACTTTGAGATAACTTTTAGAGAAAAGTTTTGTGGACGTAGCCCAGCCATTCTGGGTGAACCACGTTAAAATTGATGTCACTTTGTGGATGATTTTGTGCATTGCTTTGATATTGCTTTGGGTATATTGCTTTACTATTTTGAAATATAAAGGAAAAAGTAAAAAGGGGTCTTATACTGTTCACCCCCCCTCTCAGTATAAGCTTGTGTTCTTCAATTGGTATCAGAGCGGGTGCCTTCGAAAAGTTTAACAGCTTGAAGGAAAAGCTAGTAAAGAACACAATGGATTATTCAAGTGGCAATGCAACACCTATTCTTGATGGGTCAGATTTTGGTCTTTGGAGTGCAAGGATGAAGGTTCATCTAATGGCACTTGGTAATGAGGTATGGGAAGTAATTGAAGATGAGTACACTATTCCTGTACATGGTCCAAATACTAAAGAAGAAAGGCTCCTACATCACAACAATTCAAAAGCAATGAATGCAATCCTGAAAGGCTTACGGAAAGCAGATCTCACCAAAGTGATTCATTGCAAGACAGACTAGTGAAATGTGGAAACAGCTTGCAGGTGGTTCATACAGGTGATACAAATGTCGGAAAGGCCAAGTTGAGACACTTCAAAGGTATGTTTGAACAACTCAAGATGAATGATGATGAAAATATTAGTGACTACATGCTTCGTATGGATGAGGTTGTTAACTCCATGAAAGACTTAGGTCTTGAGCTTGCTGAAAATGATGTTTGTGATAAGATTTTAAGATCTCTTCCTAATAGATTTAGTGAAAATATTTCTGCTATTGAGGAAGCTAAAGATTTGGATAAGTTGAAAAAGGATGAGCTACATAGTATACTTGCAGCATTTGAGTTGAGAACTCAAGTGAAGGTTGATGTCAAGAAAGAGGCAACTTTCAAGGCTACCAAGAAATCCAAGGGTAAACAACTTCAAGAGAGTGATGAGTCTTCTAGTGATGAAGAGGCATATTACAAGCAAGAAAGGCAAGTTCTCTAGAAAGCACAAAAGCGTGAAAAATATAAGATGTTTCAATTATGGAAAGTTTGGTCATTATGCTACCGACTGTACTGTTCTCAAGAATGAAAGTGATGAAGATAAACAAGATTCTAAGAGCAAGGATTCTGAAAAGCACAAGCATCACAGGAAGAACAAAGATGAGCACAACAATCAAGGAAAGAGGTATTCTCACAAGCACAAGAAGAGTTTCTACCTAGACAAAGCAAGTAAGTGTTCTAGTAGTGATAGTGAAAGTTCTTCAAGTGATGATGAAAATGAGATGTTGTTCATATCAGAAAAAGAGGAAGAACCGAAACATAGATTCATTATCATGAAATGTCTTAGATGTGGAAATTTTGGTCACCTTGAGGATGATTGTACAAATAATGATTTGGTTTCTAGTATGTATGAGGATGCTTCAGAAAACTATAAGGAAGATGCTTGTATGGTTTTTGAAAAAGGTAGCACCTCTAGTGATAAGAAATCTGAAAAAGGCTTTGATGATTCAGAAAGCAAACAAATAAAGGATCTTGAAAGTGAACTTATTAATGCTCTTAGTGCTTTGAAAAAGGAAAGAAAGAAGAATGATAGACTCAAGGATAAGTTAGATGAATGTTGTATGGAGAGAGATGATCTTATAGAAAATCTTGATTTCTCTATAGCTAAGACACAAGAACTCAAGGATGAGTTAGAATCTAAGGTTCTTGAGTATAGTGAGTTAGAACAGAAAATGGCTTCTTTGAAAGAAGAAACTAAAGAGTACAAGGATAAGCTTTACAGGTTTCAAGATAGCTCCAAAAAGGTTAAGTCACTCATCAAAGGTCAAAGAAAAACAACAGATAAAACAGGCCTTGGTTTTGTTAAGCCACACAAGGAACAAGTTGGAGAGTCTAGTAAGAGACTCCAAAAGGAAGAGAGTTCTGATGAGGAAAGTATTTCAGATCATGAGTCCTTGAATGATAGATGCGCAAAAATAGAAAACAGATTTCAGAATGAGAAGAAGAAGTTTTCAGGACCCAAGAGGTCAAATAAAAGAAAATTTCAAGGCAGATGTTTTGCGTGTCACAGGCTCGGTCACATGGCTTCACATTGCATGGCTCAAGTGAAGAAGGTAAATGACAGTTTCAGAAGTGCTAGTTACTTTCAAGGGTATTGCTACTCTTGTCAATAGTTTGGGCACAAGGCAGTTTATTGCAAGGCAAATAATAGGAACAGGTTTGGCCAGAACAGGTTTTGTCAGAACTGGTGGATTCAAAGATCAGGTTTACCTCAGAGAAACAACATCATCAAGTGTTTCAAGTGCAACAATGAAGGTCACACAATCAGACAGTGTAGAGCTGAAATTCTAGAATACAAGAACAGGAACAGTGGCATGATCAGGTCCAAGGATCAAGGCATGAACAAGAACAGGGATGAGAACAAGAACAAGAACAGTGACAAGAATAGGAATACGGGCAAAGAGTTCAAGAGAAGGCCCGACAAGGAAATTATAGACGTTGATGATGATCAGTGCCTAATGGGAGTTTTACTCCCACCCCAGAATTAATCACCTCATCAGGAGGTGGGGGAGGGACTAAGCTAAGAGGCTCATTCTTAGTCCCGAGCCCCAAAGGTGACCCTTTGCCATTGATGACAAAGGGGGAGAGATATGAGTAAGGGGGAGAGCTTCAAGTGAAGAGGAAAGCTTCAAGTCGGGGGGAGCAAAACTTCAAAGGAAGATTATCAGTTGTGGGCACAGTTCTCAGTTGTTAGCATAGTTGGTTTCAGTTTTGGCTCTTGAGACGTGTTTTCAAGAAAGGTTTGCCATCAATGACAAAGGGGGAGATTGTTGGCAATTTTGGGTACTTTGGGTACATTGCCTTTGCTCAAGTGTATAAGTTGTCATTGATGTCAAGAAGCTTTTGAAGGAATTTGATTTGATGTAAAATAATTTGTTTTGATGAAGGTTACGACATGACAGGTTCGAAAGAAAGTAAGTTAGAAAAGTGTCGTGATATCGCGACATGTCGCATTTTCGTGACTTAAGGAGAGAGAAAGCAAGTTAGAAAAGTGTCGCGATATCGCGACATGTCGCAGTTTCGCGACTCAAAGAGGAGAGAGAATGTACGGAGTCAGAAATGTCACGATTTCATGACATATTGCAAGGAAGGTTGTACGGACGAAAAAGTGTCACGATTTCATGACATGTTGTAGGAGAGAGAGTCCGAAAGAAAAAGTGTCACGATTTCATGACATAATGCAGAAGAGAGAGTCCGTAGTGTGAATTGTCATGATTTCATGACAAGTTCGAAGAGAGAGAAAGTAACACGAAAAGTGTCACGATTTCGCGACATGTTGCAGAGTTCGAAGTGAGAACCATCACGATTTTATGACATGTTGCAGATGAAAATGTTCCAAGTAAGAACTGTCATGATTTCATGACATGCAGCAAAGGAAAGGTTTCGAAGTAAGAAAGTTGTCACGATTTCGTGACATGTCATGTTTTCGCTAGTGCAAGCAGAGAAGAGTGCAAGGAAGCGAAAGTGTCACGATTTCATGACAAAAATGAAAGCAGGTCTTCTATAGGAGAAGTGTCATGATTTCATGACAAAAGCAGAAAGGAGGTCGACGAAGGGAGAAGTGTCACGATATCACGACAAAAGCAAAGTTGATGCTGACAAAGACAAAAGTGTCACGATATCGTGACAAGAGCTTAGTTGAAGTCGTCAAAGGCTGAAGTGTCGTGATATCATGACAAAAGCCAAAAGAAAGTGTACGGTTGCAAAGGTGTCACGATATCGTGACATGTTGTAGTTTCGCGGTAGAAGCTACAGAAGAGTTACAGAGGCAGTGAAGCCGACAAAGTCAAATTTTAGTCGACGAAGATTAGGGCTTGCAGTCGATGAAGATTAGGGTTTGTTTTTGTTATAACAATCGACTAAGATTAAAGTTTTCATCATGAAAATTTTGTTATAAAAGGAGGGCTGTTTGGAGAGTTGAGGTGTGATTGAATGTGTTGTTGAAGTGCGACGTTCGTAGATAGTGCGCAGAGCAAGAAGTTCGATCGTCGAGAGCAGAGTGCAAAATTTGATCGTAGTGTGCAGAGTGCATTTCGTCAAATTTCTAAGTGTGAAAGATCGCAAAGGAAGCAGAGTGTGCGAAGACGGTGCTACTGTGATTGTGCAGAGGTGCAAAGGTTGAAGTTCGATCAAGTGCGGCTGTGATTGCGCAAAGAGAGCAGAGGGCGTAGAGAGCACAAAGGGCAAAGACGAATGCGGAGTGCTACTGCTTGAGGACAGAGGTGCATTGGTTCTTTGAGAAGAACCTAAGGACAGATTTGGCAAGTCTTTGAGAAGGCTTGTGTGTAGAGGATTGATTTGTTCAAAGTTGGACAGATCTGACAGACAGAGGAAGACTTGTACTAGACCGACTGACTGTGTTTGGTACAAGTTGTTGAGCTGCTGTGGACGTGATCATAGAAGGCAGAGGTCTCTTAGGCTAAGCATTGAGGATAGGAGGTCTTCGGTGGAAAGGAGTTCCACGTGCCGGCAAGAGGTAGAGGCAGTTGATCTTCTGAGGGATCATTTCCAGAGCAGAGGGGAAGGTATCTCCTTTGAGCCGAGGCTCATAAACATTGTAATTGGGAAGGATTCCCAAAGAACTTTGAGATAACTTTTAGAGAAAAGTTTTGTGGACGTAGCCCAACCATTCTGGGTGAACCACGTTAAAATTGATGTCACTTTGTGGATGATTTTGTGCATTGCTTTGATATTGCTTTGGGTATATTGCTTTACTATTTTGAAATATAAAGGAAAAAGTAAAAAGAGGTCTTATACTGTTCACCCCCCTCTCAGTATAAGCTTGTGTTCTTCAAATATCTCTCCAAATTCTAATGATATATTATTATGTTAGTTTTGAACATTATATCCACTTCTTGTTGTGTATTCTCCTAAACTATTCAACTCCCAAATCAATTTATTCTTGGCACCCCTCGGAACAATTATAGTTGCTATCTTTCTACTCAATTGCCTCCTAGCATCAATATCTTGTATACTTGTAAAAAAATCTTCTTTCCATTTGTATCTTCCTTCTTGATCCTTGTAAAAAATGTTTGAAACCCTATCATTGTATTTATCTTGAAGCAATATCATCCAAGGTTTCAAAACTGGATCTAAATTGAGTGTTTTTTATCATACCAAGTATCCATCCAAATAGAATTTTTTCTCCAATTCCCACCACCCATCTTAAACCTTTAATCATAAGATCAATAGATTGTTCTAAACCATTCCAAAGAGCTAAACCATCTAGAAGAGAGAATGTAGTAATTATTAAACTTGGCTCATTGGGATCAATATACTTAGAAGAATTCTTGCCCATTATCTTTGACTCTCTTTGTACAATATCAAGATAAAATTTCCCCTAAGAGCTAAGTTTACATCTCTAAGAGCTCTTAAACCAAGACCTCCCCTAGTTTTGTCATCACACAAATTGCTCCATTTCACCAAATAAAATTTTCTATTATCATGTAAACCTGACCATAAAAAGGATTGCATAATGAAGATTAAACTTTTTTCAACTGATTTTGGCATAGAATACAAAGACATAATATGTTGGAATGGTTTGTAAGACAAACTTAATTAACTGCACTCTTCTTGCTAATGATAACCACCTACCTTTCCAAGCTGGAAGTTTATTTTGAACTTTACTAATAACTCGATTCCATAAATCTATCCTCATTCTCCCCTCAAATAAAGGTATCTCTATATAAGTTATTGGTAAATTCACCCCCTCTATTTGAAGCAACCTATAAATTCTTGCTTTGATATTAGCAAGAGTGTTAAGAAAGTAAATTTTGGATTCAGTCCTATTAATTGTTTTCCTTGAAACTCTTTTGTACTCTTTTAAAAGTTATTCAAAGCTTTGGCCTCATTTATCCTTGCCCTTCCAAAAAGGGTTGTATCATCTACAAACTGTTGATGTGTGGGGATTAGTATTGTATTGCATTTAATATTGATATGAATCATGTATTGAATTTAATATTGACATGGATAGTGCATATTAAATGCATCCTTTTAAAGGTAAACATACCTATAAATATATTTTTGTTGAATGCAATTAACAATTTTTATCATGCCATTCTCGTGTTCGCCTCTTGAGTGTTCTTCCCACATCATTGGTATCAAAGCAAGGTGCAAGGATTTTTGGAAAGTATCCTCTTCTTGAGACTAGATTGGTTTAGAAAGGAATGAGAAATCCAACCCCTAGATCTTGATGGATGAAAGCTCTTCCCCTACCGTAAACACTTTTGAGCACTCTTGTTTTTAAAAAATCTTAGCTGGGGTCCCTTTGAATCTCGATCCTCAACTCACATTGCAGTGCAATCTTTTCGATTTTGTTCGATCTGATCTGCATTTATTTTTGCAGTTTCTAGCACAAGTGAGGCCAATATACCCACTATTTTTTTTCCACAGGTGTTGCTATCCACATATCTGCTTGACCTGTGTACTTGATCCTGTTCATAGCTAGGATCCCTCTGATCCTTGACCCTCAACGCACGTTGATGTGCAATTTTTTTGATTTTGCTTGATGTGATCTACATTCTTTATAGTTTCCATGTTCAACACCATGATGTCAAACCTTGAGCTTTCGCTCAATGAGGTCTCTCACCAACTTAGGGATCTCTTTGTAGAAATCCAACAGATCCAAGCTAAAATTCTTCTTGCCATGACTGCTACTGATAAAATTCTTCTTGTCGACAAAGCACACTAGCTAAGAGATCTCACTGTTGAAATTCAATAGATCCAAGTTGCTAGACTCATTGAAATGGTCGTTGTTGTTGATGTTCTTGTTTGAAAGAAGATATTGTTCAAATAATTGTTGAAGGAAAACTTGTTCGACTTTTAGATTATGTTGCTCATAATATTGAATTTTTGTCTACTATTGATCTCTTGGAAGAAGAACATGCCAAAATTTTTCAACATCTCTGTGATGAAGAAGAAAACAACATTTTGCCACCACAATCACAAAATTTTTTGAACAACAAAGCTCCAGTCATCGTTGTTGCTCTCTATGCATCTCCTGTTTGGTATCTGAATTTGTGTTTTCAACATTGTTCTCAAGATTCCATCAATTTGTTATTTTTTGACAAGATTCCATAGTGTCAAGATCCTTCCCCATGGCACTCGTTTGTCTTTCCCGCATTTCAACAATGGATTTATGTTTTCAGCACCAACTGCCCATTTTTAGGCCCCATTTCCATCCTTTTGGCCACTAGTTTTTGTTGGGTTTTCAATCTGCCTCCCCCTATCCCGTGCACCCTCATGGCCTTTGTTAGAAATTTAAATCCTAACTTGATAATTTATATTTATTAAGGACCAACACATCCTTTCACTTTTCATAATGCTAGATAGGCTTAAATATACATTCAATGAATGTTTCAAAACATCATGAAAAATATATAAGTTATTTCATTGTTTGGTTATTCCAACAATTTCAATGGTGATTCTATCTTCCAAAAGTGATTCTTGGCTTCAATTATAATATTATTGTTTATTTTTATGTACCAAATTTGTTAGGATATGAAGCTCCTACCGTTTGGTATCAGAGCTACACCGGTTATCCACCTTAGGCCGCCACTTTGATTTCAAACTAAAGCAGTGTCCACTAAATACAACCATTGTTCTTTGACATCACCATTAGCCCTTAAAACGAAATCAAGCACTACCCAATTTTTTTTAAAACTCATAAGGCACATGAAGTATTCACCGAAGGAGCAAATCAATTAGACATCATTCGATAAAAATATAACTAAAAAAAAACACGTGTTTTTTCGACGATCGAGAGGAATAATACGAAGGTTTAAAACACGAAATCAATTGGAAACTCCAAAGTGATTGATTGATACACAAAAGATGTAAAAAAAAACTTATTTTTCAAACAAAAGAATTTTTTTTTGATTAAACCCATGTTGTGCGCAGAAACGAATCTCTGGCACCATAGTGAAATTTTTGATGAGTATAAAAAAATATATTATAAAGTTTAATTAAGTTTATAAAAAACTCCAGTGTCGAAAAAGTTTAGCAGCTACCAAGTCTTGAAAAAATGGATTTTTTTCCTTCTTTGCGTATGAGTAAGAAGCCAAGTATTTTTGACGATCATCAAACTATTACAACCAAACAACAACCTATCATCCATGACCGTCGACGAGCAAGAGGTAGAAAAAGCACTACAAATTAATTTTTTTTAGTTGTTTTGATATTCATAATCATGGATTCGCTATCACAAAATCTCTAGGAACAACCCAAGCTTCACAGGAGCATTACCACCAAGATTTTGACGTTAACAAATGACAGTATGTTATTTTTATGAAAAAACATAAAATCGATGACTAAATTTTTATTAAAACCTAAGGTTGGAAGGAAAATTAACCACCGCCAGCCACTAAATGCATCACCAAAAAAAATCGTCAAGTTAAAAAAAAAAATATATTTCTGGATAGTAATATCCCACATCGAATACGTGGGGGATATTAAGGTATTTAAAAATATGAGCACCCTAGTAGTTGGGTGTGACTACCATCTAGTAGCCACACACCCGTGCGAGGTCTGATTGGCCTCCTTGAGGTTCGTCCGTGATGCTTTAAACCCTATGTTGACTAGTAACACTTACCGCTACTGATTCACCATGAACAATCTGTAATTCTCGCCTTTGATGCTCACCCTCACCACCTAGCTCCACTGCTTCCACCCTCATTTGACCCGATGCTCTACTACCACCACTCTCACCACCTAGCTCTGCCACTTCCACCCTAGTTCGATCCTTGACTCTCATGCCCCACCCTGCCACCTCGACTCTCATGCTCCATCCTGCCTCAATATCCATCACTTCCACCCTCGTTTGACCATTGAATCTCATGCCCCAAACTGTCGCATTAACTCTCACACTCCGTACCGCCTTGATCTCTGCCACTTCCACCCTCATTCGACCCTCGAATCTCATTCCCTACCCTGTTGCCTCCACTCTCACACTCCGTCCCACAATTTACCAGCCTTGACTGCACTTACCCTCCCTCGACGGTGCCAAATTTCAAATAAACGTTGAAAAACCATTTTTTTGTTGCAATATTAAAACAATTTTTTTCAAATTTGTTTTGTAAAATTATTGACAATTTTTGAAATTTTTTTGCAAAAAAAATTGCAATATTTTGCAACACAATTTTTCAAACCAAATTTGCAAAAATAAAACAAAAAATTGCAAATAAATCATCCATGCCAAGAAAATATTGAGAAGAAATTCCCGATAAAAGAGGATTTTTGCTTATGGGAGAAGACCAGGAAAACAAAGTTATAGATTTAAAATTAAAAAGTGACACCACCAACCACTCAGTTGATATGGTACAACAAAACCTAGAACTAATCTAAGTTGGACAACCTCTCGTAGCATCAGCACAACAAGCATTATTAGGGGGACCCTATACATCAATCCTACCTCGAACGAAAAAATTGGATTTCCCAAAATTTGATGGAGGCAACCCTACAAATTGGATATATAGAGCTGACCAATATTTCTCTTTATATCAAATTCCAGAGATCCAAAAGGTCTGCATTGCATATTTTCACTTAGAGCAAGTCGCTACACAGTGGTACCAGTGGTATGAAAAAACAAAAGGTACCCCCACATGGATTGAATTTTCAAAGAATTTAATACTGCGATTTGGCCCAAGCAAATTCAAATATTTCACAGGGACTCTCACCAAACTCCACCAAACATCAACAGTAAGAGAATACCAGGTACAATTTGAGAAATTGGCAAACCTTACATCAAGACTTGATGCATCATTCTTTCAAAGTTGTTTCATTAGTGGCCTAAAAGAAGAAATTTGACTAGAAGTACAAATACTCAATCCTATCTATATGATGCACACAATTGCATTAGCACAAATTATGGAAGATAAGATCAATAACTAACGTCGACTCAAAAATATATCAACCGCAGATTCAAAAACTACTTCCACCAACCAAAAACTAACATCATGTCAATTAAATGCATTAGCCCTGAAGAAATGAAGGAAAGAAGAGAAAAATATCTTTGTTTTCATTATGATGATAAAATCATTCCTAATCACAAATGTATTACACCTAAAATTTATATTATGGATGCAGCTATTCCTTGTCAATCAACACCTGATGAAGAGGAAATCGAGGTCGAACTAGTGGAAGATATACCTGAAGATAACCCTCAAGGTCCACTAGAAATTTCTTTCAATGCCCTCTTTGGAAATTCTTCTCCCCAAACTATGAAAGTCCTCTGCTCCTTTAAACAATAAAATCTTATTGTGCTTATTGACTTTGGAAGTACACATAACTTCATCGACCCACGTGTGGCAAAACAAACTGACTGTTTTATCCATCCTTGTAATAATTTTGAAGACATGATTGGTAATGGGGGAAGAATCACTTGTAAAGAGAAACACCGTAATATTAAGCTCACCTTGGGTGATTATGCCATGAAACATGACATGTATGCAATTCACTTAGGAGGATGCGATATCGTTCTAAGAGTACAATGGCTATGAATGCTCAACACAATTCAATGGGACTTTGATGACTTATGGATGAAATTCACACAAAAGGACCAAACATATACTCTTAAAGGGATAAAATTTGACCCTTCTCCACTAGCAAGCTCTCATCGCATGGAGAAAGTTGTTTGTAGAGGAGGCAAGAAAATGGTTGCCCATTTATTTTCTCTCCAAGCCACTACGAAGCCACCAACACTTCAACCTTCTTGATATCCTTGCTTACAAAACAATGATATTAAAATGGTGTAAGAACATGAGCAAATACTACTAAGGAAACAGAGAATGAAGCTTCTCACTTCGATCTTTGAGGACAAAGCCCTTTTTAAGGAGGGTGGCATATTAGGACTCTAAATACTAACTTGATAATTTATTAATTGCATTTATATATCTATTAAGGACCAACATGTCCTTTCAATTTTCATAATGCTAGATAGGTTTAAATATACATTCGATGAATGTTTCAAAACATCATGAAAGATATATAAGTTATTTCATTGTCTGGTTATTCCAACAATTTCAACGGTGATTCTATCTTCCAAAAGTGATTCTTGGCTTCAATTATAATATTATTATTTATTTTTATGTATCAAATTTATTAGAATCTGAAGCTCCTACTAGCCTCCCCCCCACCCCGTGTTGGTTGCTAGCCGTTATCACCAGTCAAACATGCCTGCCACTTACCACTTGCCTGTGTTGCCATCAAATTAGTCATTGTCATTCCATAATAGTCATTGCTTCCTTTTCATTGGAGAAATTTTTAAATTAAATTAAATTTTACAATATTTAATATCACACTTATTTTTAAATACCATAATTATGTGTTAAATTAAATATTCTCCGTTGATCGTTGCCCATTCACATCATCCATAAACCCATAATTAAATTAAATTAAAATTTAATTTAATTTAATTTAATCCATCACTTCCGTCTCCATTGACCATTGCCCATTCACATCATCCATAAAACCATAATTAAATTAAATTAAATTAAATTAAATTTAATCAAATCATCCATAAACCCATAATTAAATTAAAATTTTATTTAATTTAATTTAATCCATAACTTTCATCGCTGATTTTTGCATCCCGTGTTTACCATTGCCCTCGACTTTTTGCATTGCCCGTTGCCTTGAATTTCGCTCCATTACACTTAATTTCCACACTGATATTTTTTTTGCCACATCATGTTGTTTTCTTCTCCTATCGAATCGAGGGACTCTTCAGCCATCTGCCAACATAGCAATATTTACAATCGTTGGAAAGGTTCTTCCGAGCCCGATTCAGTGCTAGCATCTATTTTCTATTTTTTGAAGACTTGCTCTAGTTCATCATTGGTCTTTCTATTTTTGTACAGGAGTGCATTTTTGGTTGTACCTAACACTCCTTTGCTTTTCCTCTTTCTCTTCCACACTTGTACGCATTGGGGACCAATGCTTCCTTAGTGGGGAGGAATGATGGGGATTAGTATTGTATTGCATTTAATATTGACATGGATCGTGCATATTAAATGCCTCCTTGTAAAGGTAGACATACCTATAAATATGTTTTTGTTGAATGCAATTAATAGTTTTCATTTGTGCCAATTTGTGTCGTCTATTAAGAGTGTTTCCCACATCATGATGGGAGATGCTATCGATGTTATTACTAACCTTAAGTATGCTTATAAACCCATCTTTTTAAGCCTTCTATAAGTTCCTACTCAAAACGTCTACCATGAAAATGAACAAATAAGGAGATAGAGGATTTTCTTGTCTAAGGCCTCTCTTGGCTTAAAGATTATGTCAGTAACCCATTGATTAACACTGAATAAGAAAATATAGAGACACAAGATTTAACCAATCTAACCCATTTCTTATAAAAACCAAAATGATCTAAAATTAAAAAAAAAATCCAATTAACCCTATCATAGGCTTTACTCATATCAAGTTTTAAGATCATAGCTTTCTCTTTTCTTGAAGCTACTGAATGTATAACTTCATGAGCTACTATGATCCCATCCAAAATTTGTCTCCCTTTCACAAAACCTCCTTGCTATTCTGAAATAATTTTGTCTAAAAATGGCCTTAATCTATTCACAATCACTTTGGAAATAGTCTTATAAGACATATTGCATAGGCTTATGGGTCTAAAAGAATCAAACAATTCAACATCCTTCTTTTTTGGAATTAGTGTAAGATAAGTTGCATTTATTTTATAAGGAATGTATTGTTTTACTCTAGACTGTTTCATTGCCACCAATATATAATCCTTCACTATATCCCAATTATATTGGTAAAAATTTGTAGAGAGCCCATCTGGACCAGGGGATTTATCCTTGTTAAAAGAGAAAATAGCTAAATGAACTTCTTCTAGAGTAATAGGCTCCATCAATTTCCTATTGTCTTCATTTGTTATAACTGAAGGAACATCTTGAAGAAGTTTATCATTAAGAACTTTGCTCTCCTCTGAACCTAGAATATTTTGATAAAATGACTTAGCCTCTTCTAATTTCACTTTGATCTTCAATCCAAACCTCTTATATTGATTTAATTCTACCAATTCTAGAAGAAGATCTCTGTACTATAGCCATCCTATAAAAAACTTTGTATTTTTATCTCCTTTTAACCAAGCCTGTCTTGATTTTAATCTCCGGAATTTATCTTCCTTACTCAAAATATTATGATATTCACTAAGCAACTCCCTTTCCTCTGAGCTTGTATTATTTTCATCACCTTTTTGGAATTTTGAAAGTTTATATTTTAGTTCTTCTTTCTTCTCAAAAATGTTTTCAAAGGTGTTTTTGTTCCAATATTTTAATCTAGATGTCATAGCTTTAATTTGGTTTTGTAGAGCATACAACCCACCATTACCTAAAGAATTCCAAGTTTGAGCTATCATATCAACAAATTGAGGATGGTATTCCCACATCTGCTCATATTTAAAATATGATATTTTTTTAAAATTACTAACCACCATTTTAATTCTTATTGGCCAGTGATATGAACCAATCCTTGTTAAGGTATTAATTTTAGTGTAAGTTCCTTCATCTAGCCAATGATTTGAGAGAATGCATCTATCTAGTTTTTTTGCTATTAGGTTCTGGCCTCTCCTATTGTTGGTCCAAGTATAGTTGTCTTCTTCAAACTCAAATTCCCATAGATTGTTGTTTTGAATAAAAGCTGATAAATCTTTCATACTTTGGGTCAATTTTCTAATTCCCCCAAATTTTTCATGCGACTTGGTAATGGCATTAAAATCTCCAATGATCATGAAACAGGTTACTTGGTCTTTACTTATCATAAAGGCCTTAATCCCACTCCAAAATTGTAATCTATTATACTTATATTTAATTATATATTATTTTTATCACATATCAAAACTAAGTAAAAAATGATATATATATTATTTTCAAAGCTAAGATGTTATGATTATAATTAAAATTAAAAATTGATAAAAACCCACTTTTAATTTAACCTACCAAAAAAATAATTAAAACTAAAATTATATTAGGGTTAATATGATACAAAGTTTATTAAAAATAATTTTTATAGTGGTTCCAAAAAGAATTTGGAAAAAGCTATCAAAGATGGTATTTTTTGAAATAATTTGAGTATGGTTGGAGCAGATGTTAAAAACTACTTTACCTTTCACCCTTTATTATAATTTATTGACTTAAGACATGGATATAAGATGAGATAATTTTTAGTAGTCTTATCTTATGAATGAGTTTAGATGGTATTTTTTGAAATAATTTGAGTATGGTTGGAGCAGATGTTAAAAACTACTTTACCTTTCACCATTTATTATAATTTATTGACTTAAGACATGGATATAAGATGAGATAATTTTTAGTAGTCTTATCTTATGAATGAGTTTATTAGACCTATTCAAATGTATTTTTTAAAATACATATTTTTTAATATAAGTATGATTAACAACAAAGATTATAAAATTTTAAATAGGATGTCTATTGTTTGAATTTGAAAGAGAAAAGGTTGCAATATTTTACATCATTTCAGAATATCTGCTATAAGATGTAATTTTTTTGCCACAGGTTAGCGTTTTTGGCTGTAGGGTTCCTGATGGATCAAATATATATATTTTTTTACCTTTTGATTCATATTGGAGCAGTCTACCCCTTGGTTTGTTGTAGGTTTTCAATTTTTTTGGTGGGAGAGGGGAAAAATTAAAATTTGAATTTGATCCAAATTTAGGCAGGAACCTGATAGTGCTTTGGTCTATTCTTGCCTACTGGGGATTCATCCTCAAGAAGTTGCAAGGTATGGTTGTGACCTCTCTATAATGTGATGCAGGAGCATCCCAATAATACCCCAAAAAATGGACAGTCGTGGAGCTAAAAAGCCAACCGTTCATCTCTTGTGCAACTGTGGCTATAAATTGTTTGTTTTTGTCCAAGAGTGGGCTGGGAGAGAGAGGAAATGGAAGATTTTCAATTGGCTTGTAATTTCAATAATTAAATAAAGTTTTTTTCATCCATTTTTCTTTGTGACTTTGTTACTACAAATTGTGTATTCAAAATTACGTGTATCATGTGGTTTCATTGTTCAGGTTCTTGGGAATTATTGGATATGTTATAGCCCGATAAGGAAGAATCGTGTCATCAACATTAAAGTTCTATAAAAACCTTCGAATGAGAGGAGGAAGGAATGTATTGAAGATAACCACAAGCAATAAAGAATAACCAAGCCATCGAAATGCATTCCCTTGGAGAAAAATACCGTTTGATAAAACAATAACGCATAAATTTTTAACGAGGAGTTGCTATTCACTTTGAAGCTAGATAGGAAAGGAGACCATGAGCAATATTGTTATGCAGTTGATCTATCACTCAATTTTACAAAGGAGGAATGCACTATTAGGGTTTGATTGGAAGTGTAAAGTTGTGCAGTTGACCCACATAATTGAACGATCTAAATTTTAGGACAAATGGTTGCCGAATCACATGACTACCCAATTTGAACAATTGCTACACTGTGAAATGTAAGATCTCCCAGAGTTTTATGATTGCAATATGCATTGTACGGTTTCCTATTACTATATTGATTGAATGATTACGATGAGAACTATATGATTTCCCAGAGTTGTATGAATACCATGTGAATTGTACGATTTCCTGTTGCTGCTCAAGTTGAACAATTTTGTAGAGTTGTATGATTTATTGAAGTTGTATGATTTCCCATTACTATTAAGATTGAATGATTTCCTAGAGTTGTACATTTGCAATGTGGGTTGTACGATTTCCTCAAATTTGTATGATTGCAAATTGAATTGTACAATTGTTGGTTATGAATCTTCCTAAGTAAAAAATATTATTTGTGCGCCCTAGACTTGGCTAAAATTGAAAGGCCGAAGGAAAGGGATGTCCTCCAAGCCAATCTCTAGAGAGGGCTGGTTCTCGTACTAAAACTAATGATTGGTTTAAAGCTTAGGGTAATAGGAAAGAAATGGGAAATAAAAAAAAGAATGGAAAATATGGCTATAAGCCGAATACGAAAGGCGGGGATAAATTAATAGTAAAAATTCATAGCAAGCGTTGGTTAGCATATAACAAAAATAAAAGCATAAAAACCACTCGTAGTTTACCAAGATGACCTCCAATATAGAATTCTAGTATTCACTCCCTCATAAGCAACAATTAAATCCATATGTAAAATTTAAAATCAGCAAATAAAGGACATGAACGTAATAAGAAATGCCAAGAAAAATGAAATCAAAGATAAATCCACTCTAGGAACCATAATCCGAATATATTTCTATGTATGCAAAGAAATTTAAGGAGTTTTTTGTTGAGTGTATATTCTCCTTCATTACATTGAGATGATTAGTATTTATAGAGGATTTTGCCTCTTTCATTAAATGCATATTAAATCAAAATTTTGGTTGGTCAAAAATCAGCAGCAACAATTCTCTCCTCGGTAATGATGATGTTCGGATCCAATCGTTCTTCATGGAGTAGTGATCCAGTTTTCATGGAATGCGCCTTGGGAAATCAGCAAATATGGATGATTGAAAAAAATATTTTGAGCATTGGTGCATTGGGAATTAGAAACATCACACAACCAAAAAGTAGGTCAAAAATTAAATTCTGGGCACCATTACATTCTCTTGCACCTTGGAATATTACCCTTGCTAGTTGAAATCAATGGAATTTAATCCTACTTTGAAAAGGAACGAAGTCTATAGAGGGCACCTCAAAAATCAAGATCGCACCAGATTTGAGGATGTAGCATTTAATCCCAACAACTAATTAGAATGTTTTTTGGATCATCGCTCTTACTACCCCAAGCATTAAATTTTATCAATTACCATACTTTCTGAAAAAATTCTGTAGTTATGGTACTTCAGATAGTAACTCTGGTTGATGATTGCCTTCATAACTAGAATTTCACCTTTCATTTTAGTTGATTTCACCCCTGACATCTTCTTGTTCAAATGATAGGCAATAAAATGGGAGTTTCACCCCTTAACTTACTTTCACCCCTTCCTTGGGTGATTTCACCCCAAAGATGCTTTAAAAATGTTTCTGAAAGGAAGGAGGCAAAAATAATTGATTTCACCCTTGATAGGGTAAAACATGACTTTCGCCCCACCCTAGGGGTGATGTTGACTTTGACCAGTAGCAAAAATTGCTTTTTCCAAGACTCAAGTCGCCTTCATTTTGAATTTCACCCTGAAGAGGGGCAAAAATGATTTTCATCGCTATTGAGGGGTGATTTTGACTTTGATTTTCCCATAGTTTCTTGGATGATGTCATCTTCCCATTTGCGTTTCGAAATTATCCTTTCTAGGATTTCACCCCTGAGAAGGGTGGAAATGACTTTCACCTCTTTCTAGAGGCACTTTTGACTTTGATTGATGTATGTCACTTGCACACTTTTTTCTTCTCCTTCCTTCAAGTGAAATCATTCATCAAGATAGTTTCACCCCAAAGGAGGGGTGCAAAGGACTTTCACTCCTCCATGGGGTGAAAACATCTTTATTTTTATTTAACTGGCACCTTCAACTTAAATGAAAAATACCAAAGTTGTAGCTAATTTTTTCTATTTCAAAATGCTCATTGCCATCAAATTTTCCCTTCTACATTTTTATCATGACTACCATTAATTTCTACAGGGAGAATTTACTATGCATTTCCAAAAATAAAATCAATATTTTTATTTAATGGAATTGCTTATAGAAAAGAACAAAAATATTTCATTAAAACAATAAAAATGGCAAAATTGCATCATTCATCTTCTTCTTCAAAAATTTACAAGAAAAATTTGCCAACACTTTTGATGGCTCTTGGGGTATTTAGTTATTCTGAATGCAATCGACCCCAGGGCTTCATCCATTGGGCTCAATTATCAGTGCCATCGACTGCATCAGATATGTCAACTGTATTAGGTGGTGTATTTGATCCTATAGCGTCTTTCTTCTCTCTTTCCTCTCTCTTTCCTCTTGCACTTTATTCTCCTATTCTTCTGCTACTGGTTGATCTTCTTCTACATGTGCTTGGAATTTATGCTTGGTGAGGCTCTTGCTTGTAGTTTCATACACAATAACTACCTCGTCCCAGACATCATCTGTGAATGCTGAGAATGTGCTTAGTGAATCTATGACAAAGAGTAGCATCTCAACTTGATCCATGCTGATGCGGTTAGATCTTTGCTGAAATTCCAGTAAGGAATATTCCATGTGGGTGAGCCTCTTCATAGAAGGTAATGATTGTTCCTTCATTATTGGTTCCTACCAACTATTTATTTTTGAAGTATCTTCTACGAAATATTTTTGGGTCATCTTCAATTATTTTGTAGGCAACAACTCACCCTGCTCATCAATGAAGCTCAAAAACCTAGCATCAGCTAGAACCTCAAAATATACGAGCAAAATGCAATGCTCCTATTCAAATATAGTTATTATATTTTGGGATTCTCTTGCTAGCTCCAACTAAGCAAAATAGCCATGTAATATCATTATAGTATTGGACCAACTATGATCCATCTTGCTCATCAGCTTAACCTAAAAATCAAAGTTCATAAATGCCTAAATATTTAGTGCTATTTCTAGTTTTGGCTCTAGCCTATCTTCAACATATTCTAAAGTTTGCTCTCCAAGAAAAATCACTATTCGAACCTCATGAATGTACAACAGAACCTTGAATGCATTCATCGCCAAAGTCACACAATATTTCAATAAATGGCGATGATTCTTTGATTTTTTTCTTGGAGAAGCCTGCTGATTGCATGGCTTTATCAACCAATTATTTTTGCATAGCCTCAAGCTAGGCTATTAATGCTTGCACTTGTTTCTCTACCCCTGCCCAAGCTTTTTGGTAGCCCTTGGCTTCTTTCTTCTATTCCTCGTGTAGACACCTAAAACACATCATGTTTAGGAGACTATTCATATGGAAACATTCCGAGACCATATGAATCATATTTGATCTTTCCAAGATTTAACAGTGGTCCTAACCACTCAAAAAGGGCAATTCTAGCCCATTCAGGATTAGCCGCTCTCAAGCAAAGTGGCCACCACATATGGCCGTTGAAGCTGATAGCGGCCACACCTAGCCATTTCTCTCGATAGCAGCTAGCACCATACATAGTTTGGTCATGAATACAGGCCCAGATCAAGCAATTTGACTACACCTTGCATTTCTTGTGGGGAGATTTTGATGTGAAACTCCCAGAGTTCCTCCTAACTGCCCCTTCAATGCAAATTTATGACTAATGATTTCCATCCAGGATGGTTAGTTGCATGCAAATTTTGAGCTTGTCTTCTCCATGAAGCCAAGATCCAGATTTAGATCTGAAAGAGAGGGAAGTCTACATATGGAATATCCCAAGAAAAATAAATGATCTGTGAATGTTAGAATTTTGTGCAATGAACCTCTAGATTATTGGAGAGAGAGATTTCATACCCCTTGGAGGAGTAACGAAACTCTGTCCAATTCAGCAACGGTTTCTAGCCAAACAACTATTTTTATCTATTTATTCTTCACCACCTACCGGTGTACCAAACACAATCGATGACCCCTAAACATTAATTGGAGCGAAGAATATAGTGCTACAATCCCTGGTTCATGAAGAGAAAGGTTTTATTTAGCGGTCACTATCCTGGACAGTGGCCCATACGCATAACCTTGGGTTTTTAGATATTATTCTCCTTTATTCCAGCTTAGCTTAGATTATTGCTTTTGAGTTATCAATTGGTTTAGCGTAGATCTGATTTATTTATGTATTTACATTGTTGTTTCCTAAGCTATACATGCATTCACAATTCAGTTTTATTGCATTTAATCACATTATGCTTATTTATCATAATTATGAGATTTACTACTAACAACCTCATCCGAAGAGGTAGCCCAAGCTACTAAGTATGCTCTATTGTTTCCATGCATGCAGGTTACAGGTTCACAGTTTTAGTTTAAGACATTCAAAGCACAAGATCCCTCCTAGATGAGAGAAGGAGAAGGAGGCATATGTTAGCCCTCACACAAGTTTGTGTGCGAGATCGGGAAGCCTGCGAAAGCGCACCACCCCTTTACAAGGGGATATTTTATTCACCATTGTTCTGCTTGTAAATTCATTATTTTGAACTAGGTATCCCTTAGAGGGACGAATATGTAATTAGGATTATGCCAAGAAATTAATAAAAAGGACCTTTATTTGTTATTTCTCATTTTCGTGTTATGCATAATGCTTTGTGTTCTTTTATTTGGTACAATAAGTGCAAGTAGGGTAGTGGTGCGTGCTCCTCAATGTTTCATAGATGGCGATCATGGTGGGACCCCCACCATATTTTTATTTTTTATCAATTTACTAATGGTTTTATGGGTTTTTTATGTGTGGGTTTGGCCGCTCTGGTTACAACAACCAACAAATCTTGACCACTAAAGTAGTCAGCGGCCATCAAAAACCACTCTGGTTGATAGTGGCTAGAAGAATAGTGCAGTAGAGGGTGCCCCTTTCATATTTAGACAAGGAATTTAGGTTGGTTAAACTCCTTGATTTTATATATTTCTCTATCTGCAACTTTTTTTTGAAAAAACAATAAGTGAAATCGCTTTTTATTTCATTTTATTAAGGAAAATATAAGAAAATATGGAAGAAAAGTATATTTGAAGCTTCCTATATTTTTTAGCTTTCCTCTAGGCACTACTAGGAATAACAAGCCTCTATTTTCAAGGTCTGCCCTAGTCTCCAGTGTTCTAGGCTTTTGTGTGTTTAAGCTTGCTTGCATGTGGCTCAACAAGAGGCCATTACATCACAAAGTAGAAAGTGAATTATATGAAAGTCATTTAAATTAGTTAGAGATGCATTTTCTGAAATCAAACATTCTTTTTAGGCATGTAGGGAAATGATCATGAGTGCTCTTTGCTGCATAGTTTTCCGTTATAAAAATCTAAAAAGAACCTCATACACCATGTATCACTTTAACTCTAGTGAGTTGGAGGTTATGACCAACCATTGGTAGAGATCAACAAGGTCGTTTTCATATCCACCCGTTGCCTCAAATCCCACGTACATATTATTATTGGCCAATATCGGCTCCAAGATCTGTCATAACCCATGGAAAATTTACACGAATATCTCTTTGGAGAGGTATATCATTGACTGCAGGTGAACTAGGTGAGGACCGAGAGGATTTGTGCTTCTTGACCATGTGTGGACTTCATTACCACACATTATAGGTTGGATTACATAGGTTGGATTTCATCACTAGGTTGTCGAGCTGCGAGTATATAGGTGAAATCCACTTGAACATAATAATATCATCCAAAAAATGCAAAACATGTGACATAAGATATTCTTCATATACAATGCATCAAAACACATAAACTAGCTTAGGGAACACACATTAATCCTTAAATGAGATAAACATTTATTTGCTTTGCTTGTGTGGTTTAAAATTTACTTAAGAAGATAACTCACAGTCATCATGGTATACACATAGAGAAACCATCCTCAGTCCAACATCGAGGGGAAACTAATGCTTCACACACTCATAGTCACACTGGCGTTGAGCTGTCCACCCATAGTATCACTGAAAGAAGTTTGACAAGTCTTAGGGGTGATAACTCAACCCTTGGGGGGAATCCTCAAGAAACCCTAGTGAGAGAGCCATATTCTGGTTCCTCTCATGGTATACATGAGGAGGCCTTAAGGCCCTCCTCATAACACAAATATGCGAAGGCGTCATGACCTCCCTTGTCATACAAACATGAGGAGGCATCAAGGCCCTCCTCATTACATAAAAATACGGAGGTATTATGACCTCCCTTGTCACACAGACATGGGGAGGTCTCATGAAATTACTTGTCACATAGAATTGTAGAGGCCTCAAGACCTCCATCATCACGTAGACATGAGGAGGCATCAAGGCCTCCATAATCACATAGGCATGCAGGGGTTGCAAGACCCAAAAATTCACATGATACACTTAGGATAGATCAGCCCAATGAGGAGAAAGACACTAGGCTTGCACCTAGTCACATACCAAGAACCTCCCATAGCCTCCCTAAATATGGGAGGGTACCCTTAGATTACAATCTCATTGGTGTTAATGGGACTCCATAGGATCAGCCATGGAGGACCAGACAACTTGGTGAGTTGGATCAGTTTCCCTAGATGCTGGCTCAAATAAGTATTTCTACCACATATTTTGCTTCAATAAGTTCATTTAGCATAACCACAAGGTACACCAATGAACCAAGGGAAGCTTGAAAGTGACCTCGAAGCACATATACCACCTCTAACCAGGGGGGTACACAACACAAAACATAGTACATAGAATAAGTCACCCTGGTAGACAAGGGTAAGAGCATAACATGAGCCTCTTTGTGAGGCCTATCCATTAGAACTCCTCACATGGAGTTAGAGAGGCATGAACCTTCAGTAACCGATAGGTCCGACCACATATATAGGTTAGAAGAAGCACTGTACATTGAGTGAGAGCATGTGGAAACTCTCAAGCAAGAAGAATGAAGAAAAAGGTTCCTGTGCCTACATGAGAAACATTTGAGAGAGGAAAGGGCTGAGTGCAAAGAGCAAGAATATAGGATAACTTGAGGTAACTCATACATAGGTGGTGAGAAATACCAACAGGAAAGACATGCCAATTCTCAGCAGGAGAGAAGCACTAGACAAAGAAATGACTGTACTCACCATGATTCACAACATCAACAACACCTGGACCTCAAATAAACACAAATCAATGAGGAATATGTAGGGATGGAAGAGCAAGAGTAGACATATCCTAAACCTCCATCCGTGGTCATGGGGGATAAATAAATATGCCCAAATTGGGTAAACATAGGATTACCTCCCTTACCACCGTGAGTAAACCTTCAAGAACAAGATATTATTTCTTTGAAGGTATATCAAATACTTGCAGAGAGAGTCAAGTATCTCAAAAATTAGGACATAGTTGGGAAGAAGCCAAATTTGAACAAGATACACAACCAACCTTTGTGCCCGTCAGTATCAAGTCCTACATACCATAGGTACTTTGAGATGCCTAGACTAGACAAGTTTAAGGGAGAGGAAGATGCGCAGGAACACATTACAAATTTCATGAATGTATACTTCTAGCTTGAGTAGAATGATGCCCTAATGCTAAGAATGTTTATCATGATGTTATCAGGTGCAACAAATCAATGGTTCAATCAACTACCCAAGCACAACATCATCAGCTTGGAGAAACTGGTGAATGCATTCCTTGAACACTTCTCCTTCGACACCAAGAAGAAGGTGAACCTATACGATCTGGCCAACTTAAAGCAATATGATGATAAACTAGTGATGGAATATAAGAATAGGTGGAGGAAAATAATGATAAAATTACCATTATCTATTCCCATAGAGGAGCTCACTCGAATGTTCACAAATATCTGCACAAAACACATCTTGTTGCTATTGCAATTGCAACAATATGAGTCATTCAAAGAAGCCTTGGCTTAAGCCAAGCTTATTTAGGACATAAAGGTTAACGAAGGAGACCCCAAGCTCTAAAAAAAGGAGTGAAATAATACCAATCGCAACAAGAATCAACAGAAGTAGGCCAAGCCTGCTCAAGTCAACTAGGTTGTTTTAAGCATACCCAAGGGAGGTAATGACCAACAACCATAGAATTATCAGGATCACCCACCGTTGGCCAATTACGACCTAAAGAACAACCAAGGGATAAATAAATAATTTTGACTACCTCGCTATTTTAGACCTCTATATAAATAAATGCAATTGATATTTAATCAGTTAAGCGAGGCACAGAGGATCAAATTTCTTGATGTGCAAATTCTTGATCCTAATCATCCCAAGCCCAAGGGATATAGAAAATATCAAGACTACCCATATCATAGGATACAGGGGCATGACATCAAAAACTGTATCAAATTTAAGAATGTTGTGCAAAACATGATTGAGAAGGGTGAGCTAAAAATTGACAACCCATTAGCACCTAATAATAGAGACATGGGTATATTCAGGAACCCATTGCCAAATCATGAGGCCCCTAGAGATCAAGGTACCCAAGTCAACCAAGTTTTATTCGAACCACCCACTTAGGGGTGCATCAGAATGGTTGAGATAGTCAACATGGCAACTAGGAGTTGGCGATATGGCCAACTAGAGCCTCCAACGACTCCCATTCATATCTCGGCTACACCTCATTAGAGATAGATAAAAAAACCTTCCAGGTCTACCAACATGACCTATGGTAACTGTTCGAAGTAGACTGGAACAAAATCTACAAATGACTCTGGCCAAGTTTTCCATTTATGAGCTCATACAACAGTACCCTAGGCATAGGGAGACTTTGATGGATATCTTGAGATCAATCGAGCTCTAGCCCTAGAACCCAGATGCATTCACACATTTTGTGGGGCAAGTACAATAGTACTAAGAGCCTATGATCCATTTCTACGATCACAAAATCAAGGAAGTACCAACTACTATAGCAGAACCACCTCTACACATCATTGCATCTATCAATGATATACCCTCCAAGTGGGTTCTAATTGACACGGGCTCATCAATCAACATTATCACAATAAAGGCTATAGGGCACCTAAATATCCCTAGGCCCAACATTGTTCTAACCTCATATAGTTTAAGGGTTTTCAATGATACACTATGCTCCATAGTGGGTACAATAATTCTGCCTATAAAAGTAGGAAAAGACCATCCTCGTGATGTGTCATGTGTTGGAAGTGATGATGCAGTATAACATCCTCCTAGGGCATCCCTAGATAAGGGAAATCTAGTGTGTGCCCTTAATATTGTACCAATGCATCATGTATGTGCATGAGGTACAAGTTCATGTGGTTTCATCCAATGAAGAACTATTTAAATACATGCATCAAATCGACTTGTTGAGGGATTTTGTCCTTCTGTCAACACACTTGTACATAAGGCCTTCATCCCCAACCATGCAACTAAAAAACAAGAGCAAATCAATGCGAGGTGACCCATCCACATCGAAACCATCGCCTACATCCAAAGCTACTAGTACCTTCAACATCTAAAGAAAAATATACTTAGAAGCTAAAAGCACCCCTAGTGGAGGAAGAACCTAAGGAAATTCTAACCATAGTAGCTACATGAATTCTGACTCCTATAGAGGAGGAATATCCCCAAGACATAGTCAAGGAGGTACCTCAACCTACCTTGCCTACTTCATGAACAACATCATCTACACCGCATGTGACATTTTACTTAGCCAACATAGGGTTAGGTGAATATCTTGTGCAGAACATGACTTTCATACCTATTATTGAATCTATGGAAGACATGGGGTGGTCAAGAGTCCCAAATATACCAATAGGGATGGTGGTTCCATTAGGGATTCTCCATAACCAAACCAACTTCATATATGTTGGTTTAGAGTGTGCCCATAATTCTTCTAACATTGAAGAGGATGAGGATGAACCATTCACCACAAATGTTCATTACTTATCAAATCCTGAGTTTGCTCTAAGGTATTTTGAGTGTTGCCATTGGCATGGCTATGTCTTAGGTCTATATGAGCAAGGGTGATGGCTTCCATTTTAGCCACAATACCAGCTACCTACAAACATGTTTGGTCTTGGCTACTATATCCAAAGCAATGATGACTCATTGATATAAGCCCTAGATAGGCTAAGCTTGGGGTGCAGGGAAGACATTGACTAGAATCCCTATCAACCCCCTAGAAAAAACTAATTGGGTGATAGATGGGTGCCTATGGTGAATATCACACCACCCAATGAGTATAACTCTAATTCCTCTATCGAATCATGCCCATTAGGAATCATCCTATGGGAGGATGAGCCAATCCATGGCTATGAGTGAGAGGAAAATGAATATGTCTCAAGTGAGGATGAAGATGAAACTAGTTTGGCTTACCATAGGCCTCAGTATGTGAAAAAACTTGCTTGGTTTAGCAACATAGAGATTGGATACATCTCAGATGAGAGTGGCTATGAGTCAGAGGACTCAACATAGATAGCCTACATTGGGCCTAGACATTCACACCCCATAATAGGACTAGAGGTAAATGCTAATTGATTCTTTATAAGCAATGATGACTATGAAGACAAGACTAAAATGGCCTATCTTAGGCATCAACAGGTAAGTCACCACCCAGTTCTAGTGGGCAGGAATAAAGGCTTCTTCATAAGTGATGATAATTTTGAGGATGAGACCGAGATGAATTATCTTGGGCCTTGTCATTTACACCAAGTCAATATGCTTATGGAAAGAGAAGCGATACTTCATACCATAGATCCTAACCTTCACTTCCTATGAAGACCACCAAATCCAGACATCATATGTCACATGGTATTCTCAGATCTGCTAACATTTAGAGAGCTGTTGCAGCCTAATGATCCCATTATATTATCTATCCATAAATCAGATCTTGAGATACCTATGCCCATAGAACCTCATCATGAGTATGAAAGGTACACCATTGATGCAAAATTTCACCCATGTGGTCCTGGATATTTCATCCCATCCATCAACATGATCTCTATTGATTTGACCACTCCTCTCCATAACCCAGTAGATCCTTCAAAACCATTGTGCCTTAACTTAGATGCTATTTATTAGGATCACATTGATTCACCCCTAGAGACTAAATATTTATTCCCTAGTGAATAGATGCTACAACCATTCTATTTTACACCACGCTGTGCACATGATGTCTATCACACTGGTCTAGACCCTGAGTTAGTAGGACCTGTAAATCTAGTAGATGATATCCAATTAATCCCCATTCCTCACTAGCTTAAGGAGGGATAACATATGCTAATAGAGAAGACTTTTGAGGTGGACATCAATGATGATCCTTCCCATCTAAAGAAAGTCAAGTTCGGAGAAATCTTATCTCTAAAAGAACAGGCCATCATTATTCCTCTATTACAAGAGAGACCAAGTCTCTTTTCTTGGACCTACAAATATATGCTAGGACTAGATCCAAAATTGGTTGTCCACAACCTTTCACTAGACCCCATGAAGAAACCAGTCAAGAAAAAGCTCAGAAATATGCATCCAACCATAGCTTTGATGGTAAAGAACAAGTTGCAAAAATTGTTGGATGTAGTTTTTATTGTTCCCATTGACTATCCAGAATAGGTTTCAAACATGGTACCTATAGGAAATCCTGATGGAAGGATCCACATCTGTATGGATTTAAGATATATAAATAAGGCAACGCCAAAGAATTCATTCATGTTACCCAACATAGATGCTCTTATAGACGCAACTATAGGTCATGAGATGCTCTCCCTAATGGATGGTTTTTTTGGTTACAATCAGATTTGGATTAAACCTCAAGACCAGCATAAAACCACATTCACCACTCCATGGGGGACATTCTATTACAAAGTGATGCTATTTGGTCTTAAAAATATTGGTGCCACATATCAGCGGGCTATGACATACATTTTCCATGACTACATGCACAAGATATTAGAAGATTATATCAATGACTTAATGGCCAAGTCATTACTACATGAAGAGCATGTTGAGATCCTCAAAAAGGTCTTGATCTCCTAATTGATCACAATGTTAGGTTGAACCCCAAAAAATGCATCTTCAGTATAACCTCTAGAAAAATCTTGGGATTCATCATTTCTAAATGAGGCATCGAGGTAGATCCAACAAAGGTAAAGGCTATCCTAGAAATGGCCCCACCCACTAACATCAAGGAGTGAGAAGCATACAAGGCAAGGTAGAATCCATAAAGTGATTCATCACCCAAATATCGGACAAATATTGACCCATGAATCGACTGCTACACAAAGGGGCCCCCTTCTAGTGGGATGAAGAATATCAGCAAGCCTTTGCTAAAATCAAGAAGTACCTAGTAATACCACCAATATTAGCTCCACCAAGGCCAGATGTACCATTCCTGCTATATATATTCACTACCAAATTTTATTTGGGAATCGTGTTGGCTCAAAAGAATGTGTAAGATAAAGAACAAGCGATATATTACATCAATCACACCTTGGTGACCTATGAGATAAGATACACATACATAGAAAAGATATGCTTAGTAGTGGTCTTTGCAACCAAAAAATTGTGCCACTACATTCTAAGCCATAAAATGTATGTAATATCCAAACAAAATCCTTTGCAGTATATGATGAGCAAGACATTATAATACACGTACTGTAAAGTGGATTATGCTATTGATAGAATTCGACTTGGAATTCATAAGACAAAAGTCCATCAAGGGATAAGTCATAGCTGATCAGTTGGCTGAGGTGCCTATTAAAAATAGTAGGCCCCTCACCATAGAACCTCTTGATGATGTAGTATTTGCATTATCAGAAGCACCCAAACCCGAGTAACTGGAAAATAAAGTTGACATGACTCTATTCTTTGATGGTTCAAAGTGTGAGCAAGGAGGTGGTGCAAGGATTGTCTTTTTCATGCCATAAGGTGCTCCAATGACCTTGTAATTTAAGCTAGACTTCCCTTATATGAATAAAAACACCGAATATGAGGCTCTAATCTTGGGTCTCCAAATAGCCATCGCTATGAAATCAAAAGGCTAAACATCTTCGATGACTCCCTGCTCATAGTCAACCAAGTCAAAGGACTATTTCAATGCAAGGATCTAATCCTAAAATCTTACAAGGAGCTTGTTGACACCTATCTAGCCCAACTAGAGTGGTATGACATCGAGGCAATCCCTTGTACGTCAAATATATTTGTAGACACTATTCTTGAATCCAACCATCTACTGATTTCACTACCATTCATGTAAAAATTCTCTCGCACTCAATAATGCAGCATGAGGCTTTTTATAATAAAGAATCAATCAACATGATTCATATAGAACCAGACCATGACTAATTCTGTAAAGCCAAAGACTTTTTAAAGAAGGTACCTTGGGGATCCTTGATCTTGTAGGGTCCTATGGGGAATGGTACCACCATTCACCACAAGGTTGTTTCTCAATCTATATTTGTGCACATTGAATCATAGGATAAGCACATTGTCTTATATGTCGAGGTTGTATCTTATCAAGATTGGCTTTCCTAGCTACAATATTTCCTAAAACTTGGAATTGTTCCACAGGGATTGTTGCATGCCGAAGGATGAGCATTCAAGAAAAAGGTGACAAGATATGTCTTTATAGGAGGTATATTGTATCATCAAAGATATGATGGAGTTCTCCTTCATTGCATAGAGCTCCAAGAATTAGCTTGGGTGATTTTTCAAGCTCATGATGGTACATGCGATGGCCACTTTAGTAGCATAGCCATTGTCAAGTGCATCCTTCGAATGGGTTATTATTGGCCCACCATGGAGAAGTATTGCTGTGAGTATGTCAGGAAATGTGTTAAATGTCAAAATCATGCAAATCTAACACACCTACCATCTTAGGCCTTACAACCCATTCAGGTGGCTTGGCCATTTTCTTGGTGGGGCTTCTATCTGATTGGAAAGATATCTCCCTCATCGTTGAGCTAACACATGTTTATCTTAATGACCATTGAGTACTTCTCCAAATAGGTGGGAGCAATCCCCTTAACATCGATGATTGGTACTCGAATTGTGGAGTTCATACTTCACAATATCATTTGTTTATTTGGGGTACATTTCAAAATAATCTTAGATAATGGTCCATCTTTAAAAAATAAAAATATGCGGGCTTTAACATCCAAATACAACATTCAACATAATTTTGTGACACCATACTATCCGTAGGCAAATGGAAAACCAGAAGCCTTAAAAAAGATAATAGTAGCCATGTTGATGAAGACGAGTGAAAGAGAATCATAAGGATTGACATCTACAATTGCCTCCACGCCATATTATGTGTTGGCAATTTTGGGTACCTTGGGTACATTGCCCTTGCTCAAGTGTTGATGTTGTCATTGATGTCAAAGAGCGGAAGGGTTTTTGTGAAAACCAAGGCAGACTAAATTATAGGTTTTTTTTAAATCCATGGTCAGCAGTTTTGAAATGGGTTTTTCTTAAAACCCAAGTTAGCTCTTCGTTTTGTTGAAAAAGGTGCTCCAATGATGAAGATATTTAATTTTAAATATCCAGTTTAAATTTTATTTATTTATTTAAAATTTAAATTAATATTTCAAAATTAAATTAAAGCTGTTCACCGGCTTGTTTTCAAAGCCGACGTTGCTAGGGTTTTGCAACGGATCAATTAGGGTTTCTTGCTGACAAAGCAAGGTTAAGAAACCAAAAAATTCTAGGGTTTCATGTTGACCTAATTAGGGTTGCAGCCGACGTGTTTGAGAATGTTTTGATGGGATATTCTATTCTATAAAAAGGTGAGACTGTTGCAAGGTTAAAGTGTGGGCGTGATGTGATATATGCGAATGAAGTTCATGTGCAGCAGAGTGTAAGTCGGTGATAGTTCTTTGGAGTTAAAGAAAAGAGATCGCAACGATGAGATAGTGAGTGAGTGCGTATCGACTGATCGAGAACAAAGAGAGCGATATGCAAACGACGTGTTTAAAGTCCGAGGCAAAAATACGCAGATGGTAGAAGTGAGATTTCATGGAAGGTGCAGCAGAGTGAGTGGTGCAAAGAGAAGATAAGAACGCGGTATGCAGAAGTCATGTTTCGAGTGTGAAATGACAGTGTGCTGGCTGTAGAAGTAATATTTCTGTGAAGTTGCAGCAGAGAACGCGGAGAGATATAGAGGAGTGGTTGAAAAAGTGCGAATCGAGCATAGTGTTTGTGAAAGTGAAGTGATCGAATGCCGACAAGCGTAGAGATCGTAGAAAAATAGCAGATCGTGATAATTGAGGTGAAAGTTTACATTCTGCAATTTTTATTATTATCTTCAAGTTGTAGCTTGAAAAAGGGGTTGGTGCCTCTTTCCAGTTGGTGCTGGAAAAATTGGAGTTGGTGCTCCATTCTGTTGTAGCAGATAAAATTTAGAGGTTGGTGCCTCTTACCAGTTGGTGCTGGTGAATGATTATGTAAAGTTGTAGCTTTGCATTTGACTGGATTTGGATGGTAGTCCAAACAGTCTTTTTGAGGAGTAGCCACATCGGTGAACCTCGTTAAAATTCCGTGTTATGTGTGATGCTTTCTTAGTACTTTGTATCTTTTTTATCGTTTTAATCACTGCAGTTTATTTAAAAGTCTAAATTGTTTTGAAGTTTTTAAAGAACACACTGATTCACCCCCCCTCTCAGTGTCATTGTGATTGCAACATTTGGTATCAGAGCCAGGTTCCCAATTTTGGCTAAATCAGTCAAGGTTGATCTTGGATTAGTACACAATGGCTAAGAAGAATAGATCCTCATCCAAAAAGGCATCCCAGCTAGTTTCAGTTCCTATGGTTGAGAAAATTGAACCAGAAATGGCAGAAGGAATGAACTCGAAGTTGAAGAAGTTGAGGCTCAAGTTGATTTAGAGGGTGAGCTAGTGTCTGCCCTTACGGAATGGGAATCGGAGAAAAAGAAGAATGAAAAATTATCAAGGAAACTTAAGGATGCAAACAACATTATTGCCAGTTTAAAAATACAGACTGAAGAATACAAGAAAATTTTTGAAGATCTGGAAATACAGGTATCCATGAAGATAGACCACTGCAGCAAATTGGAAGAAGAAAATGTGAGTCTTTGAATACAGATACAAGAGCTGGATCGAAAAATCAACTGTCATGTAAAACGTGAAGAAATCTCAATGAAATTGGACAAAATTCTGAGCGATCAAAGATCCACAGGTATCAAATTTGGTCTCAGCTTTTCTGAAGGAGAATCATCAACTGGACCAAAAGCAAGCAATGTTGAAAGTGAAAAGAACAAAGATAAGAATCAGGCAAAAGAAAGATATAATGCCAGAACTGAAATAGCAGCTGACAATGATGGCTTTACTAAGGTCACACATCAAAAGAATAGAAGATCCAAGGCTCCAGCAACAACCTGGCCAAGACCATCTTTCAGGTTTAATCATTATTTCTATGGTTTTTGTTTCAAGTGTAATGTTTATGGGCATAAAATTGTTGACTGCAAATACAACGTAGGTCCAAGAAGTTTCACTAGTAGAAATGCGTTTGCTCCTTTAATGAGTTATGCAGTAGAGTGTTTTAAGTGTCACAACTTTGGTCATATTGCCAAAAATTGTCGTAGTATGTCCGTTTCATATCAACCTCATGAAAGCAGATTTCAACCGTATAGAGCAAAACAAAATAGAATTTATACTGAAGGATATGTGCAAAATTCTAAAAAGGGGAAGTCACAGCTAGAACCCAATACCACAGTTAAAATAGAATGGAAACAAAAAGAATAGCTCAGGAAAGAACATGATTCTTTAATAGTGCAGACAGCTTTTAGAGCTCAGAATAAACATGTTCCTTGGATTCTTGATAGTGGTTGCTCAAGTCATATGACAGGTGATAGACATAAATTTGAAAATCTTCAGAAATATGAGGGTGGTTCTATGAAGTTCGGAAATAATGATGGAGCCAAAATAATAGGTAAAGGATCGGTCAAAATAAGTGAAGGGAAAATCAAGTCAGAAGAAGTTATATATGTGGATGGTCTGAAACATAACCTGTTAAGTGTGAGTCAAATCTGTGACAAAGGACATGAAGTGGTGTTCAAGAAGCAGGGTTGTGAAATTAGAAAAACAAAGAATGGGAAATTAATAGCAACCGGCTCAAGGACGTCTGGAAATCTGTACACACTCTCGAATTTTTAGAAGGTATGTGCTTCATGGGACAAGAAGAAGAGAACTGGTTGTGGCATAAGAGGCTTGGACACATAAGTTTTGATAATCTGGTAAGAATTAGCGCTAAACAAGCAGTGAGAGATATTCCAATCATTAAAAAACCTACAAATAGTATGTGTGCTTCATTTCAGAAGGGTAAATAGACCAGAGTTTCATTTAAAACAAAAGAACATCACACTAACAGGCTTGGTCAAAACAGGTTTAGTCAGAACTGGCTTAGTCAGAACATGTGGATTCAAAGAACGAGTATGCCTAAAAGAAACAACACTATTACTTGTTATAAGTGCAACAATAAAAGTCACACTGTCAGACAAAGTGCAGAGTTGAAATTCCGGGATATAGTAACAGGAACAATGGCATGATCAGGTCCAAGGATCAGAACAATGATAGGAACAAGAATATGGTCAAAGAGTTCAAGAGAAGACCCGACAAGGAAGTTATAGACGTTGATGTTGATTAGTGCCTAATGGGAGTTTTACTCCCACCCCAAAATTAATCACCTCATCAAGAGGTGGGGGAGGGACTAAGCTAAGAGGCTCATTCTTAGTTCCGAGCCCCAAAGGTGGCCCTTTGCCATTGATGACAAAGGGGGAGAGATATGAGTAAGGGGGAGAGCTTCAAGTGAAGAGGAAAGCTTCAAGTCAGGGGGAGCAAAACTTCAAAGAGATTGATTTCAGTTTTGGCTCTTGAAGATGTGTTTTTAGTAAAGGGTTGCCATCAATGACAAAGGGGGAGATTGTTGGCAATTTTGGGTACCTTGGGTACATTTCCCTTGCTCAAGTGTTGATGTTGTCATTGATGTCAAAGAGCGGAAGGGTTTTTGTGAAAACCAAGGCAGACTAAATTATAGGTTTTGTTTAAATCCATGGTCAATAGTTTTGAAATGGGTTTTTCTTAAAACCCAAGTTAGCTCTTCGTTTTGTTGAAAAAGGTGCTCCGATGATGAAGATATTTAATTTTAAATATCCAATTTAAATTTTATTTATTTATTTAAAATTTAAATTAATATTTCAAAATTAAATTAAAGCTATTCACCGGCTTGTTTTCAAAGCCGACGTTGCTAGGGTTTTGCAACGGATCAATTAGGGTTTCCTACTGACAAAGCAAGGTTAAGCAACCGAAAAATTCTAGGGTTTCATGTTGACCTAATTAGGGTTGCAGCCGACGTGTTTGAGAATGTTTTGATGGGATATTCTATTCTATAAAAAGGCGGGATTGTTGCAAGGTTAAAGTGTGTGCATGATGCGATATATGCGAATGAAGTTCGTGTGCAGCAGAGTGTAAGTCGGTGATAGTTCTTTGGAGTTAAAGAAAAGAGATCACAATGATGAGATAGTGAGTGAGTGCGTATCGACTGATCGAGAACAAAGAGAGCGATATGCGACCGACGTGTTTAAAGTCCGAGGCAAAAATACGTAGATGGTAGAAGTGAGATTTCATGGAAGGTGCAACAGAGTGAGTGGTGCAAAGAGAAGATAAGAACGCGGTATGCAGAAGTCGTGTTTCGAGTGTGAAATGATAGTGTGCTGGCTGTAGAAGTAATATTTCTATGAAGTTGCAGCAGAGAACGTGGAGAGATATAGAGGAGTGGTTGAAAAGTGCGAATGGAGCATAGGTTTTCACAGCAGTAGCCGATCATGCCGACAAGCGTGAAGGATTGTGCAAAAGAGAGCAGATCGTGATAAGATTGAAAGGTGGTAGACAGTTTACAGTCTCGCAAAAAAAATAACAAAGGTATAGCAAAATTTTATTATTCAATCTTCAAGTCTGTAGCTTGAAATAAGGGGTTGGTGCCTCTTTCCAGTTGGTGCTGGAAAAATTGGAGTTGGTGCTCCATTCTGTTGAAGCAGATAAAGCTAAGAGGTTGGTGCCTCTTACCAGTTGGTGCCGGTGAATGATTATGTAAAGTTGTAGCTTTGCATTTGACTGGATTTGGATGGTAGTCCAAGCAGTATTTTTGAGGAGTAGCCACATCGGTGAACCTCATTAAAATGTCGTGTTATGTGTGATGCTCTTAGTAATTTTATTATTTCTGTTTTAATCTGCTGTAGTTTATTTAAAAGTCTAAATTGCTTTTAAGTTTTTAAAGAACACACTGATTCACCCCCCCTCTCAGTGTCATTGTGATTGTAACATATGGGCTTACAGGACTAGCGTGCGAAAACCCATTGGGAAAACACCATTTTTGCTTGTATATGGCACTGAGGCCATTATGTCCTTAGAGTTGGAAATTCCAACGTTGCACATCGTATTGAAAGAGTTCATCAATGGTGACACTGCGCAACAAGCTCACTTGGATTAGTTGAACCTTTTGGATGAACGTCACATTAATGCTCTTGAGCATATTTGCATTTACCAGAATCATCTAACACGAACTTACAACAATAAAGTCCACCTGAGAGACTTTAAGGTTGGGGATCTTGTGCTTAAATAGAACCAGAAAAACTCAAACCTGCCACCACACCTACGAGATAAATTTGTGATCAACTAGGTAGGTCTTTATATCATATATGAGAATATTGGACCTGGGGCATATCTCCTAGCATCACTAGAAGGTGTTGAGGAGCCAGAGCCCCTCAACATTATTCATCTAAAGGTGTTTCACACATAAGCACAACAAAATACTACAAATATTCAAATAAATTTTAAAATCACAAAAACAATAGAAAAATTCAAAAAAAAAAAACCCCAAAGATACCTTAAAGCCCTTTGGTCACTCACAAAAGGCTCCAAAGGTAGCATGGAACCTTTGGTCAAATCACAAAAAGTCCCAAAGGCATATTAAAGCCCTTTGGTCACACACAAAAAGTCCCAAGGGCATCTTAAAACCCTTTGGTCACACACAAAAAGGCTCCAAAGGCATCTCCAAGCTCTTTGGTCAAATCACAAAAGGCTCCAAAGGCATCTTAAAGCCCTTTGGTCACACACAAAATCCCCAAAGGTATCTTAAAGCCCTTTGGTCAAATCACAAAAGGCTCCAAAGGCATATTAAAGCCCTTTGGTCACACACAAAATGCCCCAAAGGCATCTTAAAGCCCTTTGGTCAAACATAAAAAGCCCCAAAAACCCCAAAGTCCCTTTTTTAAAAAAAAAAAACAAAAAAAAAAAAAAAGTAAAGTCAAAAATTCCAAAAACATTCACAATAATCAAAACTCAAAAACAATTGAAAGCATAAAAAATACAAAAACATTTGCATTCATGTAATTGCATTGCATTAGGCATGTTGCATCCGTTGTATTCGTATTTAGATATATTTGTGTTTAAAATATTACAAATGACACCACATTTGTACGTCAATTTCGCATCTTCAAAATCCATCATCATCCATAACCCATATGTGTAACTATGTTTTTCAACACAACCCCTCCTATTGCTATAAGGAATATACTAGGGTTTTCTGGTCACTCAGCCATACCTAGTGGTTTTATCAAACTTTGTAGAAAGTTATATTTACTTTTGATAGATGAGGTTTGGTTTTGATAGCACTTGGTATATTTCAGAATCCCATCACTAATAAAAATACTAAAATCTTGGTTGGAACGAGGGAATATGAATGCTACAAAGTGGTACTAGGTATCCTTAAGTGAAAAGTTTATCTTTCTCATCCCCTTGTGCGATCGGTTTAGGAATGCTGAGAATTGAAAAAAGGACAAGTTTCCCTTGTACCCAAAGAAATCCATTGCTTTAATCAAAATAAGTAAAAATCCTGAAAAAAGCAAAATTCAAAAACAAAATAAACAGTGATTATCATCACTACATAAATCCCTTGCTCAAAAGAAAAACAAAAATTCAGAATAAATAGTGATTTTCATCACTAAGCATGAGCAAGTATCCCAAATAAATATGAAGAAAAGAAGGGAATGCTGAACTTAAATCCCTGTAATTCTTAGGATTTGACAAAACTTAATGTGATCCTCATTACAGGTTTGGTGGCATCAAGCCTGCCTGACAATGGTGGTATCTTTATGCATGATAATATGTCTATCACATTAGCATCCTACTTTTGTACATACTAATTTTTGCATGTGGAAGGACTAGCTTTAGATTTCCTGTATCGCCTAGTGGTCTAATCCAACTGAGTCCAACTTAGGATTAGGATGAACATTTGAGGATCCCCAATACAGCAATGGGTTGCATGAATCCTGCTTGGCACTGGGGTATGCTTATGTTTTATCTAATATATTTATTTGCACACACAAGGATAATGAGTATCTAGGTATTCATAACAAGAAATTTATCCTTCATAAGCACTGTATGGTCAGTATACAACTTTTGATGGAGTAACTAAGGTGTTTGAGTCTCATGGAAAACCTCAAAAATCCTCTAATAACAAAAAATCATATCATCAATCGCATCATCAAATTTCTTTAGGAGGTTTTGTTTGTTAAACAGTGTGCATGAGATATGATAGATACCAGATGAATGTTGGCAATGACATTTAGACATCCAATAACTATTTTGGGTATATATTTGAACTTACAAAATCTTATAAAGAAAAAACATACATATCACATCATCTCATCTAACATCTGGATGTTTAAATGAATAATTTTTATTATAAGAATTATTATTTATTCATGATTTTTATACATTCTATGGTGCCACCCATTAGATTGTCAAAACTCATATCACATCATACCATATGTTTTAAGTGATTAAAGCATACAGGTTCATTTAAATTAGATCATCATCATAGTGCCTTAAACACATCACATTTATCATATCATAAAAACGTAACTTAGATGCATAAAAACTAAATCAAAATTAAATATGCATTCAACAATTAAACTGCATCCATATATGCATACATCATAAGTATTCCATCTACGCATATAGATCACATAAAATATCCATCTATCATCTAGCTAATGCATGTCATACATCACATCATATAGCATAAAATCATAGTATTGCATCACATAAACATAAAAGAAAAAATATATAAATACACATAATGAGTTTTAAAGTATAGATATCATATATATATGTGTATCCAATGAGTATATAAGGGTACAAAATTGCCTGTTGGTTACAATTGTGTAGGTCATCTACCTTACATTAAAAAATAAATCCAAATAAATGAATCCATCAAGCTGGGCCTATGCCCCCTGCCTCACATCCACCCTCAAATCTATCCCTATGAAAATGGTGGGAGCTAGTCCCTGTAGTCCTCTCTATATAGGTCCTAGTCCTCTGGCTAGGTTAGACTGAAGACTACCATGACGTGCTCTACCCACTCCGATGTGAGCCCCCAACTAAAGACCTCTCTAGAGGAGTACCACCTAGTCACCTAATCATAAGCCTCAAAGTGGTAATGTAGCTAGTGTCTTCTACTATCTCAGCCTCGTACTCCTCCAATAAGCCCCGAAGACATCACATATCGACCCCCTAGATCCAGAATTATAGACCCTTGTACAACTGGAGGAGCTAGTACAACCTATGGTGTAACCTCCATATCTATAGTGAGCTACTCCATCCTGAGTAGCATTGAGTCAAGCTATCACTAGAGAATGACCCTATCATCATCAAATCTCCTAACTTATGTTTGAAGCTCATTAATAGTAGAGTCCCTCTATAGAACCTAGATTTGAGTTAACTAAAGCTCGGATGTTACAAGTGTGAATAGGGTTGTTTCGAAACTGGCTTAGAAAAATCTCTTTTCTAAGCTTCAGTGTGAATTCTCCCTCATTATGTCGGCAAATTTTGTCGGCAAGTTTGTTTTTATTTATTCCCTAATTTCCTCCTATCTTCCTCCTATTTTCCCTCCTCCTTATCCCTCCGTTAATCCTTCTTCCCCCTTATCCCTCCAACTCCCTTATCCCTTCTTATCCTCCATTTTCCCCTTATCTCTCCTTTGCCGACTTTCTTCCTATTCCCTACTTATTTATACACTTGAATTTGTAATGGTCAAGGTTGACGAGGGGTGCAAATAAAGTTTTGAATTTTTTCCTAAAATTTATTTTGTTTTTACTGCATTTGATTGGCCCTCGATCTACACCGGTATCGAGCCACGTCCACTGGACACGGTTTTCGAGGCAGAATCCAATAGTCTTTCGGGCACGGTTCTTGAGGCACGACTAGGTGGGCACGCACTCCGAGGCAGGAGTCAGTCGGCTCGGATCCCGAGGCGGATCACGAGCAGACTCGGCACAGTTCCCGAGGCAGGTTGGGCATGGATCCCGAGGCGGATCGTGCACACACGGGTTGACACGTGCGCGCGCGCCGAGGCAGAGGTGACCGGACGACACGTGGCGGGAGGCGATTGGCGCTTGGTTGGCGAGAGAGGCAAAATACCGCCACGTGGCGACTCGCACTGGCAGGGGGCGACGTGATTGGAGGGAAAAAGCGGTTGAGGATCGACTGCCCGAAGGCAGTCGAAACGTATTACGCGAGCTAAGGGTTAAAAACCCTTTCGCGTCCATCGCCGGACGCATGTGGGATAAAACCCACTATTTTTTTTTTAAAAAAACATTTGCCACCAGCGATTACAAAGGGGACCGCCAGTGATTAACTCCCGTCCAAAGGACGTGGCTCAACGGACGAGTCCCTCCATTTGCGTGTAGTAGATCTCGGGATCGATTCCCGCGGAGGTTGAAAGTTTTTTAATGTTTTGTTTTTTTATTTAACATTGTCGCCTAGAAGGATTAAAAGGCGGATCATACGCCTTTGGCTTCAGCAGCGCCGTGTGGTTGAATGGCAAAGAAGCCTACCTAGCGGACCGAAGGTCGCACGTTCGATTCGCGCAAAGGTAAAAAAAGTTTTTTTTTAATTGTTTTTTTTAAAGGTTTAAATTTATTTAATAATTTTTTATATTATTTTTTAAAATTATCTTTTTTAATTTATTTTTAAAAAGGTAATTTAAAAATAATAAAAGGTTATTAAATTTATTTAAAAAACCTTTATAAAACTTTTTTTTTGCAAACCTTTTAAGAGAATTTGTGAAAGGAGAAATAATGTGCTCGTGGAAATGGTAGATGTTCCGATCTGAAGGGTGCTATCATGCACTTCTCTCTCTTTTGAAGAGAGAAACGCCAGAATCCTTTGATGCAAGGGTTCATCGATCAGGGCTTCATACTATGTTTTGTCAGTTGGAGAATCAGGTGATTGCTCACCTGAGAAAGCCGGATTCAGGGTACGAGGCAGATTCAGAAGACAATATCTTCTGAAAGAGAATTGAAGAATCCGAGACCGTGCAATTTGTTTCGGACGTACAATCTGGTGCCAGTTACACACCAGGTGTACCAAAAACTGAATTGAGTGAGGGCTATACACCACGCTCTCCTGAGCCTGAACCTGAACCAAGAAAGGAAGAAGAGGAAGAGGAAGAAGAAGAAGAAGAAGCAGAAGAGGAAGAAGAAGAAGAAGAAGACGAAGAGGAAGCAGCAGAAGCAGATCCAGTGGAAGTGAAACCTGAGATCATCATCATTAGCAGCAGTTCCGAAGCAGAACATGAATGTACTAAGAAGGCGAGATTTGATTTAAATCATTAAATCATTCTGTACTGCTTTGTATTTCCAGTTTGCCTCAATAAAAGTTTGTTTTTTTAGCAATGGCTACAAACACTAGTCTACCAATCCCTGAATTTAATGGTAGTGACTATGAATACTGGTCTATAAAAATGAAGACTTTGTTGATAGGAAAAGGTCTTTGGGATGTAGTTGAAGAAGGTTATACAGAACCAACTGTTGCTGAATGGGCAGCATTTTCTAATGCTGATAAAAAGACAAGAAAAGAAGCACAAAAGAATAATGCTTTTGCCTTATATCACATTCATGCTGCCTTAGATAAAACTATCTTCCCTAGGGTTGCATCTTATGTAATTGCACAAGATGCATGGAATGCCTTAAAAGAAAGCTATAGAGGCAGTGACCAAGTGAAGCAGGTAAAACTGCAAACCTTGAAACGAGATTTTGAGAATCTCAAGATGCAAGAGAATGAAAGAGTCGGTGATTACTGTGTGCGAGTGAAAGCAGTAGTCGACAAAATGGTCACACTAGGGGAGGATATTAAGCCAGAGATGATGGTGAAGAAAGTGTTGAGAACACTTCTTCCAAAATGGAATTCTGTTGCAATAATTATTGAAGAATCAAAAGACTTAACCACATTGTCTTTTGATGCATTAACTGGTTCACTTCTCTCACATGAAGAGAGGTTGCAGGAAACTCCTACCACCAGCTATGGAGGAGATGACAAAGCTTTTGCCACACATGAAGGAAGAGGTAGAGGCCATGGCAGAGGTCAACAAAGAGGCAGAGGCAGGAATAATCAAAGAGGGGGAACTCCTAACAGAGGAGGATCATCCAACAGAGGTGGAAACCAGAATAGAGGAGGACAACAGAAATATAGAGGGAAACAATCTGGCAAAGGAAAAGGAGGAGACAAATCAAAACAAGTTTGCTACAATTGTGGCAAACCTGGCCATTATGCTCGTGATTGTTGGTCAAAGACTTCGCAAGGAAGCAGCAGCAACCAGAGCAGTCAGTTTGGGAATTTTGGAGAAGAGGAAGAGTCCTCAAATCTCTTTCTTTCTTATGGCCATACAGAGCAAAATATGAATGATACATGGATTTTGGACACTGGGTGTTCAAATCACATGAGTGGCAAAGAAGAACTCTTTGCTAAGTTAGACTCCTCATACAAATCCAAGGATCCGGTTGGGAGATGACAAGTCATTGGCAGTTGAAGGCATTGGAGCCATGGAGGTTCCAACAAAAGAAGGCATAAAACATGTAAGTGATATCTATTACACTCCTCATCTTCAACACAATCTGCTAAGTGTTGGTCAAATGCTTGAAAAGAATTATAAGTTGATTTTTGATGAGGGTAAATGCACCATTTTTGACAAAAACAATAGTAATAGAATCATTACACAAGTGCCAATGTCGAAAAATAGATTATTCCCTTTGAAGTTTGGCCAGCCAGGAGGAAATAAGTTAGCAAATGTTGCTATTACCAATCCAAGTGTCCTATGGCACTTGAGATATGGTCACTTGAATTCAGCAAGTTTGAAGATGCTAACTTCACAAGCAATGGTGACTGGACTTCCCAAAGTTCAAGACAGTAAGGAAGTCTAGTGAAGGGTGTGCCTTGGGCAAGCATGCCGGATCGAAATTTCCTCATGGACAAGCATGGAGGGCCAGCTATCCTCTTCGGTTGGTACATTCGGACATCTCGTGGTCCGATGCGGACCAAGAGTCTAGGTAATCACTCTTACTTCCTACTTTTCATTGATGATTGCACAAGAATGTGTTGGATATATTTTTTGAAGCATAAGGATGAAGCATTTGCATGCTTTGTTGATTTTAAAGCAAAAGTTGAAAGTGAGAGTGGATATTCTATAAAATGTCTTAGATCATATAGAGGAGGAGAATACTCCTCTAATCAGTTTTTGAATTTTTGTAAACATCATGGCATCAAGAGGCAGTTCACAACTACCTACACTCCACAAATGAATGGTGTAGCAGAAAGAAAGAATCGCACCATTGTGGAGATGGCAAGATCAATGCTTCAGACAAAGCATTTGAGTAATGCATATTGGGGAGATGCAACAAGGACTAGTGTTCACATCTTGAACAGAAGTCCTACTTCAAGTTTGAAAGGGAAGACACCTTACCAAGCCTCGGTATGGTAAGAAACCAAATGTGAAGTATTTCAGAGTATTTGGTTCATTGGCATATGCTCACATTCCTGATGAGCTGAGAAAGAAGTTGGATCCAAAGAGTCAAGCTTGCATTTTTGTAGGATACTGTGAAAACACAAAAGGGTATAGACTCTACAATCCTACAACTCGAAAGATAGTGGTTTCAAGGGATGTGATTTTTGATGAAGGGGGAGAGTGGGGTAAGCCCCAAATATTCAGTGATGTTGAAGCCACTGATGTAGTAGCTCAACAAGTGCAACCACAGCTACCACAGAAAGGAAAGCAGTCTCCGCCCACACATCCACCAAGTCCATCTTCTGATTCAACTGCTTCACCAAGTCCTTCTCCACAAGCGATCGCAAGTTCCTCACCAATGGATATTGATGTTCCATCCAAAGGTAAGAGAACTTTACAAGATCATCCATCATCTCAGATGTTGGATAAAAATTTTTCAAGAAGATATACTAGGAGTCAAGCTAGTGAAATGGATTCTGTTTTACACAGATTAGAAAGTATGCACTTGTATGGTGATGATGAATCCCAACAAGAACCCAGAGGAGATCAAGTTAACTATGCTTTGTTAACTAGTGCACAACTTGAACCTTCTAGTTATGAGAAGGCATGTACTCGTAAGATTTGGCAAGATGCCATGAAAGAGGAGATAACCTCTATAAAAAACAACGACACTTGGGAGCTCGTGAAGCTTCCGAAAGGAAAGAAATGTGTTGGCTGTAAATGGATCTTCAAGACCAAGTTTAATGCTGATGGAAGCATTGAGAAGCATAAGGCAAGATTAGTGGCAAAGGGTTTTACTCAAAAATATGGAATAGATTATGAAGAGACTTTTGCTCCTGTAGCCAGACAGGAGACAATTAGAACAGTTCTTGCCTTAGCTACACATAAAGGATGGAAAGTCCAACACATGGATGTGAAGAGTGCATTTCTCAATGGTTACTTGATAGAAGAAGTGTATGTTGAGCAACCACAGGGATTTGAAGTGCAAGGTAAGGAACACCTTGTTTACAGATTGAAGAAGGCACTCTATGGCCTCAAACAGGCACCAAGAGCTTGGTACTCACGCATTGATGGGTACTTCAAAGAATATGGGTTCACCAGGAGCAAAAATGAACCCACACTCTACTACCTAAAGCAAGGTAAAGACATCCTCATAGTTTGTTTGTATGTGGATGATCTCATTTTTATGGGTAGTAATGAGAAAATGAATAGGGAGTTCAAACACTCCATGATGACGCAGTTTGAGATGAAGGATCTTGGATTAATGCACTACTACCTTGGAATGGAGGTTCATCAGTCAGATACAGGGATCTTCATCTGTCAACATAAGTATGCTCAGGACATGATCAAGAAGTTTGCTATGGAGCATTGCAAACCAGCAGCAACTCCAGTTGGACATGGGATCCAATTAAGCAAAGATGATGGAGCACCAAAAGTTGATGTGACCACTTTCGAAGCATGGTTGGGAGTTTGATGTTTCTCGCCAACACTGCACTCGTATATTCAAGATGTCTGTATCTCTTGTTTCTAGATTTATGTCTAACCCCTCTGAGCTGCATTTGCAGGCAGCTAAAAGAATTTTGAGATATGTGAAGGGTACATTGGATTTTGGAATCCAGTACAATAAATGTAACACTATCAAGCTTGTAGGCTTCAGTGATAGTGATTGGGGTAGCAATATTGATGACAGGAAGTCAACATCAAGAAACTGTTTTAGTCTTGGATCAGGACTAATAACTTGGAGTTCAAAAAGCAGATAAGTAGTAGCGCTATCTTCAACGTAAGCGAGTATATAGCGGTTACTTATGCAAGTACTCAAGCCTTGTGGCTAAGGAAAGTACTAGAAGAGATTGGAGAACAACAAAGTGGTCCGACCAAAATCTACTGCGACAACATCAGTGCCATTCAGTTGGCATATAATCCAGTCCACCATAGCATAACCAAGCATTTTGATATGAAGTACCACTTCATCATAGATATGGTGGAACATGAAATTGTTGAGCTTCAATACAGTCACACTTTGGAGAACGTCGTTGACATCTTCACCAAGGCGATGACAAAAGCTCAATTTGTAAAGCTGAGAGACTGTGTAGTCAGTCCTCTCAACTTTAAGGGGGAGAATGTTACAAGTGTGAATAGGGTTGTTTCAAAACTGGCTTAGAAAAATCTCTTTTCTAAGCTTCAGTGTGAATTCTCCCTCATTATGTCGGCAAATTTTGTCGGCAAGTTTGTTTTTATTTATTCCCTAATTTCCTCCTATCTTCCTCCTATTTTCCCTCCTCCTTATCCCTCCGTTAATCCTTCTTCCCCCTTATCCCTCCAACTCCCTTATCCCTTCTTATCCTCCATTTTCCCCTTATCTCTCCTTTGCCGACTTTCTTCCTATTCCCTACTTATTTATACTCTTGAATTTGTAATGGTCAAGGTTGACGAGGGGTGCAAATAAAGTTTTAATTTTTCCTGATTAATTTATTTTGTTTTTCATTGCATTTGATTGGCCCTCGATCTACACAGACTCCATGTGATGCAACTGAGCTTGGAGAGGAGACTCTTGCTCCTCTAGAGCTAACTTCTCCTCCTCCTTAGGAGCAACCTGATCCTCTACCACCTACTACTCTTCTTACCCCCAGTCCTCTATCCAGGCCCACACTCGATGTCCCTCAGGATCCTCCCCTGAATCTACCTCATCTTGGTATCGGTCTAAGCTACCATCGCCCTGCCATAGATGTGTGACCCACCACTGAGTGTAGCCCTCTATGACCCCACCATCTGCAATACCAACATCGACTGCTAGAGGGTCATCATCCTTCGTGACTGTTATAACTCGGGGTAGCGGAATATCCCTCTCTATGGTGATTTACCTATACAAAATAGGCACTAAAGGTGCATCCTACTGTAAGCCATACTATCAAAGCACTCGAGAATAGTGAAAGAACTCCCTGATATCATCCTTATCGCTGATAACCCATCGGTTGCACCTAGTCCTGACTGTAAACTTGTCTACCTCTACCTAGGTGGGGCAATCATGGTAGGGCCTCCAGATGATGTCCTTAGCCTGTAGGCTACTCAGAGATGCTGTATAATGGGAGAGCTCTCCTACAAAGAACCTTCTAGAGTTACTATATTCATAACTACTACTATTACCTCATTTGATAATTAGTATGTTTTTTACACCTGGGTAGATACTATAGTAATTTCATTTTTATCTTAGTAAGTTAGGTTATTACTTTAGTTTATTACGTCATTTTATAAAGCATGAAAATATTTATTGTTAAGAATATTTTATGGTTGGTATGTTAGCTTCGTTAGCACCATATTGGTTAGTGGTTAGCTATGTAGTAGAGAATTTGGTTTACGTTGTTGGCTTCCTTCATGGTAGTAATACGTTGGCTATTATTAGCCTATCGCATTGTATATAAACCATTGCACTATTAATATATTTATTTAATGCTTATGTTTACTTTCATGGTATCAAGGTAGGCATTTATAGAACTTACTCCGATTCACTCTACTTGGTGCTAAGATGAGATCCAGGTTCCACCTATTAGTGGACAAGACCTGAACAACGGTCCACTTGGCATTGATATGAGATCCAAGTTCCACCTATTGGTGTACAAGACCTGAACAATGCTGAGATCTAGGTTCCACCCATTGGTGGTGGACAAAACTTGGACATTGGAAAGTGGACCTATGGTTTTGTATGGACCCATGGATCCCACAGTGAGAAACCCAATCAAGCCCAGCCTATATAAGGCTTAGCTCAAGCCATGACTTGACTAGGGGGGCACGCATGACAATAGGTGGATGAAGCTCTAATCTATGGACCTACCTAGTAGATGGACTGCTAGTGACCTGCACATGAGGACATCGACTGACTCCTAAAAACCTTAACGTGAGAGAAACAACTATCATTAGGACCTGAACTACTATCATGGCCTAGGAGGGGACCTGGACTAACATAAGATGAGCTCACCAGCCACTAAGGACGAAGCTAGCTAATGTGACCCAACTATGTGGACTATCAGGACATAGGTGGGGGTATAATGGACAACTAATGCAGTGAATGTGGTAGTCATCTAAGAGCGGGAGGGAACCTAAGTTATAGAATGGTGGTGGCCAAAAAAAGGTCTTACGTGGGTCTCATCCACCATAAGGTGGACAACAAGGTAATAGAGTCATTTTCATTTTAAATATCTTCTTGTTCAACAACATCCCGCATGTGGGACAATTCCTCACATTGTACAAAGGTAATACACAGCAGATAAGAAATCATTCACACGAAGAAGCGATGTTGTTGGTTGATTTACATAGAGATAAAATAGTCTAGAAGCGTTCTTCGGTGAGCTTTGCAAAATTAGAAATTAGTGTTGCACAGATAAAAACAAAAAAAACAAAAGTGATGGTAAATTTAAATTAAACATTAATTCTAAGGTTTTCTACCTCAACCAATCACTGCCGTTGTAGTTCCAACCAATGGAGATAGGCCATGTTTTGGTTGTTTTACTAGGTACGCAAGGAGGGAAATAAAATGTTGGTTGTGCCCTTCAATTCCTGTCCAGTGTAGTAGCCGGGACGGTAGGGCCAATATCGTTGAGTTGCTAGGCACAAGTTTGTGCGGTCGAACCCCGTGCACCATAGTGACATAGTTTATTTTTTGGTTTTTTTAGCATGACTAAGAAAATTAAAATGAAGCGACGCTTTCTTGCTTCCCAATGGAGCACAACAGCCCAACGATGAGTTCGAGCACATTTCTATGCGTGAGGTACAAAGATCAAATCCCACACCAAATTTTTTGATGCATATTGAGTTTATTTTTTATTTGCATTTTTTTTAATAATATTTCTTTTAAAATTAAATAAATTTTATAATTATATTTTTTTAAATTTGATTTTATTTATAAAATTAAATTAAAAAAACTATATAATTATAAAAATTTCAATTTAATGTAATTGAAATATATTTAATAATGCACTCTAAACCTTTATGTTGTCAATTTAAACAAAAAAGATCATTTTTTTTGCAAAATCAAACCAAAATAGTAAATTTTATTTTCTCAACAAGAGGGATATAACACAAAAAAATTGCACATTTTTTTGCAAAATCTATGAGCCGCCACTCACAAGCTCATGATGAGAAAAGATTGAAGACCTTGGATCCACTAATACCAAGTTGTGTGTCAACTGGTTTAGGAAAGCCTTTCAAATGTGGGTAGTGTGTCGACTTGACTTGAAAGGAGTGCTACTTTGTTAATTTTGCAAATCAAAGGGGGGAAGACAAGAAATTGTATTTCTTTGCAAAATTGTAACACAAAGTGAGGAGCACTTAAAAATAAAAACTTGTTAATTTTGCAAACACAAAAATGAAAGGCAATTGTTTTATGCCACATTCTTTGCAAAATTTAAAACAAGAGGAGACAATTGAATATCAAATTTTTGCACAACACAAATCAAAACTTTGTTGCAAAAATTAATAATAAAGGTGCATTTTTTATTTTACTTGACACCTTTATTACAAATTGACAAATTAGGTGCATTTTCGGTTGCATCTGACACCTAAGTGATAATAATTTTGTGGGCACTCTTTGATTGATTATTGCATTTAATTTATTATTATTTGCAATTATTAATCCTAAAAATCAAGAGCACTCAAAACCCCAAAATTTCACAATAAATTATGTAATTAATTTGCACAAGTAAAAGCTAATTTTTCTTGATATTCTCTCCTAAATCAAAAACCCTAATTCACTCTTATTTTTTTGTCTCAAATTCCTCAAACCGATTATCCCTCTTTAGGAGGATTTTCAGGTAGGTGTTATTAAATATATTTTTGAGTGAATTATCTTTTGGTACTCTTTTAGGGTATATCAAAAGAAAGAACAAGTTTTTGCAAAATAAAGAACCTTGAAAGTAGCAATCTTTTGCGCTAAGGGGGGATAATTCCTTCCTTCCTTAAAAAACAATTTTTTGACAAGAGGGAGATAAAACTTGTAAAGGCAATCAGAAAAACAAAAGTCATAAAAATTATATCTTTTATTTTTAGGCTTCATAATAGCAACCATGCTTGAAGTACTTGCAATAAGAAAGGATTATTTGGTAAACATTTTTCATAAAATTGCCTAGGAGGCAAAGTTTTGCACAAATTGTAAAAAGGACAACCATGATACTGTAGCACCCTAAAATTGGCGCAGTTAAAATTACAATAATTACATTCACCTTAGTAAATAATTTAAAAATCAAATTTAACCTCCCAAACCGCCCGTTAACCGTCGGGTATTCCGTTTCCCCCTTTTTCGTGCCAATTTTAGAGGTTGTTTTGACCGTTTGACGATATCGTCGCCGATCAGACGATATCGCCTCGGATTTGACGATTTCGTCTAGACTAGGACGTCCGGACGATCTTGTCGCAAAACTAAATTTGCATAGTTGGAATCTGTTCCAACGGGTCTCCAATCTAGGCAGAAGCGTGTCTGCGTCGTTGGGACCCTCCCCCGTTGGAGATCTCCCAAATTGGGATGATCTCCAACCTCCCAACAACTCCCCCTAAGCCTATTTAACTTCTAGGATTTTCCCTCCCCAACCCCTCGGCTGAATTTATCTGCAAACTGATTCCCTCTGCGTCAACACATCCTAATTTTGCTTTTGCACTAGTCCCATAGCCATTTTGTTGCAGGTACATCACTGGTTTTCAGCCGGAGCCAACACCCATCGTCGTCGACGAACCTATTCAAATCGGAGGCGATCCTGTCGAATTCGAGGCGATTTCGTAGCGATGCGAGACGATCTCGATTGCAGTCTACATCGAGGCAATCGGTGCCTGGAAGTTTGCTCTTCTTAACTCTTTCTCCGTCTTTTTATTCTGCAAATTAGACTATTTATTTAGTGTTTATGCTATTTTGCATTTGGTGTTCACCCATTTAGCTTAGAATGCATGTTAAGTTCATGATTTGCCATTAAAGTACAGTAATTTGCATTAATTTATGTTCTTAAATATTGTTCAGTATTCATATTGCTATTTGGTGTAATTTGCCTCTGTTAGCACAATAGAATTTCTTGTATTTTGCATCTATTTTCTGTCTTGCAGGTCTCTGACGAATTCGTCTGATGAATTCGTCAGATCTCGGACGAATCTGTCAGTCTCAGATGATTCTGTCAAATTGCAGATGATCCTGTCAGATTGCAGGCGATTCTGTAGAATTCTCGACGATCCAGACTGCTTCAAACGTCAGAATCTTCTTCAGACATCCGGATCAGGTATTTTTCATTGGCATTCTGTAAAATTCTCTGTTTTCTGCTTTCAAATCTGTCTGCTGTATTCATGGAACTTGCATTTTCATATAGTTTAATTTAGTTTCATTCGGCCAAACCTAGGATGAATGTTTAAGGTTAAAACGAACTCATTAAACACATTCCAAAAACCTAGGCGTGGAAACTGCCATTAAATGTTTCTTGGTGAACCCACCATCCATCGAAAAATCACCAAAATACACCTCCCTTGAGAGGCGGGACCTTCGCAAAGTCCTCTCGTCCGAGGTACCGCATCATCCTTTTCCCATCCTCCTTCCGGGCGCGGATCCTATAGCCTGAAGGTAGGGATGCGAAAAATTTGGAGCGATACATTTTGGTGAACCCGACGTGAATGCATCATAACCTTTTGAAAACAAAAACAAAAAAACAAAAATATATATATGTATACAAGAAAAACAAAAAAAAAATCATCATTTCAAGTTTGTATGTTTTAGATTCAATTCTAAATAGTAGATGCTAAATATTACTTTTAGAAGTACTAAAGAAACCATGAGTTTTTACTCAAATCAATATGAGCCCATTAGTAATGTTGGAAGAATTCAGCCAAATACATTTGTTGATTATGATCAACCTCATCCCTATTCAACACCACCTCCATCACACTCTTCTTATTTTTCATCCATAACCCAACAAAACAATCCCTTTGCCAATCCTCTTCATAACGATATTATCTATTCTCCCATATATCCATATTATGTCTATCAATCCACATATAATCCTCCTCCACCTTTTCAATACTCTTCTTTCAATACAACACATCCATTTCAACAAGAAAATACTTATTCTTCCAATCCTACCATGCACTCACCTCCTACATCGCAATCTTCCTATCATCATTCTACCCATAATAAAGAAAGTAGAGGTGAGAAACCATTAGGTCCTTTTATGACAAAATTCCTAAGGCATTTATCAAAAACCTCTCAAAAACCTTCATCACGTAAATTTACTAAGCTCAATCAACCAATGGATATAATTCTCAAGTATTTACTTGACACAAATAAGATTGAACTCCCTTCCATAAGACAACCTTGATACCACATCGATTGGTTTAAACCTGAGCTACATTGTGAATATCATAGAGTAGATGGACATATGACACAAAATTGTAAAGATTTAAGATGTGCAATTCAAGATTTGATTGATAAGGATCTTTTTAATATAAAGGAATTACAATCTACAACCGATTATAAATCTCCAGTAAACAATCAAACTCCTACACAACAAATACCAATAATCAATCAAGACATGGGGATCTCCCAAGAACCCCTATTCAATTATCAACAACAAGAAACCAATCAAATATTGCATGTTAATGTGTCCCATCATGATGATATTATTAATATTGTAACAAAAACTACAAATGAGCAACCTCAAGTTCAATCAACTCAATCTGATATTCAAGATATGGATTCCTCATTTGACCAACCTTCAAAACTATCTTTGGCTCTAGAGAATGATCCAAAATGGAATGTAAGCATAGAAAGCTCATCTTTAGAATCAAAATCTCAATCTGAAATCCACTTTGATAACCAACAACAAGTGATTAATCCTCAAGCAAAGATATCCCTTTTAGAAGTATTACAAATTTCTCACAAGGAAATTTTGTTCAAAATACCTAGCCAACAATTTGTTCCTCATCATATTTTCTCTAAGAACATAATTAATGGTGTAAACCCTCTTGAGGTTAACCATATTTCATTCTATGATGAGGATATTCCTTCCTCTACTCCACAAGAAGACTCCTATCTTTACATTATCAGATCTAGTAAAGAAACACTTGTTAGAACTATCATGGTAGATAATGACTCCTCTCTTAATTTATGCACTTATCAATTATTCCAAAAACTCAAAACAAAGGAAGAAGATCTTAATGAATCAAATGTTATTATAAAATCTTTTAACAATGAAATTCAAGAAGCTCAAGGTACTATAATTCTTCCCCTTAATATTGGATCCAAGATCCTGGATATTTTATTCTATGTAGGATATTGTCCTTCACCTTACAACCTACTTCTCCGAAGTCCTTGGATTCATACGATGAGGGTTTTCCCTTCCACTCTTCACCAATGTTTGAAGTTTGAAATTACAAATAAAATTGTTACCATACATGGTGACCCAACACCATTTGAAGAATATTTAACGATTGAAACATCAAGTTCTATACATTCTCTATTGTCACAATTATCTTCTATCCATCACTTTTCTTTATCCATATATGATCATCTTTGTTTACCAAATAACATCCATGCATATCTTTCACATATACTTTCTCCATCTTATCAAGACTTGGAATATAATAATAAGAATGAAGAACTTTCTTATCCTTCTGACATTTTATTTTGTAACATGATCAATTTTACACATATAAAAGTCAAATATTTTTCTACATTATTCTACATTATAACAAAGCTTTTGTTATCACTACCTTTTATTCATCACCTTTTGTTCTTACCTTCACCTCAACCAGATTATCCTTCAAAACCTCCTTTGATTTTGAAGCAACCTTAGACATGCTATACTCAAATAACCTTGTATAGTGTATATAGATCATCTTGTATATACCACCAATTTCAATTCATAAATTAAAATCAAAATACAAAAAAAAATCAAAATCCTCAAAATCTTCAAAAAAATACAAATGCAACTAAGGACCTTAAAGGTAAATTTGAGCCCAACTGGCTCGGACCATACATCATTACTGCTAAATTTGAATCAGGAGCATATAAATTATCTACCTTAGATGGTAAAGAACTTAAAGAACCCATGAATATTTTGCATCTTAAACGTTACTATGCATAAATTTGGTCATTTCATCCATGTATATATTTGTTCAAAATTACTATCTTGTATTTCTTTCAATTTATTCAAAAACACCCAAAAACATTCATAAATCTCCAAAAATCTTCAAAAACTATCTATTGCATTTATTTAAAGCACTTGTTAAATTGTTTGCTCAAAAACTAAAATCAAAATAAAAATCTAAAAACAGCTATATGCTTGACTCTTTCGAAACCAAAACAATATACAGAAGAAAGAGAGAGTCAACATTCTCAAAACTTCTCAAAAGTGTTTATATATATTTTCTTACAATTATTGCAGTTATATGTTTCAACTTATTTTGGATAAATTAGCATTTATTTGGCATCCCTCACTAGCACACTCACAACAATAAATATCTTGATTTTATCTGGCATGATTACTAATCTCTCTTATATCAAAGTCCACAAAATTCAATTAAATAAAGTTTGAGCATAGAGAATTGATCTTGTTATTTACTTAAACCAAGCACATCTTTTCACAATAAAATGATTATATTTGTAATTTCCATGTTTTGCTACATAGTAGAACTGATTTCTTGAGTGAAAAGTTTCCCCTGCTATCCTATCATGCACATGGTCTAGAATCTTTGAGAATTGGCAAAAGGACAAGCTCACCCCTACCCAGAATAAAAATCCCTTGCTCTACAGCTAATCTGAGCAAGTATCCCTAGCAAAGAAAAAGAAAAAGAAAACAAAAAATTCAAGAAAAAAGAGAAAAGAAAAATGTTCTTTTATATCATTATAGCAATGTTCCAAGCATTATCAAGCAAAAGAAATACAAAAGAAAAATATGCAAAGTTCAAAAGAAAGCAAGAAAGCAATAAAATCCCTTTCCCTACCCTTTGAAAAGAAAAGAAGGGTTGATGAGCTTGAATCCCTGGAATTCTCAATTATTCGAAAACCGTGAGGTAAGCCCCATAACAGGTGGTTTGTGCCCAACCTGCTTGGCCTTGGGTAACTCCTAGCGTGGCGATATGTCTGTCACATTAGCGACCTTCTTTTGTATAGACCTATGTCTGCTTATGGATTAGCTAGCTCTTGATAATCCGATCTACATAGTGGTCTAATATGGTTATATGCATCTACATCATGGTTAATGAACACTTATTTGGTTTCTTCAAATCACTTGTATCATAGTATCTTGCTCAAATCTGGTAAATGAACAATGCAATTGCACACACATTTGTATTTGAGAGATTTTGTCTATCATTATGATAAATCAAGATCGGAAATGAATTCACATATGCACATAGGGATTCCTTATAAATCTAACTTTTGTCTTCAAAGTACTTTGAAATATTATTTTTGCAACTTGTTTGGGAATAAATCAAGTACAGTTGTTTACACAAAGACAACTATATCATAGAAAAATCAAAAATTTCTTTCAAAAACATATCATGTATATCGTGTCGACTTTCGCGACGATGGTATAGTTCCACAACCAAAATTGGAATTGTATGCCTAGCGCAAGTCCTCATTTTCATATTTTCCTGTTCATCAAACATCAATCATGCAATAAAAATAACCTTTTTTGGATTTTTCGCGATGACGGTATAAGTCTATACCTACATATTCTATGCCTAGCGCAAACCATTGTAACAATTTTTATTCCCCATTTCTTAAAAATCATGAAAACCATATGACTTAAATTAATTATGTTACACAAATTATGCTTTTCAACAACAAACACATTTTCATATCATTATGTCAACCTTTAAATTTTGCAATGATGGTATAATTCCTAGGGAATTATCCAAAAATTTTATCACACTTAGGAATTTATGCCTAGCAAAAATCATTTTTAACATTATTTCATGTACAAATATTTTTCATGAAAATCTGAAAACAAATCATTATCATCACCATCATTTTTCATCATTGCACCAAAGTCTTAAGACAGTCTCTTAAGCACTCTTTTACTTTTTGCAATATTTCTATACTGGGATTAGCTTGACGACCGAGTGAGCAGCGACTCCATGAAATGGTCTATAATAGCGACAATGTCCTTTGAAATTATTGTTAGAAGTCTCTTTTTATTTTTATTTTTATCACATTTCATTACAAACAACCAATTTGTTACATCAGATTATTTCATTTCAAATATTACAAGCATGACATTCCAATTATAATATATCCACCGACATAATCACATGAAATCAATCAATCAAACATAAAAACATCATAAGCATCACATAAGACAAGTCATATGATCAAAAATAGCTCATCTATTTTTCTTAATTTTATTCAACAATAATTTTTTGCTTTTTCGCGTTTTTACCTCAAACGTTCGATTTGGGTAAAAACACGGAGGGGGCACCATAGTAAGCTGTCGTACGATTCGACCAAGAATCGTCGCCTAAAAATGGGTATAATTTTTTGCTTTCTCGTAGATCGAGAAGAACTCATCTTTAACGCATTTTCTTCGGAAAATTCGCTAAAGAGGGGGCAAAATGTAGCACCCTAAAATTGGCGCAGTTAAAATTACAATAATTACATTCACCTTAGTAAATAATTTAAAAATCAAATTTAACCTCCCAAACTTCCCGTTAACCGTCGGGTATTCCGTTTCCCCCTTTTTCGTGCCAATTTTAGAGGTTGTTTTGACCGTTTGACGATATCGTCGCCGATCAGGCGATATCGCCCCAGATTTGACGATTTCGTCTGGACTAGGACGTCCGAGACGATCTTGTCGCAAAACTAAATTTGCATAGTTGGAATCTGTTCCAACGGGTCTCCAATCCGGGCAGAAGCGTGTCTGCACCGTTGGGACCCTCCCCCGTTGGAGATCTCCCAAATTGGGATGATCTCCAACCTCCCAACAACTCCCCCTAAGCCTATTTAACTTCTAGGATTTTCCCTCCCCAACCCCTGGCTGAATTTATCTGCAAACTGATTCCCTCTGCGTCAACACATCCTAATTTTGCTTTTGCACTAGTCCCATAGCCATTTTGTTGCAGGTACATCACTGGTTTTCAGCCGGAGCCAGCACCCATCGTCGCCGACGAACCTGTTCAAATCGGAGGCGATCCTGTCGAATTCGAGGCGATTTCATACTGATGCGAGACGATCTCGACTACAGTCTACATCGAGGCAATCAGTGCCTGAAGTTTGCTCTTCTTAACTCTTTCTCCATCTTTTTATTCTGCAAATTAGACTATTTATTTAGTGTTTATGCTATTTTGCATTTGGTGTTCACCCATTTAGCTTAGAATGCATGTTAAGTTCATGATTTGCCATTAAAGTATAGTAATTTGCATTAATTTCTGTTCTTAAATATTGTTCAGTATTCATATTGCTATTTGGTGTAATTTGCCTCTGTTAGCACAATAGAATTTCTTGTATTTTGCATCTGTTTTCTGTCTTGCAGGTCTCTGACGAATTCGTCTGATGAATTCGTCAGATCTCGGATGAATCTGTCAGTCTCAGACGATTCTGTCAAATTGCAGACGATCCTGTCAGATTGCAGGCGATTCTGTAGAATTCTCGACGATCCAGACTGCTTCAAACGTCAGAATCTTCTTCAGACATCCGGATCAGGTATTTTTCATTGGCATTCTGTAAAATTCTCTATTTTTTGCTTTCAAATCTGTCTGTTGTATTCATGGAACTTGCATTTTCATATAGTTTAATTTAGTTTCATTCGGCCAAACCTAGGATGAATGTTTAAGGTTAAAACGAACTCATTAAACACATTCCAAAAACCTAGGCATGGAAACTGCCATTAAATGTTTCCTGGTGAACCCACCATCCATCGAAAAATCACCAAAATACACCTCCCTTGAGAGGCGGGACCTTCGCAAAGTCCTCTCGTCCGAGGTACCGCATCATCCTTTTCCCATCCTCCTTTCGGGCGCGGATCCTATAGCCTGAAGGTAGGGATGCGAAAAATTTGGAGCGATACAAACACCAATTAGTGTTGGTTTCAAAATAAGCACAACTAAAATGGCAAAGGCACATCACAGAGGTCATGTTGCTAGTGAAGTATCTAATTTCAATTTTGATTTTGGTTAAGAAAGAGCACACAAAGTGCTCATGGCTTAAAAAACATTGTAAAGGAAAAAATTTTTGTCACCCTAGGTAAGCACCTTTCCAAAACCTCTTCTTAGACTTCATAAATAGAATAAGTTTTTGTTTGAAGTACTTGCAATAAAGGGGTTATTGTACCTCTTTTTAGGCTTCATAAATAGCAAACTATTTTTGTTTGAAGTACTTATAATAAAAGGGGGGGATTTTTGGGTGTAAAATTTGCTAGGAGGTAATCTTTGTAAAAGCCTTAAAAATATTCATGAGTTGCATATCTTTTGCAATTAAGGAGGATAAAAATTTCTTTCTTACCTCACACAATTTTTTCTAAAAATGGAGGATGACTTATAAGGGTGCATTTTTGGTAGTGATCGACACCTTAGTCACACATATTGCAGAAATTCCATTACAACATGTTTTTTTGCAACAAGGGGAGAAACTTATAAGGGTGCATTTTTGGTAGCGACTAACACCTTAGCTACCTTATCAAAAATTTTGAAAAATTATATTATAACCAAATGAACCTCGTATATAGTGATCTACTATAGTACACCTAGCGATTGTAGTGGTTGGTTATCCATGCAATCCAATTGTATGACAAGATTACAATAAGAACATTCATTGATGTGAAGACAAAGTGAGGAATGACCCACTTTTTTCTTAGAGCAACCAAAGCCTGAGCTAGAGCAAGAGCCAATATATCAACATATTTTTCACTGTATTGGGACAGTTATAAACATTACCCAAATAATGTAATAAGGGGGGATGTTAGAGTTACTATGTTAGTAACTACTTGTTGAGTGGTATTTTCACCCGATTGTGAAAACACATCCTCCGATAGGATTTGGGTTATAAATCCTCTCTTGCAAAGAAATCAAACAAATGACTTCTCCAAGGTCTCCGCTATATTAGCATTTTACATCTGTGTATTAATAATCTCAAATAAAGATATTCAATTAAAATGTTTGGAACACCTTAGTGGTTGCAAGTAATCGAAAACAAGGGGCAATGTTGGTTTATTTTACTCGTGAAACTTTAATGATTTTTTATTGAACCCGAATAAAGCAAATGTGATTTGATCTTCATATGACCACGCTGTAACTTCAAAATGGAAATTGATGAAATGTCATAAAATATAAATCCTTCAATGAAATTGGAATTTTCATGAAGGGAATATCATCATCTGCTCATGAATGAAAAACAAAACTGAAAAATGAAATTCTGGCCCTGAAATGGAAATATTCTATTTTCAGATTTTGGAATTTTAGTTTTTTAGTTTTTTTATTTTATTTTAATGCCTGTAAAAATAAAGTGCAAAAAAAAATGAAAATAAAATGTGAAAGAAAAATAAAAAGTGCATTCAGTATGATGCTATCCTATTTTGACAAAACCGAAGCTAATGAGGTTTTCTGCATACAACCTAACCTATTGAACCCGCAAAACACGCACAATCCAGGTAAGTTAGGTGCTGGTTTCGGGGTTTAACTATGAATTTTCAGATTTAGACATTCGCATGAAGCAACCAAGAGAACTTGCATTAAACTTCACCTATAAGCCTAGAAATGTGAAAAGGGGAAAGATAAACATTCAATCCTGCATGCAGAAAATAACTCCTTCTTTCTTGCCAATGAGGTGCAACTCTCTGAATTTTCTATATTAAAAATTGGTCATTATACAACAATAGAATCTCTGGTTTCCCAAACCTAGTCTATGGAAGAAAACAACCTCAAAGCAAGCCTAGAATGGCCCTCTAGCCTTCAGCACTGCAACTCTGCTTACAACAATTTCCTACCCAGTCCAATGTAAAGGAAATATCCAGACAAAGTGGAAGAAAAACACCACAAAAGCAGGCCTAGAATGGCTTATTGCCCTTGGCTCTGCAACACTGCTCGTAGTGGTTTTTCGACCCTTGTACCAATCTGTGCTTCTGCTTTTATACTTTTTGGCAATGCTCTCTGTTTCGCCCTGTGACGCTTCGCTTCATCTCCCAGATCGCTTCGTTTCACCTTCCCCGCCTTTTCGTTGTTTTTGACTTTATGTTTGACATCGAGACGCTTGATCTTCTCTGGTGACCTGTAACGCTTCTGGAGCCCTTACACCTTTATGCCATGTGTTCCACGCTTTTCTGCATGTTCCGTAACGGCCCCTTGTAAATCGTGACCAAAAATAGCATGTCGCGATATCGCGACATTTTTATGTATGCAGCTTAGCTTTTCTTCTTTCATCGCGAAAATGAGACATGTCGCGATATCGCGACATTTTCCTGTCAACAACCTTGTCCGCCTTCATGCACCGCAAAAATGAGACATGTCACGAAATCGTGACATTTTTATGTCAACAGCCGAGCAAATGCAACCTATCGCGAAATTGCAACGTTTTTCTCTTTCGAGTTGTGCAGATGCAACCTATCGTGAAATCGTGACGTTTTTCTCTTTTCGCTGTGTTTTTCTTTACTGGTCGCGAAAACGCGACATGTCACGAAATCGTGACACTTTTTCATTCTGTTCACTTTGGCATCTTTCTGTCACGAAATCGTGATGCCTTTTCATTCCTTTCACTTTGGCAGCTTTTTGTCGTGAAATCGTGACGCCTTTCATCTTCGTACCCCTTGGCTGCTTCCTGTCGCGAAATCATGACGCTTTTCATCTTCGTACCCCTTGGCTGCTTTCTGTCGCGAAATCGCGACATCTTTTCATTTGGCATGTCTTGCTGCTTCAGGTCACGAAAATGCGACATGTCACGATATCGCGACAACTTTAGTGCCTTGCCCTGTTTGACTGGTTTGACCACGATTTTGTGACATGTCGCGATTTCACGACAATTTTCCATTCTGCCTTTCTCTCTCTTCTATGACCCGCGATTTCACAACACGTCGCGATATCGCGACATTTTCTCTTCATGATGCATTCTGCTGCTCTTAGCCACGAAAACGTGACATGTCGTGAAATTGCGACAACTTTTCATTTTTGGCCGCGACGGAGCAACATGTCGCGATATCGCGACAACTTTTCATTTCCGGTCGTGACGGAGCAACATGTCGTGAAATCGCGACAACTTTTCATTTTTGGCCGCGAAAGAGCAACATGTCGCGATATCGTGACAACTTTTCATTTTCGGTCGCGACGGAGCAACATGTCGCGATATCGCGACAACTTTTCATTTTCGGCCGCGACGGAGCAACATGTCGTGATATCGCGACAAATTTTCATTTTCGGTCGCGATGGAGCAACATGTCGCGATATCGCGACACTTTTTTTTTCTTGCTATATTTTGCTCTTCCTTTGATTTTTTAGCATCTAGGCCACTGTGGTCTTCTTTGAAAGCATGCAAAAAAGGTGGGTCCCCAATTTTGGGGTGTGTTGTGGATCAGCCACAACAAATGGCGACTCTATTGTCAAATGCTCCTAAGCATTTTGGTGAGAACCCAACCTGAAATATAGAAGCTTAGATACAAGCATCAACACATAAAACATGGATATCATAACTAAAAATGCCGATAGATCGGAAATACATGAAACATCGGAATCATTAAGTATCAACTCGATGTGTGCAATGTGTTTCATTCCCTATCGTTTGAAATTGATCAACATTTTATCATCAGTTTTACATGAATGCATATGTGAGATTACAAGGCTATGAATAATTTGTGCAGGATTTAATGCATGATGAAGATGCTAAAGATATAACAACCTGCATTGCAAAGGCTCAACCCTTCTAATATCATGAACAAACATATTAAAGTTGTCAAACCCTCTTAGGACCAAATATATGTCTACTAAATTAATTTACTAGATCCCAAAGTTGGTTATGTGTCACTACCATCTTGAACCCATGTGCAAGTGTAAGTGAAATCAGAACTTTGGGGAATAGGATTCCCAACCTAAGCGAGATGGGAATTTAACCCTATCCTTACTATTCTCGATTTGGAGTTCATTACCTCATCTTGAACAAAATAATTTAACTTGTTATGGATGAAATGGTCAGGCTAGTCTATCCATATGAGCAATCAGTGGTCTTGTTTTTAGACAAGACATGTTGCCACGCATGAGCATACTTAACCCCATAATCCATGACTTGGCTTCATTCATTCTCTTTCTCTTTTTTTTTTTTTACTTCTTGGATCTTTGGGATGACTACCCATCCTTGCTAGGGACATGTAGTACGATCCCTCCAATCCAATATTAAGATGAAAATGGAAAATATTTTTATTTCTTGGACCTTTGGGATGACTACCCATCCTTGCTAGGGACATGTAGTACGATCCTTCCAATCCAAGATGAAAGATGAAAAATATTAATAATTTTTTTTTTGTTTCTAGGACTTTTGGGATGACTACCCATCCTTTGTAGAGGACATGTAGTACGATCCTTCCCATCCAAGTTTTATGATTTAATGAATGATGGAAGCTTTGGGGAATCGGATTCTCAACCTAGGCGAGATGAGAATTATGCCCTATCCTTACTACTCCATGTGGGTCAAATCAGAGCTTTGGGGAGTTGGATCCTCAACCTAAGTACGATGAGGATTTAATCCTATCCTTACTACTCTGGTTTTAGACTTTAAGCTTGATGGAAGTGGTAAAAATCACTTTTTCAAGGATTATGTTGCATGATAGGACAAACATGAAATATTCTTTTCACCTCACCTTTTCATCCAAGTATGGTTTTGACCATTTTGCTCAAGATTCTTTTAATGTGCATGGAATGTGCTTGGTTCAAGATAGTTTGGGCAGTAGTTCCCAACCTTAGGATCCTTTTAATATATGTTATGTAATAATCCTAAGAGGACTCGACACCTTCTCAATGATTGCACATGAAATGAAAATGTAACTTGAGATGACATGTATATGCAATGTGGAATGTGACATGAGATATGAATGCACTGCTTCTTTTGAAATGTGGATGGAATATATCATCTACTTTACCATAATGTGTAAAACTGACAACTTTATGCATCACAAGATTCAAACGATATTACTTAAGATGTTTGTGTTACTTGTGGAGCTTTCTACAACACAATTCCAATGTTTCATATTCTCCTGATTTTAGGCATAAGTTGACATCTCAAAAAACAATTTTTTTTTTTCATAAACAAACCAAAATTGTCCAAAGGACCAACACACAACTTAAATCCAAATCCAAATAGCAATTCCTAAAAGGAAACTTGAAAACACAAACCAAAACCAAAAATCAAAACCTATATACAAATGTACAATATAATACAAGATGATGCAAAGCTTGGATTATCACTTTCCTGGATCCCAAACATGGTTAGAACATTTCAACAAAAATATAACATGATATGCATGCCAAATGTTGTGGGAATCCAACAAAAACAAGACTAGACCAAACAATGCAACCCACTTCAACTTTCCTCTCTCACCCCACCAATTAAATTTAGTTCCATTAGTATTCTCATAGGTGAGATTCAAGTTTTCAAATTGATTAGACAATGATTGATTTTCAATTCTTTCTTGTCTATTATTTAAGGTATAAACCTCATAATTCCATTCATGATTTAGAATTAGGCTCTCTTTATCCAAAATGAGACTTTGTAAGCAAGAGCCTATTTCTAAAAATTTTAAAGCCAAATCATTTTCCAAATTTGTAGGCCAATCAAATTTGTGTAATAGTTTGCAAGCATCTAGGATATTTACTAAATTAGGATCATTAACAGTTTTTACCCTAGATTCAATTAGCAATTGTTGATGAATTTGATTTAACAATTCAAGTGCATCAACTTCTTTTCCATTCATTAAAACAATATTATCAAAGGTGTGATTAGAAATCATACCCTGTTTTTCATTCACCTTTAATGACATTTCATCATAAACATCAATCCAATTCAAAATATGGTCATGCAAATTTTCACCTAAATCTTGGATGTTTGAACACAAAAGGTTAGACTCTACCCTTTGAACATCTTTATTTACCAAAATTTGATGGGGATTTGTAATTCCCTCTTTTACCTCATGGTCTTCATACTCTTCATTGATTACTTGTTTATCAAACATACCAAAATTGGGCACCCAATTGAAAACATGCCCATCCTTTTCAACCCTCAAATGTTTTTGGTCAAAGTGTATGTCCCATGACTCATCTTGATGATCCTTCATTTGAGTTGTTTCCAATTGATCAATCTCTTTGTCATTTGGTTCTAATTCTTTGTTCACTATCCATGGTATCTCCTCATGTGAGCTAGAAATTTCAATATCTTGCATATCAAGTGCAATATGGGTTTCATCTATAGGAGTGTGAGAAAAGAATGCATCATCATATCTCCCCCAACCATTGTAAAAATCGTCATCCGGATCCATGGAATGAAATTCCATGATGTTTGTGGCATGATCTTTTGATTCATTCATAAATTCCTTTTCTTCTTTGTCCTTGGCAATAGAATCATTATAATATTTCAAAATTTGATGAGACTTGAAACCCTCTACCAAAACATCCTCAAATTGTACAGGAGTCGTAATATCTTCCTTTGAGTAGGCGATTATGTCATCCTACATATCAATTGGCACACAAGTTTCATTAGCAGTTTTGGAGTGAGTGTAGTCTTCCCACTTCTTCCAAGCATTGTAATAATCATCTTCCAAAATCAAGTGGTGATGCTCAACTACTTCTTCAACATCTTCCAATTCATCAATGTGTTTCTCATCAAATTCATCTTCACCTTCCTTAGATGGTTCAATTATTTCCAAAAGTGGGTTATTTCTTGAATTCAAATTTATAAGACTATCATCGTCCAAATTAGTAACCCATGATTCAATTTTATCATAATTTGGAGGGTGAAGAATTTCTTGATAGTTAATTTTACACATCTCATCAATAGTATCTTCCAAGAACAAGTGGTGAAATTCTATCATATCTTCAAATTTATTTATTGATTTTCTTTCCATTTCACTTTCAACCACTTCATTCAATTCTATGGTGGGTTCCAGTCCTATCACATATATCAAACATTGTTGAATTTAGAACCCCTTCATCCGGATAATCGTGTATCTCTATGAATGAGATCATTTCTGCATAATCCTCACTAGCGGATGTTGGCTTAGCAATTTGCACCTCCCCTTGGACTACATCTAAGGTGGTTGTAAAATTTGGATATTCAAATTCATCCCCTTGATCATTTACCTTAGATATCATTGGAGTGGAGGGTGCTATATTTGATGGTTGGTGTAGGTTGGCATCAAGATCTTTAGAAGGACAATCTCTCATGTGAACATGTTGTGCCTTTTCTTCTTCAAGACCTTGTCGTTCTATCTCTTCTAATATTTCATGGATTTTCTCTAGAGACAAGCCACCCAGTTTTTCCTCAATGAGAGAAGAAAGTGTGGGGTGTATGGCTCCTAGGTATACTTCCATGGCTTCCTCTTCTAATGTGTTAAAATTTTCCCACATTTGGGAGTGCAACTCACGAAATCTCCCATTGAATTGACTCAAGGATTCATTAGGCTCCTTACATATGGAGATAAACTGATTTTTCAAGATTTCTAAGTCAACCTGATTACCAAAATGATAAAGATAGGTTGCTTCTAGTTGTATCCAAGAAGTCCTAACCTCCATGGGTAGTTGGCTATACCAAAAGAATGGTTTATCATCCAAAATGTATGCAAATAACTTACAAGCTACCTCCTCATAGAAGACCTGGAATTGACATAATGTATTCTTGTAGACATGTAGTTTTTGCAAGTATCCTAGTGACACCTCTTGATTAAAACATCGTAAAAACTCCAATAACATTTTAGGAATATGATAGGGTATCACATGTATAGACAAACCCTTATAATGATCCTCCATCGTAGATACCATTCTTTCTCTTAGAGATGCTATTTCAGCTCTTAGGGATACAATTTGTTCCTCAAATGTTGCCATTAGTGAACTCGAAATGTAACTTTAGAACCAAATTTGTTGAATATTCAACCTGCAATGTATATAAAAAAAAAAATCAAGTTAGCATCAACTAAGAGATGTATTCATTAAAATCAAATGAAAGGTAATTGCATGAAAACAACACTTTGTTAGTCAAAACCAAAATTTTCAAAATTAAATCAAATCACATTGTTTCTGTATGAACAATCGGAAAAATATACAGCATACTTGAATTGCTTAAAATAGAATAAAGTAAACCAATTCGATCGTCCTTTTAACAATATGTCGAGTGTTAGAGGAGTAAAGATAACAATTAACAGGGCATGAAATATTCAAAATTTAAACCCCTGTAGCACTTAAATCACCGTGAAATAAACCAGTTCAGGTCTTCCCTCTAGCGCCAATCTGTTGAGTGGTGTTAGAGGAGGCCGAAGATGCTAATCAAATGGACTTGAAATATTTAGCAATGTAAATGGTGGAGAACAAATTTTACACAAGACAAAAAACCAGAGAAACAAGAGACAACAATTTCTTATCCAATACTTCAAAATAATTTTACAAGAATATACAGCCAAACTGCTGTTTGCCAACCCCCTCTCCTTACAATCCATGGGTTTTTATCAAGGTCCCGATCCTCTATGCTTTCAAACTTCCCACGATCTACAATTGCCACCTGGAACAATTCTGGAAAGTTGCATTGATGAGACTCTAGGTGAGGTGCGCGACTGGCTGCCATACCCAATGAAATCTTCTTCTTGATCTGTTGCTTGCTGTTAGTTGCTATAAACGTGTCTCCAGATATCCTGCACGAGTGGCCAACATGCCCGTTGAAATCCTCCTTTGAAACTTCTGCTTCACTGCTGCTAACTTGTCGCGCACGAAGAGACGTCTTTATGAAGGCTGGGAGTGCATGTCTTTCTGTTTGGTCGCGATATCGCGACATGTCATGATATTGCGACCATTTCATTTCTGCGCCTTCTCTCTCCGTTTTGGTCGCGATATCGCGACATGTCGCGATATCGCGTCATTTTTTCTATCGGCCTCCGTTCTCTCGTTTTGGTCGCAAAATCGTGACATGTCACGATTTCGTGACCTTTTGTCTTTCACGCCTTTGCTCCCTGCTTTGGTCGCGAAATCATGACATGTCACGATTTCGTGACCTTTTGTCTTCTGTGCCTTTGCTCCCTGCTTTGGTCGCGATTTCATGACGTGTCATGAAATCGCGACCTTTGTTCCTCCGCGGCTTTGTTCCCCTGCTTTGGTCATGATTTTGCGACCTTTGTTCCTCCGTGCCTTTGTTCCCCTGCTTTGGTCACGATTTCGTGACATTTGGTCCTCCGCACCTTTGTTTCCCCTGCTTGGTCGCAATTTCGCAACATGTCACGAAATCATGACATGTCGCGATATCGCGACCTTTTGTCTGTCGTTTCTCTATCTCCTGTTTTGGTCACGATATCGCGACACTTTTTGTGTCGCGATATCGCGACACATAGTTTTCTTTGCAACACTTAGAAAAAATAACTTTGTAACACTTAGAAAAAAAATAACAACAAAAATTTTGGTTGATGCTCGATTGCTTTGCTACCCTCGGATGCTCTTACATCAGACACCTGGGGTGGATTGAGAAGTGGTCCTCACTTCTGATCTTTGAGAGGAAGACCCAGGTGGTCAACCTCTATTTTTGACAACCAAGTTGCATCTTCTACAGGTCTGCCCTTCCACTTGATCAAATACTCAGAATATTGTTTGTTCCTTGTGCTTCTGCATTCACGAGTATATAATATTTCCTCGATCTCGTCTTTGGTCGGGTTAGACGCTGGAATGCTCCACAATTCTGTGCTTGGTGCTTCTGTACTATCTCCTTCATGGTATTCCACTAAATCTGATATGTTAAAAATAGGTGAAATGTCAAGCCCACTTGGCAATTCCACTTCATATGCATTGCCTGAATCTCGTTTTTCCAGTATTCTGCATGGCCCAAACTTCTTCATCTTCAACTTGTTATAAGTTTTGGCTGGAAATATTTCTTTTTTGAGATGGACCATGACTTCATATCCCACTTCAAACTCTTTGAACCGCCGCTTTTGGTCTACTCTTGCTTTATACTGAGTATTCATTTTTGTAATTTGTTTCTTCACTTCTTCATGCAGGCTTTTCATCTGTTTTGCGAATTCCTCAGCCTCTGCACTGCACTTTTCTCCTTTATCTAATTTCCTCAGCTCAGAAACGTTTCTTGGATTGTTTCCATATATTATTTGGAATGGAGATTTGTTTGTACTTTTATTGACAAAATTGTTGTATGCAAATTCTGCCTACGGCAAAACCAAATCCCATCCCTTGGGTTTATTTGCTATTAAGCATCTTAATAAATTACCCAGACTTCTATTTATCGCCTCTTTCTATCCATCGGTCTGTGGGTGGTATGCAGAACTGAACTTCAGATCTGTCTTTAGCTTCTTCCATAATGTTCTCCAGAAATACCCAACAAACTTTGTATCTCTGTCAGAAACTATGCTTTTTGGTAGACCGTGAAGTCGTACCACTTTCTTGAAAAATAACCCTGCAATGTGAACTGCATCACTTGTTTTCTGGCAGGGAATAAAGTGTGCCATCTTGGAGAATCTGTCAACCACCACAAATATAGAGTCATTTCCCCTCTGTGTTCTCGGTAACCCAAGAATAAAATCCATGCTGATGTCCTCCCATGGCCTTTCAGGTATAGGTAACGACTGGTATAATCCTGTGTTCTGCCTCACGCATTTTGCCATCTGGCATATTCTGCAACTTTGCACAAACCTTTTCACATCTTGCTGAAGTTGCGGCTAGTAGTAATTTTCATTCACCAAGGCAATGGTCTTATCTCGACCAAAATGTCCAGCCAGTCCCCCGCTGTGTTTTTCCTTGATTAAGTTCTCCCGCATGGAACTCCTTGGAATGCATAATTTACTTCCCCTGAACAACATTCCATCTTGGATTAGAAAATCCAACCATTTTGTCCTCGTCCACGAATGTAGTGCCAAGCAAGCCATCCAGGCTTTTGCAAAATTAGGATCTTCAGGATAAAGACCCTTCAGTTCTTCGAATCCTACCACTTCCACTGTCATTTCAATCAGCAGATTCCGCCTTCTACTTAAGGCATCTGTAACTCTATTTGATTTTCTACTTCTGTGCTTTAACACAAAGGTGTAGCTTTGGAGAAACTCAACCCACTTCATGTGCCTTTGATTCAGTTTTGTTTGGCTGTTGATGTACTGCAATGCCTGATGATCAGTAAATAGAACAAACTCTTTTGGCAACAAATAATGCCTCCACTTCTTTAGATCCTGAACTATAGCATAAAATTCTTGGTCATAAACTGAATATTTTTTTCGAGCATCATTGAGCTTCTCACTAAAATAAGCAACAGGTCTGCCTTCCTGACTCAGTACAGCCCCTATTGCACTGCCACTAGCATCACAGTCTACCTGAAATACTTTGTTAAACTCTGGAAGTGCCAAAACAGGCTTTTCTATGACCTTCTTTAATGCATCAAAGCTCCTTTCAGCCCCTAAGGTCCACTTGAATTCTTTCTTATCCCCTCTCATTGTTTCTGTGAGGGGTGCACAAATGCTGCTGAAGTTTCATATGAACTTCCTGTAAAAGCTGGCTAGACCATGAAATGATATTACCTCTGTTGTGCTTCTTGGGATAGGCCATTCGATGATAGCTCTCACCTTCTCTGGGTCCATTTTTAGACCTTCTACTGAGATTACAAATCCTAGGTATACTAACTCCCTTTTGAAAAAATTACACTTTTTTAGATTTATTAATAACTGCTCCTCCCGCAGCTTTTCAAAAACCCTCTTGATGTGCATCAGGTGTTCCTCCAAGGTTTTGCTGAATATTAATATATCATCTAAATAAACAATGATAAATTTTCCCAAAATCTCTTTCAGTACCTCATTCATCAGCCGCATGAAGGTACTTGGTGCATTGGACAGTCCAAATGGCATGACTAGCCATTCATACAAACCTTCTCTGGTCTTGAAGGTTGTCTTCCACTCATATCCTTCCCTGACACGGATCTGGTGGTAACCACTCTTGAGGTCAATTTTGGTGAAGTACTTGGCTCCACTCAAACAGTCCATTATGTCATCCATCCTTGGCAATGGAAATCTGTATTTAATTGTGATCTTGTTGATGGCTCAAGAGTCTGTGCACATTCTCCACTCTCCATCCTTCTTGGGTGCTAGTACTGCAGGTATTGCACACGGGCTAAGGCTCTCCCTAATCAATCCCTTCTCCAGCAACTCTTGGACCTGCCTGTTTAGTTCTTCAGTTTCTACAGGCGTCATTCTATGTGCAGCTTTATTGGGCAAGCTTGATCCTGGCACCAAATCAATATGGTGACTGATTTTTCTTGCTGGGGGTAAACCCTCAGGCACATTATCAGATATGATATCTGGAAATTCCTTCAAAAGATCTTGGACTTCTGTTGGGGCATCTTTGCATTCTATATCCCTGACTCTAGGAATTAATGCATAACACATATGTTCATGCTTTAAATCATCTAAAAATTTTCTTTCGTCGACCAAGCAAATTCTTGCACTGCCACATACCTTTTATTCCACCTCCTTCAGGGGTTTCAACTTGTGATGCATTCCATGCTTGGTCACAAAATAGGTGTTGGCTCAGCCATCATGAACGACACACCTGTCAAACTGCCATGGCCTTCCTAGCAGCAAATGACACGCATCCATGGGCAGAATGTCGCATAGAACCTCATCACGGTAATTTCCAATACTAAATTTTACTAGGCACTGTTCATTGACCAAAACCTTATGGTCTTTTTGCAACCACGCGATCCGATATGGATGCGGGTGTTTCTTTCTCTCCAGTTGTAGTTTTGTAACCATTCCCTATGAAACTAGGTTATCTGTACTACCGTTGTCAATGATAATGTTGCAAGTCTTACCCATGCATTTACAACTTGTGCGAAATAAAATTTTCCTCTGATCTGTAGCTCCCTCTTCATTCATCAGGACTCTCCTTGCAATCATTACTTCTCCTCTCTCAGCTTCTTTAGAATGCTCAGATCCAGCATCTTCATCAGCGACTGCTACTCTGGCATTTCCTTTCGGCCTTCGATTATTTCTTTCTCGTTGCTATGGGCACTCATATTGGTGATGTCCCTCTTCCCCACACTGGAAGCAAGTTCCACGGAATCTTCCTCTTCCCTGGAAACGTCCAGCTCTACCTCTTCCCCCTCGATAACCATTATTCTGATTACGGGGGTGGTCTGTATTTTCTCTCCTTTGTTCTTGATTGCTGCTACCTTCTCCATTTTTTTGAGAATCTTCATTTCTTCTTCCACTGTTCCTTCCGTCGGTTCTTCCACCATGACCTCTTCCTCTTTGCTTGTTTTCAAACCTCCTATTGATATTTTCTTCAACCTTTAAGGCAAATTGGTAAGCGTCCTCTATGGTGGTCATCCGGACTAGGCTTAATTCCTCCTGAATACTTGCTCGTAACCCATTAATGTAATGGGCTACATTCTCATTTTTGGCCTCTGAGTGGCCTATTATAATCATTATTTTATGAAATTCTTTTGTGTATTCTTTTACAGACTTGCTGGATTGCCTCAATCCTTGCATTTTCTTTAGCAGGTCTAACTCATAATCACCAAGGATGAACTGCCTCTTTAGCTTTTTTGCCATCCGTTCCCACTTTGTTATTCTCTCTTTTCCTCTTTTATTTCGCTCCAGCTGCACTCCCTTCCACCAAATGCTAGCATGACCTTTCAGTTTGGTCTTAGCGAATCTGACCCTATCAGGATCCTCAACCTCTTCGTACTCAAAGTACTCTTCCAGATCGTTGATCCAGTTGATCAATTCCTCTAGATCAAGGTTCCCGAAATATGTGGAAACCTTCATCTTCAGCCTCTTCCCAATCTGGGATATGGCTTTGTATAGTCTGGCCTGAGCAGGATCTATTGCTTCTTCTTCTTCATCATCTTCCTCTTCACTACCTTCATCTCTTCTTGGCTCCAATCTTCTGCGCATTTCTTCTTGCAGGGCCTGCATTTGCACTGCAAAGCTCGAACATCTTCCGCTGCTGCCATGCCTCTCCCACCAACAGGGTTTCTCCTTGGAGGCATTCTGCTCACCCATATGACCATAAAAAAAATGGCATGTCTTTGAGAAAAGACATCCTCTCGGTATCACCAAGCTATAGAAATCCTACCAGATCGGGTATCCAAGAATGCAACAACTGCATATGCTCCAAAGACCCTCATAAATACTGCATATCTAGCATTAGTAAGGGAGGAAACAATGGGAGCTCCATAAAAAGGGATCTAGAAGATCCTGTAGACATCCTCTGGTGTTATGGTCATCTCACCCATAGGGAGATGAAAGGTATTAGTTCTAGAGTCCCATCTATGTGCCAAGGTGGTAAGGTAGGCTTGATCCAACATGATCATTGAAAGCCTAGTGATGTACTAGAGCTCATGAGAATTGAGCCAAGACCAATCCATGTCATCCATGTCAGGTAGAAGATCCATGAGAAATTTGGGGTCTCAAGCCCATGCATAAAAAATATAAGAGTGCAAAATAAATGCCTAAATTAAGTGCACTTACAAGCTAAAAGCAATAAAATCCTAAAATGATGCAAGATAATCTAAGATAAGCCTAAGGTTACAAAATGATGACTAAATGCACCTAAACAATAAAACAAATCAAAATATACACTTGTAAAATCCAAAAATATCAATTAAATTGCTTAAAAATTAGAAAATTTCAAGAATAAGTCTAAAGTTGCATAGCCGCTTACGCCAAGAGTGGCTACGCAATGGTCACTGAAGCTGGAAGTGGCTAGCCTCCAACGATAAAAAATTTTACCATTGGAATTTAATTTGGTCACTAAAAACAACAACGAACCCTCTTTGGCATTTAGGAACTGCTTTGAGCATCAACCACCATGGGGCGACACGCCAACGACGTCCCTCCCAAGCCAAAAATAACAAAAAAATTGTAAAAAGCTAAAATTGGTCTAGACCCACTAAAATTAACATAGAACTAAGCCTCCCTATAGTTTCGGTTCATTGCTAGATGGTTTAGTTTTGTTCATTTACCGGTTATTAGTGGGGTTCATTTTATCCATTAAAAAAAATAAAGCACCAGGGTTTTGAAAGTACCTGTGAAGCTTTGACTCATCTGCTCGTAGATGCCTCCCCCTGCTCAACCATGGTGTCCAAGTAAGTAGCATATTCGGTAGCACTGCGTGTCATAAGTACACTTTCTTAATTCAAATCTTAAACGTGTAATTGATAGCTGGAATAATAAAAAGTTAAAACCCTAAAATTACTTTTATATTTTTAATCTGTGCCTAAACAGTTGCTTGCATTAGTGGCCTACACTTTCTGGCCACTAAACCTGACAACAGCCATGAAGCGACAATTAGGGGTCACTAAACTTGACATTGACTAGGAAATAAAGAGATATTCACTCAATTTCTGACCATAAAGCACCTCAAAATGGGACAATAAGCATATCTATCAATCCAAAACAATAAAAAAGTGCACAAATACCAAAAAAATAATAATAACATAAATCAAAATCCAAAAACATCATAAAATAAAATTAACACAAAAATCAAATAACAATAAAATCTCGAGTGAGCTTAGTATTCAGTTATTTACTCTGTACACTTGGTGGTTGCAGTGACTTGCACTCCATGAAATCTGGCAAGATGAGTAATTTACCATAAGGCCACTTTTGGCTAATTAGTTATGGTTGAATTGAGGTGCGTCACTTCAAACCCAAAGAAGGCCATGAAAACCGAACTACCCCATGGGTGTGAGGATTCATCTCATTTATCCTATAAAAAGTCATCAAATATAGTGATTCATCATAAGCTAGAATAGAATTGCTATCATCTTAATTACCTAAGAAAGCCATTGCGACCGAATCGCCCAATGGGATAGGGATGTATAATTACTAAAAATAGTTGAGATTAAACCTGAAATGAGATTTTCCCTATAAAAACAAAGCAAACCTCTAAAAGGGTCCAAATCATTTATTTTGGTCAAGCGACTCATCACTTTATTCATTGTCCTTCCGTCATCGACTCGTCACTTTAGGGGGTAGTCAAAATTTTAAACAATTATAATAAAAATCAATAAAATATCACTCGATCATGTCAACTTGCATTCGTCTTATGAATCATTGCCAACAACTATCATAAGCTTACCCTTTGTTGGGGCAAAAAGCAAATATGATAGTTAAGTTTGTAGCTCTTATTATTTTGGATCTATAGTAGTACTAAAGCTACTCGATTGTCTGATGAAAGAGTGCAAGATTTTGCAAATTTAAGCCTTCCATATTATTGGAAGCAATGATTCTAGGATGCATACCCTTTCTCATGACTGGGAAATCCAATGTTGATTAGATCAATGATCATCACACACCCTACAATGTGGCCTTGGATGGTCTATTTTTGCTCTGTGCTATGTTTTCCCACAATGCATACCAAAAAGAGGCATCTGTAGACACCTAAAAAGCATCATGTTTAGGAGACTACCCATATAGAAACATTCAGAGACCATATGAATCATCTTGGACCTTTTCAAGAGTTAGCAATGGTTCTAACCACTCAAAAATAGTAGTTGTAGCCCATTTAGGCTTAGCCACCCTCAAGAAGAGCGACCACAACATCTGATCATTGAAGCTGACAACGACCACACCTAGTTGCTTCTCTCAATAGCAGCTAGCACCATGTATAGTTTGGTCATGAATACGGGTCCAAATCATATAGTTTGAATGCACATTGTATTGCTTGCAAGAGGATTTCAGCATGGAACTCCCAGAGTTCCTCCTAACTACCCCTTCAATGCAAATTTGTGACTGATGCTTTCCACCTGGGATGGTCAGTTACATGCAAATTTGGAGCTTGGATTCTCCAAGAAGCCAAGATCTAGATTTAGATCTAAAAGAGAGGGAAGTCTACATATGGACTCTCCCAAGCAAAAAAGATGATCTACGAATGTCAGAATTTTATGCAACAAAGCTCTAGCTGATTGGAGAGAGATATTTCATACCCCTTGGAGGAGTAGCGAAGCTCTATCCAATTTAGCAATGGTTTCCATCTAGACAACTATTCTAATATATTTATTCTTTAGTACCTACTAGTGTACTAGACACAACCGATGACCCTTGAACATCAATTGGAGTAGAGAATCTAGTGGTACAACCACTGGTTTGTGAAGGGAAAAGTTTTATTTAGCGATTTCTATCCTAGACAGTGGCCCAAAGGCATAGCCTAGGGTTTTTAGATATTATTCTCCTTTCTTTCAGCTTAGCCTAGATTATTGCTTTTGAGTTATCAATCAGTTTAGCATAGATCTAATTTATTTATGCATTTACATTATTGTTTCCTAAGTTATACATGCATTCACCATTCAGTTTTTATTACATTTAATCATATTATTATTATTTATCATGATTATCAAATTTACTACTAATAGCCTCATCCAGAGAGGTAGCCCAAGCTACTAAGTGTGCTCTATTGTTTCCATACATGTAGGTTATAGGTTCATAGGACCAGTTCAAGATATTTAGAGCACAAGACCCCTCCTGGATGAGAGAAGGAGAAGGAGACATCTGTAAGCCCTCACACAAGTTCATGTGTGAGATCGGGAAGCCTGTAGAAGCACAACATCCCTTTGTGAGAGGATATTTTATTCACCATTGCCCTGCTTGTAAATTAATTGAATCAAACTGGGTATCCCTCAGAGGAATGAATATGTAATCAGGATTATACCAAGAAATTAATAAAAAATATATTTCTTTGTTATTTCTCACTTTCATGTTATGCATATTACTTTGTGTTCTTTCATTTAGTACAATAAGTGCAAGTAGGGCAGTGGTGTATGCTTCCTGGGGTCGCACACCTCTATCTTCTTCTACCAATGCTCTACCTTTAATTTTGCTATTTCTAGTTGATCTTTATTTTTGGCCATAGTGTCATTAAACTCAATAATCTTGGCCTTAGACTCAAAGAATCTCTTCTTATAATGCTCACCATACAAGTAAAAAGAGCTCATGTCCACCTGTATATTCCCCAACTTCTCTTTAGTGTCAATTTTTATCAGGTCCTCTGTAATGACTTCATAAGTGTAATCAATTAAAGCCATTTCTACTTGAGGCTTCTGGACCTGGGGAAATATTTTTACTGTATGAGACTCCATAGTTTTAGGATCAAAAGTGACGTTCTTCAATGCCTTTGTTGGAGCTTGAGATTCTTTTCCCTTACGACTCTTCAAACATTGTGATACACTTAATTAGACTTAGCTCATCTTCATCACAACATGATGCTCTGGTACAATATCTATCTCCGAATCTGGTAGCACCTATAACTCAAGAAAAGGAGTAAGGGAAAAGTGAGTCTGTTGAAGTTTTGGCTTAGGAAGGGAAGTGGAAATGAGAATGGTTGGTGGAACAAAAGTGGTTAAGGAGATGAAAGTTAGGGTTTTAGCTATAGTTACACTCACTCAAGGAGGATCTTGTGTACTTATAGCCACAGTGGAAATTACTGGAATAGAGGATGAAGGGAGAAAAAATGGGTTGGGACCATATGTGATAGAACTAAAAGAAAGGAAAATAGTAGAAGTGGGAATGGAAGAAGAGGGAGCATCAATGACTGGATACTGGGAAATAGGAAGCAAAATGGAGGTGGTAGGTATACCAAATGGAGGGGATACGAAAGAAACAACTACAAAATGAAGTGCAATAGTCAGCAAATGCTTGAGATAAAGGGAATAAGATATATAAAACATACCTTCAAGCTCAAAAAACTTCTGAGCCAATGATGAGTAAAAATGTTGTACTATCCCACCCTTTTTTTCTCCTCCTCTACATCCTTCTCTAGATCTATGACTTCCATGTGCTAGGAAAACTAATTTTCGTAAACTAAAGGAGGATGTTCTGAAATGTTAGCCTGTGTGGATTCGTCTGCAAGAGGAGGGTTCACTCCAGATGAAGGAAATACGTCTATTAGAGGCTTTTTGGATATTTTTGGGAAAGAGAGCACCTCACACTTATTATTATTCTTCCAATGGAGTTGCACGTCTGGTGACCACTGTATTTCTTCTTCCACAAGTTGTGCTTCTTGAACCACATGTTGCTCATGTTCAACCATGATTTCCTTGCTATCAGATCTTTGAAAAGTCCAAGGTATAATATTGGTGAAAGATATTGGTTGACAGCCCTCATAGTACTCATCGTAGACATATAAAAATACCTCATCCATTACCAGACCATAAGCTGGCCCAGTTTTCCCTTTATGGACCCTCATAACCCACCAATTGGTAATTTTTTCATCAGACCAAGCTATAAGTTGTTCTTTCATCCTTCCAAACAAACCTGGAGGAGGAATTTGATGCCTATAAATTATAGGCTTGTATTCAGCCTCCATCTCATAAAAATCATGCCATGATAGAAGCAACATCATCTACTCAACATGCCATTCGAGATCATGCTCTTCTGGATTATTTTTGTGCCATTGCATATCAGGTTTGGGATAGAAATGAAAGTTTTTGGCATTAATAAAATTTGCAAACCAATCCAAAGGGTCATGCTTCCACCGCTGAGGTAACTCCACCATGCCCATATCTGAGATTGCTTTATTAAGCAATTAATTTTTGCCGAATTGGTCAACTTTGATGCCACCAAAGTGAAATGGCATGGTGCACGTAGTCTTATTGCCTCATCTCGCTCCATAGATTTTTTTGATGAAGTCAGTCTATCAGATGAATTCCATTGCAAAGAGGAGCTCAATAGTAAATAAGGAAGGAGAAATGATTTACCAGTGAAGCCAAAAATTTACACCATGATGCCCTGCATCAATAAGAATATATCTCCTTTCTCCTTAGTGACAACTTCTTTCTGCATTGCCTTTGGAAATATCTCACTTGTGTAGTAAATAAGCTCAAGGGTAGGAACCAAAAAAATATGGTTAAAATTATAGAATGACTCCCCCCTTGAAAAGCTTGAAGTCCATGAATATAATGGAAGCTTATTGTTTGCTTCATCATCTTGCTTTACTGCAATAAAATAAAATTGTTGGTACATATGGAAGAAAAATTACCAGGCCAAAAATGAAGTGTTCCTAAATAATATTGCTTCCTCACTCTGAATTCTCTCCAATTAGGTGTACATTACTCAGGCCACATAGTCCACCCAGTCGAAGAAGATTGGATTTGTGCTTTCTTGCAAAGTTGTAGGTGTTAGCAAGAGAGTGAGTGAAAATAACAATCAATTAATCATCAATGATTACAATAGAAAGTCTATGATTAAATATATAGACTAACTAACAACATTAGAAAATAGCGCTAACTACCCTCTAACAATAGAGTAGGGAGTTACGTGATGCTAACCACTAACCTAGGTAGAGAAATCTAACCAAACCACTAACCTAGGATATTTAGAGATTAACCTAGGATAGAAGAATAAATATCTAGATAGTAAAAGATAAATGTAAATACTCTTTTACCTAGTGGAGTAAATGGTAAGTATCCCAAGTAATGGAATATTACACTAACATCCCCCCTTATTACATTATTTGGGTAATACATACATATCCCTCTATACAACAATATTTGGGTAAAGTATATAGCTGTCCCAATACAGTGGAGAAGATGTTGATCTGCTGGTTCTTTGCTCTTCACGGTTGCTCTGGCTGCTCCTAAGCAAAAAGTGGGTCATTCCTCACCATGTCTTCATGCCAATGAATGTCCTTATGGTAATCACATCATCCAACCGAATTGCATGGGTAACCAGCCGCTGTAATCGCTAGGTGTAGTAGAATAGATCACTTCATACAAGGTTCATTCATTTACAATATGAATTTGTAAAATATAAGGTAGCTAAGGTGTTGGTCGCTGCCGAAAATGCACCCTTATAAGTTCCCCCCTTCTCGTTGCAAAACATAGTGTATTCAATTTCTGAAGGAAGTGAGACTAAGGTGTCGGTCGCTGTCGAAAATGCACCCTTATAAGCCTTCTTCCCTATTTACAAAAATTAGTGAAGAAAAGAAATGGATATCCCCCCTCAATTGCAAAAAGTATGCAACTCAAGAGTGTTGTGAAGGATTTTACAAATATTGCCTCCTAGACAATTTTACATCACAAAAAGTCGCTCCTCTTGTTACAAGTACTTCAAACACCTAGAATTTGCTATTTATGAAGCCTAAAAGAGGTACAAGCACCCCTTATTGCAAGGTCTTCAAACAAAAAACTTATGCTATTTATGAAGCCTAAAAGAGGAGAAAGAGAATATGGTGTTTTTGCCCAAGGGACACATGTGTTCTCCCTCTACAAAACTGTTTTAGCAATGAGCACTCCTTGTGCTATCTTTGAACCAGAAACAAAATCAGAATGAGACACTTCACAAGAAAGATGGCTTCTGTGTTGTGCCTTTGCCATTTTAGTTTTGCTTGTTTTGAAACCAACACTGAATGGTGTCATGGTTGTCATTTTTACAATTTGTGCAAAACTATGCTTTCTAGGCAATTTGATCAAAAAAGTTCACCAATTTGTCCTTTCTTATTGTAAGTACTTCAAGCATGATTGCTATTATGAAGTCTAAAAGAAAAGGTTTAATGTTGATGACTTGGACTTTTCTGATTGCCTTTACAAGTTTTATTTCCCTCTTATCAAAATCTATGTTTGAAGGAAGAAAGGAATTATCCCCCCTTAGTGCAAAGGATTGCAACTTTTAAGGTTCCTTATTTTCAAAAACTTGTTCTTTCTTTTGATTACCCTAAGAGAGTACCAAAATATAATTCACTCAAACATATATTTAATGGCACCTGCCTTAACACCCTTCAAGAAGGATGAGAAGTTGGAGGAAATTAAGCCAAACAAATAAGAGTGAATTAGGGGTTTTGTTGATTTAGGAGAGAATATCAAGTAATTTTGGCTTTAAATCTGTGCAAGGATTTACACAAATTTGTGAAATTTTGGGGTTGAGTGTGTTCTTGATTCTATGACTTATAATTGCAAAAGAAATAATGCAATAATCAAACAAGAATGCCCACAAAATCCTTATCACCTAGGTGTCGGATGCAACCGAAAATGCACCTAATTTGCCAATAAAGGTGTCGAGTAAAATCGAAAATGCACCTTTTAATTTTTGCAACAAAATGTGTGTTTTGTGTTGTGCAAAAAATGATATTTTTATGTCTCCTACTTTGTTTTCCAATTTTGCAAAAGAAGTACAATGTTGTCTTCTCCCCTGAATTTTGCAAAATTAACAATTTTGAGCACTCCTTCCAAGACAAGTCGACACACGACCCGCATTTGGAAGGCTTCCTGAACTAGTCGACACACGACCTAGTTTTTTTTTATGGACCCAAGGTTACAATTTCTTCTCAAATTTGCAAAAAAAATAGATGTGCAATTTTATGTATTATATCTCCTTGGAGAAAACAAATGCACTCTTTGAACTTTGATTTTTACAAAAATTGTGTCTCCTTGTTTTCTAATTTTGCAAGAAAGAATCAAATTTCTGTTATGTTGTCCCTCTTGGATTTTGCAAAACTAACAAGGTTGAGAAGAGTTTTCTTTATCCAGGGTCTATTCTTCATGAGATGTTTAACTTGTGCTCTCCAATCAAAGGATTAGGAAAAGAATGTGGGAGCACAGTTTTAATGAAACTCTCAAAAAAAAAAATATGCAACAAATTAGTGTATTGCTTTCTTGTCTATTTATCCCCTTGAAAGGAGAAAATGAAGAAAAACACTTAATTTGGTTGTTGCAAAAAAAAATAGCCCTTAGGTATGAAAATTTTCTATTTTAATATATTAATTTAGTAAATTTCATTAATTAACTTAATAAAATAATATTTTAAGTTTAAAAAACCATCTTTAATTTAAAAAAAAATGATTTAAAAAACATTAAAAATATTAATAAATTAAGAAATTTAATTAAAAAAATACTAAAAAAAATAAAAAATAAAAAAAATAACCTTATGTCCACGACGGGAGTCGAACTCCCGACCTCCCGTTGGGTAGCGCCTTAGCGCTGGCCCCTCCGTCGGTCGGGCTAGCTGGCCCGATGGGAAGAGAGGTGGCGCGCCTTCTCCTTGAAGGCTTCCCCGTTGAGCGACGGGGAAATTAGTGGGATTTATCCCACATCGCCCATGTGGGCGATTTTATGTTGCTTAAAAGCAACAAAGCACACATTGCTCTTTGATTTCCTGTGGGCAATCAGGGTCTGTCGAATCCCTTTTGCTGTCGCCCACGTGGGGTGGCTGGAGGGTTCCATGTGTCAGGTGGCACAGGTGGTTGTCCGCCACGTGGCCACCACTTGTCTAGTCCGTCATCCAGTGGCTGTTCACCACATGTCCAGTCTAGTCCTTTGTCCACTGGTTGTCTGCCATGTGTCCAGTATAGTCTGTCATCTAGCAGTTGTCCACCATGTGTCCAATCCAGTCCAGGTCGAGTCCAGTGGGAGTGCCACGTCAGCACCTCAGGATCTATGCCCGAGGTCACGTCTAGCCACCACATGTCACCAGGTGAGTGGTCCGAGTCAGTGCCTCAGGATCTATGCACAAGCATGCATGGGTACCAAATGCATCTTCATCATAGTCTATCACCTATAATTATCCTTGAGATTTGTGTCGGAAAGTTTGTTCGTAGGTTTAGGGTCTCCGATCCGATCGTCGATCGTCAGAGATTGAAGGGCACTCTTGCCCTCTTAGATCTCAATCACTGGATCTGTGCCACCAATCACAAGATATTGGAGGGTGCTCCTACCCTCATATATCTCGATCATCAGATCTATGCCACCTGCCCTCTATCGGCCTGTTAGGCCTGACAGGTCAGACAACAGAATGCTGTCAGATCTGTCAGACATGTAGGCCTTCTCCCGTGGTCGTCGATGATGTGGGCCTATGGGCCCTCTCTCGAGGCCACCTTGTGGTAGGAGCTGTCGGGCCTGCAGGCCTTCTCTTGTGGCCGTCTGATGACGTGGGCCTACAGGCCTTCTCCCGTTGCTGCCCGATGACATGGGCCTACGGGCTTGCCTAGGGATCCATGCAGGTCTTGAGGGCCAGTAAGGCCCTCAAATACTATGCCAGGGATTGTGGGCCCACTTAGGGATCCATGCAGGTCTTGAGGTCCAGTAGGGCCCTTGAAGACCATGCCAGGTCCAGGTTGGATGGAATGAGCGGAGCTCGTATTAGGCCACCCGGTTGCGATGATACCAATGTTAGCAAGAGAGTGAGCAAAAATAACAATCAATTAATCATTAACAATTACAATAGAAAGTCTATGATTAAATATATAGACTAACTAACAACATTAGGAAATAGCGCTAACTACCCTCTAACAATAGAGTAGGGAGTTGCGTGATGCTAACCACTAACCTAGGTAGAGAAGTCTAACCAAACCACTAACCTAGGATATTTAGAGATTAACCTAGGATAGAAGAATAAATATCTAGATAGTAAAAGATAAATGTAAATACTATTTTACCTAGTGGAGTAAATGGTAAGTATCCCAAGTTAATGGAATATTACACTAACAGTAGGGGCATACAATTCCACTTGTGAAATCCATTGCACCATCGTTGCTTGCCATTTATACATCGTAGTGTCAGTGGGAAGACCAGACAACTAGGCCAACATAGAATATATATTTGGGCTTTTAAAATCCATTAAGGGTTTTGATAGAGCTGGCAACTCTCCAAACTGGGGTGCCTTTATCAACTGGTTCTCCATGAATTGGCACAATGTTACGGTTTATTGGTACCTTTTATTTTTCTCTTTGAGATTTATCTTCTTGAACATAACATCCGAGGAAGGCTTCAAACCACAAGTAAACACCTCTCTGATTGTTTCGGGTGAAAAGGTGAACAATTTATCTCCCTTTGTGTTGTAGATAGCCCTTGTTGCAGGCTGATAAAATTTTGTAATTGCCATAATCAACTCAGGGTAAAGATGCACAGGTGTGCATAGGTACCAGGAAAGCTATGCATGATAAGAAATGATCAATGGGATTTTCAGGTTCAAAATTGCCTAACAGTAGTCTCCACATCCTGGCACAATTTTCTATCCCATTGTTTAAAATTGAACAATCTCCAATCATAGCTAGTGTATCAAAATATGGACCGAGATTAGTATTTTCATGCCTCTTGGCCTTTTTGGTTTTTTACCCTCTTGTTATTTTTTGAATCTAAAGCTTTATACTGATCATCAGTCTTATTTTCCATCTTCACATCATAGCTCCCACTAGAACAATCTAGCAAACTTGCAATAAAGTAGCAACTCGAGTGAACTCAAAAAAATAAAAGCTTCAACTTTTTTTACTCCACAAGCTTTTGACTTGCTCCTTTTATAACTTTAACTCTCCAACTACTGGATTAAATGTAGGTATTTTACCTAAGGAATTCGATGAATGTGCACCTCGATTCTCTCACCCAACACATTTTTTAATGAAAACTTAACTACCCTTCAACTGCCAATAATACCCTTGCGCTATAAATATTCCTTGGACGTCGAAATCAGCCACTTTTTTACCTTGAAGGATGCAACCTAAATATTAATAGCTCATATAAGAAAAATCAGGCACCACGTATGAGAAATGGGAGCAAAAATAATTAATTTCATTGTGTAAAATGCTGAAACACCTTCTAGAACTTTTACGAGCGAAATCTGAGAGCATGTATTAACTTTGAAATATTTCTTAAAATTAGCACCATTCAACAAAAAACATTGAAGGAGCATGTCTGCTTAGCTGAAAACATCCTGAAGTGAAAATATTCACACCACCTACACTCCAAAATTGCTTCTTCTACCTGTTTGGTGAAGTTACATGCCTCTCAACCCATTTAAAAAATATATTTTTTAATTTTGCCCTGAAAAAGTAAACTTTTACTAAGAATTCTTTACATGAAAAAGCAGGGCAAAATTAATTTCTTCTTCCTTACTAGATTTAGTGCCATCCATTGAAGTTTATAAAAAGCATGCATTTAATTTTAATTCTTCTCTAGCAGTTTTGCTCTGAAAATACCTACTTAAGGGGCGCCATGGGATTTCACCCCGAAAATAGGGAAAACAAAAAAAATTACTTTGGGGGTAAAAATATAATTTTAAAATCCTCCTTGCTTTGTTTTTTGCTTTTCTCGGCAACCTTAAAATAAGTGGAGCAAAATTAATAAAAATAGGGTGCTCCCTTTTTTCAAAATTTTACTTTTGCTTTTTTTTCTTTTTTTTGGCAAAATAGGAGTGCTTTTAATGAAAAGAAAAATTCATGGTGCTTTTATAATTTAAAAATAAATCTGCTTTCTTTTCCTCCCTTTTCACCTAAAAATAAAATAAAAATCCCTTTTAAAATGTTTTTGGGTGAAAATGATTTTTTATTGGTGGCAAGGTGCTTTTGGGGTGAAATCACCTGCCTTGGGGGTGAAAATGATTTCTCAGCGAAATCAATTATCTTCTTTATATATATATATATATATATATATATATATATATATATATTTGAAACCTCTCTTTTATATCACTTTAAAAATATTTAATCGAAACAAAACAACATAATAATTTATGTACATATATACATACTCGATCAAACTTTTGTCACTGATGATAGACCTTCAAATGAAGACCATTTATGAGAATTGGTATCTCATGGCCATCCATATATTGTAGATAAAATGAATTTATTTGATTAATACTCAAAATATGGAATGAGCCCTTCCACATTACTTCAAACTTGTGGTGCTTACTGAGCTTAGCTTTGTTTTCATTCCATTTTAGTACTAGATTGCCTATATCAAATGAATTTTTATATGTTTTATTGCCTAACCATTTCTGTGTCATCCGAGCATGCTCTATGAAGACATTGTAATATTTATCCCTCTCCTCTTCCAACTATAAAATTTGTGCTAACCTTGTTCTCATGGGATCAAATTCATCATCATATTCACCATACAACAAATGCCATGACTGTAGAGCCAACAATTCAATATGAACGCGCAACACTGCTTCTTTACCATATACCAGGGAATAGGGAGATATTTTAATGGATTTATTCATGAATATTCGGTTAGCCCATAATGCTTGGTTCAACAAAAAGTGCCAACTACGCTTATTGTTTCCCAAGGTCCTTTTTAAAATTCTCAGTAAATTCTTATTTGTGGACTCATCCAAACTATTTCCCTACGGATAATAGTTAGATGCTATCTTCAAATAAATTTCATACTTACCCATGAATTCACTGATACTAGCACCACTGAAGGGAGTCCCATTACCTATTATGATTACATCATGTATGACAAAACGAGTGATTAACCCCTCAAGAAAAGCAATTACTATTGCTTGATCCACTTTCTTGGTTGGAATTACCTCCGACCACTGGATGAAATAGTTGATCATTGTCAAGATATATTTGTGTTTTTTTGAGGAATTAGGATCAATGAACCCAATAAAGTATAACCCCAATTTATGAAATGGTGCTTCCACTTGTATCAGAATAAGGGGTAATGCTAGGCTCTTACTTCTGTCGACGTATCTCTAGCACTTGTCGCAATTCTAGATGATTTTGAAAGTATCTACAAAGATAGTAGGCCATAAATTTCTTACTTTGATGATCTTCAATGTCATTGGAATCCCTACATAATGGCCTTCTGAAAGACCAAAGTGAAACTCCTCTATGATACCTTATTTTTTGGATCCCCGAACACACCTGAGAAGTACTTTGTCAATATTTTTATGAAAAAAATCATTTGGAAGCATCACGTACATAAGATCCTGAAGTCTAAATCTCCTTCTTTGTGAGGCATTAAGGTGTGGAGGACATATTCCTGATTGGAAATATTCAACAAGGTCCTCTACCCAATCATGATTTCTTGTAGAGTGATTAGTAAAATTGCTTTCACTTTCTAAATCTTCAAGTTGGCAAATCATAGATTCAAATGCAGTACTTTTTGCAAGCTCTTGATACAGTGCTCGATCTCAGACCAACTTGGTTGGATGGATCTCAATGTTGTACTCTTAGATTTTGGAGATCCATCGAACTCTTTTATCTCCAAGATCTCCTTGAATGATGAAACTCCACACATCTGGATGAACAACATAAACTATCATATTGCTTTGAGAAACAAAATAATAATATTTATTCAAGGGCTTCATTATTGCATATATGTATTTTTAAATGAAGTTATATTTTTCTTCATGTGATTGGATGACTTGGCTCAAGAAAGAAATTGGTCGCTCATCTCCATCATATCCTTTCTACGTAAGTACTACTGCATAGCTTTCTTGCTCACCAACAGTGTATAGGATAAAATATTTTGAGTAATCGAGGTTCACCACAACTAGGGCTTGAGCAATTCTCTTTTATCTCCTTGAATTCTTGCCTATTTGACTCGATCTATTTGAATTCTACATTATTATTTAGAATCTCTGTCATTGGATTCACCACTTGGACAAAATTTGCAATGAACTTCTGAAAAAAATTAATTTACCCAAAGAATTATTGTAAGTCCTTCTTATTGGTTGGTAATGGGAGCTTTAGGATGGCTTCAGCTCTAGCTGGGTCAATCACCAAATCTTCTTCTGAGATAATGTGTCCTAGGAGCTTTCCTTCCTTTATCACAAATATGGACTTCTTCGGGTTGATTGATATTTTGAACTTACAACACTTTTCAAACACCTATCTCAGATGTAGACTATGTTCCTCCCTTTTGTGAGAAAAATAGTCATATCATCCAGATAAATAACAATAATATGATTCAACAAATCACCGAAGGCTACATCCATTACTCTTTGAAAAGTTGCATCAGTGTTTGAAAGACCAAATGACATTCATTGATACGCAAAAGTTACCCACTTCATTGTGAACACCATTTTATACTGGTCCTCATCCTTGACCCAAATTTGGTTATAGCCAAAAAATCTATCTAAAAAAGAGAATCTCTGTGCACTAGCTACCACATGAAGAATCTGATCAATTTGCAGTAGCAGATAGTGATCCTTTAGATATTATTGGTTTAAATTTCAAAAATCTATGCACATGTGGATATCCCCATTTTTCTTTCTCACAAGGACTAGATTTGTTACCCAAGTAGAATGTTTAATTGGGTAGATAATTTTGGCCTCTAATATCTTTAGCAGTTTTGCTTTCATTAGTGTTTCAATGTTGGGATTGATCGGTCTTTGCTTTTTCCTGAAGGGTTTTACTCCTTCCTGCAACTCGATGGTATGCTGGATTACATATTTGTTGTAATCCTTAAGATCCTAGTAGCTCCAAGTGATGATGTCTGGGTATTCATGTCATAATTATTTAATCTAATTCAACTCTTCTTGGGTGCAATCAATACCAACTTTGATCAACTTCTCGGGTCCCAACTACAGTTCAGTATGCTCCTTTTGTTCCACCTTGATCCTATGCTTTTCTGTCCTATAATTTTTATAAAAGAGGCTCTCCAGTGTAATCAACCTCTTTAGAATATGATTATTTCGTAGTTGGATAAAACCCTTGGCTTCTCCCTCATCAAGTGTTCTCTCTTCCATGTCGCTAGCTTCTTTTATCAAGAAATTAATAATCTTCTCATCACTTTCAAACAATTGCCAGTGGATATTTTTATTAGGTACTGAAGGTCTGTATATCAGCCTCACAGTCTTGGGATTCCTCACCACATGCTCTAATGGGGAATAATTAGCACCAAGGGATGCCAAGAGATTGACATACTTGTTTTTATTCCATGAGATTGCTTGGATATTCAGTGTTGTATAAACTTTGAAAAGATCCCAAATATTATTTTGGTATGATTTTAAGTAGTGTTGTTTGGAAACACACTTATTGGTTACCTGGTTGACGATTAGCTTGGAATATCCAAAGATCTACAATTGCTTGATCTTAATATTTTATACCTTTTTTAGACCCAAGCAGAGTTCTTTGTATTCAGTGACATTATTCATGCAGCTCCAAGACAATCGGTAAGAGTACACATTTTGTATACCGAAGAGAGAAATGAGAACAATCCCAACTCCTGCACTATTCTTACACCTTGCACCGTTAAAGTACAACTTTCATAATTGATCAGGAACTGGATCGTCCTCATCATTCACTTTCACTTCAATTTTTTTAGGCTTAGTAATGGTGTAGTAGCCAATTTCAGTCTCCATCATGGTGTTAAAATCAAGCATTGAAAACTTGTCTTCTGTCCGAAGCTCATCCAAAACTTCTTCTATAAGGTCTAACTCCTCCAATTCCTTGGTCATCAAGTTGACAGAACTCATGGGTGTGTCTTCTTATTCAATGTTTTCTATGTGATAATTTGAAGGCTTCTCATTATAAATTTGGATTCTCATCCCATTGATAGGGATTTCTATATGAGAATAGTCAAGAGAAAGGTAGCCTCCCAACTTGGTAGTAAACTCTTGTGAGAGGAACATGCTGAAGTACTGTATTTTATGCAATATGATGGGGATATATTTTATGACCCCCACTATCCTAATACGGGTTCTGTCCAATTGCAAAATACCAAGGCTGCTCCTTGTATACTCCATACCCATAATATCACACACTAACTTTGGCATGCCAATCATTGCAACACCTAAGTTGATCATGCAATTGTGCATAATCTAGCCTTCCATCCTAAGATATAGGTAGAAAGGTGGTGGCCTATTATTTATAGTGGTAGAAGTTATCAACATTTAAGCTAACACTATCTGAGTCAGATTATTCCCCTTATATTTCACAAATTTTAATGATTCTTGCAATAAATCCACTTGTCCAAGCAATTGCAGTGCATCATAGAGACTCACCTTGGCTAGGATACTCTTCAATTATTTGATGATATTATACATGGATGCACAAGACCCCTTGGATGTAGTAGAGAGAATAGATCTGCTTGTTTGTCAAAATATTTGACCAGTAATTTAGCCAATTGGTCCCATGTGGTGATGGTAGCAAGTTGTAACAACTGGTACCAGTATATAAAATTACCTCGAAGAGAGAGTACAAGCAATATTACCATTATATCCTCATCTGTGATGTTGTGGATAATTTCCAAGGTAGCTACATCTTTGACATGCTCATAAGTTGTCTTCCCCATACCATAATAGGTAGGCAAAGCCTTCATTACCACTTGTAGAATTGGGCTTTGAGATTATAAATTTAAAATTCTAGAGTGGTTCCATGCTGGGAACTATCTTTATGGCTATGGTGGTGGATTTTGAGCCATGTGGACTGGTGTGTGTGGTTGGGAAGGTGGAAAACTAGTGGCTGTGGTAGTAGGAATTGAAGGAATAGAGAACACACTAGCTAACTAAGAAGATGTTACACTTGATAGGCCAACCAGAGTAATCAAACTAGGGTGTTCTCCTAGCACTTGGATATCAAGTTCATAAAAATCAATGGGGTCTTGTAGATTTTTGGCCTTCAATCTTGTGATCATGAAGAAAGCTTTCGATCACTTCACGTTCCAAGAATTATGGGTAAATTTGAGTCTCCAGATGTTCTAATTATATAGTACAAAGATGAACATCAAAACTCAATACTATTGAAAGTGGAACTTTTTGAGAGTCACATTGGGCATGCCAATAATTGTTGGTCACAAATATACCTAAGTACAAAATATTATTTGTGCGCCCTAGACCCAACCAACATTGAAATGCCGAAGGAAAAGGATGTTCTCCAAGCTAATCTTCAGATATGGTTGGTCCTCGTACTAAAAATAATGATTAATTTAAACCTTAGGGTAATAGAAAAGAAATGAGAAATTATAGAAATGAATGGGAAATATGGCTATAATCCATATATGAAAGGTGAGGATAAACTAACAACAAAAATTCATCGCAAGCGTTGGTTAGAATATAACATAAAGAAAAGCACATAAACCACTCATAGTTTACCAAGATGACCTTCAAGATAGCATTCTAGTATTCACTCCCTCACAAGAAATAATTAAATCTAGATGCAGAATTTAAAATCAGCAATTAAAGGACATGAATGTAATTAGAAATGCCAAGAAGAATGAAATCAAAGACAAATCCACTCCAGTAACTAGAATCTGAATATCTTTCTATTTATGTAGAGAACTTAAAGTGTTTTTTTGCAGAGTGTCTATCCTCCATTACATTGATATGCTTAGTATTTATAGAGGATTTCACCTCTTTTATTAAAATACATATTAAATCAAAATGATGACTGGTCAAAAATTAACAACAATTCTCTCCTCGATAATTATTGTAGACACCTAAATCGTGTAAATTGGATAAGACTATCAGTGCATTATATATGCCCTCTTATCAACAACATATGGCCTTATTAGGCACCTCTCTAGACTAGCAAAAGGCTTCTAAAACCCTCCAAAACTCAGTTTGGAGGGTTCCTAGCAGTCTGGGATAATTTTGGGACCCCTATTGGTGACCGTCCCACCCAGGGACGACCACAGTTGATGACCGTCCACAGTCCCACCCAAGTATGACCATCAAAAACCATCCCTGGGTGGGACGGTCCCTAATTGGACCTTTGAAAAAGTCAAAGTACGCACTAAATGGTAATCCAAGGCTACCATTAGTGTGTCCAATCACCCCAAATTGATTGGGGACCTGCTAATGGACTACAGGGTAGTATATTGGAAGCCCCAAAGGGGTAACCTTCCCCTCCCCAATAAATGATGCAATTAGGACAAATGACATCACTTGCCTCGCATGACAAAGGTGCAATTTGGCCCTAGATGCCCTTTTGGGCTATAAAAGGAGGCCCAAACCTCCATTTCAAGAGAGGAGAGAAGAGAATTTGAGCAATGAAGTGCTGCCCGAATCCATCCCTGCTTGCTACCAACCCATTTGCAAACTAAAACTTGCCCTTTCCTTGTCATGCAATCCTCTTCACTTTGAAGGCACTTTCAAGGGCTATAGGACCCAATTTACCAATCCAAAATTGGTAAAATTGAAGGAAAACTTGGCCCCATCTGTTGAAAATACCCTCACCCTATATTGGACCAATTTCCAAGGCCATAGGTGATAAAACTAAGCCAATTTTGTAATCATCCCACTTGGGGATGACTAGTAGTTAGCCCATGGAACTCATAGGTATGGTTTCAAAACAATAGAGAATTTTGGAGAAATTCCTCCATAGATCTTCTTAGGATGTCTAGATGAACCTCTGGTCCAAATTTGAGGTCATTTGGAGGAGTTTTGGTTCAATATTTGGAGTCCCCAATGTTGCAGGTCTCCATGGCTCACCTTGGAGCGGCCAGTAGTTCAACATAGTTTCACATTATAACTTGCTTTCAAATCCATTTATTTCTACTTAGATCATCTTAGAATATATATATTCTCATTTTAGATTAGTTTTTATATATGTAGATCACTTTTTATGGTTGTAGCATATGCCTCTTTTGTTATGTTTTCAAGGCTTTCTATATTCTATGAAACAGGTGCTACTAACCCCATTTTCACTCCCTTGTGTGTAGGTGTAGGTATTTTATGCATAAGAAAGGATCTAAGAAGACTAGAATAATAGGTTGAAGGATATATCTCAATGTGGGATGCAATATTTACACCAAATCAAACTATAACACCATAGTTTACACCGTTTTGAGGCCCTTTTCAAGGGACTAGATCCCTTGGTTGTTGTAATGTTGAATGTATCAATTTGTAAAAGCCATAAAGGGTATGATTGTAATCTCATATATTGAAGCTATGATTGATTAAATAGAAGGATAAATCCACCATTTGGTTTCATATGTGCTTCATTTTGATAGATTGCAAGTTTATGCTCATTTCCCTTTGAATGCTTGATAACTATTACACATTGCAATAAAATGTCCTTTAGGCGGTGTAGTAAATTTCATATATTTAGTGGAAATCATGATATATGATGTTTTTCCATCTTCCCTTTGGACTATGCTAATTTGGACCTCTTTTCCTGGTTTTCTCTATTGCAGGTTCTTACCGCTCTGAGCAGAAACGATCTCTCTGCTGCTCCATGGAACTGGGTGAGACGGCTAGCTCCATGGAACTAGGTGGTACGACCCTCAATATATGACTATCCCTGCCTGGGATGGCCATAAAACCAGAGGGTTTTTGCAAAAAATTGCAAAAAAAACAACTTTCAGGTTCCATTTTACAGCTTTCTACACTAAAAATTTAACTTTTTACTACTTAAAAATGACCAAATTTCATGTTTTTCTTGCTTATTCTTTGCATATAAAGGTTAGATTCTTTCTTTCCAAAATCTTGCACTAATTAGCTCAAAGAAAACAAAATAAAAGAATAGTATAAGCCACTGCTTTTTGTCTAGTTTGCTTGATTGAACCTTGCCCATGAAGGTTAAGGTCATATAGACTTTGCATTTTTGGTTTCCTTTATATGCTACTAATATTTCTAAAAGAAAAACACACCTTCATGCATTTAGTAAATAATCATTGAGTGCTACTTTGTTTTCTTTCAACTTTTAAAAGGAAACCCACACACCAAGTTCTATTTTAACATCAATGGATTTGGGCTCTCATATCCAACCCGTTGATTGAGACCAATAGTGGATGTAATTACCACTCGATTGTATCATGAGAAAGAGTACTATCGAAACCCTTTCATGGCCAAGGCCGACCCAAGATCTATCCTAACCGTGCAAAATAGAATGCATTCCTCTTCGGAGGGGTGTATCGCTATGCACTGGGTGCTGGGTGAGGGTTGGTAGTACCTGTGCTACCTCATTAGATATGGATTTCATCCCCATATTTGACTTGTGCGAGTATATAGGTGAAATCCTTTAAAATTTGAGAATATCATCCAACGAAATATCAAACACATGAAAAAGGATTCTCTTTACAAAGCAACACATATTGAAACACATCAAACAAGTTTAGGGATTCACATTTAAATATTTAAAAGAGATAATCATTTGTATTCCTATGTGTTTCTATTGATTGTGTATTTAAATCTATAAAACTTAAAAGAAACAATCATGTTGCCTACTTTAGGTATTTCTTTATTGTTCGGGTAATCCACCCAAGATCCTCGATCTTGGGGTCAAACCTTAATAATAAAAAAAAAAATATATTTTTAATTTTAAGTAAAAATCTAATTTTTTATTCTGCATCCAACAGTTCAATAATCATGCAAATCGAAGTTATAATGAAAAAGTTATTTTGGTTTTATGTTTACTCTATTTTCGGCTCCGAAAATCAAGAAAAACTACACTAAAATAGCCATAAAATGGTCTAGACAACTCCAAAACTTTCCAAATTTGTTTTGGTGTCTTAGTTATATCTTTTTGCACCTCTTATAGAAATTTTGAGTCCTAACTCTTTATGGTTCAAAAATTCCCAAAAATCCCAAAAGTGAGCATTCCCCACAGGCCCTGGTTGGCCAAATATTCCAAAAATACAAAATTTTGATCCAAAAATTAGTTTTTGGAGACCTAGCCCATTGTGATCAGCTCATTGCATTTATTTTTTTGATATATAACACTTATGACATTTTTATAAAAAGTCAACTTTCTAAAAATGGCTGCGGGACACCCCTTTTATGGGTTTGGTCCGAATGTGGCTGAAAACAAGACCTCCAATTTAGATGGAGACTCAAGCTCCATAATGAGTGAATATATCCAAATAATTCTAGAGGACATGCCCATCCCTAAATGGCATCCTAGGTTTTATCATAACAACAATACCATCCTTAGGGGGAAAACCTTCAAGATATCCCAACTAGGGAAGCATCCATAGGTCTTCTAGGAAAAATTCCTGATTCGGATACCTTGATGGAATTTTATATAGAAAATAATCCATCCCTTGAGGGGCCTTATAGGTCAATATCACATATTCACACCCCAAATTGCTCTATACATCAATCAAAATATGAACATGAGAGTACACCATGGCATAGCTTGGATAAGCAAACCAATCCATATGATAGAGCAAGCCCCCATAATCCACATAGAGAGCACTCAAAGTTCATAAATCATGCTTCTATGCAACCTGAGTATATAGAGCATACATCTAACCCTGAATATGAGTCTTTCCTCACAAATGAGGAAGAAGACCCAAAGCTAATTCATAAAGTAGATTTGGATATCAATGTAACCTTTAAGGAGAATAGAAAACAAATAATAGATCCTATTAGGGAGAAAAGACATGATAAATCCATTCGTATTTCCAATACAAGGGAACATATCCCCCATACAATTGATCAATATAGTTACAGTGATCAACGAAGTTACACTCATCAACTTAACCAACAACAACATATAGATCAAATCCACTTGGATCAACAACGATTAAACAAACATGTGGAATCACAACGAGCACACCTACAAAGGTTGTATCAATGAAAGATACAAGAAAAACAAAAGATACAACAAGATCAATTGCAAAATGCATTACATGAAGTGGTGCTTACACCTAGCACCTATAGGATGCAACAACACACAAGGCACCCAATACAATCTCAAAATATATCCCTTCAACTATGCCAAAATTACGTTCAATATCAAAGGACATTATCTAGTTATAATCCAAAACCTCATACTCCTCAACAATACCAAGATCAAGATGAGGAAGAATCATATGAAGAGTCCCAATGGGAACATCAGGATCAAGTAGATGCTTACCCTGAATCCAATTATGATGAGGTACCTAATGAGTATACTTATCATCCACCTCAACATCAAAAGCAACCTCCATTGTCTAAACAAGGACGACAACAGGTTGATCATATCATTTCATCAGGGCCATACAAAGTGCTAGATGATTGGATAAATTCATTCAAAAAACAACATCAAAGTTTGTTTTATCAAAAACCTATACTAAAGCAACTTAGCAATCAATCTTTGCATCCATCAGTGTCATCATTGACATACCCATCAAATTTCAATATTCCTAAACTTGAAAATTTCAAATATGACAATGATGCATAAGACCACATGACAAGCTTCATCCATATGTGCTCTCTCCTTCAAGATAATGACCCCTTGATGTTGCAAATATTCATTACAACATTAACTAGGGATGCTTTGGAATGGTATAATCATCTACCACATCCTATCATAAACACTTTTAAGCAATTGGCTGATGCATTTTTGGGATGTTTTACCTCTAGTACTAAGAAGACAACAAACTTGACTGACTTATCTAGTCTTCGTCAGCTTGATGATGAACCAATCATAGAGTATGACAATCGATGGAGGAAGACGATGCTAAAACTACCTTTCAGCCTACCCACAATGGAACTCATTTGAATGTTTACCAGAAGTTGTTCAAAGTAGATCTCACTTCTCTTAAAATTACAATGGTAGCAAACATTCGACGAGGACTTAGAATAGACTAAGATCATTGAAGACATCAAGGCCCAAGAAGATGATGTTCAACTCCACAAGGGGGAATGGCCAAACAAGAATATTAAAGGTGGTAACATGCAATAAAATATAGCTTCAATCAATCAAGTGATTTTGAGTACCCTTGAATCCTCAAACCAGGCTACACCACCATAATTACCAGTGCAGCCTAATTACCAGGCTCAGCCTCCATTGGCTAAAATTCATATGCATCGGCCACCATGACAATATAATCATTTGTTAGAGCCCTTAGCATCGATCTTCAATTGATTGTATGAAGCACAAAAGATCAAGCTTCTTGATATCCGTCCTTTGAAATATAATAAGCATAGATCAAAGGCACACAGGATAAATCTATATTGTGTGTACCATCGATAAAGAGGCCATGACATCCAGACATGTCGTCCCTTTAGAGATTTAATACAAGATATGATCGAGAGGCAAGAAATTCATACAAGAGTCCTCCAAGACCCCTTGCCTTCATGCGAAGTAAACTTAGAACCTGTCAATAAAATTGAACAACCTAACCAAGGGCACATCAACCTACCTTCCTAAGATTTGTGGGAATGATCAGTGTTATCATAGAGAAATAGGAATATCAAATTTTATAGACGGGGGGTCTATAGGCAAGGGGTCCATCCAAAGGTGTCTATGAACCTTGTGGTTACCCTAAAAGGCTCCTACCAATCTTTCACCATTTAGGTCAAATAAAAAGGCTCCTAGACTATCTACGATCATCTAGGTCAACCCTAAAAGCTCCAAAGGCATCCATAAGATCTTTGGTCACAACCAAATGCCCCTAGGTAGTCGTAGATACTTTCTAAGTGTCGTTGCCTACCTAGGTCACCCTAAAGGCTCCTAGTGGTCTTTGACCGTCTAGGTCACATAAAAAATCTCCTAGACTATCTACGATCATCTAGGTCAACCTTAAATGCTCCAAACACATCCATAAGCCCTTTGGTCACAACCAAATACCCCTAGGCAGTCGTAGATACTTTTTAAGTGTCGTTGCCCACCTAGGTCACCCTAAGGCTCCTAGCAGTTTTTGACCATCTAGGTCAAATAAAAAAGTTCCTAGACTATCTACGATCGTCTAGGTCAACCCTAAAAGATCCAAAGGCATCTATAAGCCCTTTGGTCACCTTAAAACGCTCCTAGGTAGTTTACAACTATCTAGGTCAAACTTAAATTCTCCAAAGGTGTCTATAATCCCTTTGGTCACCCAAAAAGCCCCAATGGCATTCTTTAAGCCCATTGGTCAACTTGTACATATATACACATATCTCAAAAATAACAAAACAAATCATGAAAATCATCAAAATACAAAACATTGCATTTTATTGCATTTCTCATCACTTGCATTATAATCATAGTTGCATTAGCATACTCATAATTGCATTATGTATCATTCCAAATTGATCATATATGTCTAGCACCAGGGTGGTACATTAGGCATTTGGTAAAAATTCATTGTTATCGTATATTAGTTATATCACCTATTTATATTACATATACCATTTACATTATATGTCTGTTTTCCTTCACTTAGCCACTGTTAGTAAAACATAGTTAAATTTGTTGGTCACTCAGCCATATCTAGTTGTTTTCTCAGATTTTGCAGAGAGCTAGCATGATTTTTAGAAGGTAGAATCCTACTTAGATAATTCTTGGTATACATCAAAATCCCAACACAATTTTCACATTAGTAAATCCAAGTCTAGCATAAGGAAAGATGAAAAATATGAAGCAGTCTAGGTTACTTTTGTATCGCTCCAAATTTTTCGCATCCTTACCTTCAGGCTAAAGGATCCGCGCCCGAAAGGAGGATGGGAAAAGGATGGGACAATACCTCGGACTGAGAGGCCCTTTGAAGGTCCCGCCTCTCGGGGGAGGGGTATTAAGGTGATTTTTCGACGGATGGTGGGGTTCACCAGGAAACGTTTAGTGGCAATTTCCATGCCTAGGTTGGGAATGAGTTTAATGTGTTCAATTTTAGCTTTAAACATCCAAGTCCTAGGTTTGGCCAGATGAATCTAAGTTATTCTATATGAAAATGCAAATTAAATGAATACAGAAAATAGATTTGAACAAAAAACAGAGAGAATAAGCTAGAGTGAAGAGATCCATACCTGGTCCGGATGTCCGATGGAGGTTCCGATTTTTGAAGTAGATCGGATCCTGGAATTTGACAGATCGTCTCCGATCCTGACAGGATCGTCTGAGATCTGACGAATTCGTCAGAGACCTGCAATCAGAGAAATAGATACAAAATACAAAAAATGCAGCAATACAAACAGAGGGCAATGATGTAGAATGACAACAATAATATTAGACGGATAATTATAAACAAAATATGAGTGTATTTCAATGATTTAATGACAAATTATGATTTTATCATGCATTAAAACTATATGGGTGAACTCCAAAATGCAGAGTAATAAGGAATAACCATAGAATTAACTAAATGCAGAATAATGCAGCAGAAAAGAGTGGAGAAAACGCAAACTCTGGGCACTGATTGCCCCCAATGTTGACTGCAGTCGAAATCATCTCGGATTGGTACGAAATCATCTCGAATTGGACAGGATCGTCTGCAATGACCTGAGCTTGCTCCGGCTGAAGAATAACAAAGTTCCTGCAAGAAAATTCGGATAGGACAAGGGCAAATAATAATCTAGGATATTCTAATGCATGTGAAACTTGAAGTGTAGAGAAAATTCAGCCAGGGGAATGTCAAGGGGGGGCCTAAGGATTAAATAGGCTTAGGAGGGAGGTTGGGAGGTTGGAGATCATCCCATTTTGGGAGATCTCCAACAGGGGGAGACTCTAACGATGCAGACGCGTCTCTGCCCGAGTTAGAGAAGTTGTTGAAACAGAAGCTAATTATGAAAAATCAGTTTTGGGACAAGATCGTCTGGACGTCCTAGTCCAGACGAAATCGTCCGATCTGAGGCGATATCGTCTGATCGGCGACGATATCGTCCAACGGTCACAACAAATCCTAAAAATGGCACGAAAAACAAGGGGAGCGGGTAAAAAGCGGTTTGGGAGCGGTTTTGGGGTTGAAATTTGAATTTGAATTATTACTAAGGTAATTTTAATTATTTACTAAGTTTTACTGTGCCAATTTTAGGGTGCTACATTTTGCCCCCTCTTTAGCAAATTTTCCGAAGAAAATGCGTTAAATATGAGTTCTTCTCGATCTACGAGAAAGCAAAAATTATTCCCATTTTTAGGCGACGATTCTTGGTCGAATCGTACGACGACTTACTATGATGCCCCCTCCGTGTTTTTACCCAAATCGAACGTTTGAGGTAAAAACGCGGAAAAGCAAAAAATTAAAATGTTTTTAATTGTTTTTGAATAAAATTAAGAAAAATAGGGAAAACCCTAATTCATTGTTACTGTTCATTTTTACTGTTTTCTAGAGCTCTGCAAACAAAATGGTCGAGACAGCGCACAGATCGACAGAGGTCCGGCGCGGGCTATGGGTAAGGGTCTAAACTTAGTTTAGAATGCTTGAATTTTGATTTTCTATGCTTTTTAGATTAAATTTTGATGATTTTTGAGCATCGCGGCCATTTTTGGGCCGTCGACGTCGTCGGGACGAAATCGTCCGTCAAAATCGTCTCGATATCGCCGATTTCGTCCAAGGGCGAAATCGACAAAATGGGGACGATTTCGTCAAAAAAGGGACGATTTCGGCTTGCGAAATCGGAGACGAATTTGCTCAAATTTTGGACGATATCGTCCAATAGTGGACGATATCATCATTGATGAAATTGAACTTACTTTACTTGCATTTTTAATCACTGTTTTATTAATGATTTTTATTGTTTTGTTGTTTATGTTGCAGAGAGGATTACTAAAGAGCAGAGAATGGAAATACGATGGGCTGAGGGATGACTTGGCCGCTCTATCTCAGGCAGAGCGAGATCAGTTGGCACAAGTCGGCTTGCAGCATGTGGCAGAGATGCCACAGGTTTCTACAGATATGGGGCTATTGACAGCCCTAGCAGAGAGGTGGTATCCGGGTTCTTCCTATTTTTGGTTACCGACAGGGGAGATGACTCCCACACTAGAGGATGTATGGAGGATTTTGAGGATCCCCATACAAGGACGGTTGATAACTCCCATGGCCAATCAGGGCCACGCGATGATGCGACTGTGCGGAGATCCGAGCTTCGCCCTGGAGAAGGGCGGAGTGAACATCGAGTCGCTACGCCGGATGCCTGGGGCATCTAGACTGACACAGGTTTTGGCTGGGGTTGTAGGTGGTCTGCTGCTATGCCATCAGAGTGGATGTAGAGTACCATGGCTACTGACAGATGTGGTCTACGACATGAGAGACCACGGATACAGGTTTGCTTGGGGGAGTTATGTACTATGCCGATTGTATAGGATCCTGCATGGGGTCGTATACAAGGGCGGTCGATGTCTGGTTATGACATCACTACTACAGGTTTGGTGCTGGGAGCACATCATGGTGCGGAGGCCGGTAGGGCTCCCACTGATAGGGATTGATGGGGAGAGGCCCCGAGCTTTCTACTGGTGGCTTCGAAGAGGGTCACAGCGACGGATAGATCTGCCAATGTCCCGGAGACTACTTGACGACCTTGTCTCCGACCAGATCACCTGGAGGCCTTGGAGAGATCATCCAGGGTGGGCCGAGGATGGACAAGAGCTGGCTCGCATTAGGCGAACCTGCTGGCTGAGGATGGAGAGGGGAGAGGTGGAGCTCCACCGCTACGACCGAGTTTTGAGGCAGTTCGGTCTACAGCAGGGGATCCCATCTCTCAGAGACTACGAGTTTTCCTGGACCATTCGGGATAACACTACAGTTAGCGGGGCTCCAGATATGCAGCGCTTCTGGAGTCAGGATGTAGATGATGCCCCCATTCAGCCAGTGGATGGGGACGACGCAGGGGTAGCCGATGGCTATGATGCCTGGTACACAGGCATCCGCCCTCCTCGGATGACGAGGGCTCAGGGTCCGATTCATGCAGTTGTGCATCGGATGGGGAGGTGGCACCGGGCGGCCATTGAGGCAGCACAGGGTCATGGAGGGAGAGAGCAGAGGAGACCACAAGCTCAGCAGAGGCCATGGCAGCGGGAGAGGAGGGAGGAGAGACCCCCTTCTCCACGGAGAGAGAGGCCACCATCGCCCGATAAGGGCAAGGGTGTGGACATAGGAGAGAGTAGTGAGATGGCTACTCTCCGGGTGGAGACTGTCCATCTCTAGGCACAGGTGCAGACTCTATAGGATGAGGCTGCACGCCATCGAGCTGAGGCTACACAGCTCAGAGATGAGGTTGCACGCCTCAGAGCACGGAGCGGAGGAGCGAGCACTCAGGAGCTGGCACGGTCGATTGCTCAGACCATGTTCTATCAGGGTATCTACTTCCAGATGGTGCCAGAGGGCCAGAGGGTACAGCTGCCAACTGGCATTGCGGATCCGATCAGGGTTGGGTCATCGAGGACTTCATCCCGATCGATGACTAGGACTCGCAGTACCACACATACTGCGATGGGGCCACCTCGTCCACCTCAGGGTTGGGGAGGAGATGAGGCTGAGAGCTCGAGGGGTTCTCGAGGCTAGGCTACTGCACTGTATCAGATCGATTATATGATTTGAGAGGATTGAGTATGCCAAGATGTAGATTGTGGCATACCAATCTAGTTTTGATATGATGTACATATATTGTTGAGATATATATATATATATATATATATATATATATATTTTTGATCATATGACTTGTCTTATGTGTTTGTATGATGCTTTATTGTTGTGGTGTGATTGATTTGATGATTCATGTAATTATGTCGGTTGGAAATATTATGGTTTGAATGTCATGCTTTTAAAATTTAAATGAAATAATCTGATGTAAACAAATTGGTTGTTTGTGATGTGATAATTTGATAAAAAAGAAAAGGGACTTCTAACAATAATTTCAAAGGACATTGTCGCTATTATAGACCATTTCATGGAGTCACCGCTCACTCGGTCGTCAAGCTAATCCCAGTATAGAAATATTGTTAAAAGTAAAAGAGTGCTTAAGAGACTGTCTTAAGACTTTGTTGTGATGATGCAAATGATGATGATGATGATGATGATTTGTTTTCAGATTTCCATGAAAATATTATGCATGAAATATTTTAAAATGACTTTTGCTAGGCATAAATTCCTAAGTGTGATAAATTTTTTGGATAATTCCCTAGGAATTATACCATCATTGCAAAATTGAAGTTTGACATAATGACATGAAAATAGAGTAAGTGTTTGTTTTGTTTTAAAGCATAATTGTGTAACATAATGATTTAAGTCATATGTTTTTATGATTTTGAATAAATGGAAAATAAAATTGGTACAATGGTTTGCGCTAGGCATAGAATATTTAGGTATAGACTTATACCATCATCGCGAAATCCAAAGAAGAAAATAATATAATAGTTTTATTGCATGGTTGATTTTTTAATTTTTGAAAATAGTCAGAAAATATGAAGATGAGGACTTGCGCTAGGCATAAAATTCCAATTTTGGTTTTGGAACTATACCATCGTCGCGAAAGTCAAAAGTTATATATAAATGTAACTTTATTGCATGTTTTGAAAATGATTTTGATTTTTGATAATGCATATAGTTGTCTTTATACTAAACAACTGTTCTTCAAAGAAGAAAATGAATTTATTCCAAACAATTTGCAAAAATATTTCAAAGTATCTTAAAGACAAAAGTTAGATTTATAAGGAATCCCATGTGCGTAGGTGAGTTCATTACCAATCTTGATTTATCATAATGATACACAAAATCTCTCAAATACAAAATGTGTGTGCAATTGCATTGTTCATTTACCAGTTTTGAGCAAGATACTATGATACAAGTGATTTGAATGAACCAAATAAGTGTTCGTTAACCATGATTTAGATGCATATAACCATACCAGACTACTATGTAGGTCGGGTTATCAAGAGCTAGCTAATCCATAAGCAGACATAGGTCTGTACAAAAGAAGGTCGCTAATGTGACAGACATATCACCATGCTAGGGATTACCCAAGGCCAAGCGGGTTGGGCACAAACCACCTGTTATGGGGCTTACCTCACAGTTTTTGAATAATTGAGAATTCCAGGGATTCAAGCTCATCAACCCTTCTTTTCTTTTCAATGGGTAGGGAAAGGGATTTTATTGCTTTTGCTTTTGCTTGTTTCTTTTTCTTTGCTTTTGCTTTTTTTTTTTTTGTATTTTTGTATTTTGGCTTGATATTTGAGATAATGCTGAAATAACTTGTTTCTTTTTCTCTTTTTCTTGAACTTTGCTTTTCTTCCTATACTAGGGATACTTGCTCGGATTAGCTGTAGAGCAAGGGATTTTTATTCTGGGTAGGGGTGAACTTGTCCTTTTGTCAATTCTCAAAGATTCTAGACCATGTGCATGATAGGATAGCAGGGGAAACTTTTCGCTCAGGAAACCACTTCTACTATGTAGCATAGCATGGAAATTACAAATGTAATCATTTTATTGTGAAAAGATATGCTTGGTTTAAGTAAATAACAAGATCAATTCTCTATGCTCAAACTTTATTTAATTAAATTTTGTGGACTTTGATATAAGAGAGATTAGTAATCATGCCTGATAAAATCAAGATATTTATTTTTGTGTTTGTGATAGTGGGGGATTCCAAATAAATGCTAATTTATCCAAAATAATTTGAAAATATAACTGCAATACTTGAAGAAGAAATATATACAACAAATATTTTTGAGGAGTTTGATAATTTTGACTCTCTCTTTCTTCTTTATTATTTTTTGGTTTTCAAAAGAGTCAATAATATTGTTGTTTTTGACTTTTTATTTTATTTTTTATTTTTGTTTTTGTTTAAGTTTTATATTATATATATATATTTTAAAATGAGACAACATGCAAAATATGTACAAATGATGAAATGACCAAATTTTATGCGTAATATCGCTTAAGATGCATAATATTCATAGGTTCTTTTAAATATTTACCATCTAAGGTAGCTAATTTGTATGCTCCTGATTCAAATTTAGCCAGTGATAATATATGGTCCAAGCCAGTTGGGCTCAAATTTACCTTTAAGGTCTTTAGTTGCATTAGTATTTTTTTGATTTTCTTTTAAAACAAGGTCGCCGACCTCAAAGGATCGATGACGAACTTTCTTGGCATATGATCTTTTAAGCTTGTTTTGGTAAGCACGAAGATGCTCCAAAGCATTGATGCACTTTTCATCTAGGAGTTCCAGTTGACTGAGTCTGCTAGCTCGATATTCATCTCCTACTTCGGTATCTTGAAGTAGTAGAGCCAAAGAAGGAACTTCTAATTCAAAAGGAAAAACGGCTTCAACGCCATAAACCAAGACAAAAGGTGAAGTTCCAGTGGGAGTTCGAACACTAGTTCGATAGGCCCACAAAGCTGGATATAATTGAATGTGCCAGTCGCGGCCAGATTTATTGACCAATATTTTGAGAATTTTGATTAAGGTTTTGTTAGATGCTTCTGCTTGGCCATTACCCTGAGGATAATAGGGAGTGGACCAGCGATGTTGAATCTTATATTTTTGGCATAATTTCTTGACATATTTATTTTTGAAACAAGTTCCATTGTTTGAGATGAGATTTGCAAGAATTTCGAACCTACAAATGATTTGATTAAAAATAAATTTAGAGACTTGTGTTCTCAATGCAGGAAGCTAAAGGCATAGCTTCAACCCACTTCGTGAAATACTCGATGTCTCAATTAAAGAGGGATTTAAGGAGGTATTGTTTGAGAAGTTCAAAAGCTTCTATACATTCGTCGTCCCAATTAAAAGGGACATCCTTCTTAAGGAGCTTAAGAAAGGGAGTGGTTTTGTCCGCCAGCTTATCGATGAAGCGACGGATGGCTTGAAGCTTACCTTGTAAACTTCGTAACTCAGATATATTGGTAGGTGCGGGCATATCAGTGATAGCCGCAATCTTGAGAGGGTCAATTTTGATACCACGTAAAGAAACTAAAACCCCTAATAGTTTACCGGAATTAACTCCGAATATGCATTTGGTTGGATTTAATCGAATAAGGTATTCTCTTAACCGATTAAATACTTTTCTCAAATCATCTAAATGATCATCTTCTTTAATAGAGCGAGCTATAATATCATCTACGTAATCATGTAGGATATCATGCATCATATCATGAAAGATATAAGTCATAGCTCGTTGATATGTTGCGCCTGCATTCTTTAAACCAAATGGCATCACTTTCCAACAAAAGGTACCCCAAGGGGTAATAAAGGCTATTTTAGCTTGATCTTCAAGAGCTATCCTGATCTGATTATAGCCAAAAAATCCATCCATTAGGGACATCATTCCACTCCCGACAGTAAAGTCAATGATTTGGTCCATGTTTGGAAGAGGAAAATCATCTTTAGGGCATGCAGCGTTAATATCTCTAAAGTCCGTGCAAACCCTAACTTTGGTAGCTTCTTTCTTGGTGACTGGAACTACATTCGAGATCCATTCAGCATAATCAATAGCTTGTATGAAAATAACATTCAGGAGTTTTTCTAACTCCCCTTTGACTAGCAAGGCCACTTTGGGATGCATTTTTCTAAGTTTCTGTTTAACAGGTTTAGCATCCGGATGGACTACTAGATGATGCATGACTACGAAGGGTCCGGACACTGGCATATCTTCATATGTCCAAGCGAAGACATCTTCATATTATTTAAGGAATGCAATGTATTCATCTTGTTTTTCTTGACTTAATGCTGATCCAATATTGATTATGTGAGGATTATCCTCGGTTTCAATGTTAACTTTAATGACGTTTTCTACTTCCATGTGTAGATCTCTTTCAAAATTAGGTGGGGCGGGTGAAACGCCCAATTCTTGTAATTATTTTAAGGTTAAGTTGGATAATTCGTCTTGATGAGTGGTGGCCTCAAGTTGGGCTATAGTTGGTATAGAACCATCAAAATAAAAACCATTGTGTAACAACTCTTCAACGGAGACATCATGGAAAATATCTCCTTCCAACTCCTCATCGGATTCAACAATCAATTCGGGGTAAGCTATGGATAGCATATTGCAGGTAAAGGGATTATTCTTTGAACACAAAGAATCTTGTTTATCTAGATAATCTTGATAACATATGAGTTGATCATCATCTTCAAAAGGGAAGGGTTGACCCTTACTAGGAAATAGGCCCACACCACATCGGGCGGGCCATGGCTCTACCTCAATAGGTTCTTTCATACCATTTTGGAAAGGTCCCAAGCCTTTCCCTTTATAGCCCATTTTAAGCATTATGGGCTTAGCTTTAATATATTCATTAGCAAAATAACATCGGGCATATCCCTCATGATGAGTTTTGATATTCCTGGGTATTCTTCCCCAATCATATCCTTTATAAATAAAAGCACAACTCCCGACTTGGTAAGTACTTCCCATAGGTTGTGGGAGGCCCAAAGTACGAGGAGATGGCGGCAAGTTATTTAAAAGAATTGAATCTTGCATAAAAGCATTTGTTTTTTTTGATATTAAGATTGTGGATAAATCCGATAAAAGTTCATCGAAAAGAGCATAAGATGTAGAAGGATCATTCCCTATATCTTTAGATGTGGAAGGTATGATAGATGTTGATAATGTGGAGGTGTCAATAAATGGGTCTATAGGTTTTGAAATTATAGGGATAGAACATGAAGGATTGGTTGTGGATTGAAGACCTTTTTGAGGTTTTAGTGTGGTTTGTTCAGAAGATGGTTGAGTTAAATGTATAGGTGTAGTTGATGGAGTAGATGATGTTATGTGTGTGTTTTTCACACGTTTAGATGAAAAATAAGAATTAGGATGTGTGGATGACAGAGCGGGGCAAAATTGCACTCCAACAAGTTCTGCCAAAGCACACATATCAAAGGGTCTAGGGTCACCATGGATAGTGACCAACTGATTTTTAAATTCAAATTTAACACACTGATGTAAAGTGGAGGGAACCGCTCGCATCGCATTGATCCAAGGGTGACCCAAAAGTATATTGTATGATGCTGGGCAATGTACAATAAACACGGTTGTATCTAGGGTTCTAGGACCAACTTGCAAGGGTAAGGTAATGACTCCACACGTTTCTTGTGTCTCGTCATTGAAAGCTTTGATAATCATGTCTGTTTTCTTCATTTCATCACTTCTAAAGCCAAATCTTTGGTAGAAGTCAAAAGTGCAAATGTTTAGAGATGAACCATTATCAATCAAGACTCTTTTAACAACTACATCTCCAATTAGAGCAGTAATATATAAGGGGTTATCCTTATGTAAACTATGTTGTGGGATATCTTTATCTCGAAAGTCAATACAATCAACTTCTCGAGTGATGATAGTATTGGACATGGCTTCGGGTTGAATATTTTGAGGTACCATCATTTGGCTTAATGTAAGCATTAACTCATCCCTATGGGTAGGAGAAGATCTTAACAAGTCCAAAAGGGAAATTCTGGCTGTAGTATTGGATAATTGTTCATTAATATTGTAAGGAGGTTTTGGTTGAACATTAGACATATGATTCCCTTTATTGGGATTTTTCAAAATAAATGGAGCTGATCCATCATTCTGAGTTTGATCTTGTTGAGAGTTTTGAGCCTGTTGTCTGGTAACGGCTCCGATGGTACCTACAATGTTATATTGAAGACGCTGAACTGGTCTTGGTTGAGCGTTTATGGCTTGTTCATTAGGAAGGAACTGATTAGAAGAGGGTCGAGTAGTAACTCTTCTAGGAAATGGTTCTTCTGGAACCATAGCATCTGTGATGGGTTGAATAGGATCTGATTCATTTTCAGAACTATTCGATTGGTTTGAGGTGATGTCTACTTCACTTTCAATATCTGATTCTACATCACTAGGATCGGGAGTTTGAATATTATGTAGGGGCCTGGTCGTGACCATGGATAAGGTTGTGCCAAATATTTGAGGATCCTGAATAGATAATTGTCCGCTAATAGTCCCTACATATCGGGTAGGAGGGGGAACATTATGATGTTCGATTTGATTGGCCACTTCTTTACCATGGTTTGGTAAAGGATGTTGAAATATATCCAATGATTGATTAGCATTTTGATTTTGATTTTGGGGAATGGTCTTTTGAGCGTTATTAGGAGCATTTTGTTTAGGTTGGAAGGCTTGCACCTCCATTTCATTATTATCAATCAGATCTTGTATTTTATGTTTCAATATTTTGCAAGAGTTTGTAGCATGTCCAGGTCCTCTATGAAAGTCACAATGTAAATCAGCTCTGTATCCGGGTATAGTTGGATCAGGTTCCTGGATAGTTGGTAATTGAATCAAGCCTCGTGCTAATAATTGAGGAAGAATGGTTGATAAAGGTTGATTCAATCTAGTAAATTCTCGAGGAGGTTTATCGGGAGGTTTTAATATAAATTTTTCTGTTGTCTTCGTTGTATTGATATTAGCAACGTTTCTACTATCAATGACTCCGTCACCTACAACTTGTTTGTTTTTATACTGATTTCTAGATGTTTTCTCATCATCTTTCTTTTTGAGCTGACCTCTTCTAATGAGAGCATCTTCTACCCTTCGAGCTAAGTCTATAGCTTGATCGAAGGTAGTTAAGGTGGCAGTTGATAACTCATAAGATATTTGTTCTTGTAAATTATTAATAAAAATGTCCAACATTTCCCTATAAGGTAGCACAAAGTGTAGTTTTCCTATCAACTGCCTCCATCTAGCTAAGAAATCAGCAAAACATTCATCTTTGTCTTGTTTTAAGTTGTACAAATCTTTAATGGTGACATGCCTCTCGATGTAGGCACTAAATTGATGGACAAAAGATTCAGCTGTTTCTTCAAAATTTCTCAAAGAATGAGTGGGCAATTGATAGTACCACTCTAATGCCATTCCTCCTAAGATTTTCGGGAACATTTTTAGTAATAGCAAGTCATCATGTGATATATCATGACATGCTATCCTAAACATGCGAAGATGCTCTATGGGATCTTCAGTTCCTTTATATATAGGCAGGACGGGCATGGGGAAGTGTTTAGGGTATGGTTGTGCTACAACTATGGGATCCGAAGGTTGACTACATATCTCTCGATAATTGTACGAGGGACGGTAGGGATCTATCTGGTCCATGCGCGAAGCTAACTGTTTCACCATGGCTTCCAGATTATTGGTTTGCCCACCATATTGGTTCGGTAGGGCATTAATATGGGATTTGTGAGCATATGATGGAGGGACATGGAGATTAGATGCTATATTGCTATTGTGTAAATTGTTGGTAGGAAGGGTGTTATGAAGAAATTTTGAAGTTGTATTATGTTGTATGCCCGATTGTTGAAAATTGGTGTTTGGCTTCATTTTAGGTTTTTGTCTACTTGAAGCATATTGATCAATAGTTTGGCGAAGTAAAGCAGTGAAGGAAGGTTTCTTTTGTGTGGGAATGATTTTAGGCTCAATAACAGGTTCCTTAGGGGGTTGGGTAACCTGTTGTTTTGGCATGTTCTGAATCATAGTGACCATATCTCTATTGGATGGTCCAACTTTATCACTTTCTTGATCAATGAAAGACAAGGGATTAGTGTGTATGTCAAACATATGTTCCATGGCTGCTTGAGTGTCACTAATTTGCCCTTTATCAATACGAACTGCCATATTAAGAGCACCAATGTTATTATTGAAAAATTTCCAGAAATGATCTAAGTTATCAAAAGCAATAGTTCCATCTGGAGCTATTCTAGGGGATGAGGATCCTTCCTCTTTAAGATTTTCTTGTTGTTCATTTTCTTCAGCCGGGTCATCTTCTGGCTGTTCTAGAGTTTCTCCTTCCGGAATTGATTCCTCAGGAAGGACATTTGGGTTTTTTGTTTTGTCTCCTAACCAATCTTCTTCTTCTTGTTCAGTTTGTTTACCATTCCTAAGTTTAGGCATTGTGCTTAAATTTAGATTTCAGCAAATATATATATACTTATATATATATATATATATATATATATATATATATATATGCAACAAGCTTAAGAGGTATATATTTTAATTATATACCTACTATAGTATTTGAAATAAAATGTTTTTGGTTTTTGTTATGTTTTGGTTTTTCTTGTTTTTGTAACAATATTATAAAGATAACAAACAACACACTAAATGCAAGAAATAATAATAATGAAAGCAATGATCTAGTTTTCTATAAACAATTTATAAATATCATTAATGGGCTCAAGTTCTTCAGGAGTCATGAAGTGTTCTTCTTCAAATTGAAAATTTTCTTTCAAGAATTTGACAAAAAGTGCTATAGTGATATTATCTGTCTCGGATTTGGTTGGTAGAAATAAATTTCGTGGCAATATTCTCGATATAACACAGCCCTAGGAACTCTATTCCATATTTCCCTATCCGTAAGAACGACCTCTTGATCTTCTACATGACCTAGGAATTGGTGTATAATGGCTGCGTTCTCGAGGTATTCCTCGAAGGTGAACAATTCTGAAGACACAAGAGCTCTCCTATAAGCTAACCACCTATGGCAGGCTCTCTGAAGTTCATGATAAACAATGAGTTGATGAGGATCCAGGATCCTATCTAGGGCAAACCTCTTGATTTGTCTAAGTTCGGTTGATCTAGATGAAATGATACCTAGCCTCCTATCAAGTTCTTTCCACAAAAGTTGGTTTCTATCTGTTTCAGGCACACTAAGCACAGAATTAACTTCTATGGCTACTAATTGGTTTTCAACATTTATAGTAACTGCTAATATTTTCTTAGGAGCTACCATCTAGACATGATATGCAACTTAGTATTTTTCTAATGATTTGAAATGCATCTATATTTTTGTTTTTTTTTTTTTTTTTCAAAAGGTTTTAGTTTCACGTCGGGTTCACCAAAATGTATCGCTCCAAATTTTTTGCATCCTTACCTTCAGGCTAAAGGATCCATGCCCGAAAGGAGGATGGGAAAAGGATGGGACAGTACCTCGGACTGAGAGGCCCTTTGAAGGTCCTGCCTCTCGGGGGAGGGGTATTAAGGTGATTTTTTGATGGATGGTGGGGTTCACCAGGAAACGTTTAGTGGCAGTTTCCACGCCTAGGTTGGGAATGAGTTTAATGTGTTCAATTTTAGCTTTAAACATCCAAGTCCTAGGTTTGGCCAGATGAATCTAAGTTATTCTATATGAAAATGCAAATTAAATGAATACAAAAAATAGATTTGAATAGAAAACAGAGAGAATAAGCTAGATTAAAGAGATCCATACCTGATTTCGGATGTCCGATGGAGATTCTGATTTTTGAAGCAGTCAAGATCGTCTAGAATTTGACAGGATCGTCTCCGATCTGACAGGATCGTCTGAGATCTGATGAATTCGTCAGAGACCTGCAATCAGAGAAGCAGATACAAAATACAGAAAATGCAACAATACAAACAGAGGGCAATGATGCAGAATGACAACAATAATATTAGACGGATAATTATAAACAAAATATGAGTGTATTTCAATGATTTAATGACAAATTATGATTTTATCATGCATTAAAACTATATGGGTGAACTCCAAAATGCAGAGTAATAAGGAATAACCATAGAATTAACTAAATGCAGAATAATGCAGCAAAAAAGAGTGGAGAAAACGCAAACTCTGGGCACTGATTGCCCCCAATGTTGACTGCAGTCGAAATCATCTCGGATTGGTATGAAATCATCTCGAATTGGACAGGATCGTCTACGACGATCTGAGCTTGCTCCGGCTGAAGAATAACAAAGTTCCTGCAAGAAAATTTGGAAAAGGACAAAGGCAGACAATAATCTAGGATATTCTAATGCATGTGAAACTTCAAGTTACAAAAAATCCAGCCGGGGGAATGTCAAGGGGGGGCCTAAGATTAAATAGGCATAGGAAAGAGGTTGGGAGGTTGGAGATCATCCCATTTTGGGAGATCTCCAATGGGGGAGGACTCTAACGGTGCAGACGCGTCTCTGCCCGAGTTAGAGAAGCTGTTGAAACAGAAGCTAATTATGAAAAATTAGTTTTGGGACGAAATCGTCTGGACGTCCTAGTCCAGACGAAATCGTCCGATCTGAGGCGATATCGTCTGATCGGCGACGATATCGTCCAACGGTCACAACAAATCCTAAAAATGGCACGGAAAACGAGGAAACGGGTAAAAGGACGGTTTGGGAGCGGTTTTGGGGTTGAAATTTGAATTTGAATTATTACTAAGGTAATTTTAATTATTTACTAAGTTTTATTGCGCCAATTTTAGGGTGCTACAACTTTCAAGCGAAAAGGTTATCTTGCTCATCCCCCTATGCAAATGGTTCAAATATGCTAAGAATTTATAAAAGGACAAGTTCCTCCCTACCTAAAATCCATTACTCTACACTGGGGTAAGTATCCCAAAGAAAGAAAATCAGTAATGATTATTATCCTCCCCCAGTATTGAAAACATACATTTCCCTACACTGGAGAAAGTATCCCAAGAGAAAAATCAATAGTGATTATTATCACTAGGAAAAGCAAAGAAATAAATAGTGGTTCTCACCACTATTAAAATCCCTTGCTCAACAAATCAAAATGAGCAATTTCCTTGAGAAAGTCAAAGAAAGGTAGGGACTCCAAAACTTGAATCTTTGGAATTCTCAACATCAGAGAACCATAAGGTGATCCTCATTATAGGTTTGGTGGATAGCCTACTTGTCAATTGCAGTAGCCTCCCACATGATGATATGGTTATCACTTAAGCAACTTGTTTAGGTATAGAGACTCGCAGAATGACCTAGCTAGCTTGTTGTAACTTAGGTTATATAGTGGTATAATATAGCTAAGTACAAAACTTAGGATAATGAGACTCACAGAATGACCTCTAATGTCGACGGGATGAGTGAATCCCATTTGCACTAGGGCAATCTTATGCGTTATCATGGTAATGAACTCACATGCACACACAGGAATGTTTATTATCTTGGTTATCTTGGTAGGTGCATACTTTATCAAAGATCATGCATAAGTTAGTATATGACTTGATTAGATAACTAGAGTGTTTGAGTCTCTTCAAAACTATCAATTATATCATATCATGTACAAATATTACATTACATCATTCAATTCATATTTATTTGTCACAATTCCACAATCCATCATATAAAGTGTTATAACAACATGAAAATAATAATGATACATTTTGTACAGTCTATGGTGCTAGCATATAATGTGTCAAATAGTCATCATAAATCCATCATACAAAATTAAATCAAATCATCCTTTTCATTATGCATTTACATTGCATCTCATATCATTACATTAGCACATCATAGGATAAATACATGCATACATAGTAGAGCATCTACACATATAGATCATAACATCTACTCATATATTTATCATCTAGCCAGTGCATGTCATTAATACATTACATACATATAGCATATTCACATCATCAATAAGCATTACATTCATTAATGCATCCATAAAATCATAACATATAATGCATATAATGTTCCAAAATTTCACAATTAGAAACCACAAAACATTATTCAACATAAACTAGGGCATTATTGGTATCATACCTCCCCTAATCAACAATAAAAAAATTAAAAAATCAACCTCAAAAAGACCCAAAGGTATCCATAACCCCTTTGGCCACCCAACATGCCCCAATGACATCCAGTAAGCCCATTGATCATAATAAACATGTATAATTGAAGTCAACAATTGATAACTCAATTATTGCTAAGTGTGTTCATGCACGAATCATTGCCAAAGACAATCATGCACCCTCCTTGCTTGGGGAAAATAAGCAAATGATCAAAAGTAGATTCAAGAAAACTGAGTAGCTTGTCTCCTAATGGCCATCTAGGCTAGGATTTGACTTAAGCTTGTCTCCTAATTGTCGTCTAGGCTAGGATTTGACTTAATCTTATCTTCTAATTGTTGTCTAGGCTAGGATTTGACTTAAGCTTCTCTCCTAATTGTCTTCTAGGCAAGGATTTGACTTAATCTTATCTTCTAATTGCCTTCTAGGCTAGAATTTGACTTAAGCTTGTCTCCAAATTGCCGTAAAGGCTAGGATTTGACTAAAACATGTCTCCTTAAGCTTGTCTCCTAATTTGCCACCAAGGCTAGGATTAGACTTAAGCTTGCTTGATAGTATCCCAAAGACTACCAAAATAAAGTTACTTAACTTGTCAAAGGTAATGATTCTAATATGAGTACCCTTTCCATGATTGGGGCATCTAGCATTGACTAGATCACTAAAAAAATAATAATAAACCTCAATAAATCAAAAACAACTCAAAAACATCAAAAAATGGGCCAAAAATCCCCTAAAATAAATAGAATGATCAAGAAAATAGGAGGGATTAATACTGAAACCATAGTATTTTTGGATGCATCAAAAGTGTCTATTTTAGTCCCCTAGAAGGCCTCCATGTTTAGACCACTCCATGAGATCGAAATATTTAGCCTTTTCCCTCCAAAATTATTCATAAAAATAGTCAAAAATCCTCTCCAAACAGGTATATAATACCATGGAAAAAACCGAGAGTTACCCCAATTTAGTCATATGTGTCAAGCAACTCATCGCTTTAGCATTTGTCATGTCCTCATCGACTCGTCACTTAAGGGAGTAGTCATAATGATAAATTCAAAAAAAAAAATCAATATTTAAATACTCTTAAGTGTAAGTTCCATGCATTCAAAATAATCTTGGCTAAAGATAAATTTTCAAGTCCATGTTGGGGAAAATAATCAGCATAAGAAATAAACAAATAGGCTTGACCTCCTTGAAACCTCAAGAATTGACCCATGTAAAGGTTTACAAGAATACAAGGCACCAAGACCTAGTATACCCTAAGCCCCATAAGACTGTTACTACATAACGGTTGAAAGGTATAACCCAAAATTGATCCTTCAACTATGTAAATAGAAAGGATTCCAAGAATGTATGCTTTTTCCACAATGAAGGCATCCAAGTTTATTAGGTTAGTGAACAACCTTGATAATTCGATAATTTAGTGATCTATTTTTGCTCAGTGCTTTGTTTCACATTGCACATCTAAAGAATGGGGCATCTGTAGACACCTAAATCACATAAATTAGATAATACTATAAGTGCATTACATATACCCTCTTATTGACAACATATGGCCCCATTGGGCACCCCTCTAGGCTAGCAAAGGGTATCCAAAAGGCTCCCAAACTCAGTTTGGAGGGTTTCTAGCAGTCTGGGGTAGTTTTAAGGCTCTTTTTTGTGACCGTCCCTGGGTGATCGTCCCACCCATGGACAACCATAGTTTGTGATCGTCCCACCCAGGTACGACCATCTACCCTCGTCCCTGGGTGGGACAACCCCTAAAAAGGCCCTCCAAAAAGTCAAAGGACGTGCTTTATGGCAATCAAAGACTACCATTAGCGCATCCAATCACCATAAATTGATTAGGGACCTGCAAATAGACTTAGGGACAGTAGATTGGAAGCCCCAAATGGGCAACCTTCCCCTCATCAATCAAATGCAATATTAGGACACATGGCGGCACCTGCCTCGCATGGCAAGACTTACCCCTTTGCCCTAGATGCCATTTTGGGCTATAAAAGAAGGTAAAAACCTTCATTTTGAGGGAGGAGAGATTGAGAATTTTAGCAACAAAGTGCTACCTAATTTTATCCTCACCCCTTTGCAAACCAAAGTCAAACCAAAACTCACCCTTTTCCTAGCCTTGAAACCCTCTTCATATGAAGGTGATTTTAGGGGCAATAGACTCGATCCACTGATTCCAAACTAGAAAAATTGGAGTATTCTTTGGCCCCATCTATCAAATTCATCCCTACCCAAGTTTTAGACCATTTTCCCTAGGCATAGGTGACAAAACTAAGCCAGTTTTATCACCGCCCCACCTAGGGGCGACGAGTAGTCTGTCCATGGCACACCCAAGGATGAGGATAAAATAGGTTGGAATTTTAGGGAAATTCCTCCATAGACCCCTTAGGAATGCTTAGATATGCCTATGGTCCAAATTTGAGGCAATTTGGACAAGTTTTGATGCAAGATTTGTGATCCCCAATGTTGCAGGTTTCCATGGCTCACCTAGGAACGATCACTATTTTGCACTATTTCACCTTTGATCTTGCTTCCAAATCTATCTATTTGCACTGATATCATATTATAATATGTTTATGCTTATTTTAGATCAGTTTTTATATATGTAGATCACTTTTTATGGTTGTAGCATATGCCTCTTTTGTTATGATTTCAAGGATTTCTATAATCTATGAAACAGGTGCTACTAACCCCATTTTCACTCCCTTGTGTGTAGGTGCAGGTATTTTATGCATAAGGAAGGAGCTAAGAAGACTAGAATAATATGTTGAAGGATAGATCTCAATGTGGGATGCAATATTTACACCAAATCAAACTATAACACCATAGTTTACACCGTTTTGAGGCCCTTTTCAAGGGACTAGATCCCTTGGTTGTTGTAATGTTGAATGTATCAATTTGTAAAAGCCCTCAAGGGGATTATTGTAATATCATATATTGAAGCTATGATTGATTAAATAGAAGGAGAAATCCACCATTTGGTTTCATATGTGCTTCATTTTGATAGATTGTAAGTTTATGCTCATTTCCCTTTGAATGCTTGATAACTGTTACACATTGCAATAAAGTGCCCTTAAGGCGGTGTAGTAAATTTCATATCTTCAATGATGATGTTCGGATCCAATCATTCTTCATGGATAAGTGATCCATTTTTCATGTGTAACAAAAAGGCTCACACCTAATGTATCCTATTGCAAGAATTGATAAACAAAATACAAAATGCATACAAGAACAAGAAATTGACAATGAAATGATCAATAAAAGATGCTTTATTCCATTATATTTCAATGCCAAACTCAAATTACAAGTACATACCTCTTAGGGATAATCATCTTGATACAATTGTTACAATAGGAGGTATTTTTATTTCCCTCTCAAGGGTAGGTGTGATTTCAAAGTGCCCTTCAGGATGACACGAACTACTCTAGGGTGGAGTAGACCCTCTTCTTCATGGTGAGGAAGGAAATGAATGATTGTAGCTCCTTTAAAACCTATTTCCTATGATCAAGAAACAACACAAGAATGTCAAAAGCATAGGAAGCCTCTCATGATGAGGCCCTTTAAAGACAAATAGCATGAGAATAGCATAATGACATGAAATAAAGAAAATGCATAAACTATGCTAAACATGTGTAAATCCTATCAAGATTGATGGAAATATGTAAACAATAAATACAACTATCAATCTATGGAACTAGATTACTTGAAATGAAGCAATATAACATGAAAAGAAACCATTAATATCTAAACTACCATAATGAAGACAAGTTAGTAAAAACACTAATTATGTTGGTCAGAAGTCTCTAAAATCCTAACTAAACCATTAAAATGCTAAATGTGATCTAATTAAGCATACTAGAAATGAAATAGTAAGGAGATCTATCACCTATTGCAAACCATAGCTCTGATGAGCGATCTGCACTATAAACCGTGATTGAAATCCATGATGAGAAACCAAGTGGTTTGACCTCCAAATTCAAGGGTTGTGGGCTTGACCTCCTTATCCAATTGATGTTCAAGGGTCGCCTTTGGTGTCCTCTAACAAGTTTGGTGGTTGAATCGTTGAATAGGGCCTTCATTTTCCTAAATTAGCATTTCTTGGCTCTCCTAGGTCCTTAGGGTATCCATGGACTAATTCATCATGATGTTGAATAAATTGGCAATGGGGATGGCAACAAGGATCTCTCTATGCACTCAAGTGAGTCCACAATTCGATTGAGGGCTTCACTGCTCTAAACTCCAATGCTTGCTTCATAATTTTCCCTAATTCTTAAGGGTACTTATAGGATGTCCTAGGGCTAGGGGTGGCTTCATGGAGAAGCCAAGATCAAGAAGGGGTGGTTAGGATAGTTGGATTGGAAGCTTTCATCCTCTAACCACATTCTTCTAGAACAAATGGCCATTCAAATTGATTTGGCTCGGATGAAGGCCAACTAAAATTTAGTTAAGACCATAGGTTGTAGTTGTAGTCCAGACTATAAACCACGGGCCTTAGCCATAGTTCATACTGTAGACTATAGGTCTGGGCTATGGTTCAGACTAATTAGGCCAAGGAGCCCAACTTGAGTGGTTATAACCACTGCTCTATCTTGGAGTCTATCCAAGATCTTCCATATGGTCTTGTAGCATGTCCATATGAGTAGTCACCATCGACATGATGCATTTTAGGTGTCTACAGATGCCCCTTTTTAGATGCATTGTGAGATCAAACAATGCTGAGCAAAAATAGACCTCCTAAAATGATGTCGAAGGTTATATGATGATCATTAGTCGGATCAACATTAGATGCCCTAGGTCCTGCAAAAGGATGTGCATCCTAGAATCATTGCTTCCAACTCTTTGGAGGCTTAAACTTGAAAGAGTTTGCACTCGTCATCAGAAATTCGAGTAGCTTTGGTGCTACAATAGGAGTTAGGCCTATATAACAAAAGGATGAGAGTTACAAACAAATTATCATATTTACTATTTTTCCCAAGCAAAGGGGTAAGCTTATGATAGCTATTGACAATGATTCACAAGGACGAACGCAATTTTGACAAGATCAAGGGATCTACGATCTTAGGGATCTTCTGTTGATTTTGATTATGATTTGATATTATGACTACCCCCTCAAGTGATGATTCGATGAGAGTAATGACAATTATTGAAGCGATGAGGTCACTTGACCACTATGAATGATCTAAATAAATTTAGATTTGAGCATTTTGAATTACTTGGCTAAGCCTAGTTCAGCTTATGATTCCAAATGTTAATAGTAATTGCACATTCCTATCCCATGGAGCAGTCGAGCTACAATAGTCATCTTAGGGAATCAAAATGATACAAATCCACTTAGATTTGTGTTGAATCAAGCTATCGATGATTTTCTTAAAATATGTCATAGGAGAAATGACATGAAAGCCTTGTTCCCATGGGCCAGTCCGACCTCGAAGGCCTTCTTCGGGATTGAGAAGAAACATATCAAATCAATGATGACAATTTTACCCCAAATGTCCTTATGGTTATTTACTCATCTTGTCAAATTGCATGGATCGCAAGTCGCTACAACCACCAAGTATGTAGAGTAAATGACTAAATACGAGGCACATTTGGATTTTAATTATTTGATTTTTTTGTTAATTTTGATTTATTGATCGATCCTAGTGCTTTGAATATCACCAAATTTGCAATATTGATTGCTCTTTTTGAAATTCTATCGATTAGGAGTCATTAATTTGTCATTTTAGACCTTCCCATGATGGGGTTTGAGTGCATTTAAAGCTAGTTATGAATTTCAGGTACGGTCTACGGTTGAAAATTTCCAATTTGGGAACCACAAGTCGGGGATGCGGTCCATAAAAATTAGGGAAAACTATAAATAGTTTTCCCACTTTGAAAATTTCATTATTCTCATTCAAATAACTGCATTTTAGAGAGCTCTGAGAGGTGAGAGAAATTCCTTGATCCGAAACACTGCCAAACTTGACCTTAAAATTTCACTCATACCTCGATGGTGGACCCGGGATAGCCATCCACTAGTAGAGGCCACGGTGCGGGCAAGGTAACTCGAAACTGAGTCCTCACACTCATTACCAACTACAAAAAAATAAACCGCATTAAGTAATGGGTTAATGAACTTCACTAAATTATTGGCAATGAACCTCACCGTAGACTAGGCTAGGCTAGATTTTCATTTTTTTTTTGCTAGCTAGGCTAGGAAGGGACCCAAAATGGGTCTCATTCCTAGACCACAGCTAGCACCTACGACTCCCAATTGTCATATTGGGAACCACAACTATCAGTTGTGGTTAGAATTTAAATTTCCAATGGTCAAATTTGATCGCAGTTGGACCACAAGGTTGACTCTATGGTTTGATGACTTTGGAAATTTTTTCCAAATTTTCTCACTTTCTCTAAGGTTTTCTAGAAATTAATGCTAATTATTGCATGTCTGAGATGACTTTTGAATTTTCTTGATGTTTTTGATATTTTTAGAGTCATTTTTTATCTATTTTTTCTTATTTTTAGTTAGATTTTTCTCTTATGCACTATTTATTTCTAGACATTGACTTCTAGGGCCCGAGAGCTAGACATACTTTGCACCCTCCACAAAAAACTTACTGCATGGGAGCGGGAGTGGTTTTGAGCCATCGGCTTCGTCTATGTCTTGGATCTACCCATGATTAGAGTAGATACAACATATATGACCGTGTTGGCCTAGAGTTGGAATGCCTGGACCAACATATTTCATCTACCGATGGGTGAAATGACCATCACCCTAGAGGACATCTATTGGATCTTTAGGATCCCTATTGATGGTGAGGCCATCACCTCCTCTTCCTCTCGGAGGAAGAAGGTTGTTTGTGATGCTATCTTCGACGATCTAGAGTGATGAGGCCCAATGGTAGATAGATCACGGAGGTGTACACATTGACTATTGGTAGGGGGAGCACATCTTCTCTATTAGAGAGGTAGTCTTCATGCACTTGGTCATGTAGATAGTCCTTCCAGACTCCTCAAGAGCATGAGGATCCCCTAGAGCTATTCTTTATAGTGTCAAGAGGGTTGTTTAGAGCACCATCCATCGACCACTGCTCCTAGCCTAGGGGAGCACTTTATTATGCCAACTCTACTAGGAGTTGTATCATGTGACTTGTAGGAGCCAGGTAGGCATCAACTACAACCTACTACTATAGATATGGGGTTGGTAGCATATTTGCATTGAGCATCCTACAGAGCTACCACTTGAGATTGAATCTATTGATGATGAGCACCAATGCTACGTAGCTTGTTGGCCTCATGAGGAGGAGGGGTTTTGAAGTAGGTCCCATGCAAGGGACATCGGGCATTACCTTAGTAGATTCATGGGATTGAGGCCCGATGATATAGAGTGGTGCCCATACATGGGGTGCCCTACATGGCTGGAGGCTAATGAGAAGCTACGTTAGGCTCATTGGGATAAGTGGCTCTTGGGCCATAAGGACGAGACCAGGGAGTACTATTTTTACTCTTGTGTCTTGCGATAGTTTGGCTTAGTTTAGGATATACCAGAGCTACCAATCATCTATAGGTGGTTGGATCTAGAGATAGGTTTGTAGTGGATACATCCGATAACACTTGGGGATGCGATTGACGATTTCTAAGAGTCAGGGGTTTCTATGGCTGGGACTACTCTTGCATATGATGCTTGGTGGTTGCTATGATAGTGGCAAGGATCTGGGCCCCTCGGATGGGTTGATGATGAGGTTGAAGCTTGATCCACAAGGGTGCAATGTGCACCCATAGACTGAGGGTGACTGGGAGGTAGAGGCTATAGTAGGAGATGCACCCCCTATGAAGATCGAGGAGGAGGTACTAGATGAGGGTGAGATTCCTCCAGATAGTGAGGTAGGCCAGCTACTAGCCTAGGTAGTATATCTATAGAGCCAGGTTGGGTAGTTCCACACTCAAATTTTGTAGAGGGACACTAGCATCGCCATGTTAGAGGTGAAGCTAGCTCATAGTGAGAGATAGAGGTAGAATATCCAGGAGGAGCTCATAGGTGCCATGGCTCATGCCATAGTAGTAGAGGGTCGGATTCAGGATCTGACTAGCTCACTATAGGTATTAGAGGTACAGCGAGCTACGACTATAGTAGAGAGGGACTTGGCTCGGTCCCAAGCTCATATAGGAGACCCCTCCTCATCTCAAGCTATCATAGCACCACTAGTAGCACCATCAGCTATACTTCTAGGAGGTGGTGATCCCACGATAAATATTAGGTGGCTCACTTCCCTAATAGAGGAGGAAAATGAACTTTTTGATGCGAGGGTAGCTCACATCTCCCACCTAGAGGGATTTATCATATTGTAGGGCTTGCAGGTGCCAGATGATAGACATGTTATGGGGTCTTAGAGGACCAAGTCCAGGACTACAAGACAGTCCATAGCAAGCTCCAGCCAGTGGACTCATAGGATAGAGAGGACACATAGGTCCTCTAGCACACATGGAGGTAGCTCCCATACTAGGGCCAGGGAGATGGGTGCGACCTCTAGTCACAGGTCTAGCCACATAGACATACCAATATCCCATGTGCTAGGCCTCTTTGGGTTAGGTGGCACATAGGGCCCTCAATAGGGCACATAGTAGGCACCAGAGCTAACTGTAGAGCAGGCTCTAGAGCACAGGGCTGAGGGAGGTGGCGAGAGCTCTAGTTTAGGAGGAGCAGGCTAGAGCTAGGGCTCTACTAGATCTAGGCTACATTTTTGCATATGTATCATTTTTTTGGTGTAAGGTCTAGGACCTACACGATTGTAGCCTGTGGGTATTTTGTACTCCTGATATACTCTCTAGACACATATATGAGATTGATCATTTATGGCTCATTATGTGTACTTGTGTATGTTTAATTTTCTATTTATGTGATGCACATGGATGCAATGCTTATGTTAATTTGATGCTATATGATGTGATGTATGGATGACATGCACTAGATAGCTATTTAATTTATGATGATGATGATATGCAATGATCTAGATTCTTAGATGTGCGATGTATGATGGATGCATATGAATGTGATATTTCCTTAAATGCATATTTGATTTTGCTTTATTGCATGCATTTAATTTATGACAATGTCACGATATGCTAATGCAATGTATGTAGTGCATTATTTACATGAATCTATAAATGAACTCTATGCTTAAGCCTTTAACATAGGAATGAATACAATTATGTTTATCAATCTAATGGATGACACCACAAAATGTCTAAAAATAATGAATGTAATTGAAAATCCTTAAGATAAGAATTTGATCAATTAATCACCCATATATGAAATGCAATGGTATGCGATGTTATGATGCAAATGATATAATGTGTCATTCTATTTTCCTTTGCAAATTTGAAAAATATGCACAATATAGTCAATGGTCGTCTAAATATTATTTCTAATATCCATCCAGTATCTATCATATATCTTGATTGTGCTTTATATGATGATGTATCATGGACTTGATACTTTGTAGTTTGATGATTTTATATGGTTTGTGATGGTTGGTATTTTTTTGTTATTAGAGAAATTTTTGAGGTTTTCCATGAGACTCAAACACCCTAGTAGACTCATCAAAATTTGCATACTAACCACACTAGACTTATGAAGCATGGGGCTTTTGCTAGGATAGGCCCTAACTATTCATTATCCTTGTGTGTGCACATGAGTATATTAAGATAAGACATGAGTGTTCCCCGATGTCAGGCGAGATTCTTTCAGCCCATTTCTAAGATAGGGGTTCCACAAATGTCTTATCCAATCCCAAGTTTAGATTTTAGTTGGACTAAGTCACTAGGCAATGCAGGACACCTGAAGATAGCTCTTCCACATTCAAACATTGGTTTGCCCACAAGAAAAATGCAAGTGTATCAGACATATCATCATGTGTAAGGTACAGTAGTGCCGATAATTCTAGGGATTTAGGCTCATTCCTTTCTATCCTTCAATTTTTGGGATACTTGCTCATATGTGGTGAAGCAAGGGAGTCAATTCCATCTTCATTCTGAATTGTCTCTGGATCTTCATTTGATCTCTCTTCAAACTAGATTTCTGATCTTCATTTGATCTTCACTTTGAACTTGATTTGAGCCTATTTTCTGATCTTCATTTGATCTTCACTTTGAACTTGATTTGAGCCTATTTTTTGATCTTCATTTGATCTTCACTTTTTGGCATTTACATGTGATAATTTTCTTTAGAAACTTTCCTTTGGGGGATTTACTTTGGAAAATTGTTTCTGGTATATCGATTGAGGATATCGATCTTATGATATCAATATGGGATATCAATATGGGAAGTCGATCTATGATATCGATCTACTTTCATGATTTGAGGATTGATGTGAAATATCACTCTATGATATTGCTCATTTTATCGCAAGCATTGGAATTTCCATATTCCAAGGGCTATAACCTCGGCCTCAACAAAGCCATATTTACTACTCGTGAGAACGGCGTCTGCCCCAGTGGGCATCCAAATACTAGTCCTGTAAGCCCATAATGTAAGGGGCAGCTGGATATGCTAGTCTTTGTGGTTTTATTGGACCATATTTTTCAATATGACCACCACTATCTTATTTGAAGCTTTAGCCTGCCCATTTTATTGTGAATAGTATGGAGTCACAAAACTATATTTGATTCTATATTTAGATGTCAAAACTCTCACAGGTTTGTTCTTGAAGGATGTTCCATTATTCGATATTATTTTGTATGGAATCCCAAAATGACTTATGATATGCTCCAAGTATAAACTCTGACTTACACGCACACCAGTTATCATTGTTAAGGGTACCTTTTGATTGAACAAACTTTGTGAAATACTTAGTAGTCATGATTATAAATGTATGCTAGCCTAATGATGGAGGAGAGATCTTGCCTATAAGATCTAGTCCCCATCGAGCAAATGGCCAAGCCACTTGGATGGGCTATAAGGCCTACGATGGTAAGTGTATAAGATTAGCATGATGTTGGCATTTGATATATTTCTTGACATACACATTGCACTCCTTCTCCATAGTGGCTCAATAGTAGCCCATTTGAAGGATGCACTTGATGATGGCCATACTGCTGAAATGGCCACTGCATGTACTATCATGAGCTTACGAAATCACCCATGATGCCTCTTGGGGCTCTAAGAAATGAAGGAGAACTCCATCGTAGCCTTGTTGGTACAAGATGTCTCCTATTAAGACATATTTAACCGCTTTCTATTTAAATGCATGATTCGTGGCATGAGGTAATCCCTATAGGATTACACCAAGCTTTAGGAAGTCATGGATTTGCAACATCTAGTTTTGATAAGCCTCAATTTTGACTACTAAGATGACTTGCTCCCCCTATGTATTTACTTTTACAAATGCAAAATGCGAAATAACCTTATGGTGAATGGTGGTGTCACTCCTATTCGAACTCTAAGAGGTTAATGACCCCCAGGGTACCTTCTTTAGAAATTCTTTAGCTCTACAAAACCATTCGTCTTTTGGTTCTACACTGATCATGTTGACTGACATTCTATTATCAAAGGCTTCACATTCCCAAGCCGGGTGTGAAAGCATTTTAATATGAATGGTAGTGAAACCATTAGATGGATTATGAGGGATTAAGGATCCCAAAGAGGCCATGGTTTCTATGAACCTATTTGATGATCGAGGGATTGCCTCGATGTCTTACCATTCCTATTTAGCCATATATATTGCAATAATATCCTTGTAAGCTTTCAATATAGGAAATCGACATTGGAAGATCCCCTTAACTTGATTTAATATAAGAAAGGAGTCACCAAAGATGTGTAATATTTTAATATTCATGAGGATGTCTGTGTGGATGCCCAATAGTAGAGCTTCATACTTAGCATTATTGTTGGTGTATGGAAAGTCTAGTTTAAATTACAAGGGTATAGGATCTCTTTAAGGCATGAAAAACACTATTCCTACACCACCCCTTGCTCGTAGTTTGAACCGTCAAAGAACAAAGTCATGTCAAAATTGTTCTTTTGTTATTTGGGTTTGGGAGCTTCAGATATGATGAAGACTACATCATTCTGAAGCTCTATGGTTAGAGGCCTACTATTTGATAGTGGTGCCTCAACTAATTGATCCGCTATGACTTGTCCCTTAATGGACTTATGGCTTATGAATTCTAGATCAAAATTCTATCAATAGCATGATCCACTTCACAGTATGTGTATTGTGATGTCTTACTCATCATGTACTACAAAGTATTTTTTTGGATAAACATATGTCGTATGAATTAAAATATAGTGTCACAATTTCTTTGTAGCGAACACTACTGCTAAACATAATTTTTTCACATATGCATACCCAATCTCATAGCTCACCAAGGTTTGACTAATGTAATATATGGCCTATTCTTTACCTTGCACATTATTTTAGGCTAACATGGTTCCTAGTGCAAAGTTAATTGCCAATATATAGTAGAAAAGGAACCTCTGGCCTTGGTGGAGCTAGCACTAGTGGTGTCACCAGGTATTACTTTATTTTAGCTAAGGATACTTGACAGTCCTCATCGCAATTGAATGGGACCCCCTTATGTAGTAGTCAATTAATGGATCGACATTTATATGATAACTAAGCGATGAATCACTTTATCGATGCTACCTTTCCTTAAAGGCTCCTTAACTCTTTAATATTAGTGGGAGGATGCATTTCCAAGATTGTCCTTGACCTTTGCTGGGTCGACTTTGATGCCTCATTTAGAGACAATGAATCCTAGTAGTTTTCTAGAAGTTACGCCAAATACACACTTGTTAGGATTCAGCCTGACATTGTGCTCTATCAGGCGATCTAAGATCTTCCTTAAGACCTCTACATGCTCTTCTCATAGCAATGACTTGGCCAACAAGTCATCGATATAATATTCTAGAATTTTATGCATATAGTCATGAAAAATGTATGTCATGGCCCGTTGATATGTGGCACAAGAATTTTTTAGGCCAAATGGCATAAATTTATAGAAAAATATTCCCCATGGTATTATAAACATGGTTTTATGCTGGTATTTAGGTTTAATATGAATTTGATTGTAACCAAAAAAATAGTCCATTAAGGACAACATTTTGTGACCAATAGTTGCATCTACAAGAGCATCAATATTGGGCAACAGAAATGAATCTTTGGGTGTTGCTTTATTTAGGTCTCTAAAATCCATGCAAATATAGATTCTTCCATCAGGTTTTCCCATGGGTACCATATTGGACACCCATTCTAGATAGTCAATGGAGATTACAAATTCTACATCCAACAAATTTTGTAGCTCATATTTCACCATTAAGGCTACTATCGGATGCATATTTCTAAGATTTTTCTTGATCGACTTCTTCATTAGATCTAGCGAAAGGTTATGCATAACCAAATTTGGGTCTAGACCTGGCATATCCTTATACATCCAAGAAAATAGATTTGGTCTCTCTTTCAGTAGAGGGATGAGGGTGGCCCACTCATCTTGAGTGAGACTCTCTCCAAATTTAACCTTCTTTGTATTTGTGGGATCATTACTGATATCCACCTCAAAGGTTTCCTCTACTGACATATGCGATCCCTCCTCAAGATGATGAGGCATAGGAATCAAATGGATATCATCAATCAGGTTGATAGGTTCCACATTGGAAGCATTTTTGGCATGATAGACATCATATGTACAACCTGGCACAAAATGAAATGGTTGTAACATTTCTTCATTAGGGAAGAAATATTCAGGCTCAATGGGTGAATCAACATGATCCCAGTCGATAGAATCTTTGTTAAGATACAATAGTTTGGATGGATCTGTTGGATTATAGAGTGGAGTGGTCAAATTAATGGAGACCATATTTATGGAACGATATTGATCTCTAGGACCACACAGACCAACTTGTACATAATCAGTGTAGTCCTCATACCCAAGAGATGGATCTAATAGCACAAGAAAAAAGGGGTCTTATCTGTGAGGACTACGAACAAATGGATCCTCCCTATGCACTTACTGCAAAAAGGATCATTTAGCTCACAAAGCTCCATATAGGTTGGTGAAGGAGGATTAACCAATCAATAATTTTGATCCAGTTTTATTTGTCTTACTCTCAAATGAGAACCAACATGTAATTGATGATAGACCTCATCTATGTTGATGGGTTGATGACGGTAACATATATAAGGAGGACCAAGGTAGGCCCTCTCTAACTCATCTTCTTTGTCACTGTCAAACAACTAGAACCCATCATTCACTCCTACTCCTGTGGGGTGCTCTGGTAAGTGTGGCCCCATGAATCTGACCTCTTGATTGTTGTCATCACTATATAGAAAAACTGGATAATTATATTGCAAGTGTGACATCACCAAGAAATCTAGCTCTGCTTCTTCCCTCGAATGATCAATATTGGGAAGGATCTCTTCGGTAACATGTACTGACTCTATAGGCATTAGGTGATGTGCATACAAAGGCCTTAATAGCCCCCCTCATATTCCTCCTCTAATTGATCATTGTTCATGGATTCACTTTCGACATCATAACTTGGTCCACTTATCTCGGAGGACTCCTCTCCATCATTGTTATATATATTTTTTGACTTGAGATTGCCTAAAACTATGGAGTTATGCCCTTGCACACCTATGTCATTGATTTCATTATAGATTTGATGACCCAGGTTGCCTCTAGGGTTTTGATCTATATGAGTCTTCTCTAGGAACCCTTCATGATGTTATTCAAGTGGCTCGATAGTGACGAAAGATACCATTGGATTAGTCCTTTAAAAGCTGGAAAGATTAGGATGATATAGATTGAAGTCCACGTCATCCTCTAGAATCAGGTATAAGTAATCTAAGGATGTTACAAGCAAGTCATATTGTCCTTGTATCTATAATCCCAATCCAAAACTATAATTTTCTAGCTGATAACATGGTTCGAATGGAGTTCTAAGCCCTTGTTTAAATAGACCAAGTCCATACCCATGCTAGTGATACAACTCAAAAATATGCATGGAGTACTCTAGGTTGGATAAATAATGAACATTTACTACAAAATGTTCATCACTATCTTCATGCATGGGCTCTCACATTGAAGCCACTACCCACATTAAACGAAGAGCTCTCCTAATGGAACCATTGATCCAATCGGATAACGATGAGTGGATGGTCAGCCCATCTCTTGCACAATCTCTAGAATAGGTCCGAAGGTTACATTCTACATAATATAATTGCCTAATTTAGTGTTGGCAAGATGTACTATCACCCGTGGTATGGATGACCCTACTGACGATGTAGGCAAGGTAGGCTGAGGTACCTCCTCAACTATATCTTGGGCTTCCTCCACTTCCATGGGGATGGGAGCCTCCTTAGTGATTGGTTTGGGTGTTTGCTTCTTCTCTTTTTCATCCATATTTACCTTTAAATTCCTGTCATCCTGAAGCATCACTAATATAGTCAGTTTCAATGAAGTAGCAATAGTGTGCTCAGATCTGTGTGACACAAATATCGATGGTTGAGCATGTACTGTTGGTTTACCTCCTAGATTTTTAATCGACGACGTGGGCTAGATGTCCAGGTGCGTTGATGGGAGTATGAAACCCCTAGGCAAATCTGCTAGGTTCATGAAATTAAAAGGTTCTTCATTTGATGACACTATGTGAACCCATCCCTCATGCAGATATTTTATACATTGGTGTAATATAGAGGGAACACAATGAATTTCATGAATCCAAGGCCTCTCGAGTAGGATGTTGTATTGCATGGCCCCCTCGATCACATGAAAAATCATAGAGATGGTCTTTAGGACTACCTACATAGGTAGGACAATCATGCCAACCGTCAAGCATAGGGCATCGTTAAATGCTATCAACGTGAAGGTGGTGGGCATAATGTGTGATTTGGGTAGCCTTGGTCATTATTATGTTGATCGTCAAACTAGTGTCAATCAATACCCTCTTAAATGATACGCGATTAACACACACAATGATACGCAATGGAAGGTCAGTCGTATCTATAGGAACCTTCTTAATTTCATGATCATAAAACTAAATCATGGGCTCCTAGCACTGTTGTATGTGTCCCATGAAATTGGTAAATGCCTGCGCATCATGAGAATATACTTAGATGGGCCTTAGGATGTCCATAAGAGTCTCCCTATGCCTAGGGGACTACTATATTAGTTCATATATAGATATCTTTGCAGGTGTTATCTGCAGGTTTTGGACTAACCTGCTCCATATGGTCACCATCAATCTTGTTGGTGGACCTGGAATATTCTATGTCGATTGCTAATTTGGTGTGGCTTATATTCTTATGGGAGCACATGGTTGATTTAGCTGCTAATATCTTCCATGTCTTGTAACAACATTCACCATGCCTACGAACCCTTGGGTAGGTTATTCGATGTGCACTTGGTTTACCTGGCCAACATTATTGTTTGATACCTCATGGTTTGATAGCAAATTTTTGTAAATCCCCATGTTTTGGTTGTCAAGCACCTATGGATTACTTGGTATTACAAGCTCACCCTTTTCAATCATGTTTTGCATAATATGCTTGAAGGACCAACATACCTCAATGTCATGGCCCTTCGCTCGGTGGTAGATGTAAAATAATTCATCCTGATATCCCTTCGACTTGGGCTGATTTGGATCGACTAGCTTAACCTCGGGTAGTCTGATCACCTTAGCCTCACATAACTAGTGGAATATTGAATTCAATGATTTTTTTAGAGGTGTGAATTTGTGAGAGGGGTGTTGTTCCTTATTTTTGCCCTTATAATTGTTATTATGCTTTTCATACTGTACAAGATGAGGTTGGACCTACTAATTCTACTTTTGCCACACTTTATCCTCTCTTTGGAGGTTTAGCACTACCTAGTTGACATGGGCCTACTTGCCCTTTTGCTTCTTGGAGATTTTATTAGGCCCCTATTTCCTATTCTTAAGATTCAAATTACCTTATTGCAACTTGATGTCTTCAATCACCTTCGATTGTGCCAAAGCCTCCTCTAATGCTAGATACTACTGCAGTTGCAATAGTAGCAAGATGTGCTTGGCACAAGTCTTGGTGAACATTCGGGTTAATTCCATAGCAGGAATAGGGAATGATAGATTCACCATCAATCTTCTCCACCTATTTTTGTATTGTTCAATCAGCTCATCATCGTGCTGAGCTAGCGCAACCAAGTCAGAAAGGTTAGCCTATTTCTTGATGTCAAAAGAAAATTATTCAAGAAAAGAGTTAGCGAGTTGCTAAAAACTAGTAATGTTGTGCCTCTTTTGCTGATTGAACCACTCTTAGGATGGACCTAAAAGGTTAATAACAAATGTGTGCAAAAGCAAGGCATTATTGCTAGAAATTAAGAAAAAGGCATCCAAAAATCCTGTGACATGCTCCTGTGCATCTTTGTCATCTTTAAATTTGTCTAACCTAGGCATAAAAAAATGCTTAGGGTAAGCTAGAGCAGGTATCAAGGGGTCCAAAGGCTCATTATGAATATTTCTTAATTTCAAATTTTGAGGTATCGCTCCTTGCATTTCAATCACTTTTACCTTCTCAGGTAGGGCTTTATAAGCCTCTGAGGATAAGAAGCCCTCCTCCCTAAGCTGACATGAGGGTGGTCTCAGAGGTACATTCTTCCTTTGTCGAGGTGGAGGTCGTTGCTCCTTCTACTCCTCTACTAGCAATTTTTTAGGATATTCTTGATTATTTCCCACTCCCTATTCTTCCTCATATTATTATTTCCCCTCATGTTCGAACGGTGATGATCATTTTATTTGTTGGGTACTAATATGGTATGAGTGTCTCTGCGCTCCTACTATGCATCAGATTATGAAAAAACCTTTCTCTGAGTGCACTCTCTATTCTCAATGTGAGTATATATACCAACACTATTTAGCTTATCCTCCTACTCTATGCGCTCCTTTTGGGAAAGGATGTGTTCTTCCCACATGCACTACTCGTATAGCCTTTGTTTGATGAGCCTCTACTATTGAATATTCTCCTCTTCAATGCGCTACCTCTCTAGGTGAGCATCCTCCAATTGATCTTTGAGGAGCTATCATCGCTGCTCAGATACCAGTCTATATGAGCTATCAAGGTCATTGGCCATGATAGGCCTCTAGTATGCATGCTTCGTGTGAATGACATTATATGTTCTACACCCATTTGACTGATTTACAATGTTTTTGCCCTTGTCTATAAAGAATTCATGGGCATCCTGTTGTGCTCTGTACTCTATGCCACCATGCATGGATGGTGTATGTGTCACATGAGAGCGCTTAGAAGCCTCTCCATGTTCTCGAGCAGTCCTAATAGAACCTCCACTACGCTCACTTGGAGCACGGGTGGGTGGAGCCAAAGGCTTATAGCATAGCTTCTCAAGGATGCTACCTAATCCATCTAACTATCTAGATCTCCATCGCTCATGTGGTGGTGTGCCATTGGCTCACACCTTAGAAATATCAATAGTGATATTTTGATGTTCACCATGTGTGGGAGTCTGCATAGGCATATGCTCAATGATGGCCCTATCTGCATGCCCCTGAATGGGTGGGTCTCGATCATGTTTGTACTCCAAATGTGGAGCCATGGATCCTCCTACAAACCTATGATGTAGGGGTACCAATTTGGATCCCTATATAACATACTCTTCAGCCAATCTTGTGGATGCATGTGCAATGCGATCCTGGTAATGGATTTCGAGTGGAATGCCCTCATGCTAAGAGGCTCCATGCTCTATTATGCATCTAGAGGAATGCACAAAAGCTCCTCTATTGGGGGTATGCTCAATAGGTTCCCCCATTTTTGAATTATCTCCTCTAATGCTCATTGAACGATGTTCAAGGAGCGCATGTGGGCGAGGATTCAACATGTGCTAATGTGAATCTTTTGGGGCTTGGTCATGGGCTTCAGGCTTGTGCCTTTGCCAACCACCCCATGTCTCCACCATGGTGCACCTAATGTCTAGATTTATTCTTTATTAAGCAAACAAGGTATACAATGGTGTTTATCTTGTACTATTTTTTAAAAGTGAGCCCTAGACTATTTGATATTATTTTAATAATTTGTTGTATCAGTATAGAACTCCTTATCATGTTTTGAAAAGCATTGAATGATATTCTCAGTTTAAATTGGCTTTCACCTATATGTTCATAGCTCGACAACCTGGATGTGACTTCTAGGCCACGTAAATCCCTCGTGTGTGGTGATGAAAGTCCACACCCGGACAAGGAGCATAGGTCCTCCTAGATTCTCACCCATTTTTCCCCAGTCAGTGTTATACCCTCTGAGGAGAATAAATTTAAATTTTCCAAGGTACAAAATGTTCTTGGATCCAATTTTGGTTTAGTAACAAAGGGTACATAGGATTTGGGCCAATGGATGGAAATTATGCCCACCATCGCTAAACCCTACTAGTGGTTGGATGTCAAGTCCAACTCACTAGTGTTTAAGTGAGACATGGTGTGTGTGGTTTATTTTATTGTACTGTATCACCCAAATTTTTTTCACCCTTACCTTTAGGCTAAAGGATCCATACCCAGAAGGGGGGTGATAAAAGGATGGAACAATACCTCGGATGGAGAGGCCCTTTGAAGGACACGCCTCTCAAGGGAGGGGTATAAAGGTGAATTTTCGACGGATGGTGGGGTTCACCAGGAAAATTTGAGTGGCAGTTTCCACACCTAGGTTTAAAAATGGGTTTGATTTGTTCGTTTTATGTTCAATCATTCAGGTTCCTAGGTTGGCCAAAATGAAGCTAAGCTATTATATATGAATATTCTAATTTACATGAAAACAAAAGACATAAATGAATCCTAATGTGATTGAATATAGAGAATATATAAAATGGAGAAGAGTACACCTGATTTTTGATGTCTGATGAAGATTCTGAAGCTTGTAGGAGTCCAGATCATCCTGGATATGACAAGATCATCTGTAATTGTACAGAATCATCCCAAATCATAGTAGATCATTCGAGATCACCTAAGATCATCAAAAACCTGACGAATTCATAAGAAACCTGTAATCAGGGAAACAGACACCAAAAACCAAAAATACACTTGCAAGAATGATGCAAAATGATAGAAATAAGAGTATAGATGTTTGAATGATAAATATAGATATCAAATTAAATGAGATGCACTGTTTTGGAAACTTATTTTGAATTTTATCATGCAATTACACTAAATGAGGTGAAATCCAAGATGCAAAATAGAAGTAAATTAGTCTACTGCATCAATAAGGAAAATGAGATAGAGAATACAATCTCAGGGCTCTAATTGCCCCCAAGCTGAATTGCAGATTGGATCATCTGTAATCATACAAGATAATTGCCGATCTTGACAAGATCATATCAAATTGTAGTTGAATCACCTGCGACAATCTGAGCTACCTTTGGTTGAAACACAGTGAAATCCTGCAAAAAAACTTGAAAACACAAATGCGAATGATGGGAGATCAGGGAGGGAGTCAAGGGGATAAAATGGAAAATTCCTAGTTTATATAGGATTAGGGGGAGGTGAGGAGGTTGGGGATCATCCCAATCTGGGATATCCTCAACGTGGAAATCTCTAACCGCATAGACATGCTTTTGCACAAGTTGGAGAGGTCGTTGGAACATAAGCTAATTGCAAAAATTTGGTTTTGGGACGAAATCATCTGGATGTTCTGTTCCAGACGAATTCGTCCGATTTGGGACGATATCGTCAGATCGATGACGATATCGTCAGATCGATGACAACATCGTCCAACGGTCACAAAAACCTCTAAAAATGGTGCAAAAAACGAGGTGAGCGGTTAACGGGCGATTTCAAGGTTAAAATTCAAATTTCTACTTTTTACTAATGGTTTACCTGTGCCAATTTTAGGGTGCTACATTTTTCCCCCTCTTTAGTGATTTTTTTGAAAAAAATGCGTTAAAGACGAGTTCTTCACATTTTATGAGAAAGCAAAAATTTATTCCATTTTTTAGAGAATGATTCTAGGTTGAATCATACGACTGTTTACTATGGTGCCCCCTCCGAGTTTTTACCCAAATCGAATGTTTGAGGTAAAAGCACGGAAAAGAAAAAATTTAAAAAATGTCATTTTTTTGAATAAAAATATGAAAAATAGGATAAAACCCTAATTCATTTTTACTGTTCACTTTCACTGTTTCAGAGCTCTGTAGGCAAAATGGTGGAAACAACACACAGATCGATAGATATCCGATGCGGGTTGTGGGTAAGGATCTAAACCTAGTTTTATTGTGTTTTTAACTTGATTTACTTAATTTTTTAATTTTGTTGGGCGTCGCAGCCGTTTTTAGGCTGGCGACGAAATCATCTCTATATTGCTGATTTTGTCTAGGGACGAAATCGGTGAAATAGCATCAATCCTGTCCAATAAGGGAAGATCCCCAAATTGAAGAAGTGAGATGATTTCATCCCTTATTGGGTGATCCCGTCCAATAAGGGGTGATCCTATTAAGGACAATTTATCTCAATTTGGTACGATATCGTCCAATAATGGGCGATATCAACTTTGATTTTAATTGATTTTTTTAATGATTATGTACTAATGATTTTTGTTGTTTTATTGCTTATTTTACAGAGGGGATTGCTAAAGATTCGAGAGTGGAAATACGGTGGTCTAAGAGGTGGTTTTGCCGCGCTTGATCAGGCTGAGTGAGATAGATTGGTAGAGTTAGGACTGGAGCATGTGGCAAAGATGCCACAAATTCCTACAAACATGGGGCTACTGACAACCCTAGCAGCGAGATGGTATCCGAAGTTGTCCTTCTTTTGACTATCGACAGGGGAGATGACTCCCACTCTAGAGGATGTATGGAGGATCTTGATTATCCCCATACACGATCGATTCATGATGCCTTCGACCAATCAGGGCCATGCCATGATGAGATTTTGTACGGACCTGAGCTTCGCCCTGGAGAAGGGCGGAGTGAACATCAAGGTGTTGAAGTGGATGCCTCGGGCATCTTGGTTGACTTGGGTTTTTGTAGGGGTGGTGGGTGGCCTGCTTCTATGCCACTAGAGTGGATGCAAATTACCGTGGCTACTATCAGATGTGGTATATGACATGAGAGACCATGGATATAGGTTTGCTTGGGGCAGTTGTGTACTATGCCACTTGTATAGGATCCTTTGCGGGGTCATATATAAAGGGGGTCGATGTCTGGTGCTGACATCACTTCTACAAGTTTGGTTCTAGGAGCACATTATGGTGCAAAGGCCGGTAGGGCTTCCACTGATAGGAGTTGACCGGGAGAGACCCTAGGTTTTCTACTGGTGGCTCTAGAGAGGGTCACAGTGGCGGATAGATCTGTCGATGTCCCGGAGGTTTCTGGATGACCTCACCCCAGATTGGATCACCTGGAGACCATGGAGAGAGAATCCAGGGTGGGTAGAGGACAGACAGGAGTTGGCTCACATCAGGCGAGTCATATGGTTGAGGATAGAGTGGGGAGAGGTAGAGCTCCATCGCTATGACTGATTTTTTAGGCAGTTCAGTCTACAGCAGGGGATCCCTAGTCTTAAGGATTATGAGTACTCCTAGACTATGCAGGATAGCACCACACTGAGTGGAGCTCTAGAAATGCAGAGGTTTTGGATTTAGGATGCTAATGATGCCCCCATTTAGCTAGTGGATGGGGATGATGTGGGGGTAGTAGACGGGTATGATGCCTGGTATGCAGGCATCCGCCCTCCTTGGATGATGAGGGCATAGGGTTCGATGCACACTATAGTGCAACGGATGGAGATGCGATGCCAGACTACCATTGATGTAGCAAGGGGTTGTAGAGGGAGGGATCAGTGATGACCTCCTTAGGAGAGATGCTGGAGAGCACCAAAGGCTTCGGAGAGACAGTAGAAATCGAAGAGGAGGGGGGAGAGGAGAGAGGAGAGGAGAGATAGACTCCCTTCTCAACAGAGTGATAGGCCACCATTGCTCAATAGGGGCAAGGGTGTCGAGGTGGGGGAGAGCAGCGATATGGTAGCTCTCCAGGTAGAGTGACCACCTACGAGCTCAGGTGTAGACTCTACAGGATGAGGCTACACGACTCAGGGTTTAGAGCAGAGGGACAAGCATTTTGGAGCTGGTACGGTTGGTTGCTCAGACCACATTCTATCAGGGAGTGTACTACCAGTTGGTTCCAGAGGGCTAGAGGATACAGTTGCCAGTCGATATCGCAGAGCTAATCAGGATGGGGTCGTCAAGGACATCATCATGATCGATGTCAAGGACCCACGACACAAGACGGGCTTCGATGGGACCACCTCCTCCACCTTAGGGCGGGAGAGGAGATGAGGCTGAGAGCTCAAGGTCTTCTCGAGGCTAGATGCATATTGTACATAGACTATTTTTGAGATGATTGAGTATGCCAGGTATAGATTATGGCATACCAATCCATTTTGATATGATGTATATACTTCTTGATATATATATGATGTTCTTTTTGTGATATGACTTGTGCATATGTTTTATGATGCTTTAATATTTTAATTGTTGATTGACTATTCATGTAATTATGTCGTTGAAAATATTATAATTTTATGTGATGCTATAAAATTAAATGAAATAATATGATGTAAATAAACTGGTTGTTGTGGTGTGTTTTGATGAAAATAAAATGACTTCTAACAATAATTTCAAAGGACATTGTCGCTATTACATGACCATTTTATGGAGTCACCGCTCGCTAGGTCATCAAGCTAATCCCAGTATGAGAGAAATATTGCTACAAGTAAAAGGGTGCTTAAGAGACTTTCTTAAGAATTTGTGTTGTGATGATGAAATGATGATAGTGATGATTTGTTTTCATATTTCCATGAAAATATTATGCATGAAATATTAAAAATATGATTTTTTCTAGGCATGAAATTCCTAAGTATGATAGAAATTTGAACAATTCCCTAGGAATTATACCATCGTTGCAAATAAAATGAATGTTGACATAATGAAAATGAAATATAAAAGTTTTCGTTATTTTTTAAAGCACAATTGTGTAACATAATGATTTAAGCCATATGCTTTTATGGATTAAATAAATGGGAAATAAAATTATAACGATGGTTTGCGCTAGGCATAGAATTTTAGGTATAGACTTATACCATCATCGCGAAATCCAAAGAAGAAATTGATATAATAGTTTTATTGCATAGTTGTTTTTTGATTTTGAGATAAACAGAAAATATACAAATGAGGACTTGCACTAGGCATAAAATTTCAATTTAGGTTTAGGAACTATACCATCGTTGCGAAAGTCAAAAATATATAAATGTGACTTTATTGCTAGATTTTTGAACATGTTTTGCAAGAAAATTTTGGATTTTTGAAAAAAATATATTTAATTGATTTTATGCTAAGCATATATTCTTAGGTAAGAAAGTAAAATTATTCCAGAATATTTGAATAAATATTTTAAATTATTTCAAAGACAAAATTTAGATTTATAAGGAACCCCGTGTGCATACGTGAGTTCATTGCCGATCTTGATCTATCATAATGATACAAAATCTCTCAAACACAAATGTGTGTGCAATTGTAATGTTCATTTACCGAGTTTGAGCAAGATAATTTGATACAAGTAATTTGTATTAACCAAATGAGTGTTCTTTGACCATGATTTATATGCATGTAACCGTACCAAACTATTATGTAAGTCGGGTCATCAAGAGCTAGCTGATCCATAAGCGGACATAGGTCTGTACAAAAGAAGGTCGCTAATGTGACAGACATGTCACCACGCAAAAAATAATTACCCAAGGCCAAGCAGGTTGGGCACAAACCACCTGTTATGGGGCTTACCTCACAATTTTTGAATAATTGAGAATTCCAGGGATTCAAGCTCATTCACCCTTCTTTTATTTCAAAGGATAGGAGGGAATTTTATTGCTTTTTCTTATTCTCTTTTCTTTCTCTTTCTGATTTTTTTTTGTATTTTGTATTTTGCTTGACACTAAGATAATGCTAAAATATTGTTGAGATGGTACAAAATGATACTGCAATAGTGCTTCTGAATAATTTCTCTTTTTCTCATGATTTTTCTTGATTTTCTTTTTCTTTTTCTTCCTATACTAGGGATACTTGCTTGGATGGGCTGTAGAGCAAGGGATATTTATTATGGGAAGGGGTAAGCTTATCCTTTTGTCAATTCTCAAAGATTCTAGACCATGTGCATGATAGTGAAGAACACAAGCTTATACTGAGAGGGGGGGTGAATAGTATAAGACCACTTTTAACTTTATCTATCAATGCAAATTTCAAACCATTAACATGCAGAATAAAGATAGCAATAATAACAGTAGCAAAACAATGCACAAAATGCAATCCACAAAGAGACACAACAATTTACGTGGTTCACCCAAGGTGGGCTACTCCACGGATAAAACTTTTCTTCTAAAAGTTGTATCAAAGTCCTCTGGGAATCCTTCCCTATTACAATGTTTATGAGCCTCAGCTCAAAGGAGACACCTTCCCCTAATTCTGCTTTGGCTGGTGATCCTCTAGAAAACCTCTACCTCCTCTACCCTTAGCAAGTGGAATTCTGTCCACAGAAGACACCTGTCTTCCCCGCTCCGGTCGGAGATCTCTGTCCTCAATTCTGTCACAACAAAGCTGGTCCTCTTCTCTGCACCAAACACAGTCCTTTGGTCTAGCACAATACTGTCCTCTTCCTCTGTTATTTTCTGCACTTGGTTGAAACCAATGTTTTACTGTCTATGCAAATATAGCAGTTCTCGATCAAAAACACAGTAGCACAGATTTCGCGTATTCTGCGTATACATAGCAATACAGTTTTTGCAAAAATACAGCAACACTATCTTCACAAATACAGTAGCACTTCCTTTGCACTCTTTGCCTAAATCACGATAGCACTGTCTTTGCAACCTCTGTCTAAATACAGCAGACGCTCAGGCTTCTACTTATGCACTTCTGCGATCAATCTTCTCCCCGCACTCTCTCTACGCAATTCGCACTTTGAACGCACACTTTATCGATAATGAAACTATTCAAACATCCCTCCTTTTATAGAGTAAGATCCATGGTCATTACATCCAAACTTAGTCGGCTGTTATACTTCCACTGCGTCGGCTGCAAAACCCTGTGCTGCGTTGGCCCAGATTTTAACTTTGTCGGCTCAAAGTTAACTTTGTCCTCAACCGCCTCCCTGTAGCTTCTGGCATGAAACTTCAACATGTCGCGATATTGTGACACCTTTGCCTATCGTACACCTTCTATAGATTGCTATAGCGATATCGTGATGCTTTTGCTTTTGACTGCTTCCTTTGCTCTTTTGTCGTGAAATCGTGACACTTTTTCCTTTTGCTAACGTCATCTCACTTCTGTCATGAAATCACGACGCTTTAGACTTCAAAGCCTTCTTCTCCGCTTCTATCACGAAATCGTGACACCTTTGCCTCTTGCTGACGTCATCAGCAACTCTATCATGAAATCGTGACACTTTAGACTTCAAAGCCTTCTTCTCCGCTTCTATCGTGAAATCATGACACCTTTGCCTCTTGCTGACGTCATCTGTACTTCTATCGTGAAATCGTGACACTTCTTGCTACTTCAACCTTTTCTTGGTTTGCTCCAATGAAAATGGAACATGTCACGAAATCACGACGCTTTCGCTACCTTAAGCTCTTTTCTCCCAACTGCTCGTGAAACTGGAACATGTCGCGAAATCATGACGCTTTTGCTGCCTTAAGCACTTTTCTGCCATATGCCCGTGAAACTGGAACATGTCACGAAATCGTGACGCTTTTGCTGCCTTAAGCACTTTTCTCCCAACTGCTCGTGAAACTGGAACATGTCACGAAATCGTGACGCTTTTGCCAACTGCAAGCTGCCAACTCAACCTATCATGAAATCGTGACACTTTTTGCATCCGTAAAACTTCATTAAAACTTGTCATGAAATTGCAACACTTCCTGCAACTCAACACTGCCAACTCAACTTGTCACGAAATCGTGACACTTCTTGCATCCGTACAACTTCATTGAAACTTGTTGCAAAATCGTGACACTTCCTACAACTCAACACTGCCAACTCAACTTGTCGTGAAATCGTGACACTTCCTGCATCCGTACAACTTCATTGAAACTTGTCGTGAAATCGTGACACTTCCTGCAACTCAACATTGCCAACTCAACTTGTCACGAAATCGTGACACTTCCTGCAACTCAACTCTGCCAACTCAACTTGTCACGAAATCGTGACAGTTTTGCCTGAAATTTCTCTCTCCTCAAACATGTCATGAAATCGTGATAGTTTTGCCTGCTTCATCTCTGCATTCTAGCATGTTGTGAAATCATGACAGTTTTGCCAGAACTTTCTCTCTCCTAAAACATGTCGCGAAATCATGACAGTTTTTCCAGTCGCTTGCAAACTTTTTCTAACTTAACTTTTTCTTGATCTTTTGCAACTGGGCTACTCTGATTTACTTGGAGACTTACTGACCAGCTGAAACCTTCATCAAAACACATACTTAGACATAAAAACAAATTGCTCCAAGAACTCCTTGACATCAAAGACAACAATTACCAAGAGCTTCTTGACATCAATGACAACAACTAAACTTAGGCAAAGGCAATGTACTCAAGGTACCCAAAATTGCCAACAATCTCCCCCTTTGTCATTGATGGCAAAACCTTTACTAAAAACACATCTTCAAGAGCCAAAAATAAAAATAATATCTTGAAGTTTTTGTTCCCCCTGACTTGAAGCTTTCCCCCTTACTCATATCTCTCCCCCTTTGTCATCAATGGCAAAGGGTCAGCTTTGGGGCTTGGGACTAAGAATGAGCCTCTTAGCTTAGTCCCTCCCCCACCTCCTATTGAGGTGATTTTAAAATAGGGTTGGGAGTGAAAATCCCATTAGACACTCATCATCATTAGTGTCTACAATTTCTTTGTCGGGCCTTTTCTTGAGATCTTTGTTAATGTTTCTATTCTTGGCACTTTTCTTGTTCTTGTTCTCATCTATTTTCTTGTCCACACCTTGATCCTTGGACCTATTTATACCACTATTTTTGTTCCTGTACCTTGGAAGATCAGCTCTGCATTTTCTAGCTGAGTGACCTGTATTGTTGCACTTGTAACAAACAACATTATTTCTTTCAGGCATAGCTGTTCTTTGAATCCGCCTATTCTGATTAACCCGGTTCCTGTTATTTGAATTGCAAAAAATTGCCTTGTGCTCGAACTGATTACAAGAGTAGCAATACCCTTGAAATAAATTACGACTTCTGAAATTATTGTTAACCTTCTTCATTTGAGACATGCAATGTGCAGCCATGTGTCCAAACCTGTAACACACAAAACATCTGTCGTGAAATGTTCTTTTAATCGATCTCTTGGGTCCCGAAAACTTCTATTTCACATTCAAAAATCTGTTTTCTATTTTTGTGCATTTATCACTCACGGACTCATGATCTGAAGTACTTTCTTCATCAGAGCTTTCTTCTTTTTGAAATCTCTTGTTGGATTCCCCAACCTGTTTCTTGTGCGACTCAACAAAATCGAGACCTGTTTTATCTATTGGATTTCTTTGACTTTTGATGAGAAACTTAACATTCTTGGAGCTATCCTGAAATTTGTAGAGCTTATCCTTGTAATATTTATTTTCTTCTTTCAGAGAAACCATTTTCTGCTCTAACCCATTATACTCAAGAATCTTAGACTCTAACTCATCCTTGAGGTCCTGTGTTTTGGCTATAGAGAAGTCAGGACTTTCTCTAAGATCGTCTCTCTCCATACAACATTCATCTAACTTAACCTTGAGTCTATCATTCTTATTTCTTTCCTTTTCCAAAACACTGAGAGAATTATTGAGTTCACATTCAAGATTCTCTATTTGATTGCACTTTGAATTATCAAGACCTTTTTCTGATTTCTTATTACTAGATGTGCTACCCTTTTCAAAAACCATACATGCATCTTCCTTATCATTTTCTGAAGCATCCTCATACATACTAGCAACCAATTCATTATTTGTGCAATCATCCTCAAGGTGCCCAAAATTTCCACATCTAAAGCATTTCATGACCGTGAATTTATGTTTCGGTTCTTCTTATTTTTTTGAAATGAACAACATCTCATTTTCATTATCACTGGAAGAGCTTTCACTATCACTGCTAGAACACTTACTTACTTTGTCCAAATAGAAGCTCTTCTTGTTCTTGTGTGAGTACCTCTTTCCTTGATTGCTGTGTTCATCTTTGTTCTTTCTGTAATACCTGTGCTTTTCAGAATCCTTGCTCTTAACATCTTGTATATCTTCATCACTTTCATCTTTGGAAACAGTATAGTCAGTAGCATAATGACCATACTTTCCATAGTTGAAACATCTTATATTTTTCTTGCTTTTGTGCTTTCTAGAGAATTTGCCTTTCTTGTCTGTAATATGCTTCTTCCTCACTAGAAGACTCATCACTCTCTTGAATCTGTTTGCCTTTTGATTTCTTGGTAGCTTTGAAAGCTGCCTCTTTCTTTATATCAACATTCACTTGAGTTCTCATCTCAAAAGTTGCAAGAATACTATGGAGCTCATCCTTTTTCAACTTATCTAAATCTTTGGCTTCCTCAATAGCAAAATTTTTTTCACTAAATCTATTAGGAAGAGATCTTAAAATCTTATCACACACATCATTTTCAGCAAGTTCAAGACCTAAGTCTTTCATGGAGTTCACAATATCATCCATCCGAAGCATGTAGTCACTAATATTTTCATCATAATTCATCTTGAGTTGTTCAAACATACCTTTAAAATGTCTCAATTTGGCCTTTCGAACATTTGCATCACCTGTATGAACAACCTGTAATTGTTTCCACATTTCACTAGCTGTCTTGCAGTGAATAACTTTGGTAAGATCAGCCTTCTGTAAACCTTTTAGAATTGCATTCATGGATTTTGAGTTGCTGTGATGTAGGAGCCTGTCTTCTTTAGTATAAGGACCATTTGCAGGAATGGTGTACCCATCTTCAATAACTTCCCATACCTCATTACTAAGAGCCATTAGATAGACTTTCATTCTTGCACTCCATAGACCGAAATCTGATCCATCAAGAATAGGTGCTGCATTGCCACATGAGAAATCCATTGTGTTCTTAACTAGTTATTCCTTCCGGCTGTAAAACCTTTTCGAAGGAACCGACTCTGATACCAATTGAAGAACACAAGCTTATACTGAGAGGGGGGGTGAACAGTATAAGACCACTTTTAACTTTATCTATCAATGTAGCTTTCAAACCATTAACATGCATAATAAAGATAGCAGTAATAATAGTAGCAAAAAAATGCACAAAATGCAATCCACAAAGAGACACAACAATTTACGTGGTTCACCCAAGGTGGGCTACTCCACGGATAAAACTTTTCTTCTAAAAGTTGTATCAAAGTCCTCTGGGAATCCTTCCCGATTACAATGTTTATGAGCCTCAGCTCAAAGGAGACACCTTCCCCTAATTCTGCTTTGGCTGGTGATCCTCTAGAAAACCTCTACCTCCTCTACCCTTAGCAAGTGGAATTCTATCCACAGAAGACACCTGTCTTCCCTACTCTGGCTGGAGATCTTTGTCCTCAATTTTGTCACAACAAAGCTGGTCCTCTTCTCTGCACCAAACACAGTCCTTCGATCTGGCACAATACTATCCTCTTCCTTTGTTCTTTTTTGCACTTGGTTGAAACCAATGTTTTATCTGTGCAAATACAGCAGTTCTCGATCAAAAACACAGTAGCACAGATTTTGCATATTCTACGTATACACAGCAATATAGTCTTCGCAAAAATATAGTAGCACTATCTTTGCAAATACAGTAGCACTTCCTTTGCACTCTTTGCCTAAATCATGATAGCACTATCTTCGCAACCTCTATCTAAATACAGCAGACACTCAGGCTTCTACTTATGCACTTCTACGATCAATCTTCTCCCCGCACTCTCTCTGCACAATTTGCACTTCGAACGCACACTTTATCGATAATGAAACTATTCAAACATCCCTCCTTTTATAGAGTAAGATCCATGGTCATTACATCCAAACTTAGTCGGCTATTATACTTCCACTGCGTCGGTTGCAAAACCCTGTGCTGTGTCGGCCCAGATTTTAACTTTGTCGACTCAAAGTTAACTCTGTCCTCAACCACCTCCCTGTAGCTTCTGGCATGAAACTTCAACATGTCACGATATCGCGACACCTTTTCCTACCATACACATTCTATAGCTTGTTGTAGCGATATCGCGACGCTTTTGCTTTTGATTGCTTCCTTTGCTCTTTTGTCGTGAAATCATGACACTTTTGCCTTTCGCTAACGTCATCTCACTTCTATCACAAAATCGTGATGCTTTAGACTTCAAAGCCTTCTTCTCCACTTTTGTCATGAAATCGTGACACCTTTGCCTCTTGCTGATGTCATCAACAACTCTATCATGAAATCACGACACTTTAGACTTCAAAGCCTTCTTCTCCGCTTCTATCATGAAATCGTGACACCTTTGCCTCTTGCTGACGTCATCTATACTTCTGTCATGAAATCGCGACACTTCTTGCTACTTCAACCTTTTCTTGGTTTTCTCCAGTGAAAATGGAACATGTCGTGAAATCACGACGCTTTCGCTGCCTTAAGCTCTTTTCTCCCAACTACTCACGAAACTGGAACATGTCACGAAATCACGACGCTTTCGCTGCCTTAAGCACTTTTCTGCCATATGCCCGTGAAACTGGAACATGTTGCAAAATCGTGACGCTTTCACTGCCTTAAGCACTTTTCTGCCAACTGCTCATGAAACTGGAACATGTCACGAAATCGTGATGCTTTCGCCAACTGCAAGCTACCAACTCAACCTGTCACGAAATCGTGACACTTTCTGCATCCGTACAAATTCATTGAAACTTGTCACAAAATCACGACACTTCCTGCAACTCAACACTGCCAACTCAACTTGTTGCAAAATCGTGACACTTCCTGCATCCGTACAACTTCATTGAAACTTATCGCAAAATCGTGACACTTCCTGCAACTCAACACTGCCAACTCAACTTGTCATGAAATCATGACACTTCGCCCCACAAAACCACGAAATCGTGACACTTCCTGCAACTCAACACTGCCAACTCAACTTGTCGCGAAATCGTGACACTTCTTGCAACTCAACTCTGCCAACTCAACTTGTCGTGAAATCATGACAGTTTTGCCTAAAATTTCTCTCTCCTCAAACATGTCACGAAATCATGATAGTTTTGCCTGCTTCGTCTTTGCCTTCCAGCATGTCGCGAAATCGCGACAGTTTTGCCAGAACTTTCTCTCTCCTAAAACATGTCACAAAATCGCGACAGTTTTTCCAGCCGCCTACAAACTTTTTCTAACTTAACTTTTTCTTGATCTTTTGCAACTAGGCTACTCTGATTTACTTGGAGACTTACTGACCAACTGAAACCTTCATCAAAACACATACTTAGACATAAAAACAAATTGCTCCAAGAACTCCTTGACATCAAAGACAACAATTACCAAGATCTTCTTGACATCAATGACAACAACTAAACTTAGGCAAAGGCAATGTACTCAAGGTACCCAAAATTGCCAACAGATAGGATAGCAGGGGAAAATTTTTGCTCAAGAGACCACTTCTACTGTGTAGCATCATTTTTAATTTACAATGAAATCATTTTAATGTGAAAAGGTGTACTTGGTTCAAGTAAATAACAAGATCAGTTCTCTATGCTCAAAAATTTATTTAATTCAATGGTGGACTTCGATATAAGAGAGATTAATAATCATACCAAATAAGATCAAGATATTTATTCATGTGAGTGTGAAAGTGAGGGATTCCAAATAAATGCTAATTTATCCAAAATAACTGAAAATATAACTGCAATACTTCAAGAATTGATAGGTGCAAAATAGAAGATGTTTTTGAGGATTTTGATGATTTTGATTTTTTTATATTTTGATTTTTTATTTATGAATTGAGAGAATACATAATATTATTATTTTTGAAATTTTTATATGAATTACTAATATGAGACAATATGTATAATATATACAGTGATGAAATTACCATATTTATTCATAATAATGCTTAAGATGCATAATGTTCATAGGTTCTTTAAAATATTTACCATCTAAGGTAGCTAATATGTATGCTTCCGATCCAAATTTAGCAGTGATAATATATGGCCCAAGCCAGTTAGGCTTGAATTTTCCTTTAAGGTCTTTAGTTACATTAGTATTTTTTTTATTTTCTTTTAATAGGAGGTCACCGATCTCAAAGGATTGATTATGAACCTTTTTGAGATATGCTCGTTTGAGCTTGTTCTAGTAGGCACAAAGATGCTCCAAAGCATTAATGTGCTTCTCATCTAGGAGTTCCAGCTGACTAAATCTGCCAGCACGATATTCATCTCCTACTTTAGTATCTTGAAGTAGCAGAGCCAAATAAGGAACTTCTAGTTCAAAGGGAAAAACAACTTCAGCGCCATAAACCAAAACAAAAGGTGAAGTGCCCGTGGGGGTAAGAATGCTAGTTCGATAAGCCCACAAAGTAGGATATTATTGAATGTGCCAATCATGTCCAGATTTATTGACTAGTCTCTTGAATATTTTAATTAATTTTTTATTAGATGCTTCTGCTTGGCCATTACCCTAAAGGATAATAGGGAGTGGACCAATGATGTTGAATTTTATATTTTTGACATAGTTTCTTTACATCTTTGTTTTTGAAACAAGTTCCATTATCCGAGATGAGATTTGCAGGAATTCCGAACCTACAAATAATTTGATTAAGAATAAACTTGGAAACTTGCATTCTAGTGCAAGAATCTAAGGGCATAGCTTCGACCCACTTCGTAAAATACTCGGTGGCGGTTATGATGAATTTGTGTCCATCAGATGACACAGGATTGATTTTTTTGATGATGTCTAAGCCCCATTTTGAAAAGGGCCAAGGATATGAAATAGCCTGCAGTTCTTGTGCAGGCCCATGGACAAGGTCAGCATGTTTCTGGCACTTGTCGCAATGGCACACATAATCGTGTGTATCATTCTCCATGGTAGGCCAAAAATATCCTATCCTAAGGAGCTTCTTAGCAATGGTGCTACCACTAAATTTTCCCCCACAAGATCCATCGTGGGCTTCACTCAAAGCTGATCTAGACTCTTCTAGATTCAAACATCTTAATAGGATACCTTCAAAAGATCTATATAATGTATTGCCAATTATTACGAAGCGACTTGCTCATCTACGTAATAATCGGCACTGGTTTCTATTAAAACTTTCAGGGAAGGTCCCATTTTGAATAAAATTGAGAATGTCAGTGTACTAAAGTTCAGGAATAGTTTCATTGATTAGAAACACGTCCAAAGGTTCCAAGCATGATTTATTTGAAGTGGGTTCCTGGAGTCGATGAATAATGATGGTAGCATATTCGTCATCTAACTCCAAGGGTAAAAGAGATGCAACTACGTCCATAGCGTCAACCACATGATTGCTAGTTATAGAAATAGCTTCCAAGGTAACTTGATAAAATAAAGATATTAATTGTAATACATATGCTTTATATGGGTGCAATTTATCATCTCTAGTCTAATAAACATCGTTAATTTGATTTATAACAAGTTGAGAATCACCAAAAACTAATAAATTTTTAATTTTCAGTGCTAGGGCAACTCGTAATCCAAGGATTAGAGCCTCATATTCAACAGTGTTATTAGTACAGGTAAACATTAATTTAAAGGATAGAGGTATGAGATGTTTCTATGGATATATTAAAATAATACTTGCACCAGCCCCACTCATGCATCAGGCTCCATAAAAGTATAAGGACCATTGCTCTGAATGATACGCCTCTAGGTTAAGGCATCCGTCAGGAAACTCAATGACGAGGGGATGGGTGGAATCTAAGGGTGCAACAACTAATTGATCTACTATGATTTGACCCTTAATAGACTTATGTCCTATAAACGTGAGTTAAAAATTGCTTAGAGCAAGAACCCACTTTGCTATGCAACCAGATAAATAAGTTTGACTCATGAGATACCGCAAGGGATCGAATTTAGCAATAACGTATGTTTTTTGACTAAGCATATAATGGCATAGTTTTTGTGTAGAAAATACGACTACTGGACATAACTTCTCTAATGTTGTGTAGCGGGTTTCATAACTAATTAATGTTCTACTAATGTAATAATTAGCACGCTCTCTTTTTTCATCAATTTGAGCTAACATAGCTCCTAAAGCAAAATCTGAAGCAAAAATATACAAGATAAATGGGCGATCAGGTTTAGGTGGTGAAAGTACAGGTGGGTTAAGAATATATTGTTTGAGGAGTTCAAATGTTTCCTTACATTCATCTTCCCAATGGAAAGAGACATCCTTCTTAAGAATCTTAAGAAAGGGTCCAGTTTTATCCGCCAGCTTATCGATGAAGCGATGGATAGCTTGAAGCTTACCTTGTAGACTCCGTAATTCAGATATATATATAGGTGTGGGCATATTAGTGATAGCCATAATATTGAGAGGGTCAATTTATATGCCATGTAAAGAAACTATAACCCCCAATAATTTACCTGACTTGACTCTGAATATACATTTGGCTGGATTCAATCGAATAAGATATTCCCTTAATCGATCAAATACTTTTCTCAAGTCATCTAAATGGTCATCTTCTTCAACGAGAATCGAGCTATAATGTCATCTACATAATCATGTAGTATATCATGCATCATATCATGAAAGATTTAAGTCATGGCTCGTTGATAGGTTGCACCTGCATTCTTCAAATCGAATGGCATCACTTTCCAACAGAAAGTCCCCCAAGGGGTAATAAAGGTTGTTTTAGCCTGATCTTCAGGAGCTATCCTGATCTGATTATAACCAGAAAATCCGTCCATTAAGGATATCATTCCACTCCTAAGTAAAATCAATGATCTGATCCATATTGGGAAGGGGAAAATTATCTTTAGAGCATGTAGCATTAATATATCTAAAGTCTGTACAAACCCTAATCTTAGTAGCTTATTTCTTAGTTACTAGAACTACATTCAAGATCCATTTAGCATAATCAATGGCTTGTATAAAAATAACATTCAGGAGTTTTTCTAACTCCCCTTTGACTAGTAAGGCCACTTTAGGATGCATTTTTCTAAGCTTCTCTAACGAGGTTTAGCATCCGGATGCACTACTAGGTGATGCATAACTACAGAAGGGTCTAAACCTGGCATATCTTCATATGTCCAAGAAAAAACATCTTCATATTCCTTAAGAAATACAATGTATTTATCCTATTTTTCTTGACTCAATTCTGATCCAATGTTGATTACGTGAGGGTTATTATCGGTTCCAATGTTAATTTTTATGACATTTTCTACTTCCATGTGTATATTTCTCTCAAAATTAGTTGGCGAGGGTGAAATGCCCAATTCTTGTAATTCTTCCAAGGTTAGCTTGGATAATTCATCTTGAGGAGTCGTGACCTCAAGCTGGGCTATACTAGGTATAGAACCATCAAAACAAAATCCATTATGTAATAATTCCTCAACGGAGACATCATGAAAGATATCTCCCTCCAACTCATCATCAAATTTAGCGATCATCTCAGGATAAGCTATAGATAGCATATTACATGTGAATGTATTATTCATTAAACATAAAGCATCGCGTTCATCTAAATAATCTTGGTAACATATAAGATGGTCATCATAATCAAATGGGAATGGCTGACCCTTACTAGAAAATAGACCCACACCACATCGGGCAGGCCACTCTTCTACCTCAAAAGGTTCTTTCATACCATTCTGGCAAGAACCTTTCCCTTTATATCCCAATTTAAGCATTATAGGTTTGTCTTTAATATACTCATTAGTAAAATAACATCGAGCATATCCATCATAATGAGTTATGAGGTTTCTAGGTATTCTACCCTAGTCATATCCCTTATAAATAAAGGAACAACTCCCGACTTGGTAAATACTTCCCATAGGCTATGGGAGGCCCAAGGTACGAGGAGATGGTGGCAAATTATTTAAAATAAGGGAATCTTGCATAGAAGCATTCATTTCTTCTGATATAAGAATTTTAGATAGATCGGGTAAGAGCTCGTCAGTAAGAGCATAAGAGGTAGAAGGAAAATTCCCTACATCTTTCAATGTGGATAATATGAATTTGGTGGACGTAGACGGTGTAGAGGTGTCGATAGAAGGGTCTATTAAAGGTATGGAAGTTATAGTAGTATAACAAGAGACATTGGTTGCGGGATTAGGATCTTTCTTAGGTCCTAATGTGGTTTGTTCAGAAGATGGTTGAGCTATATGTGGAGTTGCAACTGATGGAGAATAAGTATATGACGTTGTGGGTGTGAGTTTCACACATTTATATGGATAATGAGAATTAGGATGTGTGGATGACAAAGCGGGGCAAAATTGAACTCCAATAGGTTCTACAAAAGCACACATATCAAAGGGTCTTGGATCACCATGAATGGTAACCAACTGATTCTTAAATTTGAACTTAACACATTGATGTAAAGTTGAGGGAACAACTCACATCGCGTTGATCTAAGGACGACCCAAGAGTATATTGTACGATGCTGGGCAATGTACATTAAACACACTTGTATCCAAGGTTCTTGGGCCAACCTGCAATGGAATGGTAATAACTCCACATGTTTCTTGTTTTTCGTCATTGAAAGATTTTATGATCATATCGGTTCTTTTCATTTCATCACTTCTAAACCCAAATCTTTGGTAGAAGTTAAAAGTGCAGATATTTAAAGATGACCCATTATCAATCAAAACTCGTTTGACTGATACATCTCCAATTAAGGCAGTAATATACAAGGGGTTATCTTTATGTAAACTATGTTGTGGTATGTCTCTATCTCGGAAGTCAATACAATCAACTTCACGAGTTATTATAGTATTGGCCATGGCTTCAAAGTTGAATTTCTTGTGGTACCATCATCCGACTTAATGTGAGCATTAATTCATCTCTATGTGTAGGAGAAGATCTTAAAAGGTCCAAGAGAGAAATTCTAGCTGTAATATTTGATAATTGTTCATTAATATTATAAGGAGGTTTAGGTTTAACATTAGGTGAATTATTCCCTTTATTAGAAACCTTCAAAACAAATGGAGCTGATCCACCATTCTGAATTTGATCTTGTTGAGAATTTTGAGCCTGTTGTCTAGTAATAGCTCCGATGGTACCCACAATATTATTCCATGGATGATGAATGGGTCTTGGTCTGGCGTTTATAGCTAACTCATTAGAAAGTAATCAGTGAGATGATGGTCTAGTAGTGACTCTTCTTGGAAATGGCTCTTCTGGAATCATATAACTTGTGATAGGGTGAATAGGATCTGATTCATCTTTATAACTATTCGATTGATTTGATGTGATTTCCATATCACTCTCAGTCTCATATTCTGTATCACTAAGATCAAGTATCTGAATATTATATAGAGGCCTGGTTGTAACCACGGATAAATTTGTGTCAAATATTTCTAGATCATGAATAGATAAATGCCCACTAATAGTTCCTACATATCGGGCAGGAGGAGGGACATTATGATGTTCAACTTGATTAGCCACATCCTTACCATGTTTTTGTAAGGGATGTTGAAAGATGTCCAATGACTAATTGGCATTTTGATTCTGGTTTTGTGGGATGTTCTTTTGAACATTATTAGGAGGATTTTGCTTAGGTTGAAAGGCTTGCACATCCATCTCATTGTTATCAATCAAGTCCTGTATTTTATGTTTTAATCTTTTACAAGAGTTGGTAGTGTGTCCAGGTCCTCTATGGAAGTCACAGTGTAAATCTGCTCTGTATCCGGGTATAGTTGGACCAGGTTCCTAAATATTTGGTAATTGAATTAAACCTCATTCTAATAATTGTGGTAGAATAGTTGATAAAGGTTGATTTAACCTAGTAAATTCTCTAGGAGGTCTATCAGGAGGTTTCAATATAAACTTCTCTGCTATCTTCATAGCATTAACATTAGCAGTATTTCTGCTATCGGTGACTCCATCACCCACAACTTGTTTATTCTTATATTGATTTTTGGATGTTTTCTCATCATCTCTCTTTTTAAGCTGGCCTCTCCTAATGAGAGCATCTTCCACTCTTCGGGCTAAGTCTATAGCCTGATCAAAGGTGGTCAAGGTAGCAGTTGATAATTTGTAAGATAGTTGCTCTTGCAAATTATTAATAAAGATGTCCAACATCTCCCTATAAGGTAACACAAAGTGCAATTTTCCTATCAACTATCTCCACCTATCTAGGAAATCATTAAAGCATTCATATTTACCCCGTTTTAAGTTATACAAATATTTAATGGTCACATCTCTTTCGATGTAGGAACTAAATTGATGAACAAAAGACTCGATAGTTTCTTCGAAATTCCTCAAAGGATTAGTGGGTAATTGATAATACCACTCTAATGCCATTCCTCCCAAGATTTTTAGGAACATTTTTAGTAATAAAAAATCATCATGTAATATATCATGACATGCTATCCTAAACATACGAAGATGCTCTATGGGATCTTTGGTTCCGTTATATATGGGAAGAACAGGCATAGGAAAATGTTTAGGATACGGTTGTGCTACGACTATAGGATCTAAAGGTTGACTACACATCTATTGATAATTTTATGAGGGACAGTAGGGATCTATCTGGTCCATGCGGGAAACTAACTATTTCACCACGGCTTCCAGATTTCTAGTTTTTCCACAATATTGGTTCGATGGAACATAGGTATGGGATATATGAGCGTATGATGACACAAGGATTAGATGTTATATTGCTATTATGCAAAGTGTTGGTAGGAAGAGTATTATGAAGCGGATTTGTAATAGTATTATGTTGTACCTTAGATTTTTGGTAATTGGTGTTCGGTTTTGTTTTGAATTTTTGTTGATTTAAGGTATGTTGATTAAGAGCTTGGCAAAATAGAGCAGTAAATGATGGTTTCTTTTGTGCGTGAATGACTCTAGGCTTGTTAACAGACACTTTAGATCGTTTGGTAACCTGCTGTTGTTGCATGCTCTGGATCGCAGCTACTATATCCAAATTGGATGGTCCAGCTTGATCACTCTCTTGTTCAATAAAGGTGTTAGGATCCTGCTATAAAATAAACTCAAATAACACACTCTCACACAATTGCTTGGAAATAACTCACATAAACATCACATTAATATAACAAAAATTTGCATAAAGAACAATCTCACAATAGGACTGAATCGCAGGCCTCTTCGAGGGGGCAACCTCCTTCAATACTTCATTAATTTTGCAAAAGATGGTTACATTGGTGCCCTTTCGGGTATTTAAGGAGTTTCCTTCCAAGGTTGGCTTACATGCAAAATGCCACCTGGATTACATGCATAATGCCACCCGAATTACATGCATAGTGCCACTTTGAATTACATGCACAATGCCACTCGAATTACATGCACAAGGCCACTCGAATTACATTCATAATGCCACACGAATTACATGCACAATGCCACCTATCTACCATGTGTTAAATAAAAAGGGTGCCATTTGTCATGGGCACTACCTAAGCTAAAACTTAGAACATTACAAAATATTAATCATGGGTACTACCGACGTTCACTAGGAATTATTACATCATGGAAGTTATTACATTAAGGGTTAGGATGAGATCCTAACATGCCCTTCTCCTTGAAGAAGCTTTGTCCTCAAAGCTGAAAATGAGGAAACTGTTGCTGAAGTTGATGGAGAGACTCCCATGTAGCATCCTCAGGTTGAAGTCCACGCCACTGAACCAGGACCTCTGTGATGGTACGGTTACGAGTTCGACGATACAGCAGCTGCTTTGGTGCAAGTAAGATGGAGCCTTCTTCATCCAATTCGGGAAGTGTTGATGGAACCTGTACCTTAGAGCTGCCCGAAATGTAGGAGGGAGGCATGAGTGGAGGGTGCCCATAAACTGCCTCTGGTGGCGGTATGATAGGAAGTGTTGTACCACCATTCAGCCAAAGAAAGCCATTTTTCCCAATGAGTAGGATGATCAGAGGCAAGCAACGAAGGTAGGTTTCCAAGCAGTTATTAACAACCTCTGTTTGACCATCCGTTTGCGGATGGTAGGCTAAACTCATTGTGAGCTGAGTCCCCTACAAATTAAACAACTCTTGCCAAAAATTGCTAGTAATACTGGGATCACGATCAGATACAATGGAGGTTGGCATGCCATGAAGGTGAAATATGGAGTCAAGAAAAATTTGGGAAATAGTGAATGTTGTGTAAGGATGGGTTAGGGCACAAAAGTGAGCATACTTTGAAAGGTGGTCCACTACCACAAAAATAACAGACTTGTCTCCAGATTTAGGTAGCCCTTCTATGAAATCCATAGAGATGTCAGTCCACACCTGATCCGGTATCGGCAAGGGTGGAAGAGTGCCCGAAGAGTGCATTGTTTCTCTTTTCATCCTTTGACCTGTGTCGCAGTCTGCCACAAAAGAGCGAATGTCCTATTTCCTACCTTTCAAAAATAAGGTGCGCTTGAGTCGCTCATAAGGTGGTCTGATATTGGGAGGTGTACTATCCGGCAATAATGGAATGGCATGGTCGTGAGAGCGATGCAGTGGTAGTGTGATGGGTTCTGAAAAGATGGTCGCATGTTTGTGGAGAATATGTTGCATGTCTTGTGGGATTTCACCCATTGGAGATGTGGATGGCTGGATGGAGAATAGTTGTGCAATGACCCCACGTGATGATTTCTTTAGCAATTTCTCCATGCCGTTTGAACTGATAATTTGAGGTGTTCCTATCGGGGAGCCCTTGATGATGTGTGTTTGTCCATTCTAGAAGAACTGCATCCAAAGTTTAGCAATGTTCCAACTGATAGTGCCCAACGTACTCAACCATTGGCATCCTAAAACAATATCACATCCACCCAAATGGAGGGCAAACATGTCCTGCTTGAGTTCATAGTCCCCTATCTTGATTTGAACATTGCGACACTTTCCTTGACAAGATAAGGTTCCCCCATTGGCTACCATGACCTCAAAGGAATTACAATTATGGATATAGCAATTTTCCCGTTGAGCAACTCTAGGGTCAATGAAGTTGTGCGTGCTTCCCGAATCCAAAAGGATGGAAAGACGTTGGCCCTTGAAACATCCTGTAACCTTCATGGTTTGAGGAGTAGTAATGCCTGCAAGGGCATGGATTGTAATTGATGTCTCAGGTTCTTGTTTCCATTCTTCTTGTGGAGGAGGTGTTTCTAGAGGGTCCTCATCCTCATCACTCTCGTCAGCGGTATCAGGTTCTCCAACATCTATCAAGAACAATTTTTTGTGTGCACACTTATGCCCCTTGAAAAAAATTTCATCACAATTGTAGCATAATCCTTGGGCACGACATGCATCCATCTCTTTGGTGGTGAGGTGCTTGGGTGCAGCAGGTTTATTATCATCTGGGTGTTGGGCTCTAGGGGGAAATGAAGGTCTATTTTGAGGAAAATTTGATGGATGTCTTTGGGCAGAGAGTTTAGATTCGACCAAACGGGCCAAACTGATAGCTTCCATCATAGTTCGTGGTTTCAACATTTTGACTTCTACTTGGAGTTCCATCTTCAACCCACTGATATAACAACTCTGGAAGAACCCTTCACTCAATCCTCTTGTCCGATTGGCCAATTTTTCAAATTGATCTTGGTACTCTCGGACTGACCCTGTTTGTTGTAGTTTGGTTAAGGCTCCTGTAAAGTCCTCAAACTCACTAGGACCAAATCGAGTGAGTATTTGGGATTCAAAATCCTCCCAAGAGAGATTTGGGTAGGCAAGACGCAACCATTGAAACCAGTGTAGAGCCTCGGATTCCAAGTTAAAGGAAGCCATCTAGACTTGATGAAATATGGGTACATTATGAAGTCGAAAGAATTGGTCAACTTGACATAGCCACCCATCAACATCCTTCCCACTAAATTTGGGAAAGTCCAATTTGGGCATTCTAAAGGGTGGATCATGGTCACGATTCCTTGTAGAACTCTCAGCTTGGTATTCTGATTTGGGTGGTTCTCTTCTTAGTTTGTTGTCCACTTCTGTCAGTTCTTCTTCTAGGCGGTTGCTAGTGGCCTCATGCTCTAGGCGAAGACCTTGGACTTCTTCCCTTATGGAGTGAAAAGCCGAGTGCAAGTTCTCAATGGATTTTGTTAGGGACTCCAAGTGTTCTAGTTCTTTTTGGTGTCCACGGGTACCCTGGGCCATTTTTTTGACCTTTTGTGACCAGTTACTAAAAATAAAATAGAATTTTTAGGACTTACTATTTTTAGTAAGTGCCCAAAAAAGTTCTTGGGTGCTATATATCAAAATGATCAGTAGGAGGTGGTCACAATGAGATATATATCTCAACACTACTTTTTGGCACCCCAAACTCTTTTTTTTTTATCTCCTGTTTTGCTGAGTCTAACGGTCTTTACAGATTCTGATTCTGAGCTACTGAGCAAAAGTTGGCTACTGGAGCACTATATATAACTGGCCATGTTTCACACTCAAGATTCTCTGTATTTTGCAGGTGACTGATATGACAGTTTTGTTCTGACCTTGAAGATTGTGAATTCTCGCCCTGATTGTGCTGACCTCTCTGACCTGACCGACCTGTTGTGGCTGCTCACTGTAAATTTTACTGTTATTCTCCGGAATTTCAACTTAAGTGTCACCCTCATGGCTTATCCCGAATGCATGTCCCTTCTATTATTTTTTTAGTAGAGGACTCCTTTCTCATATGCTCACTTTTGAAATGCAGGTTTACGAACATGGATGTTTGGATTTTTATTTTTATTTTTACGTTTTTTTATAGGTTGAAGTTTTAACAGAACCAGGGAATGCTAAGTATAGGAGTATGTACCACCCATAGGCCCTCTAATATACCGATAGTGACGAACAATAGTTCTTAGACCAATATTTCAGGCCACTACTCAAGGAGGATTCCACACATACCCTTGAGCACACTACCTACCTCTCTGACAATACGGGAGGGTAATCGTCCAGGATGCTGTGTCCCGTAGACTATGAGTAATACAAGGCCGAAGAGCTTCCTAATGGCTAAAAGTTTGTTTAATCCTAGATGGTCTCCCGATATACCCGAAGATACGTGGGAGCTCAAGTCCGTGCGCGAGTTCTGTCTGAGGCCTGGGTATTGGAGCCCGATCGCCCCTCACTTCACTAGACGCTTTATGGGCTATCTAGCTTAGCCAATAACGACGGATCCTTCACGATATTTTAAAACCCCCGGTACAGGGTTTCTACGTACTCAACTAACAATATATTTTTTTGTTTCTGGTCTGGAAAAAAAAAAAAACACTGTATTTTTTTTTTGGATTTTTTTAATAAGGAAAAACAAAATGGAAAAAAAAAATGGAATTTATACCTAACAGGCGGATTGGATGGCAAGAATCGTTGTAGTTGCAGCATAACTTGGCCCTGGAAAGCGCTCTAATACCACTTGTTAGGATCCTGCTATAAAATAAACTCAAATAACACACTCTCACACAATTGCTTGGAAATAACTCACATAAACATCACATTAATATAACATAAATTTGCATAAAGAACAATCTCACAATAGGACTGAATCACAGGCCTCTTCGAGGGGGCAACCTCCTTCAATACTTCATTAATTTTGCAAAATATGGTTACATTGGTGCCCTTTCGGGTATTTAAGGAGTTTCCTTCCAAGGTTGGCTTACATGCAAAATGCCACCTGGATTACATGCATAATGCCACCCGAATTACATGCATAGTGCCACTTTGAATTACATGCACAATGCCACTCGAATTACATGCACACTGCCACTCGAATTACATGCATAATTCCACATGAATTACATGCACAATGCCACCTATCTACCATGTGTTACATAAAAAGGGTGCCATTTGTCATGGGCACTACCCAAGCTAAAACTTATAACATTACAAAATATTAATCATGGGTACTACTGACGTTCACTAGGAATTATTACATCATGGAAGTTATTACATTAAGGGTTAGGATGAGATCCTAAAAAAAGGACAAGGGATTAGTGTGTGTTTGAAATACTTCTTCCAGAGTTTCTTGAGTGTCACTAATTCGATCCTTGTCCATATGGGCTGCTCTATTAAAAACACCAATATTAGTGTTAATGAACTTCCAGAATTGTTCCATGTTCTCAAAAGTGATAGCTCCTCCTAGAGACATTTTAGGGGATGAGGATCCTTCCTCTCTAATAGTTTCTTCTTGTTCATTTACTACAGCAAGCTCCTCTTCTTGTTGGTCTAGGGTTTCTTCTTCTTGAACTTGGTCCTCAGGAGGGACATTTTGGTCAGTTAATGGTCTTCCTATCCAATCTTCATCTTCTTCGGTTTGTTTTCCATTCCTGAGTCTAGGAATTGTGCTAAACTTAGGTTTTAGCAAATATATATACTTATATATATGCGATAGGGTTGAGAGGTATATATTTTAACTATATACCTACTATAATATTTTAAAGGAAATGTTTTGTTATTTTTGTTTTTTTTTGTGTGATTTTATTATATTATTATTTTGTGAGAATAAAAATAATAAAAAACATGCTAGTTGTAAGAAACAATAGTAGAAAGAATTACTTAGCTTTCTATGAATAGTTTATGGATATCATTGATAGGGTCAAGTTCATCAGGAGTCATGAAATGCTCCTCTTCAAATTGGAAGTTGTTTTTCAAGAACTTGATAAAGTGTGCTATGGTAATATGATCTATTTCAGACTCTGACATGTAAAAATAAAGTTCATGGCAATACTCTTGATATAACACAACTCTAGGAACTCTATTCCATATATTTCTATCCGTAAGAATGACTTCTTGATCCTCTACATGAGATAGAAATTTATGTACTACAACTGTGTTCTCAAGGTATTCCTCAAAGGTGTATAATTTAGAAGACACGAGTGCTTTTTTATCGGCTAACCACCTATGGCAAGCTCTCTGAAGTTCATGATACAAAGTCATCTGATCAGGATCCAGGATTCTATCTAGGACAAACCTCTTAATTTGCCTAAGTTCTGCAAATCTAGATTCAATAATACCCAATCTCCTATCAAGTTTGTCCCACAAAGGTTGGGCTCTATATGTTTGAGGTACTCTAAGCACATAAGTAATCTCTATAGCCGTTAATTGATTTTCAACATTTATGGAGACAACTCGTCTTCTATTATAATCTACCATCTAAGTATGATATGCAAATTTCATAGTTTTCTAATGATTCTAGATGTTCTTAATAATGTGTTTTTTTTTTGGATTGTTTTCAAAAGGTGTTTTTAGTTTCACACCGGGTTCACCAAAATGTATCGCCCAAATTTTTTGCATCCTTACCTTCAGGCTAAAGTATCCGTACCCGAAAGAGGGGTGAGAAAAGGATGGAACAATACCTCGAATGGAGAGGCCCTTTGAAGGTTGCGCCTCTCGGGGAAGGGGTATAAAGGTGAATCTTCAATGGATGGTGGGGTTCACCAAGAAACTTTGAGTGGCAGTTTCCACACCTAGGTTTAAAAATGGGTTTGATTTGTTCATTTTATGTTCAATCATTCAGGTTATTAGGTTGGCCAAAAAGAAGCTAAGCTATTCTATATGAAGATTCTAATTTACATGAAAATAGAAGATATAAATGAATCCTAATGTGATTGAATACAGATAATATATAAAATGGAGAAGAGTACACCTAATTTTTGATGTCTGATGAAGATTCTAAAGCTTGTAGGAGTCTAGATCGTCCTGGATATGACATGATCATATTTAATTGTACATAATCATCCCAAATCATAGTAGATCATCTAAGATCACCTAAGATCGTCAACAACCTGACGAATTCGTCAAGAAAATTCGTTAAAAACCTGCAATCAGGGAAAAAGACACCAAAAACAAAAAATACACTTGCAAGAATGATGTAAAATGATAAAAATAAGAGTATAGATGTTTGAATGATAAATCTAGATATCAAATTAAATGAGATGCACTATTTTGGAAACTTATTTTGAATTTTATCATGCAATTACGCTAAATGAGGTGAACTCCAAGATGCAAAAAAAAACTAAATTAATCTAATGCATCAATAAATAAATAAAATGAGATAGAGAATGCAAAATCAGGGCTTTGATTGCCCCCAAGTTGAATTGCAGACCGGATCGTCTACAATCATACAAGATCATCGCCGATCTTGACAGGATCGTCTCAAATTGTAGTTGAATTGCCTGCGACAATCCAAGCTAACTCCGACTGAAACATAGTGAAATCCTACAACAAAAATTGAAAACACAAATCCCAATGATGGGAGATCAGGGAGGGAGTCAGGGGGATAAACTAGAAAAATCCTAGTTTATATAGGATTAGGGGGAGGTTAGGAGGTTGGGGATCATCCCAATCTAGGATATCCTCAATGTGGGAATCTCCAACCACAAAGACACACTTCTACCCAAGTTGGAGAGGTCGTTGGAACAGAAGCTAATTGCAAAAATTTGGTTTTGGGATGAAATCATCTAGACGTTATGTTCTAGATGAATTCATCCGATTTGGGACGATATCGTCAGATCGACGATGAAATTGTCCAACAGTCACAACAACCTCTAAAAATGACATGAAAAACGAGGTGAGCGGTTAACAGGCGGTTTTGGGGTTAAAATTCAATTTTCTACTTCTACTATTGGTTTAACTGTGCCAATTTTAGGGTGCTACATGTACATATTTATGCACTATTTTGGAAACTTATTTTGAATTTTATCATGCAATTACGCTAAATGAGGTGAACTCCAAGATGCAAAACAAAACTAAATTAATCTAATGCATCAATAAATAAGGAAAATGAGATAGAGAATGCAAAATTAGGGCTTTGATTGCCCCCAAGTTGAATTGTAGACCGGATCATCTGTAATCATACAAGATCATCGTCGATCTTGACAGGATCGTCTCAAATTGTAGTTGAATTGCCTGCGACGATCCGAGCTACCTCCGACTGAAACATAGTGAAATCCTGCAACAAAACTTGAAAACACAAATGCAAATGATGGGAGATCAGGGAGGGAGTCAGGGGGATAAACTAGAAAAATCCTAGTTTATATAGGATTAGGGGGAGGTTAGGAGGTTGGGGATCATCCCAATATAGGATATCCTCAATGTGGGAATCTCCAACCGCACAGACACACTTCTACCCAAGTTGGAGAGGTCGTTGGAATAGAAGCTAATTGCAAAAATTTGGTTTTGGGATGAAATCATCTGGACGTTCTATTCTAGATGAATTCATACGATTTGGGACGATATCGTCAGATCGACGATGATATCGTCCAACGGTCACAACAACCTCTAAAAATGACATGAAAAATGAGGTGAGCGGTTAACAGGCAGTTTTGGGGTTAAAATTCAAATTTGTACTTTTACTATTGGTTTAACTGTGCCAATTTTAGGGTGCTACATGTACATACAAGAAATGCATCATATAACACTCATGCTCATTTTCTATATGCTATGCAAATTAAAGAACATTTCAAATTCAAAAAATGCATTCTAGATGCTCATTTAGACAATGCATATTACGATGACAATGGCCACTACTTGGGCCTCACACATGCACACCAAACAAACAAGTTTTATCAAGCACGCTGGATTCTAGGGTGGATTGCAATCAAAGATCCGTTGTTCCTAGTAGTGCCTTTCTACAAATGTAGATTTGAAATGAACTAGGACATGATTGATTTTCCTTTTTTTAGTTTTTTTTTCCTAGTTACATTTGAAAACAAGCATTCTATAAAAAAATAGAGAAGTAAAAAGAAACAAAGGGTGGAAAATAGGGCCTACCTCAGGTCCTGAGTTGATCTGCACTCTGCTTTCTGCTGTCTGTGTTGTTAGGTGTAAACCGTAGGTCTGGTCTATGGTTTCAAATGTAAACCATGTGTTGTACCTACAGTTCAGTTGTTGGCCCATAGCTGATAGCTACGATATGTACCTACAATTTCAAAATTCAAGAAACAACAGTTAGATCACATGAATTGCAGAGTTCCATCGTGATCGCCTTATGTAACCACCAAAAAGGCTCACACCTAATGTATCATATTGCAAGAATTGATAAAAAAAATATAAAATACATAAAAGAATAAGAAATTAACAACAAAATGATCAATAAAATATGCTTTATTCCATTATATTGCAATTTCAAACTCAAATTACAAGTACATCCCTCTTAGGGATAATCATCTTGATAAAATTGTTACAATAGGAGGTATTTTTATTTCCCTCTCAATGGTAGGTGTGATTTCAAAGTACCCTTCAGGATGACATGAATTGCTCTAGGGTGGAGTAGACCCTCTTCTTTGCAATGAGGAAGGAAATGAATGGTTGTAGCTACTTTAAAACCTATTTCCTATGATCAAGAAGCAACACAAGAATTTCAAAAGCATAGGAAGCCTCTCATGATGAGGCCCTTTAAATACAAATAGCATGAGAATAGCATAATGACATGAAATCAAAAAAATGCATAAAATATGCTAATCATGTGTAAATCCTATCAAGATTTATGGAAATATGTAAACAAGAAATACAGCTATCAATCTATGGAACCAATTACTTGAAATGAAGCAATATAACATGAAAAGAAGCCATTAATGTCTAAACTACCATAATGAAAACAAGTTAGATAAAACACTAATTATACCAGATCAAAAATATCTAAAATCCTAACTAACCCATTAAAATGCTAAATGTAATCTAATTAAGAATACTAGAAATGAAATAGTAAGAAGATTTGTCACCTGTTGCAAATCACAACTCTGATGAGCGGTCTGCACTATAGACTATGATTAAAAGTCGTGGTGAGTAACCAAGTGGTTTGCCCTCCAAATTCAAGGGTTATGGGCTTGACCTCCTTTTCCAATTGATGTTCAAGGGTCCCCTTTAGTATCCTCTGATAAGTTTGGTGGTTGAATCATTGAATAGGGCCTCTGTTTTCTCGAATTAGTGTTTCTTGGTTCTCCTAGGTCCTTAGGGTATCCATGGCCTAGTTTTTCATGATGTTGAAAAATTGACAATGGTTATGGCAACAAGAATCTCTTTATGCACTCAAGTGAGTGCACAATTTGACAGGGCTTCATTGCTCTAAACTCCAATGCTTACATCCTAATTTTCCCTAATTCTCAAGGGTACCTATAGGGTGTCCCAGGGATAGGGGTGGCTTCATGGAGAAGCCAAGATCAAGAAGGGGTGGTGTGGATAGTTGGATTGGAAGCTTCCATCCTCTAACCACATTATTTTAGAACAAATGGTTATTCAAATCGATTTGGCTTGGATGAAGGCCAACTGAACTTCAGTTAATATCATAGGTTGCAGCTGTGGTCTAGACTATAAATCGTAGGCCTTAGCCGTAGTTCATATCGTAGACCACAGGTCTGGGCTGTGGTTTAGAATGATTAGGCCAAGGATCCCAACTTGAGTGGTTAGAACCACTACTCTATCTTGGATTCTATCCAAGATATTCCATATGGTCTTGTAGCATGTCCATATGAGTAGTCACCCTCGACATGATGCGTTTTAGGTGTCTATATCATGGAATGTGCCTTGGGAAATAAGAAAATATGGATGATGGAAAAAAATATTTTGAGCATCGATGCATTAGGACTTAGCAACATCACACAGCCAAAATGTAGCTTGAAAATTATATTATGGGTACCATTACATTCTCTTACACCTTGGAACCTTACCCTTGTCAGTTAAAATCAACAAAATTTAATCTTGCTTTGAAATGTAATGAAGTCTATAAATGGCACCTCAAAAATCATCAGGATCGCATTGGATTTGAGGGTATATCATTTAATACTAAAAAATTAGTAGGAATTATGGATCATCGCTCTTACTTCCCCAAGCATTATATTTTATCAATCATTGTCCTTTCTCAAAACATTTTGCAGTTATGGAACTTCAAATAGTAACTCTGGTTGATGATTACCTTCACAGCTAGAATTTCACCTTTCATCCTAGTTGATTTTTCCCTTGAAGTCTTCTTATTCAAATGATAGGTAAGAAAATGGGAGTTTCACCCCTTCACTTACTTTCATCCCTTCCTTGGGTGATTTCACCCCGAAGATTCTTTAAAAGTGTTTTCGGAAGGAAGGATGCAAAAATAATTGATTTCACACTTAAGATAGGTGAAAATAACTTTTGCCCCACCCCAAGGGTGTTTTTGACTTTGACCTGTAGGCAAAACTATTTTTTCAAGACCTTTGCCTCAAGACACCTTCACTTGGAATTTCATCTAGAAGAGGGGCGAAAATGATTTTCACCCCTGTTAAGGAGTTATTTTGACTTTGAATTTCCCATAATTTAATGGATGATGTCATCTTCCCATTTGCACTCTGAAACTATCATTTTTGGTATTTCACCCCTAAGAGGGGTGAAAATGACTTTTGCCCCTTTCCAGGGGCACTTTTGACTTTGATCGATCTACATCACTTGCACACTTTTTTATTCTCATTCCTTTGGGAAAAATCATTCATCGAGGTATTTTCACCCAAAAGGAGGAGCACAAAGGACATTTTCTCCTCCATGGGGTGAATTCATATTTATTTTGATTTAACTAGCGCATTCAACTTGAATGAAAAATGCCAAAGTCGTAGCTGATTTTCTTCTATTTTGAAATGCTCATTGCCATTGAGTTTTCCCTTCTACGTTTTGCTCATGACTACCATTAATTTATATAGAGAGAATTTACTATGCATTTCCAGAAACAAAATCAATATTTTTATTTAATGAAATTGCTTACAGGAAAAGAACAAAAAATACCAACAACAATATTCATATTCTTCTTCTAAATTTTACAAGAAAATTTTTAGTGCGGCAAAATTTACCAACAACAATATTCTAGATTGAATGATTATCTATTGATTGCACAAGTGTCATCACTAGGTTCTTGAAGAAGAATATATTAGCCTGATTAAGTCTTCTTGGAGGTGTTGTTTTTATCACTGCATCATTTGGTATCAGAGCTATAAGATCTTTGAGGAGCAAGAAGTGATACGTGTCTAAGGAGAGATGGTGCAATGAGGAATAGGTAAACCACATGGATATCGAACCATAGATTTGGAGGATATGATAAGAGGAATCATTACTTGGTTGGATACATTGGAAACCACCCAGAGGAGGGGCACCCAAGTTGAATATGTGAGCAACAGTGAAGAAGAGGAAGAAGGAGTAAACTAAGTAGGAGTTCATAATAAAGAAGAATAAGGAGAACTAGGGGAAATGTTAATCTGGGTAATTGCTAATATGGGAAAAAAATTGAAGTTATAAACCCAATCATATAATGGAAATTTAAACCTTGAAGAACTCATCAATTGGATTGCAGATATGGAAAATATTTTTTTTTTGAATCAATTGTAGACCCCAAGAGAGTGAAATTTGCTTATAGAAAATTGAAAGGGCACACATCCTTATGGTGGGGTCATGTTCAAACTGAAATACAAATAAAAGAAAAATATAAAATAAGAACATGGGAGAAAATGATCTTCAGGTTGAAGGTCAAATTCCCCTCGTTAGATTACCAATTGGGCCTTTTTAGGAAGTTGCAAAATTTGAGACAAAAAGAAATTACTATGAAAGATTACACAGGAATTCTATAAGATCACCATTTGGGCCAACCATGTAGAAGGTGACAAGGAGAATGTTTCAAAGTATATCAATGGACTACGGTTATCCATACAATATGAAGTTAGCATGATAAAGATAATAATGGTAGAGGAAGCCTACCAATATGCCTTGAAGGCTGAAGATAAGTTGTTGTGAAGAAAACAAAACAATCAAAGAGGAATAGGATGGTCTTCATGAGGATGAGGGCAAGCAAGTAGTGGAAGAGGACAACAAAAATATGAAGAAGAAGCTAGTACTTATCATAATAAATTTAGAAAAAATGCCAAAGGAGGAGGATATTTCTCAAGGGGAAGAGGTAGCTTTAGTAGAGGAAGGGATAGAGGATTCCCTAGAAGGTGTTATAGGTGTGATGAAAATGGTCATCAGGCATTTGAATTTCTAAATGCACAAGAAAGTGGTAGTAAAGGAAAGGAGATCAAGAACCATGTTGCATTAGTATATGAGGAAATTTTTGCTTCCCCAAGACACGTGGAGGAGTCAAAACAAGGAGGATATCTCATGATGGAGAGAGTTATCCTAAAACCTAAAAAAAGAGAATGTGAAACTTCTTAGAGGATAAGTATTTTTATAACAATGTGTAAATTAGGAGGTAAATATAGATAGTGGAAGTATGGATAATATCATATCCAATGAAATGGTAGAGAAACTAGGGTTGATTTGGATATATCACCCCAATCCATACAAAGTATCTTGGCTATAAAAGGGACACCAAATTCTGGTTAGTGAACAATATCGGGTGAAATTTTAAATTGGATATTACAGAGATGAGGTCATATGTGATATTATTCCTATGGATTCTTACCATGTGTTTTTGGGAAGAACTTGGCAATTTGATAGAAAGGATGTACATGATGGTAGGAAAAACACCTACACAATTATAAAGGATGGTAAGAAGTATGTGTTGGGTCCATTGAAGGACAAGGATGAAAGGAAGGACAATGGTTCGAAGGTATGTTTGATTTATGGACAACAAATTTTAAAACAAGTAGCAAGGAAAAAAGTATGTTTATTATTGATTGCCAAACCCTTAGAGGATGGGATAGTAAATTGAGTGGATAAGGTACTAGGTGAAATCAAGGAGTTGTTAGAAGAGGATGCAAAAATTTTATCAGAAGAATTACTAGATGAATTACCCCCAATGAGGAGTATTAGCCATCACATTAATTTTATTCCAAGATCAAGTTTACCCAATAAGGAAACATATAGAATGACACCAATGGAGAATGAGAAAATAAATAGACAAGTCCAAGAGCTATTGGACAAGGGATTGATCAAGGATATTTTGAGCCCATGTGCAGTACCTACTGTACTTACACCAAAGTAAGGTGGAGAATGATGAATGTATACAGATTCAAGGACTGTCAATAAGATAACCATAAAGTATAGATTTCCATTGCCACACATGGATGATTTGATGGACTGTTTGAGTGGAGAAAAGTACTTTACGAAGATATATTTAAAGAGTGGTCATCAGATCCAAATTAGGGAAGGGGATGAGTGGAAAACTATATTCAAAATAAAGGATGAATTGTATGAATGGTTGGTTATGCCGTTTAGATTGACAAATTCACCCAATACCTTTATGCGATTAATGAATGAAGTGCTTAAAGAAATTATTAGAAAATTTATGGTTGTCTATTTGGATGATATTTTGATATTTAGTAAGAGCAAGGAAGAACATTTGACACAAGTGAGACTAGTCTTGTAGAGACTGAAGGAAGAGAAGTTGTTGGTCAACTTGAATAATTGTAGTTTCATGAAATAAGAATTGGTGTACTTGGGTTTTGTGATTTCTATAGAAGGATTGTGAATGGACCTTGAGAAGGTTAAGGCCATTGTGAATTTTCCATTACCAAGAAGTATGTTTGAGGCAAGGAGCTTTCATGGTCTAGCAAGTTTCTATAGGAAGTTTATAAAAAAATTAGTGGGATATGTACACCAATTACAAAGAACCTAAAAGGAGGAAAGTATTTATTTAAGTGGACAATGCAGTGAAAAGAAGTTTTTGAGTCCTAAATAAAAGGATAACAGAGCAACCAGTTCTATCCTTACCATATTTCAATAAGTTTTTTCAGGTGGATTGTGATGCAAGTGGGACATCAATAGGGGGGTTCTAAGCTAGGAGGGTAAGCCCATTGTCTATCTCAGTGAGAACCTAAATGAAGCAAGGAGGAAATACTTGGTCTATGACAAAGAGTTTTATTCCATAATTCAAGCCTTGAAGAAGTGGAGGTATTATTTTTCACCAAAAGAATTTATCCTGTTCATAGATAATCATGCCTTGTAGTTTATTAATGATCAAAGTAAGTTGAATAAAAGGCATAATAAAATTGGTATAATTCCTACAAGGGTACTCATTTGTATTAAATAATATAAGTGGTAAATCAAATCAAGTAGTTGATGCCTTAAGTAGGTAAAATTTACTCGTGAATATGATGAAAGTAGAATTTGGTTTTGATGCCATGAAGGAGCTTTATAATAATGATGAAGATTTCAAGGAAGCTTGGGTAGCATGTAGTTATCCCACTATAGGAGATAGGACTCCATGGATTGAATATTTCATCCAAGAAGGGATGCTATTCAAGGGGCATCAAATATGTATACTACAAAGTTCAATAAGAGAAAATCTAATAAGGGAAAAATATTGTGGGGGACTTGCAAGATATTTTGGGATGGATAAAACCATGAAAAAACTTGAAGAAGGTTACTTTTAGACTGGAATGAATATGGATGTAAGAAAATTTTTGCAAAGTTACCATGTATGCCAACATGCAAAATAAAGGAGCCAAAATATTGGATTATATCACCCATTACCCATTTGAGAGAAATCATGGGAGGATATAAGCATGGATTTTATTATTGGATTATTGAGGACACAAAAGAGGAATGACTCCATTTTTTTGTGGTTGATAGATTATCAAATATGGCACATTTCATACCTTGCAAGAAGATGAATGATGTGACTCATATTGCCACTTTATTCTTTGCAGAAGTGGTGAGATTACACGGGTTATCAAAGATTATTGTTTCAGATAGGGATAAAAAATTTGTGGGTCATTTTTGAAGGATATTGTGGAAGAAGTTGGGTAATAAGTTGAAATTTAGTTCAACTTATCATCCATAGAACGATGGACAAACTGAGGTTGTGAATAGGAGTCTTGAAAATTTGTTGATATTTTTGGTTGGCAAGCAGGTGAATCTTTGGGATACTATTTTGGTACAAGCAGAGTTTGCATACAACAACTCAGTGAATCAAAGCACATGTAAAAGTCCATTCTAGATTGTATATGGAATACGTCTACGTGGAGTATATGAGTTACAAAAGATAGTTGATTTACAAATATCAAGTGCTATTGCAGAGGATTTTGCTGACTATATTCATGCTTTACATCAATAGGTACAAAGTGATTTAGAAAGAAGTGTCATGTAGTATAAACAACATGTTGATCGTAAGCGAAGAGTGCTAGAATTTCAATTTGGAGATTTGGTTCTAGCATATTTATGAAAGGAGCTATTTGCAAATGGTACATACAATAAGTTAAATTGGAAGAATATTGGATCTTGTAAGGTCTTGAGGAATTTTGTCACCAATGCTTACAAAATAGAACTTCCCTAAGGAGTGGATATATCACCCATATTCAATGTAGTAGATTTATACCCATACCATGAAGGATAAACTTGTGAACAAGAGGATTTATTTTCAAGTCTTCCAAACATTGAATGGGTACAACAACTAGAAAAAAATAATGTGATGAAATTAATATGATCATAGATTCTAGGGTTTTCAAAAATATGAGAGGTAAGGAATATCATGAATACTTAGTCAAATGGAAGAATCGAGAAATTGAGGATACCATAAGGATGAACGCATTTGAGATTGCCAAATATAGGGTTCAAATTGAAAAAATATTGAATGTTTTTAAACCATTTCTTCTACATGACAAGTATGATGTGAGAGCATATCGATAATACCCAAAAAATGAATAGTCGTGGAGCTAAAAAGCCAACCGTTCACCTCTTGTGCAACTAGGGCTATAAATTGTTTATTTTTGTCTAAGAGTGGGATGGCAGAGAGGAAAAGGAATATTTCCAATTGGCTTGTTACTTCAATAATTAAATAAAAAAATTTCATCTGTTTTACTTTATGACTTTTTTATTGCAAACTGCATAGTCAAAATTACGTGTATCCAATAGTTTCATTATACAGGTTTGCAGCCCGATAAGGAAGAACCGTGGAATTGACATTAAAGTCTTGTGAAACACTTCGAATGATAGGAGGAAGGAATGCATTGAATATAGCCACCAACAAAAGAGAATAACCAAGCCATCAAAATACAATACCTTGGAGAAAAATACCATTTGATAAACCAATAGTTCATGAAGTTTTAATATGTGAGGAGGAGTTTCTATTCACTTTGGAGCTAGAAAGAAAAGAAGGAGATCGTGATCAATATCATTACATAGCTGACCTACCACTTAGTTTTATGGAGGATGAATACACTATTAGGGTTTGATTGGAAGTGTATAATTGTGCCACCTCAAACAAGGAACTCCCATACAATTGAACAATATAAATTTTAGATTGAACAGTTGTCGAATCACATGACTACCCAAGTTGAATGACTGTTGCACTATAAAATGTATGATATCCTAGATTCGTACAATTACAATGTGCATTGTACAATTTTCCATTACTATTTTTATTGAACTATTGTAGTGAGAACTGTATGATTTCCCAAAGTTGTATGAATGCCATGTAAATTGTATGATTTCCCATTGCTGCTCAAGTTGAATGATTTCCCAGAGTTGTATGATTTCTCAAATTTTTACAATTGCATGTGAATTGTACAATTTCCCATTGCTGCTAAGATTGAATGATTTTCTAGAGTTGTACGTTTGCAATGTGGATTATACAATTTTCTCAAAGTTTTATGATTGTAAATTAAATTGTACTATTTGCTAGACTAAATGTTTATCCATTGATTGCACAATTGTCATCGCCAAGTTATTAAAGAAAGAGATATTAGCCTGATTGAGTCTTCTTGGAGGTGTTGTTTTTGTCAATGCATCACAAATTTTTATTGGTTTAGTGTTTGACCTTGCATACCTACTGCTAGAAGGTAGAGTTTAGCTTGGTTCTATAAATAGGGTTTCTGGGTTGGGCAAGATTTTTGAATTTTTAATTAGTAAAAAAGTGGGAGCCTATATTTGTACAACCTTAGGAAGCATGCACCTAGTCTACTTGTGACATTATATAAAAATAAAATACCATAGAAGCCTAAATAACAAGGATGTGACAAATGAAAAAGATATATTTTATTGATTTATTTGAAACTCCCATTACATATTGGTCCCTCTTAGGGATACCCTTTTTATACAATGAGATAAAAGCAGAAATTAAGGCTCCTCTGTAAGGGGATGGTATGCTCTTTAGGCCTCTCGATATCACACACAGACTTTTATAAGGGCTTATAGACACCTTCTTCTCCTTCACTTGTCTAGAGGAATCTGACATTTTAAACACTTTGGCCTTGTTGGAAATTAAAGAAGTATAAAAAGGTAAAAAAATTGCTTACAACGGTAAGATTTGGACCTTACAATTTTACCTCCTTGGAAGATAGCTAACTAGGCAAATTGGATGGCATGGGCGGCAAGGCATTCAACATCAATTTCCCTTTCTCCTTTCCTCCCTATTTTTCTTCATTTCCTAACTTCTCCTATATTTCCTAAGGTTGTTAAATAAACCCTATTTAAGTATTGTAATTTCTAAGTTTTGTAAGGTCAATGAATAATATTTCTTATTTCTATTTTGCTCCAAGACTCACGTGCCACATCTGGTATCAGAGCCAAGGTCGGAGAGGGCTTGAAGATCGAGGTGGAGGAACTAGTAGCATGAGCATCGAGGCAAGCGAGGTCAAGTGGGACCTACAACACGTGATCCAAGGCAAGGTTGAAGAAGAACCATGAATCACAAACCAAGGTGAGGTCTAGATAAGGCCCACACAATGAGCACATGAGGAGGAGGATCAACCTATGAGAAACCAATCAGAGAGCACCATGTGGCAAAAGGAGAGCAAGTCCGACGTAGACCGGACAACACAGAACCGACACAGGTTCAATTACGTGGTAGAAGGAGAACCAAAAACATGGCAGAAGGAGGTGACAATTAATGTGGTGATAGGCGATAGGCTAAAGGAGGCAAAAGGGCAGTCACTGATTGCCCAAAGGCAATCAAGTGACTATGTGAGCATTGAGGGTTTTAAACACCTCAAACGCTCACATGGTCGATGTGGAACTAAAAGTCCCAATTTTTTTTTCTTTTGATGAGGCTATGAGAAGAACAAGGAAGGAAAGCTTCCCTTGCCTTCCCGTCGAGCCACGTAGCTCGACTGGCTTAAGGAGCCAGCCGTAAGGTGCCCACCTTCCTGTAGGTTGCGGGTTCGAAATCCTGCGATGGAAAAAGCTTTGAAATTTTTTTATTATTAAAAATCAGATCCAAAACAACATAAAATTGTATTCATTCCCTTTTGTTCTCATTGGTAGTGGTTTCGAGTTGGTTAGTGTGATTTGTTGATGCCAAGAGGTCGCGGGTTCGATTCCTGTAGACCATAATTTTTTTTTATATAAGTTCTTTTAATTATTAAAACTACTTATATTATATTTAATATATTAAATATAATTGCTTCTTTAATTTTTTTTTAGGGCAATTATTTTTTAATTTATTAAATAGTAATATAGTTTTTTTAATATTATAAAAGAAAGGAAAATATTTTCTAAGAGACAATTATTGTAATCAAAGGGTACATATTTTTTTTACTTGATTCAAGGAATCACAAACTGTAGAACTCTTGTATAATAAGCCTAAGAGGCTTAGTTTTTTTTTGTAAAATATACCAAGGATCAAATTGTAAAATTGTAAATAGGCATTGATGATAAGACCAAATGGTTTTTATCATGCCTTATGTGTAATTTTAGCAAGAGAAGGTGCAGAGAGGTTTGATAAAAAGTAAGAGGTTATGGGCTCAACATTGTGTTTAGCCAACTTCAAAATGTAGTGATAGCACATCAAAGGCATCCTGACTTAGGGTACGAGGCAGACTTTGAAGACAACTTATTCAAGAGTTGATTTGAACAATCAGAATCCGTACAAGCTACACCAAAAGAATTAGAGTATACACACTATAGTATTTCAGTGGAAATCTTAGAAACATAATCACCAAAAATAATATTGATAAGTGACGACAAAGAATAAGTAGAAGATAATTTTATGAATCAAGAGATAGCATCCCCACATCAAGAGGAATAACCAGTGAATGATAGAGTAGAATAAGTCAGATTTGACTTAAATTTGTAATCTCTTCTTTCTTCCTTATTCTTATTTCCTTCTTTCAAAACACAAAGTACTTTATTGTAACCGTGAAATAAAGAGAGTTTTTTGGTAACTATGGCCTCACAAAATAGCTTACTTATACCAGAATTTAATGGTTATGACTATGAGTATTGGTATATAAATATGAAGACCTTGCTCATAGGAAGAGGTTTGTGGGACATAATAGAAGAGGGCTACACAGAACCCTCAGACTAGACAACACTAAGTGCTACAAAAAAGAAAACACGAAAAGAAGAGAAAAAAAGCAACTCTTCTGCTCTTTCTCATCTCCAAGCTACATTGGAGAAAAGCATATTCCCTAGAATCGCTACTTGTACAACTACACAAGTTGCATGGAAAGCATTGAGTGATGGATTCCAGGGTAGTAATCAAGTGAAGCAGGTAAGGCTTCAAACACTGAAGAGATATTTTGAAAATCTTCAAATGAAAGATGATGAAAAAGTTGGTGATTATTGTGTTAAAGTAAAAGCAATTATGGATAAAAGGGTTACACTAGGCGAAGAAATCAAGCCTGAGACAATTGTAACAAAAGTGTCACGAACACTTACACAGAAATGGAACCATATTTCCATAATTATAGAATAATCCAAAAATATTTCCCTTTTAACATTCGATGCATTAATAAGATCATTAATGTCACATGAAGAGAGGTTTTTTGAAACTCATTCAACCATCTACGGAGGCGATGATAAGGCCTTCACTTCCAATGAAAATAATGGAAGAGGACGAGGAAGAGGTCAAAGTAGAGGCTGTAAGAACCAATGTATATATTATAAATAGAAGTCCTAATTCTAGTTTAGATGGTGTCACTCCTTATGAGGGGTGGTACAAAAAGAAACCTAATGTAAAGCACTTCAAAGTGTTTGGTTCTTTAGCATATGCACACATTCCTGATGAGAAAAGGAAGAATCTTGATCCAAAAAGTCAAGCTTGTATATTTTTAGGGTATTGTGAGTCTATAAAGGCATATAGACTCTACAATCCTAAGACTCATAAAGTCATACTCTCTAGGGATGCAATTTTTGATGAAGGAGGAGAATGGGATCATCAAATAATTTTTGTTGATGATGAGTCCCAAGATGTAAGTCCTTCATAGGTATAGTAGGTGTCTCCAAATAAAAGCAAAGGCACACCACCCCCTCCAAGCCCATAGAAGAGTACTACATCAAGTACTTCAACCACCACTCCAAGTACTTCTCCACAGAGATCAGTAAGTTCTTCATCGATGGACATTGACAGAGACTCTCCATCGAGAGGTAAAAGAACATTACAACATCATCCACCTTTTCAAATGTTGGATCAAAATTTCCATAGAAGATTCACTAGAAGCCAAGCTAGTGAGATGAGTACAGTTTTGCAGCAACTTGAAAATTTGCAATTGTATGGAGATGATGACTCCAATGATCCTAGGGAAGATGTAGTCAATTATGCTTTATTGACTAGTACACAGCTAGAACCAGCTAGCTATGAGAAGGCATGTACTCAAAATGTATGGCAAGAAGCCATGAAAGAGGAAATAACCTCTATAAACAATAATGATACATGGGAGCTAGTAAATCTACCCAAAGGAAAAAAATGTGTTGGGTGTAAATGGGTCTACAAGACCAAGTACAATGTTGATGGAAGCATTGAGAGGCATAAGGCAAGACTATTAGCAAAAGGTTTTACTCAAAAATTTAGCATTGACTATGAGGAAACCTTTGCTCTTGTTGCACGATAAGAAACAATCAGATCAGTTCTTTCCTTAGCATCCCATAAAGGATGGAATGTTCAACACATGGATGTGAAAAGTGCTTTTCTGAATGGATACTTGACAGAATAGGTTTATGTTCAACAACCTCAAGGTTTTCAAGAACAGGGAAAGGAGAACATTATTTACAAATTGAATAAAGCACTTTATGGCCTCAAGCAAGCACCAAGATCTTGGTACTCATGCATTTATGGCTATTTCAGTGAGTATGGATTCACAAGAAGCAAAAGTGAACCAACTTTGTACTACCTAAAGCATGGAGTAGTCATTCTCATAGTTTGCTTGTATGTGGATGATCTAATATTTATGGGTAGTAACAATAAAATGAATATGGAGTTCAAAAACTCCATGATGAAACATTTTGAGATGAAATATCTTGGTTTAATGTGATACTTCCTAGGGATGGAAGTGCATCAATCAAATAAAGGGATCTTCATATGTCAACACAAGTATGCTCAAGACATGATCAAGAAATTTTCCATGGAGCAGTGCAAATCAGTTGCAACTCCAACTAGACATGGGATCCAATTGAGCAAGGACGATGGAGCATCACAGGTTGACATAACCACTTACAAAAGCATGGTTGGGAGTCTGATGTTTCTCACCAACACAAGGCTCAATATTCAATACGTTGTTTCTCTAGTTTCAAGTTTTATGGCTAGTCCATATGAGTTGCATTTACAAGCAACTAAAAGAATCTTAAGATATGCAAAAGGTACATTGGATTTTGGAAACCATTATAAAAAATGTAATTATGTGAAATTAGTTGACTTCAGTGACAGTGATTAGGGAAACAATATAGATGACAAAAAATCTACATCAGGAAATTGTTTTAGTCTAGGATCAGGACTAATTACATGGAGTTCCAAGAAACAAATTGTTGTAGCATTGTCATCGACTAAGGCTGAGTATATAGCCACAACACATGCTAGTACTCAAGCCCTACGGTTGAGAAAAGTTCTTGAAGAGATTGGGGAAAGTCAAAGTGGTCCAACTTAACTGTATTGTGATAACATAAGTGCCATTAAGTTGGAATACAATCCAGTCCACCATAGTAGATCAAAGCATTTTGATATGAAGTATCACTTCATTCGAGATATGGTGGAACAACAGATAGTTGAGCTTCAATATTGTACCACTTTGGATAATATTGCAGACATCTTCACCAAAGATATAGCTAAAGCTCAATATATAAAGCTAAGAGACTGTATAGTCAGTCCTCTCAACTTTAAGGGGGAGAATTTTGGAAATTAAAGTAGTATAAAAAGGTAAAAAATTTGTTTACAATGGTAAGCTTTGGACCTTACCCTTTTACCTCCTTGGATGACAACTGACTGGGTAGATTGGACAACATGGGTGGTAAGGCATTTGACATCAATTTCCCTTCCTCCTTTCCTCCCTATTTTTCTTCATTTCCTAACTTCTCCTATATTTCTTAAGGTTGTTAAATCAACCCTATTTAAGCATTGTAATTTCTAAGTTTCGTAATGTTAATGAATAATATTTCTTATTTCCATTTTTCTCCAAGACTCACGTGCCATAGGCTTGGTCCTATAACCTGTATCCTATGTACAAGAGATAATAATAGGAGATCAGTAGCACGAGCAGCCTCTCATGATGAGGCTTTATTATAAAATCTATGAAGCATGATATATAAGCATAATAAGATAAAAATACAACATAATTGAATGATAAATGCATGGAAAAATCAGGAGTAACAGTGAAAATACATTAAGGAAACTAGATCTATGCTAAAACTAATTAACAAAGCAAACAGTAATGACAGATCTAAGCTAAAACTTGGAAAATAGTATCTAAAATTCTAGGTTGTGCCTGTAGGCCACTGCCAAGGACATCTTTGGAACAAAATCTGCCTTTGGTTGTTATTTGCGCCTTGATTTTGTCAACATTGAGTATATGGACTTGATTTTGGGATCTTCCATCTAATCTCCAAAGGAGGTTGGTTCCTTAATGGTTTTTTATGGAAAAGATAAAAGAGCATTATTGAAAGAGAGAGAAATATAGCGGAGGCTAGAGCTTTCTTACGATACATATTAGACAACAACTAAGATGAATGTATATACTTTACTATTTAAGCATTTATTATATCTCCACGTAGAAATCATAGATTTCCAAGTGTGATTTAGATATCTATCTAACACATGCATATATCGAATTCCAACTCCAACAATATGATTTATCTTATGTATAAGTCCAAATTTTAGAACAAATACAATATATAACTCAATAATGTGAATAGAAGTAAATAATGTTAATACATACACTTGCACACTATGAAATTGAATCAATAGAAGCATAATTTTATTGCTTGTATTCAGAGAGCATACATCCAATGTTGTAAATTCCTAAGAGCTGACCTCTTTTTAGGATGCGTTTACTCCTATATATACCCTATGGTGAGTATCTTTACAATTAATACATTATTATATAAAATCAATTACAAGCAATTGGCTACAATCATGCTCCAAATTTTTTTACATGGATTCTAATAATAAACAAAATCAAATAGTAGAAATCTAGGATTTGATATTATCCACTATCTATCATCAGTTATTGATGCAAGCCTTTGGAGGTATGTTTATTTGTTCCTAATTATGTCTTCACTATTGAAAATCCATCATGTTGTGAAATCACGATAGTTATTTGTGCTCTGGCTCTTTGGGACTACTTGTCAGTGAAAATTCATCATGTCGCAAAATTACGACATCTTATTGTACTTTAGCTTCTTCGAGCTGCATGCTGGCAAAAACTTGTCATGTTGTGAAATTGCGACATATTCTTGCACTTTAGCTTCTTTGAGCTGCATGCTAGCAAAAACTTGTCATGTCACAAAATCATGATGTCTTCTCACTTTTTAGCTTCATTGAGCTACTTACGGGTAAAAACCCGTTATGTCACGAAATCATGTCTTCTCACTTTTTGGCTTCTTTTGACTATTCTCTTGCAAAAATCAGTAATGTCATGAAATCATGACATTTTGGTGTTACAACTTCCTCTTCTTCCCTGATATGGTGAGAAATCATCACGTCATAAAATTGTGACCTTCCTCATGCCTTAGTCATTTTTGTGCCTCATGTCTCAAAAATGAAACGCTGGTCTTTTTTATGCAAAACTTTGTTATCTATCAAGGTAGTATTTTTAGACTAACATTCTTGGCGCCTTATGGGGAATTTTTCTAGCAAAAATATTAGAATCCAAGACCTTCATCCATTGGGAAATGGAGTCAAAAATAATATAGAAGAGGAGATTTTGGAAAAGAATATTCAAAAAAAATGCATTTAGACAAGTAAAGCATTACCTTTTCAAGATACCTTTTACAACTTATGGATGTTTTACTAAAAATACATTAACAACTCAAATAGTCTCAAACTGGTTTTATGGCTGGCTACTAGTCCCTCCTTTTGTTAGCAACTTTTGGTTATCATTTTTGGATTTCTTTAGTTTTTCTATCATGGTAGCTACTTCATTGTAAGTAAGGTAAACCTGCTTCCAGTCTTCATCTTCAAGATCTGAAGAATCCATGAGCAATTGATATATATACTATAATTCTTCCACTTTATCATGGAACACTATCTTATTCCTTAGAATCAATTCTTGTAAGCAAGAGTTAATCTATGTGAGGTTCTGCACCATAGAAAATAATAGTGTTTCCTCTATAGGTTCTTCCCAATTCTCTATCTCCGATTCATCTTCCATGAAAGTTTTTAGGGATAGTGTTAGCGCATCTTCACTTAAAACTTTTGAATTATCATCCCACAAATATGAAAGTCCACATTTTTTTTCTAGATTTAAATGCTTCAACAATCCCTTGGCCTCATATTCTAACTCTTGAAGGAGTTTGTCACCTTTAGTTACAATTTTAAGCCTCCTAAAGAAAATTTTAGCCACAATATTGGCTTGAGACCATGCTTCACTTCAAATTTTAGTAGCGATGCTCTCTAACATTTTCTATGATAAGACTTGAATTTTTGTTGCCACATCTGATCTTTCTTGAAGAAAGTTTACTGAAGCTTTTAGTTCTTCAATGACTACTTCAATTACCTCCTTCACTTTGGCCATGTACAATAACATAGGCCTTGCTTTGAGACAGTGTTAATATATCCTCGAGCATATCTTTTCTCACTAATTTAGCTCTTTCTTTTGAGAGACCAGATGGGGCGCTCTGCTTTTCTATTATATACTATTGAATTTGTTGAACCTGTAGATTTAGGGACTGAATCTGTGCATCTGCCTCTTCCAAAATTTCTTTGTATTTGGCTGCTTCATTAGCAGCTTCACCAAAATTATCTTCCCATTTATTTTCTTCCACATTCAGGGCCTTTTATGTCAATTTTTGTTCCTGTAGGATTGACTCTAATTCTTTCCTGACCCCTTGTTCTTTAACAAAATTTTCTTTGAAATATTCTCCATGTAATTAAATGGTTCCAAAATGGGCCTGAGATCTCCCCCGCTCATCTGACATGTGAAGCTAGGTAATATCTTTAGTTGTATCTTCTACTTTATAATCTTCAATGATCATCTCTACTTTAGACTTCTTTGACATAGGTGTCAATTTTACCTTTTTCCTCTGCATGGTGGTAGGATCAAGAGCAATTATATCTTGAATACGAGATAGAGTTTTGGAATACCTAGAAGAGTGAGATGTCCACCAGTCTAAGGTATTTTTGTTTGCCTTCCTTAAATATTTTAATTTTGAAAGAGTTGGATGACTCTCTACATCTAAAGTAGATATTTATTTAATAGCTAGGATACAAATGTTTGGGAGAAATGGATTTGGAACCAATTCAGAATTAACTTCAAATTGGAGCTAGGAAGATAATGATGGTTTTGAAGAAGGAAACCATGAATTTAAAGGGAACATTATATCCTTCTTTGAACTAGAAATGGAAGGAAAATTATTTTAGGAATTAGTAGAGAGAAAAGAGTGAGATAATAAGGAAGCCATACCTACTTCTATCATAAGCACTTGTTGATCTTCATTCTCTCCCTTGCAATTTCTTTTACTCCCATTCATGATAGAATCCTAACCTTCATCCCATGTATGAACTTCTACATTTTCTCTGTCATTGATTATAATTTTCATCACTTATATTTTCATCGAGATTTATAATTTCAACATTTTGGGGAATATTCCCATGTTGTTCTCTTCTATATTTGGCATTTTTATTTTTTACAATGATCTCCTTGAAAATAGATACATTTTGACCTTCTTGAGTAAGATCATTTGGGTCATCAGAAGTTCAAATTCAAACATTTTCTTGTTCAATAATCTTAGGATTTAGAACATTATCTTCATCATTCTGAATATTTTGCTCATCATCTAGAGTAGTCCCAATATTATCAACATCATTATCTTGAGCGATATGCTCATTATCTAGAGTTTTTTTAGGATATTGTTTCTCTTTTTCTTGTTTTTTTGCTACAGACTTTAGCCTCTTCCTCTTAATAAAAAGAGGTTATTCATCAGATTCTATAGCTGAGTTTGAAGGGAGAATGAACTTCACAGTTCTAGAAGCTGTGGTTTTACCTTTTGATGAATTATCACCTAGTGCCAAGCGTCCTCCTCTCCTTTTAGCTTGTAAGGGTTCAATGATTCCTTGCCCCTCTTTTACTAGGTCTTTACCTTCATATCCCATATTTAGCATCATCTGAGCTACTTTTCCATATTATTTTCCTTGATATTTTGTGAATACATCATAAATAGCCCTTTTATTTGAAGTTCTCAGCCTGGTTTGTGCTTGATTTAATGATTGATAAACTACAATTTTCTTACCCTTACCCTGGCCAACATTCTATTTTTTAGAAACTTTAGGACTTGCTTCCTTGTTGCCACCAACGCTACAAGGTATCTTCACAGGAAAAACCCCTGACCAAGATTCTTGATAATGATCATAACGCACTGAAAATTCAAGATCATTTTTTATAGGGTACCTTGAATCAATCATATTTTTTTGCACCCTCATAGTCCACCATTCATAAATTTACACCTTTCTTATGCATTCTAGAAATAGTGTTCTCATCCAACACATGTTTTGAATTGTTCTCGGGGTCATAATACATCACATGTTCATAAAAATCGTGCCAAGGAGGCAACAATTGCATTCTTTCTACATGCCATTCCAGTGCATCATCTTCATTGTTATTTCTATAGGCCTCGATATCCGATCTAATGGATGCATGATAAAACTTCATTAGAATTTGGTTTAAAATTACCTGTCTTTTTGCAAATCTATTTATAGGGTCATATTTCCATCTCTAAGGTATTTCTATTAACCTCAATTCTCTTAGAGCTTGAGTAATCTATTTATGTTAACCCCTTTTTGAAACAATAATACCCTAAAAATAGAAAGGTATTGTATAGGTACCAATTTTACCTACATGTGCCATATTTGACATTAATTTGTTTAGTTTGTCTTATGTATTCCAACACAAAAAACTTAACAGTAACATAATGAGGAAGTAGGAAAGGTTTTCTTGTAAACCCATATAACCTAATGACAACCCCTTGGGTGAGAATAAACCAATCACTCTCTTTAGAATGTTTATTCTGTAAAACCTTGTTAGCTTTTGGGGTTAATATTATGATTTCTCCATACATTATTCTTAGAGTTGGACCCAAAAATTCCCTATTAAAATCATAATATGACTCTACTCTATGCAATACATTGGTCCACTCGTAGACTGGTAAAGTTCTCCCCTTTTCATATTTATCATTGACAGAAATAAAAGCTAGCTCCTTAGCCATAAAATAAAATAACAACCACACCAAGTATGAAGAAAAATGGAAAGAAAACTGAGACCCTTTATTTATTGCAGATAATCCTTCATGAATTTCTTTAAAATGATACCCTATCCAGTCAAAAAATAAAGGTCTGATACTTTTATCCATGACTGAAGAGTCATAATTTTTTGGGTTTGATAGGCAATTTCCTAAAGAAATCTACCACCCATGAAATATCTCATTAATATTTAGTCTAGCCACCATAGCTAATATAGAAAACAACTCTGGGTTTTTAAACTCTGCTAGGTGGATGGGGGTTTTGGGAATTTTTCCTCTGGTAGGTGGATATTTTAACTGTGTATTAAGGAAATTCTTTATCTTTTTAGAAAGAACAAAATATTTTGCTTGGTCATCTGGGTTAAAATCCTTAGGCTCCAGGGTAGGTACATAACCAATGACAAAAGTAGAAATAAAAGCATTTGTATTTAAAGTAAAAAGCAACCTCCCTCTGTAATCCCTAATAGCCTTTATTTTTTCATCCTAAAAATTTACAATTGCTTTGACCAGTTCAGGACAAGGGTGCACAGGAATGTAAACATACCAGTACAATAATGAATTGAAAGTAAATTTGGTAGGATAAGATGCAGTAATACCAATAGCCATTCTGTCTTCAATATCTCTTCAATTTTTTTTTTGATTTTTCCATGTCACTACTATGTCACCAATTCTAGCATCTATGTCAACAAATTTGTCACTCAAGTCCTCTCCACGTCTTACTGCTGAAGATGGAGAAGATGAAATCACCATTGTTGTTTTTTTATTATTATTTTTTGGAACCATGAGAGACTATCACACTAAGATTGTATGAACTGAACTTCAAATTAGGAAAAAAAAGAAGAATAGAAAGTGGCACAGTAGATTTTATTTAGGAGTAAAATTAGGGTTTTACGTCAATTAGAATAGATATGCATGATTTTGCATTAATTGCAGTTGGTGGGCTAGATTTTCTCAAATCCCTCTGTGCCTTGTTTTTACCACCTTTTATAATGTTTTGAAACACTAACCGATGATTATCCACCGTATACCAATAAATATTTATGCTTACCAAAGCTTCCCCTATTTGCAAAGGTGGTTCCTTTCTTCCAATCATCAAAAAACCACGTGGCAAATTTCAAATTTCTTCTGGCAGATGACCATAAACCTTATTAAATGTAACACCTATCAAGGCTCTTTCTAGAAAACGGTTTTCTCCTACCAATAGTCAAAAAACTATGTGGTGATTTCAAATTTAAAATGTTATATTTGACAACATAGCAATTTTCAATTTTATCTCTTTCTTGCTGGTAAAATCTGGTTGGTTATGGGATGACAACAAAAGACTTTCATAAACTGTAAATAACTTAGGAAATATTTAGAAACTTATTAAAGTGTACATATTATACATAAAATTCTTTTTTATTTATTTTTGAAATAGATCTTTAAGTAAAAAGCATTCACTGTTATGGGTAAAGTCATACCCTACTGATATTTCAGTTGAAAAGAATTAAATTACCTTTTAGCAACTATCGCAAAAGGGCCTTCCCAAAAAGCATCAAATTTATCGTGGTTACCTGGCTTAGCTTTTTTCACATTCTATTTCAAGACTAGGTCTCCCACCTTAAATTTTCTTTAGGTAGTTGTTTTATTAACCCATCCTTCTGTGTCTGCCATATGTTTCTGGTGATGATTATAAGCATGTTCTCTCTATTCTTCTAGTTGTATAAGCTACATTAATCGAACATCCATTGGTTGACCTCCTTCTTCATTAATTTGATTAAGCAACTTTAGTGTTGGTATTTCCATATGTATAGGAAAAATAGCCTCTTGACCATAGACTAAAGAATAGGGTGATGTATTAATATATTTCTTAATTAAAATCCTATAAAACCATAATGCTTGATTGATCAAGGAATGCCAACTCCTCTTGTTATCTTCTAGTTTTCTTTTCAAGTTTCTGAGGAGATTTTTATTTGTAGACTTGTCTAGACCATTGCCCTATGGATAGTAGTTGGAGTAAGTCTTCAAATATATGCCATATCTGCTAGTAAAATCAATAATTTTAGCTCCAATGAAATCTTATCCATTATTTGTAACTAGTGAATCTAGTACACCAAACCTTGTAATCAAGATTTCCACAAACTCAATTACCACTTCTTGATCAACCTTCTTAGTAGGGATGGCTTCAGCCCATTTAGTAAAATAGTCTGTGGTAGTAAGTATATACTTATGGCCAACTGATGAATTAGGTTCTATTATCCCAAAAAAATCTAACCCCCACTATTGGAAAGGTTCTTCAACTTGGATAGGATTTAAGGGCATAGGGGTATTTCTGTTCCTCCCTACATATCGTTGACTCTATTCAAAAAATTTAGTTACTTTGTAAGTGTCTGAAAAAATAGAAGGCCAGTAACAACCTGCTTTGAGTATTTTTAAAGCAGTGGATCTCATTGAATAATGTCTTCCAAAGAGGCCTCCATGAAACTCTTTCAACACCTTTTGTTTTTTATCTTCTTTTATGCACTTTAAAAGTACACCATCTATATTTTTCCTATACAAACCTTCTGATTGAAGGGTGTACTTTAATGCTTATGCTCTAGAACTTCTTCTTTGTGAAGCATTTAGATCATCATGACACATTCTAGTCTAAAATTACTTCACAATATCATCAATCCAATCAGTATTTTTTGGACTTGGATGGACTTGGATCTGATTCTGTATTCACAATTACACTTTGATGCTCCACATGATCATTTGCAACCTGCTTGGCTATACCTCTTACTATTTTTTTTGGATGTATTTCTACATCATATTCTTGTATCTTAGTCACCCAAACAACTCTCTTTTCGCCAAGCTCCCCATTGTATTATAAAATTCCTGATATTAGGATGAATCACATAAATGATGATCCTGCTCTGTGATAGAAAGTTTTTAAATTTGTTCAAGGATTTCATGATAACATACACTTTCTTCTCAATAAATTTGTATCTCTCTTCGTGATCATGCATGGTAGAACTCAAAAAAGCTATGGGTCTTTCTCATTGTCTACTCCCTTCTGTGTGAAGACTGCAACATAACTTTCTTGTTCACCAAAAACATATAAGATAAACTCTCGGGAGTAGTTAGGATTAATCATTATAGGTGCCTGAGCTATTTCTTCTAGGATATTAGCATTATTCCTTGGGTTTATCCATTTGAAAGGTGAATCTTTCTTCAATAGTTTAGTCATTGGCTTAACAATTAGTGCAAAATCTACAATAAATTTTTGCACAAAATTTATTTGTCCAAAGAAAAATTGCAAAACTTTCTTGTTAACTGGTAAGGGAAGTTCTAAAAGTGCTTTCACACTGTCAGGATCAATAGTTAATCAAGCTTTAGATATGACATGACCAAGTAGAATACCTTATGTAGACACCTAAAACATGTCATGTTTAGGGGAACTACTTACATAGGCACATTCATAGGCCATGTGACTAAACCTTGGACTTTCCAAGCATCAAAAGTGGTTCTCACCACTCATCTGGGGCATTCTGAGCCCATCCAAGCCTGGCCGCTATAAACCAGGGTGGCCAGATCCTAGCCGCTCAAGCTCAGAGCGGCCAGACCTCAGCCGCTGTAGACGACAACGACCAAATCTTAGTCACTGCAGACGATAGCGGCTAAGCCATAAAAAGCATTTTGCCGACAAATCGGCCCATTCATGGGTGGAAGTGGTAGTCTGCATGCAATAAAGGTGAGCGGGGACAACTTTGCATTCCCCTTTCATGACCAGTTCACATGGGAGTCTTAGATCCAAATTTAGACTTCAGTTAAACATAGAAAAACAAGAGCTTCTCATGCTAACATTCACTACGCATGAGGAATTCAATCCTAGGGTTTTGAACATAGACCTAGGGTTTCACACACTTTAAAAGGTGCAAGCCTAAGAGCACCAAGTAGGGGCATCACATATCTAGAATTTATGAATAGGATAGGTCATTGAGGAGAGCTTTCGAGACTTGGAGAGCTTCCCTTGGAGACTACCATTACAGTGAAGCCCTGCCATATTGGAGAGCATATTGGAGCATCTCTAAGGAGCAACAAGGTGCTAGCCGATCAAGGGTTTAACATGAACAAATCGACCACCATTTCAACATCGGATACAAGCTTTGATCCATAGCCTTGGAGCAAAGAAGGCAAGTTTCACTTTAGCGATCGTTGTCCTGGATAGTGGCCCGCAGGCCTAGCTTAGGGTTTAGACATTAGCTTCTTTTATTCTACTTTCTTCATATCTTCATATCATTAGCATAGATTTACATGATTTCATAGCATAGTTTCATCATATTTTCATTAAGTTCATTTATTGCTAACAACCTCATCCGAGGAGGCAATCTCGGACATCTAAGCATGTGTTGTTGTTTCATTATTTACAGGACTACAGGTTCATCGAGAAAATCCACAACATACGAGAGCAAGAGGATCCCTCTAGCAATCAGACCTAGAGAAGGAGGCATCTGTAAGCCCTCATACATTTTCATGTGTGGCACCGAGAAGCTTGATAAAGTGCACCACCCCTTGCTAGGGGACATCTTCCTCCCTCTATTTGTAATTCATTGTATCAAAATGGGTATCCCTAAGAGGGACTCGGACATGTAACCGGGTCTTGGAAATACAAATAAAAAGATCATTCATTCATTTATTTCTTACTTTCTATGTTATATGCTTTTCATGGTCTTTCATTTTCATTTTGGGTATAATATTGCAAGTAGAGTAAAGTGGTGTGTCTCGGGGTCGCTATAGATGGTGATCATGGTGGGACCTCCACTAATTTGTTATTTTTGGCCTGAATACTAACTTAGTTTTATGTGCAGGTTTGGCCGCTCTGGTCTACAGTGACTAGGAATCAGCCACTCTGATCGACAGTGGCTCATAGGCTCAACCGCTCTTGCTAACAGTGGCCAAAAATCAGCCACTCTGAGTGACAACAGCCAGCACTGGAGTGCAGCAGAGGATAGAACTTATGTTCTCTGAGCTGGATTAAAGGTTGGTACATATTTTTTGATATTTTATGGTTTTCTATCTACTTCTATTTTCTTAAAAATAGTGATAATTAAGACATATTTCAATTTGGAAAACTTAAATAATGGAAAAGAATGAACTTGCATCTTGCACATCTTAGAGTCTTTTTAGATTTACCACTAGGCATTGCTAGGAACAACGACTTATGCTTGTAAAGTCTACCCTAGAACCCAACGTGCTAGAAACTGTGTGTTGGTTTGCTTGCCTTGAGGCCTTTCTAAAGGCCATATTTGCACCTGATAGAGTGCATCCATTAATCTCATAGTAGCTATGCATATTTCTAAAAATTGAAATGTATTTTGCATTAGGCATATAGGAAAGAGTCATTGTTGTTGTATGATGCATTCTTATTCATGCAAACTTAAAATGAACACCACACACACACGCATCATTTAAACATTGGGGAGTTGGATTTCATCACCAACCCTCAATTCAGTCCGGTGATGTTGGCATTCATCTCCTTCCACCAGTTTGCCCCCTAGAGCTTCCTAGAAATGGATTGAGGAACTTGCTTATAGTGTTACTAAGTTACTTATGTTCAAACTATCTCCCACTATTGGAATCATTGGTTCAGAGTGGAAGAACTAGGCGAACCCCCCACTAGGATTTAAGTGGTGTACCCTAGTCTCTTTTGAGAAATCATGTTTGGCATGAGTGTTCTTGATTATCACTATGGATGAGTCTCCTCATTCTTAATCCAAAGCAAAGACAAGAAATCATAAAAACAACAAATCATCAAAATACAACAAACAGTTTAGGGCACACTTAAATTGATAATCAAGATAAACATTTGCTTGGTATTGTTTGGTCATATTTAAGTGTAACACAAAATCTAAACTCTCAAAAACACAATGGTCAAAACAAGAAGTAAACATCCTCGGTCTGATACCGAGGGAGAACCTGAAACAACTCACACCCTTAGGCGAAGTCGTAGTCACATTGGAAGACCTACTCATAAGACCGTGAGATGCAGTTCCATGAGTCTAAGGGGTGATAACTCAACCCTTGGGGGATCTCCTCGAGAAACCCCAAATAGGGAGCAACATCATGGAACTACATCACATAAACACAAAGAGGCCTTACGACCATCATCATCAAGGAGACATGAGGAGACCTCAAGGGCTTCCTCCAAAAACATAGAGACTTCTCAAAGACATGAGGAGGCCTCAAGAGCTTCCTCCCCACATGGACATAAGAGGGGTTCCAAAACCCATTCTTCACATAGAGATGATGAGGCAACCACATCTCCATCCTCATGGAGAAGGGGGGTGACCACAAAACCTTCATCATCAAAAGGACACACAGGGGTTACAACATCCCAACATTCACATGAAACATTCAAAATAGATCAGCCCACTGAGGGGCATGAAACCAGAGATACATCTAGTCATAGACATCAAACAGAAGATATCCTTCACACAAGAGGAAGGATTCCAATAGACTATGACCTCATTGGGATAAATGGCACCCCACGGGATCAGCCATGGAGAACAAGGTAGTTAGATGAGTTGGATCAGATTTATTCGAGGGCACCTCCCAACACCATAGCTACAGAGAATTATGCATCTGGAAGCTCATGAACCATGACTTCTAAGCCCACTTCTCAAACTGGGGGTGCCTCAGGGTGACCCCATAGTAAGCATACAGAGTCAGATCATAGAGATACTCAATAATACACTGAACAAGTGACCTTAGCTAGCAAGAGCAAGGAAATAGTAGAAACCTCCTCAAGGGATCTGTGAGTCAAGACCACTAGAACAGGGTCAGATAAACATGAGTCCTCTATGACATTGCATTTTAACCACATGCGATAGCTAGAGAATACCTTGCACAAAGAGTGAGAGCTTGTAGAAGCTCTCAAACATGATAAACAAAGAGAAAGGCTTTTACGCCAACATGAGCAATGGTTAAGAGAGCAAGTTGAACAACTAGCTCATAACAACCAACAAGAAAATGGTAATGATCATCAAAGAGATCAATGCATTGACTCACCAAGAGAGGGGCATATTAGACAAGAAGGGAACCCACAACAGAACCACCCTCCAAATCATGAGTGGAATCCAACTGGTGGAGAAAGGGTAAACCTAGTAGATCAGGAGCAGACACATCCTGAATCCCTTCATAGGAGGGAAGAAAATAGAACAAATCAAGTGGATAGAGGGCTACCTCCATTGCCACCATGAGGGGGCCTATAAGAAGAGGAACTCCTCACCTCAAAGGTATTTCAAGCACTTGCTAAAAATATGAAGTCCTTTGAGAAACAAGAGATGGTTGGGAACCAACCAACATTAAGCAAAATACACAACCAACCATTGTGTCCATCAGTTCCTAGCCCTGCATATCCTAAGCATTTTGAGATGCCTAGGTTGGAGAATTTTAAGGGTGAAGAGGATGCACAAGAGCATGTTACCAATTTTATCAATGCATGTTTTCATCTTGAAGACAATGATGCTCTTATGCTAAGGACATTCATCATGACATTTTTGGGTGCTGCCACCCAATGGTTCAACCAATTTCCCAAGCATAGCATATCCAACTTTGAACAACTAGTGAATGCTTTCTTGAAGCATTTCTCTTTTGGTGCTAAGAGAAAAGTGAACCTTTCGGACCTAGCCAATTTGAGACATTATGATGATGAGCCAGTAATGGACTATGGGAATAGATGGAGAAAGGTCATGGTAAAATTATCATTCTCCGTTCCCACAGAAGAGATCGTCTGAATGTTCACCAAGAGTTGTTCCAAACATATTTCCCTCTTGCTACAACTACAACAATACCCCTCATTTGAGGAAGCTTTGGCATAGGCCAAACTCATTGAGGACATAAAAGTAGATGAGGGAACCATCAAACTCTGAAACAAGGAGTGGAACAAAAATGACAAAAATGGCAAAAATAAGCAGAAGCAGGCCAACCCTGCTCCAGTCAATCAAGTGGTATTGGTTGCACCTAAGGATGGGGCTATGCATAGCAACCACAAAATTATCAAGCGCATCCCCCACCAACCAACTATGATCAAAAGAACAATCAGGGGAGAAACAGAGAACGCAAACCCCCTCGCTATTTCACACCATTGACAGAATCAATGCAATCAATCTTCAACCAATTGAGCGAGGTGGGAAAGATCAGATTCCCTGATATACCTCTCATAGATCCCAACCATCCTAAGCCAAAAGGATATAGGGAAGATCAATTTTACCCATATCATAGGATACCGGGGCACAACATTGAGGTTTGCCATGGTTTCAAGCACCAAGTGCAAAACATGATTGAGGTGGGAGAGCTTAAAGTTGACAACCCATTAGCTCCAGAAAATAGAGATATGGGCATATACAAAAACCTGCTACCAAATCATGAGGCCCCTAGAGAGCAAGGGGCCCAAGTCAATCAGGTCCGAGTTGATATACCTACCCACGGATGTGTTGGGATGGTCGAAATTGTCAATATAGCAACCAGGAGTAGACGGTATGGTCAACCACAACCTCCTGCAGCTCCTATGAATGTCCCAGCTACACCAAGGTAGAGGTAGGGGCAAAACAACCTTCCAGGTCCACCAACCCGACCTATGGTTACTATTCGGAGTAGACTTGAGAAAAACTTACAAATGACTCCAACCAAGCTATCTATCTATGAGCTCATACAATAGTCCTCAAAGCACAGGGAGACCTTGATGGAGATCTTAAGGACAATTGAGCTCCAACCACAAGATCCAAATGCATTCACCCATTTTGTGGGACAAGTACAAGAATGCCAAGAACCTATAATCCAATTTTATGATTACGAGATTAAGACAGTACCTACTGCCTTACCAGACCCTCCACTGCACATTGTGGTGTCAGTCAATGATTTACCATTCAAGCGGGTCTTGATCGATATAGGTTCATCAATCAACATCATCACAACAACAACAATAGAACACCTCAAGATCCCCAAGTCCAATATCATTCTGGGAGCCTACACATTGAGGGCTTTCAATGATGCTCTATGCAATACTATGGGAATGATAGTCCTACCTATCAAGGTGGGGCATAAGACCATCCCCATGATGTGTCATGTCTTGGAAGGGGCCATGCAATACAACATCCTCTTAGGGTGACCTTGGATAAGGGACATGAAGTGTGTTCCTTCAATATTGCATCAATGTGTCAAGTACGTGCATGATAACAAAGTTTATATGGTGTTAGCTGATGAGGAGCCATTTAAGTATGTCCATCAAGTGGATTTCCTAGGAGAATTTGTGATTCCCTCTACCCACTTGTACGTTGGACCTTCATCTCCAGCTATGCAACTGAATGACAAAGACAAAGGGGTACGAAAGGACCCATCCACATCAATACCTCATTTAGCGCCCAACATGACTAATGCTTCTAAGAGACCATCAACGTCTAAACCAAAGGACAATCAGAAGCTAAAGGCACCCATGGGTGAGGAAAGGAAGCTCAAGGAAGCGCTAACCATAGCCATTGAGAAAGGTCCAAGTCCCATGGAAGAAGAAGATCTCCAAGATCAAGTCGAAGATGATGACTACCATCCCACTTCGCTAGTGTCATCTATGGGGTCATCCACCTCACATGCAACTATACACTTGGCAAGTACAGGGATAGGAGAGTACCTTGTGTAGAATATAACATTCATGCCTATCATAGAGTCCACACAAGACATCGGATGACCGAAAGACTTAAGACCACCAGTGGGAATAGTGGTTCCACTCGGAATCCCTCCCAACCAGACAAACTTTGTCTATGTTGGACTAGACTGCACCCATAAGTCTACTGATGAGGAAGAGGACAATGATGAATTATTCACTATTAATGTTTGTTACCTCTCTAATCCTGAGTTTTCTCTAAGCTACTTTGAACATTGCCATTGGCATGGTTACGGTCTTGGTATATATGAGCAGGGGCGTAGATGGCCATTCGAGCCACAATACCAGCTTCCCACTGATAGGTTTGGGTTAGGCTATCACATCAGAGGTCGGGATGACTCTCTAGTAGTAGCCTTGGATAGATTGAGCTTGGGGTTAGGAGAAGACATTGATTTTATTCCTTATCACCCATTAAGTTCAAGACTTATGAGCAACAGGCAAGTGGTCATGGTGAACATACCACCACCCGAATCTTATCATCCAAGATCCACAATCAATGCCACCCCAATAGGATACAACTCATGGGATGATGAGCAAGAAGAAAATGGATATGTGGCAAGTGATGATGAAGCACAAGAGGGCTTGGCCTATCATGGGCCTCGCTATTTACAAAGATTTACTTGGTCCATCCACAATGAGAGTGGATTCATATCAGATGAGAGTGGCTATGAGTCAGAGGACTCAACAGAGAGAGCCTATCTAGGATCAAGACATTGGCCCCAAAGCTTGGGGTAAGACACTAATGCAAATGGCTTCTTCATAAGTGATGAGGAATATGAAGATGAGACAGAAATGGCCTACTTGGGGTCAAGACATGAGCCTCTCATCTTGGGGCCACATACAAATGCAAACGGTTTTTGGATAAGTGATGATGACTTTGAATATGAAACCAAAATGGCTTATCTTGGGCCTCACCATTTGTAGCAAGTCAATGCACTAGTAGAGAGAGAGGTGGCACTCCATGCCATAGACCCTCATTTGTGGTTTTTAGGAAGACCGGTTGACTTAGTTGCCATTCACCAGATGGTCAATCCCCCTCTACCTACATTCAAAGGGTGGCTAGAGCCCAATGATCCTATTATCCGACCTGCTCATGGGCCAGATCTAGAGATTCCTTTTCCTCTAGAGCCTCATCATGAGTATGGAAGGGAAACCTCTAAGACAAGATTTCACCCATGTGGTTCTAGAGATTTCATTCCATCCATCAACATGATCTCCATTGATTTGACCACTCCACTTCATAACCTAGTAGATCCCACTAAACCTTTGTGTCTTGACATGAGGGCTATTGATTGGGATCACGTTGATTCACCCATAGAGCTTGAGGATATTTTCTCTAATGAAGAGACATTGCAACCATTCCATTTTGCACCAGGCTATGCATATGATGTGTTCCATGCTGGTTTGGATCCTGAGTCAGTAGGACCTATAAATCCCATCGATGACATTCACTTGATACCCATGCCTCACCAGTTAGAGGATGGGTCACATATGGCTATAGAAGTGACTTTCGAGGTGGACATCAGTGATGATCCTACTCAACCAAAGAAATTCAAGTTTGAAGAAAGTCTATCTCTAGAGGAACAAGCCATCATAATCCCTCTCCTTAAAGAGAGGCCAAATATTTTTGCTTGGACTTACAAAGACATGCCAGGGATCGATCCAAAGTTAGTTGTTCACAACCTTTCATTGGATCCCCTAAAGAAGCCAGTCAAGAAAAAATTAAGGAAGATGCATCCAACCATCACTTTGATGGTGAAGAACGAATTGCAAAAACTACTGGATGCGGTTTTCATAGTGCCCATTGACTACCCTGAATGGGTATCAAACATGGTGCCCATGGGAAAACCAGATGGAAGAGTCCGCATTTGCATAGACTTTAGAGACTTGAATAGGGCAACTCCAAAGGATTCATTCCCATTGCCAAACATAGATGCTCTTGTTGATGCCACCGTAGGTCATGAGATGCTCTCCCTAATGGATGGTTTTTCTGGATACAATCAAATCTGGATTAAACCTGAAGACCAACACAAGACTGCTTTCATCACTCCATGGGGGACATTCTATTACAAAGTAATGCCATTTGGCCTTAAGAATGTTGGTGCCACATATCAGTGGGCCATGACATACATCTTTCATGACTATATGCATAAGATCTTGGAAGACTACATTGATGACTTACTAGCCAAGTCTTTATTATGGCAAGAGCATGCTCAAGTCCTTACAAAGGTCTTCGATCACCTCATAGAACACAATGTCAGATTGAATCCTAAGAAGTGCGTGTTTGGCATAACTTTTGGTAAGCTCTTAGGGTTCATCATTTCTAAGAGAGGCATCGAAGTCGATCCTACAAAAGTAAAGGCTATATTGGAAATGGCCACCCCTACCAACATTAGGGAGTTGAGAAGCTTACAAGGCAAGGTAGCATCCATCAAATGGTTCATTGCATAGTTGTCAGACAAATGTAGGCCCATGAACCAGTTGCTATGCAAGGATGTCCCATTTCATTGGGATGAAGAGTGCCAACAAGCCTTTGCAGAGATCAAAACATACCTGGAAACACCGCCAGTATTGGCTCCACCAAGGCCAGACATACCATTTTTACTATACATATCGGCTACTAATTTTGCTTTGGGCACCATGTTAGCCCAAAAGAATGTGCAAGACAAAGAGCAAGTCGTATATTACATTAGTCGCACCTTGGTGAGTTATGAGCTAGGATATGCGTATGTAGAAAAGTTGTGCTTAGCAATGGTCTTTGCAACCAAAAAGTTGTGACACTATATGTTGAGCCATACGACCTACGTTATATCCAAACAAAATCCTTTGCAGTACATGATGAACAAGACATATCACAATACACGTATGACAAAGTGGATCATGCTATTGATAGAATTTGATCTAGAATTCATAAGCCAAAATTCCATCAAGGGACAAGTCATAGCAGATCAATTAGCAGAGGCCCCTCTTCAGGAGAGCAAGCCTCTCACCATAGAGCTGCCTGATGATGCAGTCTTTGCATTATCAGATCCACCAGAACTCGAAGAACCTGAGAAAGAAAGAGACATGTCATTGTTCTTCGATGGTTCAAAGTGTGAGCAAGGGGGTAGAGTAGGGATAGTCTTTATCACACCATAGGGTTCTCCATTGCCCTTATCATTCAAGCTAGACTTCCCTTGCATGAACAATAACACAGAGTATGAGGCCCTGATCTTGGGACTTCAAACAACTGTGGCAATGGGCATTAAAATATTGAACATCTTTGGTGATTCCTTGCTCATAGTTAACCAAGTCAAAGGCTTATTCCAATGTAGGTGCCCACTCCTGAAAGCTTACAAGGAACTTGTTGACACTTACCTAGCCCGACTAGAATGGTATGACATCGAGGCAATCCCTCGTACGTCAAACAGATTTGTAGACACCATGGCATCTTTGGGATCCTTAATCCCTCAGAATTCATCTACTGATTTCACAACCATTCATGTGAAAGTGCTTACGCACTCAACAATACAACATGAGGCTATTGACAATCAAGAGTCAATCAACATGATCCAAACTGAACCAAATCAGGATTGGTCATTCAAAGTTAGAGCTTTCTTGCAAATGACACCTTGGGAATCTTTGATCTCTCAAGGTCCTACGGAGTGTGGTACAACCATTCACCATAGGGTTGCCTCTCAATATGTGTTCTCAGATTCTGAACCACAAAGGGAACATGTTATTTTATCCATAGAAGCGGTGGCTTATCAGGATTGGTTGTCCCAATTGTGGGAGTTCCTAAGGCTTGGAATAGTACCGCAAGGCCTGTCGCATGCTGAAAGATGAGCATTTAAACAAAATGTGACTAGGTACATTTTTCTAGGAGAGATCCTTTATAGACGAGGTTATGATGGAATGCTCCTTCATTGTCTTGAGCCCTAGGAAGCATCCTGGGCAATTTCACAAGCTCATGATGGTACGTGTGGTGGCCACTTCAGTGGCATGGCCATCATTAAGCGCATCTTGAGAATGGGTTACTATTGGCCCACCATGGAGAAATACTATTGTGAGTATGTCAAGAGATGCGTTAAGTGCCAACATCATGCAAACCTCATGCACTTGCCATCACAAGCCTTGCAACCCATCCAGGCAGCATGGCCCTTCTCGCAGTGGGGACTAGACTTGATTGGGAAGATCTCTCCCCCATATTCAAGCTGACACACATTCATCATAATGACCATAGAGTATTTCACCAAATGGGTCGAAGCGATCCCCTTGACATCGACTACTGGACCAAGGATTGTGGAGTTTATACTCCATAATATCATAAGTCATTTTGGGGTCCCTTCGAAGATAATATCGGATAATGGACCATATTTCAAGAACAAAAATGTGCATGCTTTAATGAACAAATACCATATTCAGCATAATTTTTCAACACCATATTATCCGCAAGCAAATGGGCAAGCAGAAGCCTCAAACAAGACCATCATCTCCATATTGAGGAAGATGGTAAAAGATAATCATAAGGATTGGCATTTGCAATTGCCTCTCACATTATGGGCATACAGGACTAGTGTGTGGACGCCCACTAGGGCAACACCATTCTCACTTGTATATGGCACTGAGGCCATCATGCCCCTAGAGTTGGAAATTCCAACCTTACGAGTAGCCTTGAAAGACTTGATAGATGATGACACCGCATGGCAAGGCCACCTTGATCAACTAACGCTTCTTGATGAACGTCGAGTCAATGCCTTAGAGCATCTCCACATTTATCAGAGTCACCTTGCATGAGCTTACAATAGTAAAGTCCATCTAAGGGAATTCAGAGTTGGGGATCTTGTGCTCAAAGAAAACCAACAGAACTCAAACCTACCGCCACACTTGCAAGACAAATTCATGGCAAATTGGATAGGCCCCTACATGGTTTCAGAAAAGGTTGGGCCTAGAACATATCACCTTACATCATTAGAGGGTGTTGAAGAGCTTGAACCTCTCAACATCATTCATTTGAAGGCATTTCACACATAAAAATAAAAAACATTCAAATATTTCATAAAAATAAAAAACATTCAAATATGTCATAAAAATAAAAAACATTCAAATAAATCAAAAATAAAAACATGGTCACATTCATTAAAATGCTCCAAAGGCATCTTTAAGCCCTTTGGTCAAATCATAAAAGGCTCCAAAGGCATCATTAAGCCCTTTGGTCAAATCATAAAAGGCTCCAAAGGCATCTTAAGCCCTTTGGTCAAATCATAAAAGGCTCCAAAGGCATCTCTTAAGCCCTTTGGTCAAATCATAAAAGGCTCCAACAAAAGGCATCCTTAACCCTTTGGTCTAATCATAAAAGGCTCCAAAGGCATCCTTAAGCCCTTTGGTCAAATCATAAAAGGCTCCAAAGGCATCTTTAAGCCCTTTGGTCAAATCATAAAAGGCTCCAAAGGCATCCTTAAGCCCTTTGGTCAAATCATAAAAGGCTCCAAAGGCATCTTTAAGCCCTTTGGTCAAATCATAAAAGGCTCCAAAGGCATCATCATTAAGCCCTTTGGTCAAATCATAAAAGGCTCCAAAGGCATCCTTAAGCCCTTTGGTCAAATCATAAAAGGCTCCAAAGGCATCTTAAGCCCTTTGGTCCACAAAGAGCTCCAAACAAATCTTAAGCCCTTTGGTCAAAAATCAAAAATACAAAAACAATACAAAAATAAAAAATACAAAAAAACATTTGCATCTCACATCCACATTCACATAGTTGCATTTTAGCATACATATCCATTGCATTTGCATATGTTATGATCACATTCTTACAAATGATGCCATAGTTTGTATCTCAATCAAAATAATCAAGTCCATCTTCATCCATGCATCCATGTGAGTAACTGTGTTTCTCAACACAACCATTTCATGTTGCTATAAGAAACATACTGAGGTCTCCTAGTCATTCAACCATATCTAGTGGTCTTATCAGCTTTTGTAGAAAGCCACCTTGATAAGTAGAGAGTAAGGTCTAGCTGAGAGCCTTGGATATTCAGGATCCCATCACTAATTGAAACATTAAAATCCTAGCTGGTACAAGGGAAAGATGAAAGTTGCAAAAGTGGTCTAGGTTACCTTAAGCGAAAAGGATTTTCCTTTCTTATCCCCCTATGCAACCGGTTTAAAGGTGTTGAGAATTGGAAAAAGGACAAGCTTCGCCCTACCCAATTAAATCCCTTGCTTAAATAAAAATAAGCAAAAATCCTGAAATAACACACAAATTCAAGAGCCCAAAGCACACATTCAGATTATCAAAAATTCCAAAAGCCAAAAGAAAAATCAATAAAAAATAAACAGTGATTATTATCACTACATGAATCCCTTGCTCAAAGAAAAATCAATAAAAAATAAACAGTGATTTTCATCACTACATATGAGCAAACACCTCAAAGAAAATCAAGAAAAGAAGGGAATGGAGCTTGAATCCTTGGAATTCTTAGCATTGTACAAAACTGGAAGGAGAAATCCTTACGCATGATGATATGTCTATTACATTAGCTTCTGGCATTTGTATAGACCAATGTTTGAATGTGGATGAGCTAGCTTAGGTAACCCAATACTGCCTAGTGGTATAGTCCAACTAAGTCCAACATAAGGATGAGAGGAACACTTGAGAATCCCTGATCTTAGCAATGGGCTGAAAGAATCCCGCCTGACATCGGAGGAAATGCTTGAGTTCTATCTCAAAATATATATTCATTTGCACACATAGAGATAATGAATATCCAGGTCCATGGTAAAAGCCTTGCTTTTCAAAAAGTCTTGTATGGTCAGTACACAGCTATTGATAGGGTAACTAGAGTGTTTGAAGTCTCAGGAAAAACCTCAAAAATTCCTACATAGCAACAAATCATATCATCAAATCAAAACATCAACTTTCTGCATAAGCTTCTATAAATTAGGGGGTAATAATAAAATATTTAGATACCGAATAGATGTCAGAAATGATATGTAGATGACCACTGATTATTTTATATCTTTTAAATTACAGAAGCTTATCCAGAAAATACATTCATCCCACACCACTTCATTGCACATATGGATGGCTTAAATAATTAATTCTCATGATTAGAATGATTATTAAGCATTCATGATTGTTATACTTTCTATGGTATCACCCATTAGATTGTCAAAATCATAGCATATGCATTCCTTGTGTTTTAAGTGATTAAAACATACAAGTTCATTCACATTACATTGCATATTGCATTCACCATGTCATAGCATAAGTTAGATGCACACATTGAAATCAAAATCAAATATGCATTTAGCTTATAAACATTTCATCCATAAATACATAAATCATAACTCATCCATTCACATCCAAAAATCACATCATAATTTGCATATCCAAAAATCATAAAATCCATCATTAAATCACTGCATAATACATCACATCATATCACAATAGGTAGATCATATCACATCTACATAAGCATCCATCTCAACATCCACATCATCATAAATATCATCTATCATCTAACATATACATCAAGTCATCATAATGCCATCATCACATCTCATCATAAAACAAATAACAACAAAAACATAAGCAATAAATGATACACATAATGAGTCATAAACATAAAGATGTCATATAAACATGTGTGTCAAATACATGGATGTACAAAATTTCCCATAGGGCTACAGTCATATAGGTCAAGCAGACCTCAAAAATGCTAAACCAAGAGCACCATCAATCAAACACAGGGCCTGAACCCCCGACATCACCTCCCCCTATGGTGGTGTCATGAGTAGAATGGTGTGAACCTACTGGTCTCTCTATATGAGTTCGAGTCCTCTAGCTAGGATGGATGGAAGACTACCCTGAGGTGGAGCACCCATTGACCTGTGAACCACATGCACCTAGTGCCTCCCTAGGGACAATCCCATGCCTCCTAAGCTACATCTAGAGAGAGGTGATATGACCAAACTACACTTAGATCCACCCCTCATACTCATATAACAATGACCTGCAAGTGTAGAACCTCTACCCCTGAGACTATCCCAAGATCTACCCCGGTATCACCCTGTGGTGTAGAAGGAGGAACAACAAACTACATCCTAGAAACACCACCCCTGACAGTAGCCTACAAAGCCTGGATCTATAGCGTGAGCTGCTCTATGGTGGCATCCCATTGTGCTATGGTAGCATCTCACTGTTGTACCTAGATCTTGGTCGACTGGAGCTCAACCTTGACCTCGTGCAACTATGCTCTCAGAGGAGAATCTCTCTCCTTAAGCTCTAGCTCCTCATCCTCCTTAAGAGCCTCCTACTCCTCTGCTACCACCTACTCTATTGGCTGGCCCCATGCCTCAATCCTGGCTCGGACTCTGTGCCCTACCAGATCTGTACCATCATCCCTACCATCATCCTCATGATCCAAGCTGCCATCACCATGCCACATCAGATCCCCCCACCACTAAGTAAAATACTCTGTAACTCCCCCAACAACTCCTAGGGCAACCATTGGGCATCCTCCTCATCTAACAACTCTATGATCCATGATGGAGGGAGATCTCCCTCTACTATGAGGCACCTATATACAAATGGAACAAGAGGCACATCCTGCTATAACCCATACTGATGAAGAACTTAAGAGTAGAAGAAATACTCCTGGATGCCAACCTTATAGCCGATGAGCCACCACTCATGCAGCATCCTAGCTATGAAACTAGCAAGATCATCCCAAGTCGGGCACTCATGATATGGCCACCACATGATATCATCGACCTTCAGCCTAGTAAAAGTAGTAGTGTAGTGGGAAAGCTCCCCTGCATGAGGATGGCTCTTGCGCTCCTCATACCCTCGAGCCCATCTAGCAACATAACACTGCATCCACTCCTCTATGATAGTGATCTTAGCAGGAAGCCCTCTGGGATGATCGACCTTGATGTGCTCCCATCCCCAAACCTATAGGAGCAAGCTGCAAGCAATACTGATGTGACCTCATCGATGGATATGGTACAACTCATCATAGCACTGGGCCAACAAGGATCTCCCCCATGCATAGATAATGGGTGCCTCACTATCCATCAGGTCCTGAACCATCGCAAGGAGGTTCCATAGGAACCTCAAGCCTGAGCAATCTAGAATCAAGATGTTGGTGATGACCATCAACAACACTGCATACCTCTCGGAGAACATCTTCTCCTCATACCACTACGAGATAGACACCCCTCCAGACTTGGTGTCCCTGAAGGCCTCCGTAGAGCGCCCTCTGAACACCCAAGTGAAAACAACATCACGATCATTAGTGGCCGAAGAGACAATGGCCACTCCATCAAAAGGAAGTCAAAAAATCCTATACACATCCTCCGACGTGATAGTCATCTCGTCGGTAGGAAGGTGGAAGGTATTGGTCCGAGGGTCCCACCGATGGACCAAAGCCATAAGGTAGGCCTGATCTGACATGATGTGAGGTAGCCTAGTGACATACTAGAGCCCGTGGGCCTTGAGCCAGGCCCAGTTCGTGTCATCCAAGAGGGGTAGAAGGTCATTCATGAGCTTTGGGTCCCGAGCCCGAGCAGTGAGAATCTAATTGATGAGGCCTGGAAATGCCTCAATCATAACATGTTTTGAACACTGAAATTGCCTATAAACTCTTATGTTTAATCTAATATGCTAGTTAAGTTAATTCAATATGTTGTGTATTAACTATTTGCATGATGAATGTATCTGAAATACTATATTCTGATTTTTACAGATTTTTGTATAAGTTTTATGTTGTTTTGTTATGACTTGCTAAAATGAGATATGCTTAGATTAATAACAACATTTCACTAATCATGTTTTGATATGTCTCAAGCATTCATTTTACCTAAATCTGGCAACAGTTCAAGAAAACTCATTCTCTGTGCAACAAAAACTGGGTTTTCCCATGTAAATTCCAGCCAGCTGCCAATGAATGGCAAGGCATGGAATTCACATGTGGGAAGAGATGAAGACCATTGGAATCTGATCCTGAGAAGTAACCCACATGAGAAATGTAGAGGAAATCATTTAAGGAGCCCACATTTGTTCATTTCGAAGTCTCTTCGAAATGAACAGATATCTTCGAAATGAGAAAACATAGTGTCTTCGAAATGAGCGGATCTTCGGAATGAGAACTGTAGTATCTTCGAAATGAGCGGATCTTCAAAATGAGAACTGTAGTGTCTTTGAAATGAGTGGATCTTTAGAATGAGAACTGTAGTATCTTCGAAATGAGTGGATCTTCGGAATGAGAATTGCAGTATCTTCGAAATGAGCCACTTATCTTCGAAATGAAAATAGAATGTGCTTTTTGACTTATTGACCGAATTTTGACGATGGAAAAAGGGAAATAAATATTGAAAAGGGTAAAGGGAAATATCTCAGATCTGAATTTGCCGTCCTTGCCGACCAAAGCCACCATTTATGGAAAGATCAAAATATGATCTTCTTCTAGGATAAAACCAGGAATTGTTGCAGCATAATAGGATTAGATATTTTTGAGATATTCTCAGCTTGTTAGTAAATCTTAGGACATCTATAAATATGGCTCCCATTCAGGTTGAGCTAGGAAGTAGAGAGAGTAAGGGGAGTAGAAGATAGAGAAATCAGAGAATAATAGGTGATAATCAGAAAGTGACTGTTACAGTCCTGTAATAGTTTTCAGCAGCATTATTGTAATCATGTGTTTGAATCAATAAAGTATATTGTTTCTATTTCATATTGCTTGTAAATGAGTGTGAGTAAGATCTAGAGAGAGAGAGACTCATACCTTCTTCTGGACAAAGAGGTTGGCCACTTCCAGACCTAGGAGGAGGACTAACAACAGGTTTTTATTCTGATTTTGCTGTAGCAGAATGAGTTATAGAACTTGTCATTTCATTCCTTTGTAAACAACTAATGATATTTGCAATCTTAGCTTATTTTATGTTTTGTGATTAATGATTTGGTTGTAATCCCCACTTTCAGCAAAGCTTTCAATTTATTGCAGACTTTCATTTCCAGAATTTACTATTTTTCTGTAATTTCTTGCATTTTTATGTTTTGTTGTCAACCCCTGCATAGAAGATTGACAACCTTCTGTTACAGAGCCTTGACAGTTTCATTTCCATGTTAGAAGTAGATTTTCATTGCTACAAAAGTAAATAGATTTCCTTTCTGCAATTAGAATCAGACTTTCAATTCTGCAACTATTATTTTTGCAACATAATTAGGTCTCATTCTGCAATTGTAATTAGGACTTCATTTATGTAGTTAATGATTAGTTTCCAATTCTGCAACTTAGATTAAGGTTTAATTCATGCAATTTAGAGATAGGAATGTCCTAAAACCCCCACACAATCGGTTTCACCAATAAGACCTGTTGCTCTAGATTGACCTAAGTTATAACCCTGTTTACCCCTTCTTCCATAGATAGCCTTGTACACAACCCTGGATTGACAAATTCATTGAGAATTAATGATGTGTATAATGACAATGCATCATTTTGGTACCATTTTCAGGGAATTGTGTTGCTAGAAGGTAACAACAGTCCAATAGCTATTAATTAGACTAAACTATGAAGATTCAAGTTAAAATATGAATAGAACAGCTGGTTAAAATAACAACTATTGACCTATAATTTATGTCATTTTAGAGTAAACATGAATGAGTAAGTCTAGGGATGAAAAAGGTAGAATTACCCAAAAGGATCCCTGGCTTGTTCCATTAAGGAGATCTTCATGCCTAAGGGGTGAATCACCTGTGTTTGAATTACCAGAAATATTGAAAGAAAAATCACCAGTCTCACCATCATTAGAACATTATGAGAAAGGAAAATCACCAGTTTCACCATCATTAGAACATCCTAAGAAAGAAGAATCATCAGACTCATCATCAACAGAGGGTCTTGGACCTCTTGAGAGTGAAATTTGGATAGGGTTAACTATTCCCAGAGAACAGGAAACTATGGCAAAAAATCTGGATAGAGATGGCCAACATGGCTATGTCCATAATGAAGGAGATGATCAGGATATGCCCCAACCTTCCAGAACATTTGAATATCCTATCCGTTTGAACCCAACACAAAACTCTCCCATGAAAACCATTTCACCTTCAGTACTTCCAACCTTTCGAGGTGTTGTATCTGAAGATCCTGATCAGTTTTTGTTTGAATTCAAAGTAGTATGTCAAACCTATGACTATGTAAATGACAATCAAAAACTTAAGGTCTTTCCCTCAACACTCAAGGACTCAACATTACGTTGGTTCATGAGTTTAGAGCCAAATTCCATCCGAACTTGGGATCAAATGGAAACTGTGTTTTTAGACAAATATCAGGAGTATTGTCATGTAAGGAACAGGAAAGATGAGTTATTTAGGATTAAACAAGAAGATGATGAAACATTAGAAGACTATCTTGATAGGTTCTCCTTTGTTCAAAGGAGATGTGGACTTGTAGAACCAGAGTTATGCAAAACCATCTTTTTGAGAGGATTGCAAGATGAATCCAGAGACGTATTGGATTTGATGGGAAGAGGAGATGTAAATACTCTCAGTAATGAGGAAATTATGGATCTCTATAGGAATTACTCTCGCAATAAGCAAGGAAGAAGAAAAAAATACAAATGGCACTGATGTGAAGGAACTAATAGAGGAACTTGCAAATTTTAAAACTGATATTCTAGTGCAATTAAACACAACTTTGGGGGAAATGTCTGCAAAAGCAAAAAACATAGAACCTTTGGCAATTTATTGCCCAAGATGTAGAAATAAACATGCTTTGCAGGAATGTCCTTTGAATAAAACATCTATCTCAGCCATTTGTAGTATCTGTTCAAAGAGGCATTCAACTGATCAATGCCACCTGCTACCACAACTCAAAACTGTGTTAGAAAGTCAGACTGAGGAACTCAACTATATTGGACCAAAACAAGGGGGAAATTTCTCTCAATACCAAAATCCCCCTCATTTTCCTACAAATTGGGGGCATAATCCTGGTACTATGCCTTGGGGACAATCAGAACCACCCCAACGTCCTTGGAATTATCCTCAATGGACAAATTCCCAAGAATGGCCACAAACAAATTGGAGTAATTCAACCTGGAATCAGAATCAAAACAACCCATCATGGAATCAAAACAACCCATCATGGAGTCAAAACAATCCATCATGGAATCAAAACAATCCACCCTGGAATCAGAATCAGACTAATCCACATTGGATGCAAAATCAACCATAGTGGAATCAACAATACCAGTCCTATCCAAGGCAACAAAGAAATCAAGGTCAAAATCAGCATTTGCTACCTGCACCTAATCAAAACTTTCAAGAAAAATAGAACCAACCACAACAAACACAACAGGTGAAACAACCTCAACTTCTAGCTCAATCAGTCACTAATCCAAACAGCATGAGACAGGCATCCCCTATCTATGTGGCTGAAGCTGAAGAAAATGTTGAAATCAATGTTATTGATTGTAGTAACATCCAACTTCATTCAAGAAAAGTTGTACCTGAACCTATTTCCAATAAAAGCAAAGAAAATGAAGAGCAAGAACCTTTGGAACCAGTTATAGTGGAACCAACAATAGAGAAAGAAGAAGAAAAAATAGAACCACAGGCAGAACAATTACCTTCATCAAGGATAATTCCATATCCTGAAAGATTCAATACCACAACAAAAAATTTTGAATCAGACCTGGTCAAGGAACTTAAAAAGTTAACTATATCATTGCCCTTATTGCAAGCCATTAAGGATATACCAGTGATTAAAAGTACTATCCGAGATTTGTGCATTAGAAGAGCAGGAAGGAAAAAGAAAGCATTTCCCAAGACTATTCAGATTGAAGGAAAGATAGTTGATCTCTTATCTGGAAAACTAGTACCTCCAAAGTATAGTGACCCAGGAAGTCCAGTTATCATAGTTACTATAGGTTCAGTACCAATATCAAATGTCTTAGTAGATCTAGGAGCTGCAATAAATGTCATGACCAAGGATATAATGAAACAATTACAGCTCAAACATCTCAGCCCCACATTTACAGTTTTAGAAATGGCTGATAGGTCAGTTGCAAAACCTGAAGGTATCATTGAAGATGTTCCTATAGAAGTTTCTTCTTGGGAATTCCCTATAGATTTTTTGGTTTTACAACCAAGAAATTCAACACATGGATATCCCATCATTTTGGGAAGACCTTGGCTTGCAGCTGCAGCAGCCTTCATAGACTGCAGATCTGGAAAAATGACTATTTCAAATGGTATTGATCTAAAATAGATCTCTCTGTATCCTCCTGCAAGACCCTCCAGCAATTTTTTAGGTCAGTTATGGTTTCCTGATTCAGATGAAGAATCAGAGGAGGTTATTTCCACACTAGCCACCTTGGTAGTAAGGGAACACACAGAAGACCTCCATGACACAGAAAACTCAGAAAATGAAACTATCCTAATGAATGTTCTGCATGAACAAGGGTTAGAAGAGGAAGCAATAAATATCCAACAATTGTTAAGGAATGAGGAGAACCAAAACTTTGAAGGTGAACCATCTGTACTATCACAGGAAAACTCTGTTTCACTACCACATGGGTGGCACCATCACTTGATTTTTCCTTCTCACTGTTCCATACAGGATATGCTTCCATCAGAAAATAATGAAACAGAAATTTCTTATTTCCTCCCATCTCAGCAGTGTCCTCTTAACTCCCTAACCACCAAGTATGAAGAAGTGAGTTCAGTCCTTCCAAATACAAAACAAATAGAAGTCCAACCAAGAAAATTTTTGAACATTTACAGTGGCTTACTAGGGAAGAGGAAGACAAATTGATAGTTGTCTTGCAGAAGCATGTTCATGCTTTTGCTTGGGACTATAAAGATATGTCAGGAGTTCACCCTGATATATGTACCCATAGAATTTATACTTGAAGAAGTCAAGCCGGTAAGACAACCCCAGAGAAGACTGAATCCTGCCCTAAGGGATATTGTAAAGGAAGAAATTGAAAAACTTCTGGAGGTAGGATTCATTTACCCAATTTTTGATAGCCAGTGGGTCTCTCCATTGGTTATAGTTCCTAAGAAAAATGGAAAAATGAGAGTATGTGTAGACTATAGAGAGCTGAATAAAGTGACATACAAAGACCATTTTCCATTACCTTTCATAGATCGGGTGTTAGATACCCTTGCTTGGAAAAAGATACTTTTGTTTTCTTGATGGATTTAGTGGATATAATCAAATTCAGATTGCACCCGAAGATCAAGAGAAAACAACCTTTACCTATCCATGGGGAACATTTGCCTATAGGGTTTTACCTTTTGGTTTGTGTAATGCCCCAACAACATTTCAACGAGCAGTTTTAGCAATTTTTTCTGATCTGACTACCAACAATGTTGAAATATACATGGATGATTTCACAGTATGTGGACAGACTTTTGACTTTACATTAGAAAATCTTGACAAAGTTTTAACTCGTTGTGAAACATACCAGTTATCCTTGAATCCAGAAAAATGTTTTATGATGATGAAGGAAGGAATAGTTCTTGGTCATCACATCTCTCTTCAAGGGATCCAAGTTGATCCAAAGAAGGTGGAAATTATCAAGAACCTCCTTCCTCCTAAAACTCAGACTGATGTCAGAAGCTTCCTAGGACATATTGGTTTTTACCGTAGGTTTATTCCTAGCTTTAGCACAATAGCCAATCCCATGTTTGCCCTATTGACTAAAGATTCTAAATTTTCCTGGACTGCAAGATGTCAGGAATCATTTGAAGCTCTGAAAGAAAAATTAGTAACTCCACCTGTGTTAAGAGGCCCTAATTGGACATTACCATTTCACATACAGGTTGATGCTTCCAATACTGCAATTGGAGCAGCATTAGGACAAATTGACAATGGTGAACACTATGCCATCTACTACATTAGCAAGAATTTGACAGGAGCTGAGAAAAATTATACCACAACTGAGAAAGAATTCTTGGCAGTAATTTATGCCATCAACAAATTTAGGCATTACATCATAGGTTATCAAATATTTATTCACACAGATCACACAACCATTAAATATTTGATGAATAAGCCTATGGTAAGTGCAAGAATTATTCGTTGGTTACTATTGCTACAAGAATTTGATATCACTATAATCAACAAACCAGGAAAAGCTAATGTTGTAGCAGATTTCTTGTCCAGATTACAGAACACAGATGAAGGGGAATTAGTTGAAGATACCTTTCCTGATGAAAAATTATTTGCTATATCAGTCCAATCACCTTGGTTTGCAGATATAGCCAATTACTTGGTCACGGGGAAAGTTCCTCCACATTTCACTTCAAAACAGAAAAAACAATTGATCAAACAGAGTTCTTCTTTTGAATGGATCAAGGGTATACTTTTTAAGTGCAGTCCTGACCATGTGTTACGTAGGTGCATCCGAAAGGATGAGGTGTATGATATCCTTAGGGCTTGTCATGATGAACCCTCGGGTGGACACTACTCTGTAAAAAGCACAATTAGGAAAATCTTAGGGACAGGATATTATTGGCCATCTCTTCACAAGGATGTGAAAAAGTACATCAAGCATTGTGATGCATGCCAAAGAATGGGGAAACCCACTCATACAAATGAAATGCCACTGCAGCCTCAATTGGTTTTAGAGCCATTTGAGAGGTGGGGGCTTGATTTTGTAGGACCTATTGATCCACCTTCTCAAGGAAAGGTGCATATTCTAGTATGCACTGATTACTTGACAAAGTGGGTAGAGGTGCGTGCTTTCAAACATGCTCGTGAAGAGAAGGTCGTTGATTTCTTGTATACTCAGATTTTTTAGAGATTTGGAGCTCCTCGGTCTATCACCACAGACCAAGGACCCCAATTTGCATCTAAAGTCATTGAGGCATTTACAGAATTATATGAAATCAAACATAGAAAATCATCACCTTATCACCCACAAGCAAATGGCCAGGTTGAGGTAACAAACAGGGAACTAGAACGAATTTTAACAAAAATAGTAGCTTTTCATAGGAAGAACTGGCTAGATAAATTACCTGAAGCAGTATGGGCTTACAATACTACTTGGAAATCCACTACTGGATTCACACCTTATGAACTAGTCTTTGGTAAAAAGCCCCTCTTACCTATTGAATTTGAGCTACTAACACTACGCACAACATTGGAAATTGGAATTGAATTGTCACAGGCATAGACAGACAGGATTCTACAGATGAATGCATTGGATGAACTTAGGTTGGATGCTCTGCACCAAACTAAAGTAATTCAGGAGCAGAGGAAATTGTGGCATGATAGTCACATTCAGCAGAGGAAACTTCAACAAGGAGATTGGGCTTTACTATTTGATTCTCGCTATGAAGACTTCCCTGGAAAGCTGAGAACTAGATGGCTTGGACCTTACCGGATTGAGGAGGTATTTGACAATGGAGCAGTCCATTTATCTCCTATTGATGGGTCACAGAGAAAGTTGGTAGTGAATGGACATCGCCTCAGGGTATACCATACACCTCTGACTAAAGAGGAATTCTTGCAATAGCTTGACAGTTTGGATACACAACAGGTGGAAGAAATTTCCTCTTCCACTTCAAAACAATCAACATGATCATGGATTTCAAGAAAAGATAGAAAAATACAAAAAAATCAGAAAAATAGAAAACAAAAAGATGAATAAATTCTGATTATGAATTCCTTCATGGGCATGATTTCAGGGAAATCATGAAATTCCTTCATGGGTATAATTAGAATCAAGGAAAAAAGAAAAAAAAGAGAGAAAAGGAGAGGTAAAAAAAAAAAAAAGAGAAAAATGAATAACTCAGCAGTGAAAACCTTTTTCAAGGCACTACTAGGTTGGTATGCATGAAAACCAGTTTTCTGGCATGCATAACCTTGAAAATTTTTGAACCATCATTGTACAAATTCACCAACTACACTTGTTTTGAAATGTTGCAGAAATTCTCAGCAGAACATCAATAGAAGCAGTCATATTTCAAAAACTTGCATTAACTTGTTTTAATCAGGTATATATTTCTTACATTTCTTCATTGTAAATGATTGGTATATAGTATATAACAATTAACCATTAGCATAAAAGATATCCATAAGAGTTGGCATACTTAAACATGTTTTGAGAATGGGAATATTGATTTTTGCCTAATCTTCAGAACAAGAATGCCAAAAATAGTGCCTGCTATCTTCTTCAGACTAATTGTTGTGTTGTCTTCGGATTGAAATTGTCTTCGGAATGACAGCAGATTGTTGCACTTTATCTTTGAAATGACAATTTGTCTTCGGAATGAAGCTTTGTCTTCGAAATGACAATTTGTCTTTGGAATGAAGCTTTCTTCGAAATGACAATTTGTCTTCGAAATGAAGATTTGTCTTCGGAATGAAGCCTCATCTTCGGAATGAAGCTTTGTCTTCGAAATGAAGTAAGATTTGTCTTCGAAATGAAGATTTATCTTCGAAAAGAGGATTTGTCTTCGAAAAGAAGATTTATCTTCGAATGAGAGATTTATCTTCGGAATGAGGATTTGATCTTTGAAATGAAGACTCATCTTCGGAATGAAGTCATAATCTTCGAAATGAAGTCATAATCTTTGGAATGAAGTCATAATCTTAATGAAGTTTTTTTTTCAATAAATTATAATCTTCGGAAAGAACATTCAATGTAATATCTCCACGTGGCATCCAAGGAAGGAAAGAAATACAATCAAGTGAAAATTCTTTTGACAACATACGATAAAGGAACACGTGTCAGTCAGCATATGGTTTGTTTTTGCACCCATTTGGGAAATACCAGAATCACGGAGGACGTGACCAACCGTATGCCACCAATTTTTGATGCTAATAAACATGCACGTGAGAGTCTACAGGAAAAATAGAAAAACTAAAAGCGAGTAAGGTGGATCTGACGGCAAGGGCATCTACGCAATCATTGATGGACATGTGTTCAAAGCAAAAATAGAAATGTGTGCCACTCTTCTTTTTGAAGACATATTTGCTAATGCAAAATGATTACGAGGTACAGTGCTCAGATTACGGTTCATTTCGAAGAACAAAAATAGAGAAATTGAAAACCCTGCATGACACAGAAACCCTACAAAGTTGCAAACACCAAAAACCAGAGATCCAGCAGAGGAATAGCGGTAGAAGAGAGTAGTTTGTGATGAACCAAGATAGGAAAATGGGGTGAAAAACAAGAATGGAACCAGCAGATACCACCCATCTCCGAGAAAATCCAGAAGTGGTGCAGATTTTTGAAGATGGAGGGCTTATGCCATTTTTGGATAAATTTAATGGGTCCTCTGAAGACTTGGCCGGCATGTTCACCCACACGTTCAGAAACAACCGGGCACACGTTAACGACATGACTATTGAGGTAACCCCTGAAGTTTTGAGTCAAATTATTGAGCTGCCATTAGAAGGTCTTCCAATTTCTAGGTCTAGCAAAAATACATTGGTAAACACAGTTAATCAATTTCTGGAAGAAAATGATAGGGCACCTGAGTATTTAACACATAATAACACATGCAAGGGGGTAAAAAGGGCCAGCCTACAGGAACCCTGGGATGAAGTAGCCACATGGGTAATCAAATTTCTAACCTGTGAAGGGCAGTATGTACTATTGTCAGGGCATCACATAAAAATTTTAAATCATCTCAGACATGGTAGGCAACAACCAGAGGTTAGGGTAAATCTTCCCCTATACCTGCACCAGGAATTAAAAAACATGGCAAAAAGATATCAGGAAGGAAAAGGGAGTCTTCGCCACCATGGTCTTATCAAACTAGTTTGCCAGCACCATTTTAGAGGAAACCCTAGGAGCTTTGAGAGGTTTTACTCCACCTTAAATGATGTAATTTTTGGAGATGAGGATGAAGAGGAAGAAACAGATACTACTGATGTTGCTAAGAAGAAACAACTACTATAGAAGATGTTGCAGAAGATGCTGCAGAAGAAGCTATAGAAGATGCTACAGAAGCTGTTGTAGAAAAAGAAACACACCCAACAGCAGCAGCAGAACACCTTGCTCCAGAACCTTCAACTTCACAAGCAAAAAGGCAAAAGAAAAGAGGATCTGGAACTAGAAGCAGAACAGAAAAATAGAAGAAGGTCCATTTTTTTGAAGTAGCAACTGATTTGTTAGAACAAATAAATGAAGCACCTAGCCCAACAGGGGAAGAAACAACAAGGGAAACAGAAGCATCTGAAACTAACCCCACAACCCCTACTGTCACCAAAAAATAGAGCAAAAAGAAGAAGTTTGCATCTGGAACTCGGAGGTCTACAAGACTCCACTTGAGGGAAATGGCGGACCAGGTCATAGAACAAGAAGATGGACAAAGCAGTCCAGATGTCACAGAGATACAACCAGCCCCTGAAAACTTCCTAGAATTCCCTGAACAGATAATTGAGGAAGAGGTTGGGCAGGATAATCTGGAGGTGGCTACAGTTCAACAAGCCACAGAAATAGTAGATGCAATTATAGACAATTTCATAGAGCCTCCTGAATAGGAGCAAACAGATGTTGCAGAGGAAGAGCCAGTTATTGAGCAACCTATTGTAGCTGACTTGTCTGCATCTGATTCTGAAGCAGAAACAGAGGAGGAAGACATCACAGAGCAGCTGAGAGCAGCAAGGAGTGTTGTCAAGACACAAACCAGATGGATTTCAGAGAAAGAAAACATCATTGAGATGCAGGAAAGAAAAATTGTAGAGTTACAACAGGAAGTGGCAGAACTGAGAGAGAAGTTGTCACAGTCTAAAAAATAGCCAATTGTATCCAATGATGAAGATGATTTGGCTCAACTGCTTGTGGATTTATCTAGGGTAGATGACTCTGCTGAGGCAGACATAGGAGCTCATTCTGAAGAAGCACCTTTTCATTCTGAAGATGTGCCTTCTCATTTAGAAGCACCCTTTCATTCTGAAGATGCTTCAGAATTGGCAAAAAGCATAGCAAAAAACATTGGAGATAAGTCACCAGCACAGGAACAGTCCAAGCAACAGCATGAAATAGATCAAGTAAGTACTCCTATTGATGTCCCTATATTTCAAACTATTACACCATCAATAGAAGTAGCAGATAAGGGGGTGCAAGTAGAATTACTATCTGATGACAACCCAATAGAAATAGCAGATAAGGGGGTGCAAGTAGAATTATTGACAGATGAACAACTAGTGGAAGTGGCAGAAAAAGGGGTTCAGATAGATCTGCTACCTAGAATTCCACCTGTAGTCAGACCACCTAATACTGTGTCCTTAGAACAATACAATGCAGACATAGCCAGCTGGATGATTAGGTATGAGAAGCTTGCCACTAAGACTAAAAAATTCAAATTAGAAGCAAAATAGCTAGAGGCCAAGGAAACAGAAATTCAGGCATTGAAAGAAAAGGTGTCTGATTTATGTCAAATTGCTGAATTTTTAGTCCAATTCAGATGGCCAACCAGATTTTACAGTCTTATTCTGAAGGAGAAATACCTCAGATGGCAGGTCATGAGGATTAGTTCAGATCTTCCATATAAATTGGACACCACTGTAGATTTCCTAGAAGCATACTTTGACAACCCTTTTGAGCAGAAAAATCTCCTGTGTGAACTATTTTTACATAGTTTCTTTATTCCAGAAGAAGTAGAGTTTCATCCATAGATCTACATTGGAGATGTTCAATTGAGGGCATTCATGTCCACCTTGCAGAATCAATTTTATTGGGACCAAGAAAAGAGGTAGAATAAGGAGATTGAAACAAGAGCTGAATTGTTAGTCAGAGCAATTCAGCCAAATCACCCCATTATCACAAGACAACACTTCACCATGATGAACAGGGATGATGTGAAGTGAATGTACTTGACAAACTTGAGGGACTATGTGAACAGATTCCACAATTTTTGTAATGACAATTTTGTGCCAGCATTATCAGTCTGTAGAAACAGGTGGGCTGAACTTTCCATGTCTTTGTAGAAAAGAGAACCCATTTCCCCCATCAACTTAGAATGGTCCAGAAGAAGGGCAGAAGGAGTAATACAGTTGATTGAACTCATGCAACATAATTGGATAGGTCTCAGATTTAGGCCTCCAACCATCATCACTCCTGTCCCATTCTACTTTGAAGAAGATGCCCAACCTGATGAACAATTTGAAGAATGGCTCAGGGACCTTCAGAAGAACAGGGGATTTTATATAGGCAAGAAGTTGTTCTACAGGTCATGGAATTTGACCATGGACATATGTGATTCCATAGCCCAACAGAATGCATGAGGACATGCATCAATATAAGTTGGGGGGAAAATGATGAGGCCTGGAAATGCCTCAATCATAACATGTTTTGAACACTGAAATTGCCTATAAACTCTTATGTTTAATCTAATATGCTAGTTAAGTTAATTCAATATGCTGTGTATTAACTATTTGCATGATGAATGTATCTGAAATACTATATTCTGATTTTTACAGCTTTTTGTATAAGTTTTATGTTGTTTTGTTATGACTTGCTAAAATGAGATATGCTTAGATTAATAACAACATTTCACTAATCATGTTTTGATATGTCTCAAGCATTCATTTTACCTAAATCTGGCAACAGTTCAAGAAAATTGTTACTGTGCAGCAAAAACTGGGTTTTCCCATGTAAATTCCAGCCAGCTGCCAATGAATGGCAAGGCATGGAATTCACATGTGGGAAGAGATGAAGACCATTGGAATCTGATCCTGAGAAGTAACCCACATGAGAAATGCAGAGGAAATCATTTAAGGAGCCCACATTTGTTCATTCCGAAGTCTCTTCGGAATGAACAGATATCTTCGGAATGAGAAAACATAGTGTCTTCGGAATGAGCGGATCTTCGAAATGAGAACTGTAGTATCTTCGAAATGAGCGGATCTTCGGAATGAGAACTGTAGTGTCTTTAAAATGAGTGGATCTTCGAATGAGAACTGTAGTATCTTCGGAATGAGCGGATCTTCGAAATGAGAATTGCAGTATCTTCGAAATGAGCCACTTATCTTCGAAATGAAAATAGAATGTGCTTTTTGACTTATTGACCGAATTTTGACGCTGGAAAAAGGGAAATAAAGATTGAAAAGGGTAAAGGGAAATATCTCAGATCTGACTTTGTCGTCCTTGCCGACCAAAGCCACCATTTATGGAAAGATCAAAGTATGATCTTCTTCTAGGATAAAACCAGGAATTGTTGCAGCATAATAGGATTAGATCTTTTTGAGATATTCTCAGCTTGTTAGTAAATCTTAGGACATCTATAAATATGGCTCCCATTCAGGTTGAGCTAGGAAGTAGAGAGAGTAAGGGGAGTAGAAGATAGAGAAATCAGAGAATAATAGGTGATAATCAAAAAGTGACTGTTACAGTCCTGTAACAGTTTTCAGCAGCATTATTGTAATCATGTGTTTGAATCAATAAAGTATATTGTTTCTATTTCATATTGCTTGTAAATGAGTGTGAGTAAGATCTAGAGAGAGAGAGACTCATACCTTCTTCTGGACAAAGAGGCTGGCCACTTCCAGACCTAGGAGGAGGACTAACAGTAGGTTTTTATTCTGATTTTGCTGTAGTAGAATGAGTTGTAGAACTTGTCCTTTCATTCCTTTGTAAACAACTAATGATATTTGCAATCTTAGCTTATTTTATGTTTTGTGATTAATGATTTGGTTGTAATCCCCACTTTCAGCAAAGCTTTCAATTTATTGTAGACTTTCATTTCCAGAATTTACTATTTTCTGTAATTTCTTGCATTTTATGTTTTGTTGTCAAACCCCTGCATAGAAGATTGACAACCTTCTGTTACAGAGCCTTGACAGTTTCATTTCCATGTTAGAAGTAGATTTTCATTGCTGCAAAAGTAAATAGATTTCCTTTTTGCAATTAGAATCAGACTTTCAATTCTGCAACTGTTATTTCTGCAACATAATTAGGTCTCATTCTGCAATTGTAATTAGGACTTCATTTCTGTAGTTAATGATTAGTTTCCAATTCTGCAACTTAGATTAAGGTTTAATTCATGCAATTTAGAGATAGGAATGTCCTAAAACCCCCACACAATCGGTTTCACCAATAAGACCTGTTGCTCTAGATTGACCTAAGTTATAACCCTGTTTACCCCTTCTTTCGTAGATAGCCTTGTACACAACCCTGGATTGACAAATTCATTGAGAATTAATGATGTGTATAATGACAACGCATCACTAATAACAAAGAAAAATCAAAGCATAACTACGATGCATCTAAGGCATAAATCATAATAAAACATGAAAACGATGCAAGTAATGATAGGCTAGTCTAAAAGTCTAAGCAAAAGAGCAATAAGTGCACCTAGTCATACAAAAAAATTCAAAAAAATCAAGTTAAAGATTAAAAAAAAAATCAATTAATCACTTCATAAATGCAAGAAAAATAAAAAAATTCTAAAGTTATTTTAGTCACTGTTGCCTACAGTGGCCAGAAATCGGTCGTTGAAGCTGAGAGTGGCCAAGCTCCAACGGTCAGATTTCCAACCGTTGGGATTCAAATAAGCCACTTCCAGCATCAACGACCAAATTGCAGGCCATTTTGGCTACTCTGATCAACAAAGACTGATGGACGACGCAACAACCACGTCTACCCTAGGCCAAAAACACAAAAAAAAATAATAATAACAAAATGCAAAATAGGGACCAACCCACCACATTAAATCCTAAGCTAAGCCTAACTACAAGTTTTAATTCATTACCAGTGACCTTAATGAGGTTAATTTTTCCAATTACTTAACGTGGTTCATTTTACCCAAACAAAAATAAACAGGGTTAAGGTTTAGAAGAGTACCCGAGAAGCTCTGACTCCTCCGCTCAATGACGCCTCACCCTATGCAACCATGATTCTCCAAGTCACAGAAGCACTCCAAGTTGCAAAAGTCAATTTCACTCCAAGAGCTCTAAAAAGCAAACTGACAACTGGTGAAAGTGAAAGGTCAAAACCCTAGGTCACTTTTTATTTTACCATAATCTCGCCTTGGCCATTGCTGTCATCAATGGCCCGTATTTCTTAGTTGCTCAGGACGACAACGACCACGATCAGGCATTTGGGGGTCATTGGACCTAACAACGACCAACAACCTAGGCAAAAATAGATATATTCCTCCCATGAGAAGCAACAAAAACATCAAATAAGCACATTATGATGGTTCATAATCATCATAATGATCAAAATAACAAAAAAATTCACATAAAACAAATTTCCAAGTAAGCCTCATATTCAGTTACTTACTCTATCGACTCAATGATTACAACGACTTGCACTCCATGCAATTCGATGAGATGAGTAAGTCACCATAAGGCTACTTGGGGAAAAATACTCATTTTGATGTCAAAGTTTGATATCACATCACCCTTGAACAAAATATATTTACTTTGAATAATTCATCCACCATTTTCTATCAACCAAGTCAGCCTTTGACATCAATGACAACTCAATAATTCTAACACTACCTTCTTTGACTCAACATTTAGCTCCACTATTTTAAATTCTTCTACACATTGTTATTATTTGTTTGGTGTGTCCTTGTTCTCTTATAACAAAGTTTCCTTGGACTCTGCTACTATTATTTCTATGGACTCCAATGCTACTGCATCTTCCATGGACTCTGTTATTGTTATTTCCTTCTTGGATTTTGGTTCAGGTTCTTCTATTTGTTCTTCAATTTATTTCTCTATAACCACTTCTTGTTCTTCCTTGGATCCTTTATCCTTAATATGATAAATATCTTGCAATGTTATCTTATTTTTTGTGTACCATAACTTCATAAACTTCTTTTCAATATTAATGTTAATAGTACCCAAAGAATCCAACCAAGGATAACCAAGGACAATATCCACATAATGAATCTCAAATAACATAAAAACTTAATGTGAAACATATTTATCCATGGTGATATTCAAATCTTCAAAAATCTAAACATTCTCATCCTCAAGATGTATGTCCTTTATTTTTTTTGCTTGAATCTATAACCTCTTAGCCAAAGCAATAGTAATAAAATTAAATCTGTTACTAGGGTTAATGGAAATAATAACCTTTTCCCTTTGAATGCTTCCATGAACCTTAAAAATAGAATTTTTAGATGAATTTAGACCCTTTTGATTCTTCTTTTTCTTTTGTAAATCCAAATATGTGGCTTCTACATTCTTCTCACTATCTTCCTTAACATTTTCCTCTTTCTTCTTGAGTAATTTTATTTCTTTTTCATAGTATTCATTCTATTTCTTGAAAACTTCCCATTCTCCATTCATTTCATTTTGCTCATTTAGAATCCCTTATAGTTTATTTTTAAGGTATTTGATGACATCCATCAAGTTATATATCTCATTATTCCTTCCACAAATCTCTCTTTTTAATTCCTATTGTTCTTCCTAAAGCATGTTTATTTCTTCTGTATAATATTTGAGTGTATCCTTCAATGTAGTTATCTTTTTAAATGGGTTCCAATAACTTAATAATGCATGCTCCAATTCTTCCCAAGTGTACCCTTTATTATATTCATTTAAACTTAACAACCAATTTCTAGCTTCCCTTTTCTAAAATTGTAGTAAGGTGGAATTTCCAATGAGGTTCATAAAGGTATAAAGTCTTAAAATATGCTCACCATTGCCTAGCATCAATATCATTTGCTCCAAAAAAATGTTTGAAGTGCCATGAGTTCACATACATAAAGAATGAAATGCAAACTAGGGTTTTAGAAAAATATATCTCTCCACTGATTTGAAGCTAAAATTTCACATAAACAATTATATTTGCATTTTTTCTTCAAAACAAAATAAACTACAACTGATTTGCTTACCCCAATTGACAAATTTTATCTTCCAAAAAAATCATGATTTGAAAATTCATCACTACCCTTGTTCTAGATGGCTGAATTCAAAAGGTCATATCTCCCTCAACACTTATTGGATTCCTTCATATGATAACTTATTTTAAGGCTCTTCAAATTTCACACAAAATAATCCAAGAATTGTTTGAATCGGACAAAATTTCTTAGAGATATAGCTCTTGAAAGATGAGATATTTTTCTAGAAAAAATCTACCCTAATTTTTCAATCCATAAAAAACAATCCTCACTTTTCTAGAATCATTGCTTTGATACCACTTGTTATGAAACATTATTATTATTACTATAAATAATTCACCAATATGCATAAATATTAGGTCATTCATCCACAATTTATTATCTACAATAATTATCCACATAATGAAAAAAAGATAGATAATACCCTTGAGGTAGGGCAACACCAATAATACTCCTTAAGGAAAGTTGTAAGGTTACTATAGTGGTAAAGGCTTTGGATTATATTTAGGGGGTATAAGGTTAAAATCCCACTTAGTATGAGGGGACCAATACTCCTCATAAAAATGTGTGTAAACTCATTGAAAAGATCAAGTGGCATTATCTCAACTAGTTAGATTCCTCAATATTTAAAGAGAAGACCAAGGTTCAAATATTTCCAAATGATACATAGATAATACCTAAACTTTGTTGTAATACCACTATGTGGTGATGATGTAATATGGGTGGGGCCCATTTCAATCCCATATATTCAATTGAAAAAAATAATACTCCTTAAGAAAGGATTAACTCCACAAGATCTCTCAAGATGAAAGCACCACTTAGATAGGCCAAAGTCCCATAATCCACTTCATGGAAAAATATGATTGATCTCAATGATGATTACAATGACAAATAACCCTTATTTATATATCCATATTCTAATTCTACTTTGGGGAGACAAATAATAATATAATATTATATTATAATTAACCTTGTGTTATGTGTGGCTCATGCAAATCCTCATACGATATAATATCATATCCTCATATATCTATTCCTAGGTACCCTAACAAAATACATTTATATTTCCATTGGCATAGTCATTGAAAATACATGTATGCATTCTTGTAATTGTGTGAGTAGAAAGGATAGTGATATAACATCACAAATACTGTCTATGTACTATTGACTGAAGAATATAGGATTATCCTAAGAGGGGGGGATGAACAGTATAAGATCAACTTTTACTTTTTTTTCCAAAAAATATTATAAAATATTATCAATGGCAATATCAATAGCAGTAATCAAAGTAATGCACAAATCATCATACACAAGAGAGACACCAATTTAACGTGGTTCATCCAATGTGGGCTACTCCAAGGAGAAAATATTTATACTAAAATTTTCTCAACAAATCTCTTAGGAATCAATTCTCTATTACAATGTTTATGGACATCTTTCCAAAGGAGACACCAATTACCTATGCTATGACTTGTGGATATCTCTCCATAGGATAACTCTTTTCTCTTTTATTTAATTCATGGAACTTGATCTAGGAGAACTCTTCCTCCTCAACTAGTTCGTGGATCTCTCTATAGAAGAACTCTATCTTCCCAGATGGTTCATGGATCACACTCCATAGGAGAACTCTTTCTCCTTGCTATGGTTCATGGAACTCTATCCACAAGAGAACTCTTTCCCCTTTGCTTTGGCTGGTGATCTTCTAGAAGAATTCTACTCCCACTACTCTAGCTTGTGGATCTCTCTCCACATAAGATCTCTATTCTAACTACCCTGGCTAATGGATCTCTATCCAGTGGAGATTATTATCCTCTGCTCTATCACCTCCAAAGCTTACTCTCAGCTCTTGTTGGAATTTTTGCCACATTTTTTGTTGTTGCTGTTCATGCAAAATAATGTACAAATTGTAGAGATACTCACTCCTCTATTTGTCCCTCCAAGCACCTCAAAAGGGATAATAAGTAAAAAACAAAAATCTCTACAAGTTTTGTGCCAAAGAAAAGTAAGGGAAAAATGTCGCGATATTGCGACATGTCACATTTTTGCGACCTGTTGCGGTTTCGCAGCATCCGATGCAAAAAAAAGCAAAGCACAAAAAATGTCACAATATCGTGACATGTCACATTTTCGTGACCTGTCACATTTTCATGCTAGAAAGCAGCAAAGGAAGCAGTAAAGGTAAAGGTATCGCGACATGTCGCATATTCATGGCAGACGATGACAAGAAAGCAAAGTGATAAGTGGATGTCATGATTTTGCACATTACAGCAGCAAATGGGAGCACCAAGGAAAAATGTCACGATTTTGCGACATGTCGTGATATCGCGGCCTATCACATTTTCACGGTAGGAAAGCGAGGAGGGAGCAAGATGGTACGAAATGTTGCGATTTCGTGACTTGTCGCGTTTTCACGCTGGAAAGCAGAAAAATACAAGGTGGAAGAAAATTGTCATGATATCGTGACCTATCATTTTTTTGTGGTAGGAAAGTGAGGAAGGAACAAAACGGAGAAGATTGTCACGATTTCGTGACACGTCGAATTTTTGCAACAGAGGCAGCAATGAAGGAGAAGACAGAAAATTGTCACGATTTCATGACATGTCACGATTTCACGACTTGTCACGTTTTCATGGGAAGAAAGTGGAAAAGTACAAGGCGAGTGAAAAATTTCATGATTTTGTGCGAACGTAGAAAAGTACGAGGGAGAAAATGTCACGATTTCGTGACTTGTCACGTTTTCATGGGGAGAAAGTAGAAAGGACAACGCTAAGTACGAAATGTCATGATTTCACGACACATCACATTTTTGTGGAAGTAAAGAAGACGAAAGCCAAGCAAGAGGAGAAAATCACAATTTCATGACTTGTCACATTTTCGCGACTAAAGGCGACGAAAGAGGAGGAGGATGTCACAATTTCGTGACACATCGCGTTTTCACGAAAGTAAAGAAGATGAAATCCAAGCAAGAGGAGAATGTCACGATTTCACGACATGTCACATTTTTGCGACTAAAGGCGATGGAAGGGCAAAGCGAGAGAAGATTGTCGTGATTTTGCCGTTGGCAATTTTGGGTTTGAGATCCTAGCTTCTTGTCTATGAGTTGTCATTGATGTCAAAAGGAAATGGCATTAATGTTAAGAGGATGTGTTGGCTTCAAAGGTGGAATATTCCAAGAGAATATTTTTAAGAGAATCCGGAGAGATTCCATTGGATAGGGTTTTTATTAAAACCAAGTTAAATGGTTTTTATTAAAACCAATGGAGGTTCTCTTTATTATTTATTTAATTATTATTTAAAACCCTTAAAGGTTTTAATTAATTAATTATTTAATTAATTAAGGGAGAAATTATTTTTAATTTATTAAAAATACTTAAAGGTTTTTAAACCTTTTATTATTCTTAATTTATTAAAATTATTTAAGGGTTTTTAAACCCTTTTTGAAAAGACTTTTTATTAATTTCAAAATGGTCTTTATTTTCGTCGACGTCAAGGTGTCTTCGAAGAGACTATTTATTCTCCAACTCCTAAGGTTGGAAGGCTAATTAATTCAAAATTCCCCAAATGCAATTTGCGATGTTTGTGCTCTATATTCGTTGTGATCGAAGGAAGACTTAGAAGCACGTGCGGTTGAAAAGTCTTTGGGAGTTTTTTTTTCGAGGGTGAAGTGGAGGGAAGTTCACTTGTGAACTTCATAGCCCACGTGGGCTAGTGGCAGCGAAGGCTGTTGTTGGGCGCTGCATTGGCGGAGGTCACCGTTTTGAGTCTCGTGGGGGTGCTTTGCTAGAGTAAAACATGTTTTTATTAAAGCGTCTTTATGCCGTGAAATTCGGAGTTTCTTGGACAGCGATTTATAAGGTATGGGCACATTCTTCTTATGAGTATGATTGGTGTATGTTTTTTGAAATAAGGTTGGAGTGAAAAGGTATTATACTAGGTATCCTTTGGCTAGGTGTAAATCCTATTTTCTAGTTTGTTGAAGACTAGTTATGCATTGTTATCCTTAAGGAGAGTTTTTGGTGAATGCATAATTTTTGGTTTGAGATAGTGGAAGCTTTGTGCACTAGGGTTTATATTTGTGAGTCTAGCTACTTGCATTGAGTTGGTGGAACCCTTGGTTGGCCGTTTTGAGTTTGATGGTTGAGTTGCTTCCATAGAGGTTGTTTGATCAAGTTATTGCTTTACTTGATTCATGATATTGGGCTTACTCCATTGAGTTGATTTGAGCAAGTTATTCTTTGCATTTGGTGATATTGTGTTGGTGGCTATTTTGTTCAAATATCTTTGGAGGGAAAAGGATTTCTACTTGTTTCCTTTTCTTGTGATGATTGGTTGAATGCTTCAAGGTTGATGTTGAGTTGAATGGTGTTGGTTGACTAAACCTTGTTTGATGAGCATTGTTGTTGAAACCCTAATTGATGGTGAAAAGAACATGAGTATCATTGTTATGTGATTCTTTGCATAGTTGGCAATTGTTAGGGTTTCATGTTCTTGAAAGAAAACATTCTATCCTATCCATTTTAGATATTGAGTTGAGTTTTTAGATTTGAGATTGAGATTGAGCTGAGTTGATTTGAGTTGAGTTTTGAGATTGGGATTTGAGTATAGAACATATTGAGTCTCTAACAATTCTCTTTATGCTTTTATGAGTTTGACAAATCACATTGGGTCTCTAAAAATTCACTTTGTGATTTCCTACTAGGAAAGTTTTTCTTGGTGAGCTTGCTAAGTTTTTGGACAGGTTCCAGTGGGGACTTGTGAGCAGTTTTTGGACAGGTTCCGGTGGGGACTTGTGAGTAGTTTTTGGACAGGTTCCGGTGGGGACTTGTGAGTAGTTTTTGGATAGGTTCCGGTGGGGACTTGTGAGCAATTTTGGACAGGTTTTGGTGGGAACTTATGAGCAGTTTTTGGATAGGTTTCGGTGGGGACTTGTGAGCAGATTTGGATAGGTCCTAGCAGAGGACTTGTGAGCTGATTTTGATAGTTCTAGTAGAGAACTTGAGGACAGAGGTGCATTGGTTCTATGAGAAGAACCTAAGGACAGTTGGCAAGTCTTTGAGAAGGCTTGTATGCAGAGGATTGATTTTTTCAAGAGTTGGACAGATTTGATAGACAAAGGAAGACTTGTACTAGACCGACTGACTATGTTTGGTACAGGTTACTGAGCTACTGTGGACATGATCATTAAAGGAAGAGGTCTCTTAGGCTAAGCATTGAGGCCAAGAGGTCTTCGGTGGAAAGGAGTTCCACGTGATGGCAAGAGGTAGAGGTAGTTGATCTTCTGAGGGATCATTTCCAGAGTAGAGGGGAAGGTATCTCCTTTGAGCAGAGGCTTATAAATTTTGATTAGGGGAAGGTATCTCCTTTGAGAAGAGGCTCATAAATTTTGATTGGTGGAAGGTATCTCCTTTGGGTCGAGGCTCATAAAAATTGTAATTGGGAAGGATTCCCAAAGAACTTTGAGAGAAATTTTAGAGAAAAGTTTTGTGGACATAGCCCAACCATTCTGGGTGAACCACGTTAAAATTGGTGTCACTTTGTGGATGATATTGTGCATTGCTTTGATATTGCTTTGGGTATATTGCTTTACTATTTTGAAGTATAAAGGAAAAAGTAAAAAGAGGTCTTATACTGTTCACCCCACCTCTGAGTATAATCTTGTGTTCTTCAATTGGTATTAGAGCATGTGCCTTCGAAAAGTTTAACAGCTTGAAGGAAAAGCTAATAAAGAACACAATGGATCATTCAAGTGGCAATCCAACACCTATTCTTGATGGGTTAGATTTTGGTCTTTGGAGTGCAAGGATGAAGGTTCATCTAATGGCACTTGGAAATGAGGTTTGGGAAGTGAATGAAGATGAGTACACTATTCCTAACATGGTCCTAATACTAAATAAGAAAGGCTCCTACATCACAGCAATTCAAAAGCAATGAATGCAATCCTAAAAGGCTTATAGAAAGCAGATCTCACCAAAGTGATTCACTGCAAGATAGCTAGTGAAATGTGGAAATAGTTGAAGGTGGTTCATACAGGTGATACAAATGTCAGAAAGGCCAAGTTGAGACACTTCAAAGGTATGTTTGAACAACTCAAGATGAATGATGATGAAAATATTAGTGACTACATGCTTCGTATGGATGAGGTTGTTAACTCCATGAAAGACTTAGGTCTTGAGCTTGATGAAAATGATGTTTGTGATAAGATTTTAAGATATCTTCCTAATAGGTTTAGTGAAAATATTTCTGCTATTGAGGAAGCTAAAGATTTGGATAAGTTGAAAAAGGATGAGCTCCATAGTAAACTTGCAACATTTGAGTTGAGAACTCAAGTGAAGGTTGATGTCAAGAAAGAGGCAGCTTTCAAGGCTACCAATAATTCCAAGGGTAAACAACTTCAATATAGTGATGAGTCTTCTAGTGATGAAGAGGCATATTACAGCAAGAAAGGCAAGTTCTCTAGAAAGCACAAAAGTATGAAAAATATAAGATGTTTCAATTGTGGAAAGTTTGGTCATTATGCTACTGAATGTATTGTTCCCAAGAATGAAAGTGATGAAGATAAACAGGATTCTAAGAGCAAGGATTCTGAAAAGCACAAGCATCACAAGAAAAACAAATATGAGCATAGCAATCAAGGAAAGAGGTATTCTCACAAACACAAGAAGAGTTTCTACCTAGACAAAGCAAGTAAGTGTTCTAGTAGTGATAGTGAAAGTTCTTCAAGTGATAATGAAAATGAGATGTTGTTCATATCAAAAAAAGAGGAAGAACCGAAACATAGATTCATTATCATGAAATGTCTTAGATGTGGAAATTTTGGTCACCTTGAGGATGATTGCACAAATAATGATTTGGTTTCTAGTATGTATGAGGATGCTTCAAAAAACTATAAGGAAGATGCATGTATGGTTTTTGAAAAGGGTAGCACCTCTAGTGATAAGAAATCTGAAAAAGGCTTTGATGATTCAAAAAGCAAACAAATAGAGGAAGATATAGAGGAAGGTGAAGTAGATCTTAAAGGTGAACTTATTAGTGCTCTTAGTGCTTTGAAAAAGGAAAGAAAGAAGAATGCTAGACTCAAGGATAAGTTAGATGAATGTTGTATGGAGAGAGATGATCTTATAGAAAGTGTTGACTTCTCTATGGCTAAGACACAAGAACTCAAGGATGAGTTAGAGTCTAAGGTTCTTGAGTATAGTGAGTTAGAACAGAAAATGGCTTCTTTGAAAGAGGAAACTAAAGAGTACAAGGATAAGCTTTACAGGTTTCAAGATAGCTCCAAAAATGTTAAGTCACTCATCAAAGGTCAAAGAAAGACAATAGATAAAATAGGCCTTGGTTTTGTTAAGCCACACAAGAAAAAAGTTGGAGAGTCTAGTAAGAGACTCCAAAAGGAAGAGAGTTCTGATGAGGAAAGTATTTCAGAAAAGGATTCCTTGAATGATAGATGCACAGAAACAGAAAACAAAATTTAGAATGAGAAGAAGTTTTCAGAACCTAAGAGGTCAATTAAAGGAAAGTTTCAAGGCAGATGTTTTGCTTGTCACAGGTTTGGTCACATGGCTTCACATTGCATGGCTCAAGTGAAGGAGGTAAATGACAGTTTTAGAAGTGCTAGTTACTTTCAAGGGTATTGCTACTCTTGTCAACATTTTGGGCACAAGGCAGTTTATTGTAAGGCAAATAATAGGAACAAGTTTGGTCAGAACAGGTTTGGCCAGAATAGGTTTGGTTAGAACAGGTTTGGTCAGAACTGGTGGATTCAAAGATCAGGTTTACCTCAGAGAAACAACATCGTCAAGTGTTTCAAGTGCAACAATGAAGGTCACACAATCAGACAAGTGTAGAGCTAAAATTCTAGAATACAGGAACAAGAACAGTGGCATGATCAGGTCCAAGGATCAAGGCATGGACAAGAACAGGGATGAGAACAAGAACAAGAATAGTGAAAGGAACAGGAATATGGACAAAGAGTTCAAGAGAAGGCCCGACAAGGAAGTTATAGATGTTGATGATGATCAGTGCCTAATGGGAGTTTTACTCCCACCCAAGAATTAATCACCTCATTAGGAGGTGGGGGAGGGACTAAGCTAAGAGGCTCATTCTTAGTCCCGAGCCCCAAAGGTGACCCTTTGCCATTGATGACAAAGGGGGAGAGATTTGAGTAAGAGGGAGATCCTCAAGACAGGGGGAGCTGTTTATGTTGAGTTTTTGTGTTGTTGAGAAGCATGGTTTGCCATCAATGACAAAGGGGGGGATTGTTGGCAATTTTGGGTTTGAGATCCTAGCTTCTTGCATATGATTTGTCATTGATGTCAAAATGAAATGGCATTAATGTTAAGAGGATGTGTTGGCTTCAAAGGTGGAAGATTCCAAGAGAATATTTTTAAGAGAATCCGGAGAGATTCCATTGGATAGGGTTTTTATTAAAACCAAGTTAAATGATTTTTATTAAAACCAATGGAGGCTCTCTTTATTATTTATTTAATTATTATTTAAAACCCTTCAAGGTTTTAATTAATTAATTATTTAATTAATTAAGGGAGAAATTATTTTTAATTTATTAAAAATACTTAAAGGTTTTTAAACCTTTTTTTATTCTTAATTTATTAAAATTATTTAAGGGTTTTTAAACCCTTTTTGAAAAGACTTTTGATTAATTTCGAAATGGTATTTATTTTTGCCAACGTCAAGGTGTCTTCGAAGAGACTATTTATTCTCCAACTCCTAAGGTTGGAAGGGTAATTAATTTGAAATTCCCCAAATGCAATTTGCGGTGTTTGTGCTCTGTATTCGCTGTGATCGAAGGAAGACTTAGAAGCACGTGCAATTGAAAAGTCTTCGGGAGTTTTTTTTTCGAGGGTGAAGTGGAGAGAAGTTCACTTGTGAACTTCGTAGCCTATGTGGGCTAGTGGCAGTGAAGCCTGTTGTTGGGCGCTGCATTGGCGGAGGTCACCGTTTCGAGTTGCTAGAGTAACACACATTTTTATTAAAACATCTTTATGCCGTGAAATTCGGAGTTTCTTGGACAGCGATTTATAAGGTATGGGCACATTCTTCTTATGAGTATGATTGGTGTATGTTTTCTGAAATAAGGTTGGAGTGAAAAGGTATTCTACTAGGTATCCTTTGGCTAGGTGTAAATCTTATTTTTTGGTTTGTTGAAGACTACTTATGCATTGTTATCCTTAAGGAGAGTTTTTGGTGAATGCATAATTTCTGGTTTGAGATAGTGGAAGCTTTGTGCACTAGGGTTTATATTTGTGAGTCTAGCTACTTGCATTGAGTTGGTGGAACCCTTGGTTGGCTGTTTTGAGTTTGATGGTTGAGTTGCTTCCATAGAGGTTGTTTGATCAAGTTATTGCTTTACTTGATTCATGATATTGGGCTTACTCCATTGAGTTGATTTGAGCAAGTTATTCTTTGCATTTGGTGATATTTTTTTGGTGGCTATTTTGTTCAAATATCTTTGGAGGGAAAAGGATTTCTACTTGTTTCCTTTTCTTGTGATGATTGGTTGAATGCTTCAAGGTTGATGTTGAGTTGAATGGTTTTGGTTGACTAAACCTTGTTTGATGAGCATTGTTGTTGAAACCCTAATTGATGGTGAAAAGAACATGAGTATCATTGTTATGTGATTCTTTGCATAGTTGGCAATTTTTGGGGTTTCATGTTCTTGAAAGAAAACATTCTATCCTATCCATTTCAGATATTGAGTTGAGTTTTCAGATTTGAGATTGATATTGAGCTGAGTTGATTTGAGTTGAGTTTTGAGATTGGGATTTGAGTATAGAACATATTGAGTCTCTAACAATTCTCTTTATGCTTCTATGAGTTTGACAAATCACATTGGGTCTCTAACAATTCACTTTGTGATTTTCTACTAAGAAAGTTTTTCTTGGTGAGCTTGCTGAGTTTTTGGATAGGTTCCATCGGGGACTTGTGAGCAGTTCTTGGACAGGTTCCAGTGGGGACTTGTGAGCAGTTTTTGGACAGGTTCCAGTGGGGACTTGTGAGCAGTTTTTGGACAGGTTTCGGTGGGGACTTGTGAGCAGTTTTGGACAGGTTTCGATGGGAACTTGTGAGCAATTTTTGGACAGGTTTCGGTGGGGACTTGTGAGCAGATTTGGATAGGTCCTAGCAGAGGACTTGTGAGATGAGTTTGATAGTTCTAGCAGAGAACTTGAGGACAGAGGTGTATTAGTTCTATGAGAAGAACCTGAGGACAATTGGCAAGTCTTTGAGAAGGCTTGTATGCAGAGGATTGATTTGTTCAAGAGTTGGACAGATCTGATAGATAGAGGAAGACTTGTACTAGACCGACTGACTGTGTTTGGTACAGGTTGCTGAGCTGCTGTGGATGTGATCATAGAAGGTAGAGGTCTCTTAGGCTAAGCATTGAGGATAGGAGGTCTTCGGTGGAAAGGAGTTCCACATGCTGGCAAGAGGTAGAGGTAGTTGATCTTCTAAGGGATCATTTCCAGAGCAGAGGGGAAGGTATCTCCTTTGAGCAGAGGCTCATAAATTTTGATTTGGGGAAGGTATCTCCTTTGAGCAGAGGCTCATAAATTTTTATTGGGGGAAGGTTTCTCCTTTGGGTCGAGGCTCATAAACATTGTAATTGGGAAGGATTCCCAAAGAACTTTGAGATAACTTTTAGAGAAAATTTTTGTGGACGTAGCCCAACCATTCTGGGTGAACCACGTTAAAATTGGTGTCACTTTGTGGATGATATTGTGCATTGCTTTGATATTGCTTTGGGTATATTGCTTTACTATTTTGAAGTATAAAGGAAAAAGTAAAAAGAGGTCTTATACTGTTCACCCCCCCATCTCAGTATAAGATTGTGTTCTTCATTTGTGACATGTCGCATTTTTGCGACTGGTAGCAACAGGAGAAAGCAACAAGGGAAAAATGTCATGATTTTACGACATGTCACATTTTCATGACAGAAGTGACAAAAAAGACCCAATAAAGTTCTATCCACATTTTTCTTCATGTTGCATAGGAAAACGTAAGGAGAAAATGAGGATTGAGTAAAGCTCTCCAACTAATTTTGAGATCAATGTCAAAGAGGCTCCAAGATTAAATGTTTTGTTGTTTACCTATGTGCGCAAGATGGGAGAACGTGTTAAATCATGCAGTTTTTGATGCCACCAAAATTAAATATGCCTCCAATATTAAAAGCTCTTGTTCGTGATCTCCTAACACTTCAAGCATGCCCCGAGAATAGTCATTTAATGAAGAAATCTGGTCCCTTGTTTCTGTTCAATTTTCAAATTTGATCCATAAAAGCAGGGAATGTGATTTCTTAGAGGCAGATTTAGGGGGATTGTTTCTCTTTTCAAGTGCATATTTTGCGGATCTCCTCTTCAAAATCTATTTTATGTTTTAAATTTTGTGATGAGAAAGGGAGAGGGAAGTCCTCTATAAATACTAATGTACATCTCAAGAAAAGGGGAGGACCTTTTTGCAAAAATTGAAGCAAAAATCCTAAGTGCATTTTGCTCTGTTCTTAGAGTCTTTTGAGTTGGTGATCCAAACTGATGTTCATGTGATGCTTTCTGTGTGATTAACTTCTGCTTAGTCCAGTGTTAAAATATAAGTTGAATTATACTGTTCTGAATTTAGCTATATTTTCATTTGAACATTTGAAGTCTAATTGAAGGCAAACTTATGGTCAATGTTTGATCTAATTTCTGTATGTACATTCTAAGAATCAATTGCTGCTTATCTTTAGGATTTATTTTGAGGTTATTTGCTATTTGAGGTTGTTCTCCCTATCAACTGTCAGCTTTAGCCATATTTCCATTTATTTCTATTATTTCTAACCCTAAACCTTGAAATCAATTTAGATTAGTTTGGGAGCTAGCCCTCTCTGGAGATTGGCCCAGGAGACTTCTCTTTCTCTCGGCCTTTCAATGTTGGTCAGGTCTAGGGCGCATTTTATATGACTAGGCGGATTCATGACCAATAAGTTTTGGCATGCCTAGTGGGACAAACTATTTATGTCTCAGTAAGATCCATAATCGATGGGACAAGTATTATTTCGAGTTGACAAACCCACCTGTGCCAATAGTTTTTGGCACACCCGGTGGGACTCACAAGTCCCATATTTTGACACCCGGAGGAATCAATATTTTGATGAACTGTCTTGACCTCAAAGCAGAGATTGTAAGTTCATCTGGTGACTCTGCTGGGGGTGACTGTATAGTACCTAGAAATATCCAATCGTGAAGCTGGTGAAAATATTTGCTTCATGATCACAATATCAAGAGCCAAATAATCAGAAGACCCAGTCGAATTCTTCGAGATCAATATTTAAAACTGGAGGGAGCGCTCAAGATTGGTAAGTCTTATGATCCCATAATTTGCTATCTCTTCATAGGAAATGGGTTAGTTTGTGCCATCTCTGACTCCTCACAGTACTGCTACGAGCTTGCTAGTATATCCAAAGCCAACAGTGCAAATGGTTGGTCAACAACCTCCTCCACGTCAATTTCTTGCTTGGAACCATTCACGAGCGTTGGACCTACCTTTTAAAAATCTAGTTCCTGTTGCGGCATTAAAGGCTTTTCCTACATACGATGGGACTAGAAAGACCATGTATGAGCATGTGTTAGATGTGGCATCCTTGGCTACAATTCATAATATCACAGATGAATATGTCATGATAAAATTGCTCGTGTTGTCACTCCGAGGTAAGTTATTGTGCTGGTATAGATCCTTGTCTCCCAACTCCATAAATTCATGGGATCAATTAGCAGAGATGTTAATCAAAGGGTTCAATGAGCAAGCGGACCCATTTTCTTTATTGCATCAATTTACTAATATCAAGAGGCATCCTCAAGAGGATATAGTGGATTTCAACGTTAGGTTTTCCCGAACTTGGTAGAGAGTTCTTGATGGTCTCCGCCCTACTAATGACCAAGCGGTATTTTACTATCTTAGGGCTTTCCACTCAGATATTAGTATGAACATTAGGATGTACAACGTTCAAACCTTTCTTACACTATATTACCAGGCACAGAAGGCTGAGGCCGATCTGATTGCCATTGGGAAATTGCCTCCTAAAATGACTATGTCCATTTTTCCTGAGCTTTCGTAATACCAGATTACAGGTGTAGCCTCCACATATTACACTGCTCCATCCATGTACCCTTCTCCACCAGTTCCAATACCTCTATCGACACCGCCTGTGTCCTCAAGCCCATATCCTCAATTGGCTATTTTGTAAGAAATTCAGTCGGCCATGAGATCCCTCACTAACAAGATGATATCTATGGAGTGGAGAGAGGCAGAAAGGAACTTTCAACCATGAAGATTTATTTCGACAGTAACTAGAGAGCAAGTTGCTCCTAGCAAGGTTATATAGAAAGTACCTGAGAGAAACTCAGTGATCCTGGTAAGTGAAGAGGTTGGCCCATCTGAAGTTTCACATGAGCCATCTTACTGGTGTTCTTCATGCAACGACCCACATGATGAGTCCACTTGCATGGTCCACCAAAATTATTTACAAATTCTTACGGGGATCCATATAAACATGATTCGAGAGGTGGATCATAATTTCGTGATGTCTCCTGAGGAATACATAACAGTCTTGACATGTAGCGACAAGAAACCAATGGTGGTAGATCTAGCTAATATGGAGCCATTGAAAGTGCCTCCTGCATAAGCAACAAAGCAACAAATACCTGCAAGGACTCATGATCCTCTAGCCCCACAATAAGACCCACCTATTTTGTCAAAGGATTTGCTTCCACCACAAGCAAAAGAGAGGTTTCAAGCTAAGGCTTCTACCTCCCAGCCGCAAGCAGAAATGAAGGAACAAGCTAGAGAGACATTGCGGTATCCATCCTTGACTAAATGACAGTGACTGGAGGCCACCCAAAAATATAGAAGCATATTTGAATCTACTAGTGGAGGGAGAGAGCCAATTTTGATGGAGTACAACATCGTCAAAGAACTCAAAAGGATACCAGCCAAGGTAAGTCTGTATGACACCTTATAGCTGCCTGGACAGGTGAATCTCTTACAGGAATCCCTGAAGACCACACAAAGTAAGGGGAATGCTCCAGCCCAGGTAGTTATGGCCCAAACTCTGACCTCTTTAGTCACCAAAAAAAATAGACCACCACCTTTTTATCTTTCATTGAGAATGGAGGTAAATGTGGTGCATAATTGCCTCATTGGCTCAGGAGCAGCTACTACTGTCATGCCAAAGGCAGTATGTGATGTCATAGACATGGAATACACAAGGACTAGCATGAGAGTCTTACAACTAGATGGTACCTCAGTAAAGATGATGGGTGTAATTAAGGATGTTCCTATCTCCCTGCACGCCATGCCTCAGATTACTGTGATCCAGGAGATCATAGTAGTGGACCTAGAGCCATGTTTTGGTATGTGTCTCCCCCCAGAGTTCATGGCTAAACTCGAGGGTTACCTTTCTTTGGATTTTACTCATTTGGAGGTGATCCATAAAGGTAAAAAGGTGAAGATTTTCAATGAGAAGCCTTCCACATTTCATGTGGAGAGAATAGATGAAATGGACAGGTTAGCAAATTCGGTGCACATGATGTCTGAAGAATTTGGTGAGCTTGACTTAATGGAAGAATCTTTGGAAGAGCTTCGCCCAAAAAATGAATTTTCCATGGCCAATTTCAACGCCATGATGGAAACTGACTTGGGGTGTTACTCCATTTTTAAGCCTAAAAATGCTCAAGAAAAGAATGATGAAAGTCAAGACCAGCTCTGGAAGCTCTATTTCGATGGAGCACGATGTAGAAATGGCACTGGAGCTAGGATTGTTCTAGTATTACCTTCTAGGATTCAACGATCCTATTCATATCATTTGACCTGGAGCTACACAAATAATGTAGCAGAATATGAGGCTTTATGCCTAGGCCTCAAGAAGACTGAGAAACTTGGAGTGCGATAGTTGCAAATCTTTGGTGACTCCAAGCTGATTGTCAATCAGGTAACCAATAAGTGTGTGTCCAAGCACCACTATCTCAAGAACTATCGAAACAAGATCTGGGACCTGTTCGAATCATTATCTACTCTCAACATGCATTTCATTCCATGAGAACAAAATAGACTTGCTGACCTACTGGCTTCCTTGGGAGCAAATTTTTCACCAATCGAGTAGGTGGTAAGAAGGCCAAAAATAGTGAGAATGGTGTATAGGCCCTCTGTCCCAAACAAGGACACCTTTTGGCAAGTCTTCGATAGCGATGAGCAAATTATTAACTTTTTGGTTCAAGAAGATGCCACCATCAAGGGAAGGACCTTGGAGCGTGAAGAAACTGAAGGCCTAATTTAGTTGCGGAATAACCACATTCCTAAAGGCCTCATTACTCTAGAAAGCTTGTTTGATCAGAATGATCGGTCCAAGAAGCATCGGATCGAGGTCAACAAGAAATAATACATGGAGCTTCAGTTGGAGGCTGATAAGGTCATCAAAATTAGGACTGATTCTACTCCCGTTGAATTGCAAGAGATCAGACAATTGTGTCAAGAGTTTTCTGACATCGTGGCTTGGAGCTACAAGGATCTGAGGGGATATGATAAAGAGATAATTCAGTACACTATCAAGATGGAAGAAGGAGTCAAACCCTTTAGGCAGAAGCAGATATCGATGAACCCAAATATTGAAGCCCTCATGAAGGCCAAACTTGCAAAGATGTTGTAGGCCAAGATTATATATCCGATTAAGCACTTGACTTGGGTTGCTAATTTGGTTTCGATCCGTAAGAAAAATGGAGATATACTACTGTGTGTGGATTTTTGAAACTTGAACCAAGCATCCTTGAAGGATCACTACCCATTGCCTTGCATTGATAAGATCCTTCACGTTGTTGCTAGGGCTCAACACTTTTCATTGTTAGATGGATTCTTTGGATACAATCAAATTTGGGTCAGGGATAAGGATCAGCATAAAATCGCGTTCACAACCAAGTGGGGTACCTTTGCCTATCAGCGCATACCCTTCGGATTGTCCAATGCTGGGGCTACATTTCAAAGGGCCATGGACATCACATTTTGGGAGCTTTTAAATAAGATCATTGTCATCTATCTCAATGATATGACTATATTTTTGCACAAACGAGAAGAACACTATTCTCATTTGAGGCAAATATTTGAGAAATTTCAAGAGTTTGGCATTTCCATCAACCCAAATAAGTCCATTTTTGTAGTAAAGGAAGGTAAGCTCTTGGGACATGTCATCTCAAAGAACGGTTTGGAAATTGATCCATTGAGAGCTGAAGCTTTGAAGAAACTATCGCTCCCTACCAATAAGAAAGAGTTGCAATCTTTCTTTAGGCAAATCAATTTTGTTAGAAAATTTATTTCCGACTTTGCCCGAGTAGTCAAGCCCATGACTGAGCTATTAAAGAAATATGCAAAGTTCAAGTGGACAACTCAGAGGAAAGATGCATTTTAGAAGATTAAATGTATAATTGCACAAGCCCCTATGTTGATCAATCCGGATTATTCTAAGGACTTCATTTTGTACGTAGTTGGAGAGGATGAAAGCTATGCTGCAGTTCTTACACAGAAAGGAGATGATGGGGATGAAATACCCATTGCTTTCCTTAGCCAGGTTATCTTACCCCATGAGGAGAGATACAATTTCATTGAGAAGCAGGTCTATGCTATCATGAAGTCTCTCAAAAAGTTCAAGCACTTCGTATCTCAGAGCAAGACGATCATCTACGTCATCCACCCCGATGTAAGGAACTTCATCATTTAGGGTGAGATGGGCGATAAGCATGCTAGTTGGGTCACCAAAATTCAAGAGTTCGATGTTGAGATCCATCCAACCAAGTTGGTGCGGGGTAAGGCCTTATGCCAGAAATTAGCAAAAACTGTGGCCTCTGAGATAGTTGATCATCAAGTGAATGACCCTGCTAAAGAAAGGAATCTAGTGAACATCTTTGCATAAGGCCAAGATTGGGCAGATGACCTTGTTGAGTATTTTTCAATGGGTAGATGTCCCCCACAATTAAATGCTTCATAAAGGAGAAGGTTTCGCCTACAAGATCTTAGGTATGTATTTTTGCTCGAGGGATTGTTCTTCAAAAACATTGATGGAGTTCTCCTAAGGTGTCCTAAGGTGCGTTAAGGAACCCGAGAAAGCTAGATTCCTAGAGGAGTTTCATTCTGGCATGTCGGGAGGACATTACGCTGGTAGGCCTATGGCCTTAAAGATTATTCAGGCTGGTTACTATTGGCAAACTTTGTTCGTGGATACTTTCAAGATTATTCAAGATTGCGAAAAATGCCAAAGATATACATGACGGATGAGAAATGCACCATTGCCCCTACATCCAATTCAAGTAGAAGCACCTTTTTAGTAGTGGGGGCTAGACTTTATTGGGATCATTGATCCAAAATCTTCAACCGAACACAAGTACATCTTGACGGCTACTGATTATTTTACAAGATGGTCTGAGGCCATTCCAACCAAGGCTGCAAATTAGGATGTGGTAATCACTTTCATTGAAGGACTAATCATGCATTTTGTCATTCTTGATGCCATTATCATAGACAACAGAACTCCATTCATTGGAGCCAAGCTAGGAGAATTTGCAAACAAGTACGATATTTTTTTGAAGACATACTCTAATTATTATCCTCAAGGGAATGGCTTGGCAGAATCTATGAAAAAGAACTTGCTACAGATTTTAAAGAGATCCTTGGGGGATAATAAGAGATCTTAGCACCTTTTGCTGAATCAGGCCTTATGGGTAGATAGAATTTTTATCAAGAATTCTCTCAAGACTTCACCATATGCCCTGGTATATGGGAAAGAGGCAAGATTTCCTATTCATTTAGAACTTCCGCCTTGTAGCAATTGAAGGAATTCTCGGACGATGAAGAAAATATGGATCCTATGAACGTACGATTGGCTCAGTTGTTGCAGTTGGAAGAGCAATGTTCTTTGGCCTATGATGAGTTTGCTAAGAATTCACAGGTGGTTTCAAAATGGTTTCACAAAGGTTCTACTGACCACACATTCAAAGTGGATGATTTAGTCTTAAAGTGGAACGAAAAGAAGGCCAAGCCAGGGATGCACCAAAAATTTGATGCTCTGTGGGAGGGTCCATTCCGGATTTCCAGTACAAGTGCAGCAAATTCATTTTATCTTGAGGACTTGGAAGGCAATTCACTTCCTATCTCAGCGAATGGATTTAATTTGAAAGCCTACATTTCATGATGTGAAAACACAGTGTTACCTTGTACATAGGGTTAAAAAAAATAAAAAAAGAAAAAAAAAAAACAAAAAAAAAAAAATTCGTCAACTTCGGCTCCTTTTGCACACGAGCCCGTAGGTATGTCTATTTCTCTCTCTTTTTCTTTTCCTTCCCAGCAGGTAGTGGCTTCCATCTACTTCTTTCTTCCACTTCATTATTTTAATTTTCTTCTTTTCCCACTCCTTCCACTGTACATAATCAAGCCACTACTGTTGTTTCTACTCCCCTCTCTGATGTTCCCATTTCTTCACTTCCACTTTCTTCCAATCCTTTGTCTTTTGAGCACTTCTCCATAGTTCCCACCGCTTTCTCCATCCCATCTACTTCCATTTCATTATCTATTTTCATGGAATCCCAACAGCTGGTAGCATAGTAGCGCCCTCTTCAGTTGTTGTATCTATCACTTCTACTCCTCCATCTTCCACCATTCCATCATTCACCATTCCCGTTCCATGACCTGCACATCTGCCGGTCATCACCCCATTCATTCTCATTTTTGCAACCCAGGTGCTTCTCACCACTACCATGGAGACCCCTTCATAGCACCTGGTGATTACCCAGATCAACCGAGCTAGGCAAAATGCAGTAGTTAAAGGAATAAGGGAAGTTCTACTATTCCACAAATTTTTGCTGAAAGTCCTATTTTAAGTGTCGAGCACCAGCAAGAGCTTGTTGCAGCAGCCCGCAAGAACGTCCAACATCAACCAGCACTCAATTATTGTACTCCTCCAGCTTCTTGACTCTTTTTCCTAATGAATAAAGGCCTGGGGTTCGTGCATACAGTAGAACTGTATACCCCGAGAGCCGCCAATAATGTTTGCATTTTTGCCACATTTTAATGCACAAATTGTAGAGATACTCACTCATCTGTTTGTCCCTCCAAGCACCTCAAAAGGGATAATAAGTAAAAAACAAAAATCTCTACAAGTTTTGTGCCAAAGAAAAGTAAGGGAAAAATGTCGTGATATCGTGACATGTCGCATTTTTGCGACCTGTTGCAGTTTCACGACATTCAATGCAAAAAAAAGCAAAGTACAAAAAATGTCACGATATCGCAACATGTCGCATTTTCATGACCTGTCACATTTTTGTGCTAGAAAGCAGCAAAGGAAGTAGTAAAGGCAAAGTTGTCGCGACATCATGACATGTCACATTTTTGTGGCAGATGGTGGCAAGAAAGCAAAGTGATAGGCGGATGTCACGATTTCATGCAATACAGTAGCAAAGGGGAGCACCAAGGAAAAATGTCATGATTTCGTGACATGTCGCGATATCATGACCTATCACGTTTTCATGGCAGGAAGCGAGGAGGGATCAAGATGGTACGGAATGTCGCGATTTCACGACTTGTCATGTTTTCACGCTAGAAAGTAAAAAAATACAAGGTAGAAGAAAATTATCGCGATATCCTAACCTATCATGTTTTCATGATAGGGAAGCGAGGAAGGAACAAAACAGAGAATATTGTCACAATTTTGTGACATGTTGAATTCTCGCAACAGAGGTGGCAATGAAGGAGAAGATAGAAAATTGTCTTGATTTCACAACATGTCACGATTTTGTGACTTGTGTTTTCGTGGGAAGAAAGTGGAAAAGTACAATGTGAGGGAAAAATGTCACGATTTCATGACATGTCATGATTTCATGACTTGTCGTGGGGCGAACACAAAAAAGTACAAGGAGGGAGAAAATGTCACGATTTCGCGACATGTCGCGATTTCGTGACTTGTCACGTTTGCACAGGAAGAAAGCGGAAAGGACAGTGCCAAGTACAAAATGTCATAATTGCACGACACATCGAATTTTTGTGGAAGTAAAGAAGATGAAAGCCAAGCAAGAGGAGAATGTCACAATTTCATGACTTTTCGCATTTTCGCAACTAAAGGCGATGAAAGAGCCAAGCGAGAGGAGGATGTCATGATTTTGTGACACGTCACGTTTTCATAGAAGTAAAGAAGATGAAATCCAAGCAAGAGGAGAATGTCATGATTTCGTGAGATGTCGCATTTTCATGGCTAAAGGCGACGAAAGGGCAAAGCGAGAGAAGATTGTTGCGATTTCGCGACATGTCACATTTTCATGACTGGTAGCAACAGGAGAAAGCAGTAAGGGAAACATATCGCGATTTCGTGACACATCGCATTTTTGCGATAGAAGCAACAACAAAGGCCCAATAAAGTTCTATCCACATTTTTCTTCATGTTGCATAGGAGAATGTAAGGATAAAATGAGGATCGAACAAAGCTCTCCAACTGATTTTGAGATCAAGGTCAAAGAGGCTCCAAGATTAAATGTTTTGTTGTTTACCTGTGTGCGCAAGATGGGAGAACATGTTAAATCATGTAGTTTTTGATGCAACCAAAATTAAATATGCCTCCGATATTAAAAGCTCTTATTTGTGATCTCCTAACACTTCAAGCATGCCCCGAGAACAATCATTTAATGAAGAAATATGGTCCCTTGTTTCTATTCGATTTTCAAATTTGATCCATAAAAGTAGGGAATGTGATTTCTCCGAGGCAGATTTAGGGGGATTGTTTCTCTTTTCAAGTGCATATTTTTCGGATCTCCTCTACAAAATTTGTTTTATGTTTTAAATTCTGTGATGCGAAAGGGAGAGGGAAGGCCTCTATAAATACTAATGTACATATCAAGAAAAGGGGAGGACCTTTTTGCAAAAATAGAAGCAAAAATCCTAAGTGCATTTTGCTTTGTTCTTAGAGTCTTTTGAGTTGGTGATCCAAAATGATGTTCATGTGATGCTTTTTGTGTGATTCACTTCTGCTTAGTCCAGTGTTAAAATATAAGCTGAATTCTGTTGTTCTGAATTTAGCTATGTTTTCATTTGAACATTTGAAGTCTAATTGAAGGCAAACTTATGGTCAATGTTTGATCCAATTTCTATTTGTGCATTCTAAAATCAGTTGATGTTTATCTTCGAGATTTAGTTTGATGTTATTTGCTATCTGAGGTTGTTCTCCCTATCAACTATTGGCTTCAACCATATTTCCATTTCTTTCTATTATTTCTAACCCTAAACCTTGAAATCAGTTTAGATTAGTTTGGGAGCCAGCCCTCTCTGGAGATTGGCCCGGGAGACTTCTCTTTCTCTCGGAATTTCAATGTTGGCCAGGTCTAGGGCGTATTTTATATGACTAGGTGAATTTGTGACCAAAAACTCTATATAAAATTTATACCAAACTCTATCCCAAGTGTAGCATAAATTTGCTCTAACTCTACTCACAAATTTTCTCATAAATCTGTACTACCCTCTGTCTCAAATCTATCCTCAAGCCTTAAAAAAAAGCTTGATCAAATCACCAATCAAATGTGCTTAGATCAACACAAAGCTTTAACAAATCAACTCTTCTCTTAATGTTGTTTCAAGTCTTCACAAGAATTTCTCAAATATGCCTTCAAGTCTTCTTAAGAACTTGCTCAATTCTACCTTCAAGTCCTATCAAGAACTTGCTCAATTATACCCTCAATACTTCACATAGACTTGCTAAAATCTGCTCTGGCATATGCTCAAACTTGTTCTATCACATGCTCAAAACAACTCATAAAATATGCCTAGTCAATCTCAATTTCTTACACAATGCTATCCAATTCTTTGTCTACTCTTCAAAGTAATTCCTTTAACTTGAAGCACTTTAGAAATATTATATTCAAAATTAATTTAACCTCTAGAACATATAGATAATGATGTACTTTATCAAAACTCAATATGTTCTACCCAATTATTAAGTTTGTCGCTTCCACATGTCTTACTTTTATTGCTCTTTTAAATATAGATTCAATCTGACACCTATCTTTCTGATCTACACTCTTGCTTTTACAAATATTATTTATAATGTTTGCACATTCACTCAAAATCAATGCTCAAGAAGTTTTACTCAATCATTCAACCATGAAGCACACAAAAATTGCTCATATATTTCCAACAATGCTTATCAAACAATCCTTTTCACTCCACCTTGTGTTTCACAACATTCATTATAATAATCACTTTAAAAAAAATATGATGTGTCCATACCTCTCATTTTATTTGATGAAGAATTATCCTCAAGACCAGTCTTACAAGCAACCACTTTTCTATGTGCCACTCTCAAGGTTAGTTATCAAAATACTTTCTCAATGAACTCTCTTCTCAAAAGATATTTTATCATACAAAAATATCAAATCACTTTTACATATTATTTCTCCTAACTTTGTATTAATGCATTTCCCAAAAATAAATAAAAAAATCACTTTAATTTTTATCTTAAAGCATTAAAAAAATAATCCACCTTAATTTCTGCTCAAAAATAAATCACCTTATAACTCCTTTTATGGAAAAAATAAAATAAATTAAAAACTCCTTATAACTCCCTAGAATATACCTTAGCCACCTTAGACATTAGGACACAATTAATTTTTATTAAAAAATTAATCCCCTTTTGCTATCGCCTACTACCTGCCATCGAGAGTCAAACCCATGCTACCTATTAGCCCCATGCCTTAGCCTTAGCAAGGCTACCGTGTGGGCTAGCCAAGCCACATGACTAAATAGCACATGTTTCCCTCCTTGATATCTACTACTGGCGATAAAACAAAATCCATGCATCGCATTTAAAAAATTTATCCACACAACTCGAACGTAGGACCTCTCCCTTGCTATGCACTATGTAAGCCTTACTTGCTCGCTTGACTGCCACCTTATATGAGTGCGAACACACTCCTTATTCCCTTTGACCAACTATTGGCCTACGTAATGCACAGAGTGCTGTCTTCTACCTTCTTCCATGTCGCACAAGCTATGCAATGGTTTGGAGGTACATTGAATACCATACACAACTTAGGCTAAAACTTTAGTCTTATTTATATATTTCCCTTCCTTTATATTTGACATCGGTGCTCATGCAATTTAATTTTTGGCACTTCAAAATTAATATTATTTTTATTAATATTTAACTTTAGGTTAAATATTAATTAATTATTTATTTAACCTTATGGTTAAATTTAATTAATTAAATAATATGCTTAACACTTTTATAAACCCTTTGGCCAATGCATTATCCAATATCCTTTGAGAGGCCCTAATGGCCAAAATATTATAATATTATAATATTATCCTTTTTCACTTGCCTTCTTACACATAGCACAGTAATTATAAGACATCAAAATATTTTGATATAAATTACATCAGCAAACCTCTTGACATCAATTACAAAAAAACATGCTCAAATTTCCAACAATCTCCCCCTTTGTCATTTATGGCAACACCCCTTATTTTTAACCAATCCTTTTTCCTTTTTCCAAATCTGCTCCCCCTGAGAAATTGCTCTCCCTAACTGAATGCTCTCTCCCTAACTCAAATATCTCCCCTTTGACATTAACGACAAAGGGAATCCTTTGGGGCTAAATATAAGACTCTTAGCTCAGTTCCCTCCCCACCTCCTCTTATTGAGGTGATTAATTTTAGGGTGGGAGTATATCTACTCCCAACATACAATGCTCTTTTTCTTTGTCCACTTTCTTTCTTAGTATATCCTTTTGATTCTTTTGAGTGTCCTTATTCTTGCTTATCTCTGGAAATTCTGTTCTACACCACTTGGCCTTATGCCCAACATTATTGTTCTTATAACACTTAATGTTGTGTTTCCTAGAAGGTGCAAATATTTTGAAGTTCCTCCTTGTGAAGCCATACCCATTCCTATCATGAACCCTACAATGAATTTCTTTATGAGCAAAATGATTACAAGAGTAGCAATACCCTTGAAAGAGATGTCCATTTTTATGGAACCATATTCCCTCTTTTCATGTGTCCTGCACTGTATAGCCTTGTGACCAAATCTATTACAGGAGAAGCAACATCCTTTGAAGAAATATTTCCTTGGACCCACTGGTCTCTTAGTTCTTTCTTCCCTGTGATGTTCCATGTTCCTTATTTGTGCGTTGTTTCATCTATTGGTTAAGTTTCTATTTTTCAACTTATTATCATAAGTTTCATTTTATCCTTCACTCTTTTAATTTGAAGCTTCTTCTTCTTTGGAGCTTGAGCTTGACTCCTCTGGTTGCTTCCCTTGTCCTTATTTAAAACCAAGTCATGTCTTGTCTTATGAAGATATTTTTGCATTGGTAATATTATCCAAGGTCTTTGAGCTTTTCCCAAACTTGTTTTTCTTGTATTTAGACTCTTTCACTTCCTTCCTTAGTGAACCAACCTCGTGATATAATATTTCTCATTGTCTTAGCTATTGATTTTGTTAGATATTGCATGAGATTTCCTTTTTCTTCATCACATTCTTGAAATTGAGCCTTCAGTCTTGAATTATGCTTTCTAACCTTTCTCAATTCCTTAAGAGTAGAAATAAGCTTAGATTCTAGATCAACTATTCCTTCCTCTTCATTTTATGATTCTTTCTCTACTTCTTTGTCTTCAAGAGCATCTTCATACTTTTTAGTTTTATCTTCAATAGAATTGCTTCCTTCCTCCTCTATTGTCAAAAAAGAATTTCTTCTTCTTCACTGTTTGAGGATCTTCCATGACTATCACTTGAAACCTTACATGTTTTGTCTGCATAGAAGCTCTTCTTATGCCTTTGGAAAAACTTCTTTCCATGCTTGCTTTGTCCATCCCTGTTTTAATTCTCATACCTATATTTTCCTGCTTCCTTTCTCTTATGATATTGTTTCTCTTCACTACTACTATTTTTGGCTTCTATATAGTTATATGCATAGTGACCATATTTACCACAATTGAAACACTTTACTGTTTTCATACCTTTGTGCTTTCTTGAGTCCTTTTTCCTTCTATCGTAGTTTGCTTCCTCATCACTGGTTGACTCGTCACTTGAACCTTGTTTCTTATCATTTCCTTTCTTTGTTGCTTTGAATGCTGCCTCTTTCTTTGGGATAGGATACTTTACAAATATCATCTCATAAGTTGTGAGAGTTCCATGTAACTGATACAAAGTTAGTTTTTCAAGATCTCTTGTTTCTTCTCTGGATGAAACCTTTCCTTCATACCTCATAGGAAGTGACCTTAAAAAATTTTGAACAACATCAAATTCTTCAACTTTAAAACCAAGTCCTCACATAGAAACAATTTCATCCACACGAAGTACGTATGCAACAATGTCTTCCTCATCTTTCATCTTCAGGTATTCAAATATTTGCTTATGATTTTGCAATTTTTCCATATTGACATTTTTATCTCCCTCATATGCTTGCTTCAAATTTTCCCATATCTCTTTTGCTTATGTTCAATGCATAACTTTCATAAATTTTGCTTCACGTAATCTATCCAAGATTGCATTCATTGCCTTTGCATTATATACATGTAATATCTTACCATATTTATCTATGGGAGGACTAGTTGTAGGTGTGAATCCATCCTCAACTGCTTGCCATGTATCATATCCTTGTGCTATCAGGTACATCCTCATTCTTACACTCCATAAAGTATAATTATTCCCATCAAAAAATTGTATCTTATTTTCTAAATATCCACTTTGAGATGCCATCTGTGTTCTTGTACACTCTTCCTTCAAGATATTAAACTCTTTTGAAGGAACCTACCCTGATACCAATTGAAGAACATAGGCTTATACTGAGAGGGGGGTGAATAGTATAAGATAAAATTTTACTTTTCTTTCCAAAAAATATTATACAATATTATCAATGGCGATATCAATAGTAGCAAACAAAGCAATGCAAAAATCATCAGACACAAGAGATACACCAATTTAACGTGGTTCACCCAATGTGGCCTACTCCATAGAGAAAATATTTCTACTAAAATTTTCTAAACAAATCTCTTGGGAATCAATTCTATATTACAATATTTATAGACCTCTATCCAAAGGAGACAATGATACCCTATGCTCTTATTTGTGGATCTCTCTCCACATAAGAACTATTTCCCCTTTTATTTGGTTCATGGAACTTGATCCAAGATAACTCTTTCTCCTCAACTGGTTCATGGATCTCTATCCACAAACTAACTCTATATTACTAGCTATTTTGTGGATCACACTCCATAGGAAAACTCTTTCCCATTAATCTGGTTCATGGAACTCTATCCGTAGGAGAAATATTTCCCCTCTACTCTAGATGGTGATCTTCTAGAAGACTTATGCCCCCACTACTCTAGCTTATGGATCTCTCTCCATATAAGACCTTTGTCCTCACTACCTTGGCTAATGAATCTCTATCCATTGAAGACTATTGTCCTCTATTTTGTCACCTCCAAAGCTTACTCTCAGATCTATCTCAAATTTACACCAAAATATATCCCAAGTCTAGCACAAATCTTCTCTAACTCTGCTTACAAATATTCTCACAAATTTGCTCATAAATCTGCTCACAAATATACACTACCCTCTGTCTCAAATTTATCCTCAATACTTAACACAAAGCTTGATCAAATCACCAATCAACTCTGCTTAGATATACCCCAAGCCTTAACACAAATCTTGAACAAATCAACTCTTCTCTTAATGTTGTTTCAAGTATTCACAAGACTTTCTAAAATATGCCTTTAAGTCTTCTCAAGAACTTGCTCAATTCTACCTTCAATTCCTCTTAAGAACTTGCTCAATTCTACCTTCAAGTCCTCTTACGAAATTGCTCAATTCTACCCTCAAGACTTCACAAAGACTTGCTCAAATCTACTCTAGCATATGCTTAAACTTATTCTAAAACATGCTCAAAACAACTCATAAAATATGCTCAATCAATATCCAAATCTTACACAAATTGCTATCAAATTATTTGTCTAATCTTCAAAGTAATTCCTTTAACTTGAAGCACTTTAGAAATATTCTATTTAGAATTTGTTTAACCTATAGAACATATAGATAATTATGTACTTTATCAAAATTTAAAATGTTCTACTCAATTATTAAGTTCGTCGCTTCCACATGTCTTACTTTTATTGCTCTTTTAAATATGGATTCAATATGACACCTATCTTTATGATCTACACTCTTGCTCTTACAAATATGATTTCTAATGTTTGCACATTCACTCAAAACCAATGCTCAAGAAGTTTCACTTAATAATTCAACCATGAAGCACACAAAACTTGCTCATATATTTCCAACAATTCTTAACAAACAATCCTTTTCACTCCACCTTGTGTTTCACAACATTCATTATAATAATCACTTTAAACAAAAGATGATGTGCCCATACCTCTCATTTGCTTTGATGAAGAATTGTCCTCAAGACCTGTCTTACAACCAACCACTTTTCTATGTGCCACTTTCAAGGTTAGTTATCAAAATACTTTCTCAATGAACTCTCTTCTCAAAAGATATTTTATCATACAGAAATATCAAATCACTTTTACACCTTATTTCTCCTAACTTTGCATTAATGCATTTCCAAAAAATAAATAAAAACTTCACTTTAATTTTTATCTCAATGCATTAACAAAATAATCCACCTTAATTTTTGCTCAAAAATAAATAACCTTATAACTCCTTTTATGGCAAAAATAAAATAAATTAAAAACTCCTTATAACTCCCTAGCACATACCTTAGCCACCCTAGACCTTAGGGCACAATTAATTTCTATTAAAAATTTTATCCTCCTTTTGCTATCGCCTATCGCCTACCATCGGGAGTTGAACCCGCACTACCTTCTAGCATCGTTCCTTAGCCTCGACAAGGCCACCGCATGGGCTAGCCAAGCCACATGACTAAACAATGCATGTTTCCCTCCTTGATATATGCCATCAGCAATAAAATAAAATCCATGCATCATCTTTCAAAAATTTCTCCATGCAAATAAAACGTAGGACCTCTCCCTTACTACGTACTATGCAAGCCTTGATTGCTAGCTTGGCTACCACCTTGGATGAGTGGGGACACACCCCTTATTCCCTTTAACCAACTACTACCCCATGTAACACGTAAAGCATTGTCTTCTCCCTTCTGCTGCGTCGCACAAGATTTGCAATGGTTTGGAGACACATCGAATACCATACAAAACTTAGGCTAAAACTTTAGCCTTATTTATATATTTCTCTTCCTTTATATTCGATGTTGGTGCTCATGCAATTTAATTTTTGGCACTTTGAAATCAATATTATTATTATTAATATTTAACTTTAGGTTAAATCTTAATTAATTAAATAATATTCTTAACACTTTGATAAACCCTTTGGCAAATGCATTATCCAATATCCTTTAAGAGGTCTTGATGGATAAAATATTATAATATTATCCTTTTTCACCTGCCTTCTTGCACATAGCACATTAATTATAGGACATCAAAATATTTTGACATTAATTCCATCAATAAACCTCTTGACATCAATGACAATAAAACATGCTCAAATTTCCAACATTGGCATCTCCTTCATTTGCAAGCCTATTATTGGTGGCTTCCCCACAATAGGAAATAATATTTGAATATTCATGGACTCAAAGGTTATCCTATCTACATTGGAAAATTAGATAACATAAAAATATGCCTTTAGCTACTAAAGTCATGTATCCAAATCTTCAACATTTATCTAACTTGAGAACATTAGCAATTCAGCCCTATTATCATAAGATCTAAAAATATAATAATTCAATCCTATTCTCATAGGATCTAGCAATATATAATATTCACACAATTACATACATTCAATAACAAATTTACTGAATAATATTATTGATGAATATTTCAACATAAGCAATGCAAATACAATGTATTGCAAAGCTTGTTCTCCATTATACATTACAATGCTTTGTCTTCAATATATACAACTTGTACAAGAGACTCTTCACATTCACAAAAATATTGACCTTTCTACTTACACTAAATCTTCATCTCCTCAAACACACAGGAGATCTAACTCTTCATATTTCTCATAAGAGAAATGCATTTTTTTGACTCCACATAATAACAAACTTCTATTGATTACACACATACTAAAAGATAAAAAATTTCATAACTCCACACTTACATGACACCTACTATGCTCAAATTTTTATATAGTACTTGCAATATTATTGCAAGGTACCAAATAGTGTGATACTTCCAATAGATAATACTAGATTATTAAGGTTGTCTTGTACCTTGAATAGACTATCTATCTAAAATGGTGTAAGGTTTGTAGTTGTGGAGAAATATCCCATGTTGATAATAAAATTCTAAATCTACCCAAAAAAGTGTATTTTTTTTTTTCTTCCATGATGTCTTAAATGATATTCTTGGCATCCCATGTCTTGATCTATATTAGTGATTATGTTTCCAACACTAAGATACCTCTATAAATATGGTATTATTTATGGTAATTAGATATAGGACTTGGTGTGATGCATTATTTTGATACCATAAATATTTATGAAGAGAAATACATCAATGAAGTATACTAGAGGATTTATTATTTGCAAGGAATACTACAAAGAAGATAGGATGAAACAAAAGAAATTATATTAATGTGAAACTACTTTGGTTCCATATAGGTCTTAATATATGTTGGTTTGGAATATAACTCCCTAAACCAACTTATGATGCCAAATAAATTATGCTTCATAGTTGTATAGTAGAACACAACATAATAAATATTTCTGACAAGAATGTAACCTTATTTATAGATAATACAAATGTAAATACACTACATAACATAAGAATAATATAGCTACATTGACAACAATATAAATTCTTAGTACATAAGGTGAATGGTATAGTAGGGCACATAGCACTTTGTTCCAATAAAGTGAAAGAAGTAGCAAAATTTAATCTTAGGCACTATAAGGATTGTAGACACCTAAATTGTGTAAATAGGATAAGACTATCAGTGCATTGCATATGACCTCTTATCGACAACATATGGCCCTATTAGGCACTCCTCTAGGCTAGCAAAAGATTTCCAAAAACCTCCAAAAATTAGTTTGGTGGGTTCCTATCTGTATGAGGTATTTTTGGGGCTCCTACTAGTGGCCACCCCACCCAGGGACGATCATATTTGGTGACCGTCCCACCCAGGGATAGCCATCAACAACCATCCCTGGGTGGGATGACCCCTAACTGGACATTTGAAAAAGTCAAAGGGTGCATTAAATGGCTATACAAGACTACCATTAGCATGTCCAATTACCCCAAATTGATTGGGGACCTACTTATGGATAGTAGGATAGTTGATTGGGAGCACCCAAATGGGAAACCTTCTCCCAATCATGCCATGATGTGATTAGGACACATGGCGCCACCTGCCTCGCATGGCAAATATGCCCTTTTTCCCTAAGTGCCCTCTTGGGCTATAAAAGGAGCTCCAAACTCCCAATTTTAGGAGAGGAGAATTTGGAGAATAGAGCAATGAAGTGCTGCCCAAATCATACCCCACACTTTGTAAACCAAACACGCCTTTGCCTTGGCCTTGAAACCCTCTTCATCCGAAGGTTATTTTAGGGGAAAATAGGCTCAAACCACCAAACCAAAACCAGAAAAATTAAATTACACTTTGGCTCCATCTTTCAAAAACACCCCATTCAACTTTTGGACCAATTCCCATGACCATAGATGACAAAACTAAGGTAGTTTTGTGACCGACCCACCAGGGGATGGCCAGCAGTCTGCCCATGGCACACCCATGGATGACCACAAAATAGGGTGGAATTTTAGAGAAATTATTCCATAGTCCCCTTAGGAATGTCTAAAGGAACCTATGGCCCAAATTTGAGGTAGTTTAGAGGATTTTTTATGCAGGTTTGGTGATCCCCAATGTTTTAGGTCTATCTGGATCACCTCGGGATGACCAAAATTTAAGCATAGTTTCACCCTTGATATTGCCCCAAAAGTTGCTTATTTGTATTTAAATCATCTTTATATATGCTCATGCTTATTTTAGATCAGTTTATATATATGTATATTACTTTATTTGGTCATAGTATAAGCTGCTTTTGCTATGTTTTCAAGGCTTTCTTCATCTTATGAAATAGGTGCTATTAACCCCATTTTAGTCCCTTGTGTGTAGGTCCAGGTAGTTCTATGCAGAATGAATGAGATAAGAAGACCATAAGAACATGTTTAAGGATATATCTCAATCATTGGATATGAGATTTACATCAAACGCCATAGTTTACACAACTTTGAGGCCCCTTTCAAGGGACTAGATCCCTTGAACATTGTAATGGAAGTTGTATAAATTTGTAAAAGCCCTCAATGGGATATTTATAATAACATATTTGAAGCTATACATTGATTAAATAGAAGGATAAATCCACCATTTGGTTATACATTTGCTTCACCTTAATAGATTACAAGTTTATGTGTTATTTCCTTTGAATGCTTTACATTGCAATGGAATGCCCTTAAGGCGGTGTAGTAAATTTCACGTCTTCAGTGGAAATCACGGTATATGATGTATTTTTATCTCCCCTCTAGATGATGCTAATTTGGACCTCTTTTTCTAGTTTTCTCTGTTGCAGGTACTAATCGCTCTGAGCAAAAATGGCCTCTCTATTGCTCCATGGAACTAGGTGAGACGGATAGGTCCATGGCACTGGGTGAGACGACCAGCTCCATGGCATTGGGTGGGACACCCCATAATATGTGACTGTCCCTGCCTATAACAACCACAAAACCAGAGGGTTTCTACAAAAAATTGCAGAAACAACAACTTTTTAGGTCCATTTTATACCCCTCTACATAGTCAATTTGAAATTTTACTATTAAAATTTGCAAAATTTCATGTTTTTCTCGCTTATTATTTGCATAGAAAGGTTAGAGTTTCTCTTCCCAAAAATGTGCATTAATTAGTTTTGAAAAATAGAGAAAAGAACAGTAGACTTTCTTCTTTTTGTCTGGTTTGGTTGCTTTCCACTTGCCAAAAAGGGGTTAAGTTCATATAAGTGTTTAATTTCAGTGCTTTCCTTTTATACTACTAACAAATCTAAAAGAAAAATTCATCTTCATGCATTTAGTCAAAAATCACTGAGTGCTTTATTGTTTTCTTTCAAATATTTTAAAATGAACACACACACACCATGATCCACTTAAATGTTGGTGAGTTGGACTTCATTCCCAACCACTAATAGAGTTCAATGACGGTGGATTTCATCTCCATACTATTGGAATATTTTCAACATTGCCTCCTTAGTCCTAAGTATTAAGTCCTAATGTTTAGTTTTAGTTTAATGTTTTGATTTACATATTTCTAGTTAATTTGATTAGCATACATTGAGGTTTTGGCTTGGTTGATCAATGTTTGACCATAGTCCAAGATTAGCATGTTGTTAGGATAAGAGCTATCTTTAAGTTAGTTTGTTGTAATAAGTTTGAGAGGATTTATCTCAACCACCGTGTCTATTTTTAGTTCTTTCAAGAACTATAAAACTATGTAATGCATTGTTGATCAATAGAACAATTTCACCATTGTTTCTCAAGACCAAAATACGAGAGCATGATAAGTATATCAGAAGTCTATAGGAAAGGAGTGGCTCAGAGCTAGGTGGAATATTGATGAGTGGTGGATTGCAGAATGACCACCATGTATAAAGAATTGGAAGTGCCCAAATTCAATGGAGATAATTATGCTATTTGGAGCATAATGATGAAGACCTTCTTGAAGGCTCAAGACTTATGGGATATAGTTCAAGAAGGCTATGAGGAACCCTCTTGGAGCAAGCTACAAGGTGAAGAAAGAAAAGAGAAGAAGGAGCAGCAATATGCAAATTTCTTAGCTCTTATGGATTTGAGGAGAGGAATGGAAAAGAATGTTTTTCCTCTCATAGCCAATTGTAGATCAGCTACAATAGCATGGCAAGTGTTGAAGGATACTTATGGGTTTGATGAGGATACCCATAAATCCATGTGTGACAATCATAAATATTGTTTAAGCAAGGAGGATCCTTGCTTCCTTGAAGAAGTTTCTAAATTAGATCCTTTTGAAGGAGCTTTTGAAGAGTCTTGTGAAGACTCATATGAAGGTATGTCTTTTGCAGAATACATACATTCTTATAATGGAGAATTCTTTCTTGAAGAGCAAGACATACTTGAAGAAGAGCCTTGTGTGAAAGAGAGAAAAGAATCCCTTAATGGAGAAGAGGATAAGAAAGAGGAAGAGCCTTGTACAACTTTCCTTGGAGAGAGTCATTGTGAGACACAAATCATTGAAGACATGTCTTGTATAGGCATGGAAAATTGTAATAAACAATTATTTCTTTTAGGAGGAGAAAAGTTGAAAAGAAAAATTGTACTAAAGAATTTTTTGCAGGAATGGTATGCATTGAAAGCATTCACATTGATAGCAAAGAGGAAGAAGAATTTGAATATAAAGGAAGAGAAACACTCACATTTGATTGTTACTTGCTTGAAGATCACCATGGTGAGATGTATGATGAAGAATGTCTCATGAAGGAGACATATGAAGAAGAGTGTCTTATGGAGAAGACACCAAATCAACTATTTGTTGAAGAATACTTCATGGAGAATGCATCTACAATTCTCATGGAGGAGAATAAAGAATATGATGATGGAGAAGCAATGTTCATGGATGATCATTGGCTTGAATACCATTCAATTGGAATGGATGTGTGCTCTCTTGAAAAAACAAATAAAGTAATGTGGGATGATGATCCACAAGAAAATTTTGATGAAGAGGAATGAAAGCTATAAGCTTCTTGTTAGAAGATCACTCATCAAGGGTGAAGGATGTGTTGGGTGAAGAAAAGACCCCACAAGACTCCCTCATTTGGGAGATGGAAAGTGAGAAAGAAAATGGGATAGAAACAGAAAATGAAAATGAGATTGCTGATTTTTTTGTTGTAATGGAAAAGGAAACATCACTTATGGATGATGATCACTCACTTGGAGTGACTACATTGTAGAAAGAGAGTTGTCTTGAAAAGGCAACTATGTATGATTACTTGAATGAATGGTGTTTCGACACACCAAAATGGATTGAACAAAGGAGGAGAACTATTAGTGAAGAGTTGATGATTGATCTTGAAGCACCATACAATGAAGGAGAACTGCTACAAAATAGCTTTATGGGAAGCACCAAATCTACTCATACTAAAGGTAATGTTTTTATGATTAATGATTTGTTTTTGGTGAGCAGGAATGAAAATAAAGGCGATTGTCTCATTGAGACAACTTTGATGAAGAGTCTTCTTGGAGAGAATACAGTGATGGAAAACTTGGGTCACATGGATCAAAATGATGTGTTCAAAATTCCTTGGGAAAAGGATTCTTGTAAAGTTATTGTTTTGAGAGAATATTTGTGTGAGGAGCAACTTTATGTTGCATATGTAGTTGGTCATTATATGGCCATATTTGTTGTGATTTTTGTGTGAAAATATGTGAAAGAGTTGTATGGTATAATCATCAATGTGAGATGATTAATTGTAAATACTCATGTGGAGTATTGTTTAGTGTTGAAGATGTAAAATAATATCAAAATGTGAGAGCATGGTTTAAAGACCATAATGATAAAGATGTAAGAGAGTGGATGCTGAAAACCACAAGAGGAGATACTTTTGTTGAAGGGGGAGCTAATCAACAAAAGAAGGCACTCAAGAATTTACAGGAAATTCCACATGAAGAGTGGAAGGAGTGCCACCATAAGTATTTTGTAAATTTTAATTTTTTGATTCAATATTGGAGGAAACGTAAGAGAAATATTTTCTTCAAAATCTGTGATGCTTAAAGAGTATCTTTAGCATCAAGGGGGAGAATGTTGGAATATTTTCAACATTGCCTCCTTAGTCCTAAGTATTAAGTCCTAATATTTAGTTTTAGTTTAATGTTTTGATTTACATATTTCTAGTTAATTTGATTAGCATACGTTGAGGTTTTGGCTTGGTTGATCAATGTTTGACCATAGTCCAAGATTAGCATGTTGTTAGGATAAGAGCTATATTTAAGTTAGTTTGTTGTAATAAGTTTGAGAGGATTTCTCTCAACCACTGTGTCTATTTTTAGTTCTTTCAAGAACTATAAAACTATGTAATGCATTGTTGATCAATAGAACAATTTCACTATTGTTTCTCACATACATTGATTCAAATATTATGAACCTTGTTCTATTGGCCAATACCGACTCCAAGATCTATCCTAACCATGCAAAATAGCATGCATTCCTATTCAGAGGGATGTATCGCTGTGCACGGGGTTCTAGGTGAGGATCGACATGACCTATGCTCCCTGATCGGGTATGGATTTCATATCCATACTTTGGTTGGTTCACGTGACCGAAATTTCACTCCCGATTATCGAGCTACGAGTATATAGGTGAAAACCACTTAGACATTTGATAATATCATTCAAAAAAATATCAAACACAAGAAAAGTATTTTCTTTACAAAGCAACACATCTTGAAACACAATAAACAGTTTAGGATTCACATCTAAAAAATATAAAATGAGATAATCACTTTTATGCTTGTGTGTCTCTATTTTTTATTTGTTTCAAATTCATATAAATTGTAAAGAAGATAAACACATAGTATTTAGAGTATATAGCTTGGTATGTACCCGTAGCCAAGCCCATTCAAGGGCAGAATCTATGGGCAATAGAAAAGAGGATATATAACATCTTCGTGTTGAGCCTAGGGATAGGATCATTCCTCCCTAGAAATCAGCTACTCTTCCTAGTCATAGACCGACTGATGAGTGGATGGTTACTCCTAGAGAGTCAACTAGAAGGTCTAGCTTACAGGGGACCCCTTCACAAGGTACTCCTGCAGGTCATAGTCCTAATTTGAGAAAATATTTCCCTAATTCATATGCTACAAAGACCTTCTTTTGAGAAGAGTCATCGTGCAATGAGGTGCCTCCACATAGATCAATACCATGCATTCACATGCCTGCTCGATCTTCTACTCCTGATCATATACAGGAGCAAGAGCTCACACCTCGAGTAGGGTTGAATGATCATCTCAAGATTTCAAGTCACCCTACTCCAAGGTATCAAAATCACAACGAGTATGATACTCGTCAAATTAGGTGACCTTATTCTACCTTACCTTACCTTGTTTACAAGGGAAGACCTGAGGAATATCTAGATTATCCTCATTAAAATATGTCAACGAAAGCATGTTGTGCCTCTACACCAGTAGTCTTTCAAAAATATTTGTTTAGGAGAGAACCTCAAGTCAATGCGACTACCCTCGATCGAGGGAAGCACATAATTGATTTCACAGATCCTCCTGAATAGGATAGACAACAAGGAAATAATGCTAAGGTAATTAGACCTAATACAACTGATCAAATTAATAATTTGGTCTAGAGATATGTTGACCACAAATCCGAGTTTAATCAACTTAGGTCGGATAAAAATCACCTAGATCTCTTAGAGGAGCGATAGAAAATAGAGAAATAAAAGCTTGAACAACAAATTCAAGAAACTTTGCATCATGGAGCTGTAACTCCAAGTACGCGTAGACAAGAGGCTCACCCAAGGCAACCAAATTTCCAAAAATATAGGTCTCCTAGACCTAATCCTGTGTTGCCTCCTAGACCTCGTAGGCCTGAACATAATGCATATGATAGGCCAAACATAGATCACCTTCAACAGGAGTTAGTTCCTCCTTATAGGCCCATACCTAAAACACATTATGGGGCTTAAAATGATTTGGAAAAAGATGAGGATTATGTAGAAGCACCTTATGGAGGCGTAGCTGATGTCAATCAACCACCCCAACCTAGGCTTAATATTCCTTGTCCACCTCTACGAGTTAAAAATAGGGAATAGGAGATTAAATTCTTGGATGCATATCAAGCTTTGCTTGCATGATTACAAATTATAGAAGGTAAGACAACTGGTAATGGGTTTCAAAAGCCTACTTTGCATCAGCTAAAGAACCAACCATTACACCCATCCATTCCTTCCCTAGTCTATCCTGAGCATTTCAAAATGCCCAAATTTGATATATTCAAGGGCAAAGAAGATGCTCAAGAGCACAATACTAGATTTCTAAATATGTGCTTCAACATACAGGACAATGATGCATTTCTCCTAAGAACTTTATTGAGCACCCTCACTGGTCTTGCCATCGAGTGGTTTAACCAGCTTCCAAAATATAGAATCTACACATTTGAACAATTTGTTGATGCATTTTTGGAATGTTTCACGTTTAACACAAAAATAAAGGTGACATTAATCGACCTCATAGGAATGAAACAAATCGAGGATGAGATGATCATTGAGTATGGAAACAGGTGGCAAACACTTTTGGCTAAGCTACCCTATCTGTTACCAGTGACTGAATTGACTCATTTTTTCTCAAAGAGTTTCTTGAAACCCATACATTTGACATTGCAATTACAACAATACCCTACCTTGGAAGAATCTCTAGAACAGACTAGAAATATAGAAGAAATCAAAATCCAAGAGGGAGAAATAACAAAACCTCGTAAAAAGGAGTGGACAAAGAATCCTAAGAATAGCTCGGCACCTGCAAAGCCAGCTATGATCAATTAAGTGGTCATAAATATTCCTATGCCTCCTCAAGTTATGCCTCCCAAAAAGGTGAACTATCAGGCCCAACCTCCTCTTTTGAGTTATAACAATAATGGTACAGCGAACCAGGGATAAAAATAACGTTGCTCTCAGTGACAATTTATTCCCATTGCTAAATCCATGGATTCTATTTTTGATTGGTTGTGGGCTGCAAATATGGTCAATTTATTAGATATTAAACCCAACAATCCAGAAACAAGCAAACCCAAGCCTATGGAATGCCGAGAGGATCAATATTGTAAATTTCATCGATAAGGTGGCCATGATTTACAATCATGCTATGGTTTTAAACACGTAGTACAAGACATGATTGAGAGGAATGAGCTTATAGTAGATGCTCCAGTAGCTCCTACCAATCAACAAATGGGTATTTTCAAAGACCCTTTACCAAATCAAGAGGTACAGGTAGCACCTACTAAACTGATGAATGAGGTGAACCAAAAACACCCTGTTCAAGGGTATGTTGGAATGGTGAGTATTGTGACCAGGAACAAGAGATATCCAAGTCAAGTTGCACAACCCACAACTTAAAATGATATTCCAACTATGTCGCAAACTACACCACCTATAGTACATAGCCTTCCTTCTAGGCCAATAGTGACAATTAAGAGTAAGCTTACACAAAGCTTGAGGACCACATAAACATGACTGTCCATATATGAGTTGATCCAATAATCACCTCTAGATTGGGATGCCTTGATGGACATTTTAAAATCTAGAGTTGCAACCACAGGAGTCCAAATCCTTCATATATTTTGTGGGACATGTGCAATAGTGCAAAGAACTAGTCATACAATTTCATGAGCATGAGCTAAAAGAAATAGCTAGCAATGTGGTAGATCCTCCTTTACACATCATTGCATGTATAAATGAGATACCATACAAGAGAGTGCTTATAGACACTAGGTCCTCAAGTAACATCATAACAACTAAAGCACTAAAGCATATTAAATTGCCAGTATCTCATGTTGTGGCATCAACTTACACTCTTCGTGCTTTCAATGACACAATATGCTCTACTGTCAGTACCATAGTTTTACCCATTCAGGTGGGACAAATTATTATACCGATGTTGTGCCATGTTCTAGAGGGTTATATGGATTACAAAATTTTTCTTGAAAGACCTTGGATACATGATATGAGTGTATCACCTCCATCACACATCAATGTATTTAATAAAGACCTTGGATACATGATCTCCCAAGGATCAACATGTATCACCTCCTTCGTGAATGATACATGTTGATCCTTGGGAAATACCTCCAATATAGAGCCCTTCAAATACTACATGTTGCAGTAGATGCCATAGTCGACATTACCTTTGACTCACATAGAATTTCGATTAAATACACCTAGCCAAAGTCTACCCATTCCACCACCTTCATCATCATCTACTCCATCCTCATCATCACCATCTTCAAAGAAGGCTTCGACATTGTCAAACCCTCCATCGAGGAACACATCGAAGAGGCCTATTGATGAGAGCCCACCATTAGTTTCTACCATATCCATGGATGAGGTTCCTTATGTCATTAATGAGGAATTACATCTAGAGGTTAACACCGGATCACCTAAAACTGCCATTCTATCTTATCCATATTCGTAATCCTAGGTCACCGTCCAGATTTCTAACACAGGGATAGGGGAATACTTGGTGAGAAATATCATGACAGTTCCACCACTAGAGACAGTACAAGACATGGGAAGACCTTGTCTTCCCATAGGTAGCATTGTACCTCTTGGTATACCTCCTAATAAAATTAATTTCATATATGGAGGTGTAGAGTATGGAGCTCTACCCATTCCTTAGAAAGAATATGACGATGAACCCTTTTTTGAGGATGTAAATTATTTGTCAAATCTAGACTATGCATTGTGGTACTTAGACCACTGTAATTGGCATGGATTTGGTCTTGGCTTGTATGAGTAGGGTAACCATGTTCCATGTCAACCCCAATATCAACTTCTGTATGATAGATCTAGGTTGGGAAACAATAAACTGATATCGTTGGATGTCCTCACCAAAATTCTCTAACACCTATGTCTAAGTCATCAGGCTAAGCTTTCTTGCAACCCATATGCTAATCTAAATCATGTTCATTCCTTGGGAGATCATTTCCCCATAGAAATAACATATCAAGGTCTTTCCAATGATATTGCCTAAACCCATGAAGTGGGAGAGAGCTCACACACCTTGCAATATGATAGTGAGGAACAAGACCAAGGTCCTCCTCACGAATGGATGAGTGATTATGAAGATGATTATGGCATCACATCCATTAACTACCCTGGCTAAGATGATGAACATGAGCACATGTTATATTTGGACGATGAGGATGAATATTATCTTTGTATGTTATTCCTCGTCCAAGGACCCATATGATGCCAGCTGTTGCCTCATGAATAGCAGGCTCGCCCTCTTTCACATAGGCCATCACCAATTATTCCACTTCCACCTGAGCCACACCAACGAGTTATGATACAACATCAAGTCTCTAGACCCACTTTACCTAGAGCAGGAGATCATGTATCCATCAACATGATTTCCATATATTTAATGACACTATTGGTAAATCCAAATAACCCATCCAAGAAATTGCATCTTGATTTAAAGGCAATTGACTTTGATCAGGGAGATTATTCTCCATTGCCCTCAGAGTATTGGCCTTGTGAGAAAATGTTACAACAATTTAACTTTTCTTCAAGAACTACTCAAGATGTTTTTCAAGCTGAGGTTGACCCTAAATTTACTATGGAAAAAGAAAACCTAGCTGATGATATTCACTTAATTCCCACCTCACATCAGTTGGAGGATGGTTCTCACATGTAAATTGAGCCAACAATTAACAAGGATATTAGTACAGATCCTGATAATCCCCATACCATTAAATTAGGGAAGGTCTCTCCCTAAGTGAACAAGATGATTTCATAGCTACATTGAAAGCAAGGATTAAAGCTTTTGCTTGGTTGTATAAAGATATGCCAGGACTAGACCCAAATATAGTCATGCATAATCTTACATTAGACCCAAAGATCAAACCTGTTAAGCAAAAGTTATGAAAAATACACCCAACAATAGCCTTAATGGTGAAATATGAATTACAAAAGTTGTTGGACACTGATATCATCATCTTAGTAGATTATTTGCCATGGGTTTCAAACATGATTCCCATAAAAAATCTTGATGGAAGGATTCACAATTGCACCGACTTTCAAGATCTTAACAAAGTGATTGCTAAGGATGAATTTCCCTTACCTAACATTGACGTGTTGGTAGATGCAACAATAGGACATGAAATGCTATCCCTAATGGATGGATTTTCTGGATATAATCAGATTCGTATTAATCTAGAAGACCAAATCAAAATGGTGTTCACAACACCTTGGGGGACATTCTATTACAAGGTCATGCCTTTTGGCCTTAAGAATGCTGGTGCTACTTACCAATGAGCCATGACATATATCTTCCATGACTACATGCAAAATCTTTTGGAAGATTACATGGATGATGTATTGGCAAAATATTTATTACACAAAGAACATATTGATGTATTGTGTAAGATCCTAGATCGCTTCATAGAGCACAATGTTAGACTTAATCCCAAAAAGTGTGTCTTTGGTGTCATATATGGTTAAATTTTAGGATTCATAGTCTCAAAGCGAGGCATAGAGGTAGATACCAACAAGGTCAAGGTAATATTAGAAATGCCTACCCCCACAACCATTAAGAAACTACATAGTTTGAAAGGAAATGTCACATTCATAAAATGCTTCATAGCACAGTTATCAGATAAGTGTCGACCCATGAATAGGTTTCTACACAAGGGGGTCTCATTTCATTGGGACGAAGAATGTAAAAATATATTTTATGAGATAAAACAATACCTGGCTTCGCTACCTGTATTTGCTCCACCATGACCAGGAGTTTCATTCTATTTATATATCTCAGCTACTAAGTTAGCTTTGGGCACCATGTTATCCCAAAAGAATGAATTTCACAAAGAACGAGCTACCTATTACATTAGCCGCACACTGGTCAGCTATGAGGTTAGATATGCATATGTTGAGAAGCTATGCTTAGCAGTGGTTATTTGCCACCAAAAATCTAGGCCATTATATGTTAAATCACACCACATATGTTGTATCTAAAGAAAATCCATTGCGCTACATGATGAGCAAAACATATCATAATAGTTGCACAACGAAGTGGATAATGTTGTTGACGGAATTTGACCTAGAGTTCATTGGACATAAATCTATCAAAGGACAGGTCATAGCCGATCAACTAGTAGAGGCTCCTCTATAGGATGATCAAAATCTAAATATAGAACTTCCTGATGATGGAGTATTTATAATTTCAAAATCACTTGATTCTGCAGAGCCTGAGTCACAGGTAGACATAACTCTATTCTTTGATGGTTCTAAGTGTGAGTGAGGTGGTGGTGCAGGTATCATGTTTTTCACACACAAGGGGCTCCCATACCTATTTCATTTAAACTTGGTTTTCCTTGTACCAACAACAATGCCGAGTATGAAGCTCTCATCATAGGACTTCAAAAGGCAATCACCATGAAAATAACAAAGTTAAACATTTTCAGTGATTCCTTGCTCATATTTAATTAGGTAAAAGGGATTTTCCAGTGTCGATGTCCTATATTGCAAGCTTACAAAGCCCTAGTAGACAAAATCCTGGTCAAATTTGAATGGTATGAGATAGAGGCACTCCCTCGCTCATCTAATAATTTTATGGATACAATGGCTTCCTTAGGGTCACTTATCCTGCATGACCCTTCAGATGATATCATAACTATCCAAGTAAAAAATCTAGCACAAGCTACAACTGAGCGTGAAGAGCATAATGCTATACTAGTTGTTCACATGATTCAGATTGAACCTTCTCATGAAAGGTTATCTCAACTACACCAATATTTGAATAATTTTAACTAGGGGACTTTGTTCCCTCATAATCCTTTTGATACTAGCACAATGCTATATCTTCAAGTTCACTCTCAATCAACATTCGCACGAGACAAACATCAAAGGGATAAAACGATTCATAATATTGAGGCTTCTTCAAAGCAATATTGGGCCATCCAGATTAAATATTATCTTAAACTAGGTAATATTCCACCTAGATTGTTGCATGCCATAAAGTGAGCATTCAAAAAAAAGGCAGAAAAATATGTCTTAATAGGAGATATAATGTATCATTGGAGTTATGAAGGTATCCTCCTTCTCTTCTTAGACTCACAAGAGTCAGCTTGGGCTATCACCCAAGCACACAATGGTACATGTGGTGGCCACTTTAGCAGTATGGCCATCACCAAGTGCATTATTTGCATGGGCTATTATTGGCCAACTTTAGAGCAATATTGTTGCGCCTATGTCAATAAGTGCATGAAGTGTCAACACCATGTAAATTTAACACACGTACCTTCACAGGCCTTACAACCGATTCAATAGGTTTGGCAATTTGCACAATGGGGGTTTGATTTAATTGGAAAAATCTCACTTGCCTCATCAGGCCATCACACGTTTATCATAACGCCAACTGAATATTTCACAAAATGGGTGGAAGCAATTTCCCTTACCACAACGACTAGACCTCGCATTGCGGAGTTCATACTACATAACATTATATGTCATTTTGGTATTCCATCCAAAATAGTATCGGATAATGGAACACCCTTTAAAAATAAGGATCTGCATGCATTAACAACAAAGTATAACATAAATCATAGCTTTTCCATGCCCTATTATCCGTAGTCCAATGGGCAAGTAGAGGCATCAAATAAAACAGTAGTAGCCATCTTGAAGAAAACCATTCAGGAAAATCATAAATATTGGCATAATCAATTACCTCTTGCCCTTTGGGCCTATCACACTAGCATTTGGATGCCCACTAGGGCAACTCTATTTTCACTGTTGAAGCCATCATGCCTCTGGATTTAGAGATTCTATCGCTCCGCATTTCCATGCAAGAATTCATCAACGATGATACAGCTAGGCAAGCTCGATTATATCAGTTAACATTGTTTTATGAACAACGTGTGAATGCCCTCGAGCATCTATGTGTTTATAAAGAGTGTCTTAAGAGAGCTTACAAATTGAAAGTACATCAAAGAGACTTTCAAGTAGGTGATTTAGTTCTAAAGGAAAACTAGCAAAACTCAAATTTGCCCTCTAATTTGTGAGACAAATTTGTAGCAAATTGGCTAGGTCCATTCATCATTACACATCAGATTGGACCTAGAACTTATTTCCTAATATCCATCAAAAGAAATTAAGAGCCTGAATCCATTAATATAAGTCATTAGCGACCATTTCATGCTTAGAGCACCAATAAATACCCCTAGGCAGTCGTAGACACTTTCTAAGTGTCGTTGCCCACCTATGTCACCCTAAAGGCTCCTAGCGGTTTTTGACCATCTAGGTCACATAAAAAATCTCCTAGACTATCTATGATCATATAGGTCAACCATAAATGCTCCAAATGCATCCATAAGCTCTTTGGTCACAACCAAATACCCCTAGGTAGTTGTAGACACTTTCTAAGTGTCGTTGCCCACCTAGGTCACCCTAAAGGCTCTTAGCAGTTTTTGACCATCAAGGTCATATAAAAAAGCTCCTAGATTATCTATGATCATATAGGTCAACCTTAAATGCTCCAAAGGCACCCATAATCCCTTTGAACCAAATTCCTAGACACTTTCTAAGTGTCGTTGCTCGCCTAGGTCACCCTAAAGGCTCCTAGCCATTTTTGACCATCTAGGTCACATAAAAAAGCTCCTAGACTATTGACGATCATCTAGGTCAACCCTAAAATATCCAAAGGCATCTATAATCCCTTTTTTCACAAACAAATACCCCTAGGTAGTCGTAGATACTTTCTAAGTGTCGTTGCCCACCTAGGTCACCCTAAAGGCTTCTAATAGTTTTTGACCATCTAGGTCACATAAAAAAGCTCCTAGATTATCTAAGATCATCTAGGTCAACATTAAATGCTCCAAAGGCATCCATATGTCCTTTTGTCACAACCAAATACCCCTAGGTAGTCGTAGACACTTTCTAAGTGTCATTACCCGCCTAGATCACCCTAAAGGCTTCTAGTAGTTTTTGACCATCTAGGTCACATTAAAATGTTCCTATAATATATATGATCATCTAGGTCAACCTTAAATGCTCCCAAGGCATCCATAAACCCTTTGGTCACAAAAAAAAACCCCTGGGTAGTTGTAGACACTTTCTAAGTGTCGTTGCCCGCCTAGGTCACCCTAAAGGCTCCTAGAATTTTTTCATCATTTAGGTCAAATAAAAATGTTCCTAGACTATCTACAATCATCTAGGTCAATCCAAAAATCTCCAAAGGTGTCTATAAGCCCTTTGGTCACAAGAAAATTCCCCTATGTAGTTGTAGACACTTTTTAAGTGTCGTTGCCTGCCTAGGTCACCCAAAATGCCCCTAGCAATTTTTCACTATCTAGGTCAAATAAAAAAGTTCCTAGACTATATACAATCATCTATGTCAATACAAAAAGCTCCAAAGGCATCTATAAGCTCTTTGGTAACCTTAAAACACTCCTAGGTAGTCCATGATTGTGTAGGTCAACCCGAAATGTCCCTAGGCGGTCTATGATCGTATAGGTCAATCTAAAACGCTCCTAGGCAGTTTACAACTATCTAGGTCAAAACATAAATGCTCCAAAGGCGTCTATAAGCCCTTTGGCCACCCAAAAAGCTCCAATGAAATTCATTAAGCCCATTGGTCAACTTGTACACACACACACACACACACACATATATATATATATATATATAAATTACAAAAAAAAATCATGAAAATCATCAAAATACAAAAATATTGCATTGTATTGCATTTCTCATCACTTGCATTATAATCATAGTTGCATTAGGCATACTCATAATTGCATTATGCATCATTCCAAATTGATCATATATTTCTAGTACCAGGTCTGTACATTAGGCATCTGGTAAAAATTCATTGTTATCATATGACAAGTTATTACCACTTGTGTATAATACAGTACATTTACATTTACACTTTACATTATATGTTTGTTTCCCATCACTTAGCCATTATTAGTAAAGCATAGTTAAAGTTTTCGGTCACTCAGCCATATCTAGTTGTCTTCTTAGATTTTGTAGAAAGCTAGCATGATTTTTAGAAGGTGGAATCCTGCTTGGATAATGTTTGGAATACATCAAAATATCAACACAATTTTGACATTAATAAATCCATGTCTAGCACAAGGAAAGATGAAAACTATGAAGTGGTCTAGGTTACTTTCAAGAGAAAATTTTATCTTGCTCATACCCTTGTGTAAATGGTTCAAAGATGTTGAGAATTAATAGAAGGACAAGTTCCTCCTTACCCAAAAATACCTTACCCTACATTGGGGTAAGTATCTTAAAGAAAGAAAATCAGTTTTGATTATTATCCCCCCAGTATTGAAAACATACATTGCCCTACACTGGGGCAAGTATCTCAAAGAAATATTCCAAAGAGAATAGTGATTATTATCACTTCCAAATATGCATAAGGAAATAGTAATTATTATCACTAGGAAAAGCAAAAAGAAATAGTGGTTCTCACCACTATTACAATCCCTTGCTCAAAAAATCAAAACGAGCAAATTCCCTTGATAAATTCAAAGAAAGGTAGAGAATCCAGAACTTGAATCCCTATAATTCTCAGCATTAGAGAACCATAAGATGATCCTCATTACAGGTTTGGTGGAAAGCCTACTTGTCAATGGTGGTAGCCTCTTGCATAACAATATGTCTATCACTTAAGCAACTTGTTTAGGTATAGACCAATGTTTGAATGTGGATGAGCTAGTAGGAAATGAAAATTGCAGAATATGAAATAACAGGAAGTGAAATGTTGCTAAATTGAAAGTGACAGAAAAGTAAATTGTAGAATTGAAAACACACACACTATTGCAAAAAAGTCAAATAATTATAGAGTTCACAATTATCTGAGCATATTCTAAATCTGGAAATTGTAGTGAAATGACAGAAATCTGGAAATTGCAGTGAATTATGGAAAATGCTATCAAATCCTGTTAAATGCTGAACACTATTCCAAACATTTTCTAAATACTATGGTGAACTTCTAAAATGAAACTAATTCTACAAATAAATGTTGACAGAATTCTGCTGATCTACTGCAGCAAGAAATCAGCAAGAATTTTTTGTCACTGTGTTGCCCTTCCTCTGATCCTGCAAGTGGCCCTTGCTTCCAAAACCAGAAGAGGGTGAAGAATTATACCAGGTAAATTAAATGTGCACTATCAACCATCAAATTCCAATAAAATCTAAATAATGCACCTTTTATTCCATCTAAAACTGCATTATAGTACTGCAAGAAAAATCTGTAATTTACTGTAATGCTACAAAGATTTTATCTTCTGCTAATAACTATCTCCTATTCCTCTATATATCTATCTATATATTTATTCAACCATGCTGGGAGCTTTATTTATAAGACAAAGTTGATATATCTGTTTGCTGAGTTTCAGGGATTTCCAACTATTTACAAAACAGTTTCTTGGAATGCAGGGTTATAATTTGTCAAACTTTATCCCTTTATCCCAGCTGGTCCGCCTATGGTGAAGGAACAGAGTCCAAATAGGGTGGACTAACCGCTTGGTCGATTTCCAATCATGCTTTCCATTTTTTTGATGCATTTTGACCATTTTTGGTTGTTCCTGTGCTATTCCCTATTCATGCATTGCTTATTCCTATGCTGCTCTGGAATAATAGGCAGGTGACAATTTATTGCTTATCTACGCTCCAAATGCATAGGGAGGAAGTTGTTGAACATTTGGATTGTTTTACCTTATATTGTACACCCTTATGCATTGGTGGCATGTGCTGGAGTGATTGATTCCAAGCCCTGCTGTATATGTACAGTTGGCTGGAATTTGCATGACTGTGTCCTGCTTTTACCAAATTTCTTGCATTTCAACCTTTTGACTTGTTGCTCCTATTTGCATCACGTGGAAGTGTTGTCAGGTGGATAAAGAGTCATGCCTGTCCTCCCTCAACTGTTTCCAAGCGTTTACCTTTTCTTAGTTGACAAATTCCATGACTTCCTTCATAGTGACAGGTGGCTGGAATTTGTATGGACTATGACCTATTGTTTCTAGCTGCCAAAACATGCCCAGATGCCCTTTTGGAGTGGTCATAACTTGTTCATCGTAACTCCATTTTTACCAAATTATGTCCATGTGTTCTTTGTTACATGAAAAACATTGGGTTCAATTTTCAACTCTTAATTCCTCAAAAATTACTCTCTACATTGCTGTCAAGTTGGCCTTTAACACAGATTTTTACCAGCATTTCCAGCTGTCAAAAAGTGTGAAACTGCCATTTTGCAGGCCCCATAACTTCCAGGTTACTTTTCCATATGCCTTCAAATTTGGGTCATGTTTTCTCTATATTGTGAAGTACCATTGGTATGAATTTTGTATGTTAACTCACTTTGTATAATTCCTAGTAGATCCACCAATGATCCCTTTAACGCAGATTTGCACCTATTAATAGCTCTAGAAAAGACTAAGGCATGAACAATGAGCGCAGGAATGAACAATGAGAGCAGGAACGATGTAACCTTCATAACTTTTTATCTACAGCTCGGATTGACTTGCTTCAAAAATCAAAGTTGTAGTTCTTGATGAGAGGAATCTATTCATCCCATTAGAATGTAATTGCAATACATGTTTTATTTACTACCTAATCAACTAAAACAGTGCATAAAATGCTAAAAACAGTCAAAACAGAGGTATAATGTTCCAAACACAAAATCATGCAAACATGTAACAAATAACATATTCTAATCACTATTTGGAACTTTAACTTTGTCATATTTAATATTATAGCAGTTTTTATATGTCAACCATAGTGTAATAATGAGGCATTTCTAGGCCTCATAATTCCCCCTAGCTTGAACTGATGCATGCCCTCATGCATCCTAGTAGGCCCTAGTAAGATGAAAAACATAATTTTGCAATCTACTATCCGAGAAAGTTCTTCTTACTGCACTACACCAAGCATTGTAGTTCCTGCAATTTTTTTTTTCTTTTTTTTTCTTTTTTTTTCTTTTCTTCCTTTGTACTTGTAGAACTTTAAGAAACTTAATATCTAATGTGCCCTGCTATTCTGCAACATTTTCAAGAATTTTTGGCATAATTTGTCTCATTTTGAAGCTTGCTCTGGAATGAGACTGTTGTTCCACAGTTGCTCTGGAATGAGACTGTTGTTCCAAAGTTGCTCTGGAATGAGACTGTCATTCTGAAGATGTGTCAAAAACATGTTGAAATGGCCTCCTATGCAAAATTTAGCTACAGATTCTAGTGTGGGCCCATATTTAGAGTGTATAAGCCTTCCATAACATCAAAAATTCTTTTTCCATGCTATTTTTTTGTCTGTTGCTTTTTTATTGCAGTAGTAGTAAAAAAAAAATTTTAGGTGCATTTCGTCCTTCTCAGATTTATGAGGTATTGGTGGGATATTTTATTCTGAAATCTGCCCTACTAATAAATATAAAATGGTTGTCATATCTATCCCAAAATCAAGTTTTCACAATTTTGAATTTCCCATGCAACTAAGGGCAGAAGGGGGGTATTTCTTGACATTTTGAACAACATGTTCCATTTTTTTTAACTTGCCAGTATTGTATGAACAATTTATGCCAAATATTGATTATCATATACTAAATGCTAAATGCATACCATGACTAAATTCAAGAAACACATACCTTACTGTCTTGAAAATTTATCATCCACCTTACAAGCTGCTTTTGATGATGATTTTTTTCTGAAATAAGAACAACATAGGTGCAATAGGTGAGATTTGTACAATGGTAGAAAAATGATGGGTGGATCAACAAGGCAATGCATGCCGAAAAACTGGTTTTCATGCAATCCAACTCAACAACGCCTCCGAGAAGGTTTTCACTACTGAATTATTCATTTTTTTCTCTTTTTTTTCATTTTTTTTTAATCAGAAGAGGCTGCCATTTCTGGTTTTCAACCAACTTCTATTTTTTTTTTTTTTTTCAAGGCTAAAAAAATATGATCATTTGGAAACCTTGTCAGAAGAGGAATCCTCTTCTATCATATGCAAATGTGACTGTGTGAAAGATTGAGCAAATTCCTTCTTTGTGAGTGGTTTATGGTACAACTGTAAAATATGTCCATTCACCACTAATGTCCTTCTTGAATCATCAATCGAAGAAAGTTGAAAAACTCCATTCTCAAACTCTTCTGGTTCATCCTTGTTGCTCTTAATTTGATCATCATGCCACATTTTCCATTTTTGTTGAATGAACTCTATTTGGTGAAGTGATTCCAACCAAAGTTCATTAACTGCATTCAACTACGAAATCTATTTTTTACGTACTGCAACAACTCAATGCCAACTGCTAAAGATGCATAAAGTGTTAGTAGAGCATTAGGATGTTGGATCAAACAAATTTACTTCCTGGTTTTTAGTCAACCAACTATTGTTGTTCAAAGGTTGTTTTGGCTGCATTTCAGTTTGTTTTGTACCAAGATGTTTCGAATTGGTTCTTGGAGAATGATGCATTAATGAATTAAGATAACAATGTTATGGTGAAAAAGAATGGAAAATTTGTGTATGTTTACCAAAAACAATTCTTAAAAGAATTAACTTTGATAAATGGAAAGGAAAAGATGAGAAAAAATGATGACATCCATGTGACAAGTGAAGAAAAATTGTTTTGTATTGGAATGGATGACAATTTTTTAGAATTTTGTTTTTCATCATTCCATAATAATTGTTGAATAGTGATTGGTTCATCTTTAAAATCTGAATTCTGAACATTTTCATCAAAAACAGACTGTTTGGATGAATCCATCTCTTCTACATTATCCTTTACAATGATGGAGGCCAAAATTGAAATGTTTGTTTCATTTTCCTTATATGTTTCATGAAACCATGGGCATCCTAGACAATCATACTTAGGTGGACTAAGGTTTCTTGCAAGCAAGTTTACTCTTTTACCACCGACTTGTATGTTTTTAGGATATATTTTATTATTTTTTCTTGGTTTGTTAAAACATATTTCTTGAACAATTGTATTAATGATTAGCACAACTTTAATAGCTTGAAGTAAAGGGACTATAACATTTAAATGTTTTAATTCCCTTATCAAATCTAATTTCAAAGATGTTAGTTTTGATATTTCAAACTGTTCAAGATATGATTCTTTTTGTGGGAGATTTTATTTTTCTTCTTGTTGTTTCAATGCAGATTTGTTTTTATGTGCATTCATTTTAGCTCCTATTTCTACACTAGTAAGTGGAATATGTTCAAGAAGTGGTTTTTATAAACACAACTGATTTTTATGACAGTCACCAACATTTATTATGGCTGTATTTTTAAATTTAGTCATAGAGATATGGGTTACCTGTTTAACATTGTTTGGACTAACCACAGGTTGAGCTAAAAATAGAGGTTGTTTTTCATTTTGTTGTTGTTTTCCATGAGAGAAACTATGGGTATGAGTGGGCAATAAATTTGATTTTTGTTTTTGATAATGTTGCTTCCCTTTGTGCAATTTTTGTTGTTGTCCCCATTGATATCCTTATAGTTTTTGATGCAACCATGGTGGATGTGGTTGATTCCATTGTTGTTTCATCCATCCATGTTGAGACCACTCTTGGGAATATGCCCATGGTGGTTGACTCCAACATTGTTGAAGTGGACCTGAAGCATACCATGGCATATACCAAGGATTATTTCCCCAATGTGTAGGAAATTGAGAAGCATTATGATATGGAAACTTAAGAAAATTATCTCCTTGTCCTTGTCCTACAAAATTGAGTTTTTTCATAGGTTGAGGCTATTTTTCAAAGACACTTTTGAGTTTTGGCAATAAACTACATTGATTTGTGGAATGTCCTTTTTGAAAAATGCTACATGTAGCTGGTATAAATGTTTTATTCAAAGGATAGTCATGAATAGAGTGTTGATGCTCACATATTGAACAATAGATAACTAACAGTTCAATAGATTTACTCTTTTTATCTACTGTTTTATCAAGATGTACAACAATATCAGCTTTAGCAAACTCTTTCATGTATTCTTTCAAATCATGTTTATCATTACCAATTCTATGTTTTCTATGCCTTGAATGAGAATAATTTTTGCAAAGTTTAATGATTTCCTAGATTTCAAGTGCATTTGCATCGCCTCTTCCTAAAATATCCAATGCATCCCAAAATTCATCTTGTAGTCCCCTTAAGAATATAATTTTGCACATTTCAGGTTCAACACTACCACATCTCTTATGAACAAAAGAAAATCTGTCTACATAATCTTCTAAGATTTCATTTTCCTTTTGTTTCATTTCAAGAAATTCATTATTTTGATTCTTGACTTGACAATATTCTTGGTATCTCTCAAAAAATATATTTTCCATCTCATTCCAGGTTCTAATTGAATCAAGTGCTAAGGTGATAAACCATCGTAGAGTTAACTCTTTAAGAGTGGAAGGAAAAAATTTGAGCTTTTGATTGTCGTTAGTGTAATCATGAGCTTGACACACAATTTTAAACTCAAACAAAAACAAATCAGGGTCTTCACATGTAACTCCCTTAAAATTCGATAACATAGAAGGTGAAATGACCTTCATGGGAGCATTTTGATTAGGATCTAATTGGATGGGATTTTGAAAAGTTTTTGTAGGTGTACTAGTTGCACTAGGTTGGAGCACATTACTGGCTCTCCCTAGATTCTCTTGTGAGCCTACCCTTATAGGTTCCCAATCACAATTATATATCCTGTTAAACTGTCTTGATTGTATGGATTTGTCAAGAAAAAAAGGTGTTGAACTATTGATTGTTCCTCCTTGTGATGATTTCTCAAAGGATCCTACAGTTCTGGACATAGATGATTGTAATTCTTTGAAAGTTCCAATAGTTTTGGGAATCATAAATTTGGACAACTTTGACATACTTTCAACCTTTTGTGAAATTTTTCTTCCTGTGGTAGGCAACGGATTTTTCATAATTTGACATCGTGCTTTCACATCCTTTAACCTATTCATACTTGCTTTTTCTCTAAACGAACTGAAATGGAATTTACCAACAACTATTAATTATGCCAGTTATTACATTCAGATTTCACTCTAAAGTTCACAACTTAGTACACTAACAATTATTGGACTGCTTTCCTCTTCTAACAACACCTATCCCCGGAAATGACACCAAAAATGATGAGTGTCGTTGTTCATTCATAATTTAATCATTATGTGTGTCAATAAATGGCGGTGTCCAAGGCTATATACAAAAGAAGGCTCCAAAAGGTTAAATATTAGTTCATTCAGAAAAGGCTATGTCCTGCTTTTACCAAATTTCCTGCATTTCAGCCTTTTGACTTGTTGCTCCTATTTGCATCATGTTGGAGTATTGTCAGGTGGAGAAAGAGTCATGCCTATCCTCCCTCAACTGTTTCCAGGTGTTTACCTTTTCTTAGTTGACAAATTCCATGCCTTCCTTCATAGTGACAGGTGGCTGGAATTTGTATGGACTATGACCTATTGTTTCCAGCTGCCAAAACATGCCTAGATGCCCTTTTGGAGTGGTCATAACTTGTTCATCATAACTCCATTTTTTACCAAATTATGTCCACATGTTCTTGGTTATATGAACAACATTGGTTTCAATTTTCAACTCTTAATTCCTCAGAAATTACTCTCTGCATTGCTGTCAAGTTGGCATTTAACACAGATTTTTACCAGCATTTCCAGCTATTAAAAAGTGTGAAACTACCATTTTGCAGGCCCCATAACTTCCAGGTTACTTGTCCATATGCCTTAAAATTTGGGTCATGTTTTCTTTATATTATGAAGTACCATTGGTATGAATTTTATACCTTAAATCACTCTGGATCATTCCTAGTAGATCCACCAATGTTCCCTTTAATGTAGATTTGCACCTGTTAACAGCTCCAAAAAAGACTAAAGCATGAACAATGAGCGCAGGAATGAACAATGAGCGCAGGAATGATGTAACCTTCATAAATTTTTATCTACAGCTTGGATTGAATTGCTTCAAAAAGAAAAGTTGTAGTTCTTGATGAGAGGAATCTATTCATTCCATTAGAATGTAATTGCAATACATATTTTATTTACTACCTAATCAATTGAAACAGTGCATAAAATGTTGAAAATAGTCAAAACAGAGGTATAATGTTCCAAACATAAAATCATGCAAACATGTAACAAATAACATATTCTAATCACTATTTGGCACTTTAACTTTGTCATATTTAATATTATAGCAGTTTTCATATGTCAACCATAGTGTAATAATGAGGCATTTCTAGGCCTCATCATATGTTGCCAAGTCCAAGACTATAGTAGAAAGCTGTAGTCCAAAATATTCCACCCATGAGAGTGGATCTCATATAGCTCATTGTATAACTTTGCCACTAAAGTATGACCCCAAGCCATCACTATCAACTCCTCCTCTATGAAATCAACTAGAGTAAAGACTAGCTCTATTAGGTTCCATGGGAACCTAGATCCTAAAGAGTCGGGTAGCAGCATGTTGCTTATAAATGTCATAAAAAAAGTGTACCTAATGCCAAGAACACCCTTCTAGTACCATATAGATACTAAAATCCCTCCAGTGATCATATCAGTCAGGACATCTTCCTAGCACACGTCGAAGTACCTCTTCACTATGACTTCTCATCGCTCTATCAGAGAAGATACTATCTGGTGCTTCTCTATCAGAATAGGTAGTATCTGATAGATTTAATCTAGTGTCACCATCATCTCCCCCATATCTAAATGGAAATTTTTAGTGTGATGGTCCCATAGGTCTATCAAAGCAATCAAATAGGCGTGGTCTCCCACCACGAAATCTAACCACGTAACTTGATTCAGATCGATGGCATCAATCCAATGCCAATATATAATAGTAAAATGGTCTCTAGTGACCTGAAAGAGACTCAGTACCCTGTACCAACTCCTAACTATCTACTCATGCAAATCAGGGTGTCAAACAGACCCTAAAAATGCAAATTTTTGCTATAAAAACACTAAAAAAACACATTAAAAAGGGCATTTTCTGGTCCAATTTTTGGCCGTACCACCTAGGGACGGTCCCTAATTTGGTAGCTGTACCATCCAAGGATGGCCACTAGTAACCATACCTCATAGGTATGGTTCCCAAACAAGGGTAAAATAGGGTCAATTTGACCCTTAAAAATGCCCTAAAAACCTTAAAAAAACATTAAAAATTTGGTTTTTAACCCTATTTTTTTGCAAATAAAGAATTCCTAAGGTTAAATTTTATGTATTTAAGTCCTCCTAGTGTTTATTAAATCATGGGTGTTGCTTTAGTCATGAAATTAGAACATAAATTGCAAAAAATCAATAAAATAGGGCACAGGAAGCATGTAATCCATACCCGTTTCGCACTGGCTCCACCGTCCGATTCGTCCATTGGTTGGATCATGTTGTGGGTTGATATTTTGGTAGTTCTATGCTTCAGAAAAATATCTCCCACATCCTCTCCTCTCCAACTTCTCCAAAAAATTTGCACAAATGAGCTAAAATGGCCCTTTTTGGCCTTTTATAGCTCCAAAAGAAGCCGACCGCTCCTAGGTGGTATGAGCACAATTTTGGCTGGAATTACCACCATAGGATGATCACAAATACTTCCCTCATCCTCCCCTAGTATTTTCACAAGAAAATTGCACTTAAAAACATCAAAAATATAAAAAAATAGGCCAAAAACCCACCAAAAACAAGGCAAATTGGGCAAGAAAATGAGAAGGATCTAGACTGAACCTATAATAATTTTGGATGCATGAAAAGACACTATTTTAGTCCCCAATAATGCCTCCATGGATGGAACACTCCAAAGGAATTATATATTGGGCCTTTTGCTTCCAAAACTATTCATGAAAACAGTCAAAAATGACCTCCGAACATGTATATAGTACCATGGGTAAAATAAAGAGTTGCCCTATTTTTCATAAAGAGAATCATCGCTTTAGTATTTTTCATATGCTCACCAACTCATCGCTTGAGGGGGTAGTCATCATAATGAAGTCATAAATCAAATCAACATTAAAACATTCAAAAGTGTAAATTCCATGCATTCAAAAGAATCTTGGCTAGAGATAAATTTGCAAGCCCATGTTGGGGCAAAGAAATAACATAGGAAGCAAATTAAATAGGCTTGACCTCCTATTGAGTGGTATTTTCACCCAGTTGTGAAAGTACACTCTCCTTTAGGATTTGGGTTCCAAATCCCCTCTTGCAAAGAAGTTAAACAAACGACTTCTCCAAGGTCTCCATTGTATTAGCATTTGCATATGTGTATTAGTAATCTCAAATAAAGATATTCAATTTAAATTCTTGGAACACCTTAGTGATTGCAAGTAACTGTAAACAAGGGGAAATGTTGGTTTATTTCACCATGAAACTTTAGTGATTGTTCATTGTTTTTTTGGATTTTGAAAAATTTTAAATGTTTATTTTAATGCCTTGAAAAGTTAAAATTTCTAAAAAAAAATATAAAAAATGAAGAAAATGAAAATGAAATGCAAAAAACTGAAAATAAAATGCTTCCAGTATGATGCTATCCTATTCCGACAAAACCAAAGATGTGAGGTCTCCGTGCATGCAACCTAACCTATTGGACCTGCAAACAAGCACAATCCGGATAAGCTAAGTGCTGGTTCCTAGGGTACAAAATAAAATTCAGATTTCAAATAGTCGCCTAATGTAGCCCACAAAAAATGGCATTAACATTATCTATAAATTTGAAATCTGAAAAAATGAAAGAATAAACATTAAATACATAGCATGCAAAGAAAATATCCTTCTTTCTTGCCCACAAGATGCAAATTTTTGAAACGTTTGCATTAAAAATATGTCATTTTACAATAGCAGAATTTCTGGTTTTCCCAAACTAGTCCATGGAAGAGAAACGACTCAAACAGGTCCAGAATGGCCTCATCGCCTTCAAGTCTACAACTCTGCTCATAGAAATTTCCAACCCATGTCCATGAAGAAGAAAAACCAGTCTACGAAAGAAAAACAACCCAACTAGGTCCATAATGGCTATCTCGCCTTCAAACCTACAACGCTACTTGCAACAGTTTTCCACCCCCTTCTGGCCTCTTTGAATGGTGTATTTAAACTTTTGAAAACATTGTTTCTCCTTCCATGATGGTTCGTTTCATTTTTTGATGGCTATTCTCTTCACCTTCCCTGACTGTTCGTTTCACCTTTCCTTGTATGTGTGTGCTTTGGTTTCCACTTTGTGGCCCTTCGCTACGTTTTCTCCACATGGGCTTGCATCCGTTTTCCTCTGTGTGTAACGACCATCTTAAATGATTTCAAATCATTAAATATTCCTTATGCAATGCTTTGTATTGTTCACTAGATTTTGTCCTTATGTCCACGTCACTATGCAGGTCCGTTACCTTGGTGAAAATGGAACATGTCGCGATATCGTGACACTTTTGCCTCCTTGCTCACTTTTGTTGCTTTTAGCCGTGAAAATGGAACATGTCGCGATATCATGACACTTTTCTTTCTAGTTCTTTCTTTTCTCATTTGGTCACGAAAATGCAACATGTCGCGATATCATGACACTTTTTCTTTCTTCCCTCTCTCTTTGCTTTGAATCACAAAAATGCAACATGTCGTGATGTCACGACACTTTTTCTCCTTTGGCCGCGAAACTGCAACCTGTCGCGATATCACGACACTTTTCTTTCTTGTTCTTTCTTATCTTGTTTGGTCATGAAAATGCAACATGTCGCGATATCGTGACACTTTTTCTCTCTTCTCTCTCTCTTTGCTTTGAATCACAAAAATGCAACATGTCGCGATATCACGACACTTTTCCTCCTCTGGCCGTGACAATGCAACATGTCACGATATCACGACACTTTTTCCTGTTTGGCTGCGACAACGCAACATGTCGCGATATCATGACACTTTTTCTCCTTTGGCCACGATGATGCAACATGTCGCGATATCATGACACTTTTTCTCCTTTGGCCATGAAAATGCAACATGTCGCGATATCGTGACACTTTTTCTTTCTTCTCTCTCTTTGCTTTGAATCATGAAAATGCAACATGTCACGATATCACGACACTTTTCTTCCTCTGGCTGGGACGATGCAACATGTCACGATATCGCGACACTTTTTCCTGTTTGGTCGTGACAACGCAACATGTTGCGATATCACGAAACTTTTTCTCCTTTGGTTGCAACGATGCAACATGTCGCTATATTACGACACTTTTTCCTGTTTGGCCACGACAATGCAACATGTCGCGATGTCGTGACACTTTTCTCTTTTGGCCACGACGGTGCAACATGTCACGATATCGCAACACTTTTTCTCTTTTGGTCGCGACGGTACAACATGTCGCGATATCGCGACACCTTTTCTCCTTTGGTCGTGAAACTGCAACATGTCGTGATATCGCGACACTTTTCCTCCTTGTGGTATTTTGCTTTTTTCCTTGATCTTTAGCCTATGGGTCACTTCAGTCTTCTTGGAACACATGCAAAAAAAGTGGGTCCCCCATTTTGGGGTACGTTTTGGATCAGCCACAACAAATGGCGACTCTACTGGGAAATGCTCCTGAGCATTTCGATGAGAACTCAACCTAAAAACACATAGACTCAAATACAAGCATTAGCAAATATCCCAAGAATGAAACTAGATGAGAAATACATGAAACATTAAATTTATTAAGCATCAGCTCAGTGTGTGCAATGTGCTTCATTCTCTATCGCTTGAAATTGATCAACATTCTATTTTCAGTTTCACTTATGATTCGTATGCAAGGCTATGAATGATTTGTGCAGGATTTGATGTATGACCACTATGTTAAAGATATAACAACTTGCTTTGCAAAGGCTCAGACTTTCTAGCATCATGAACAAACATATTAAAATTGTCAAACCCTCTTAGGACCAAACATATGTATACTGAATTAATTTACTAGATCCCAAAGTTGGTTATGTGTCACCACCATCTTGAACCCACGTGCAGGTGTAAGTGAAATCGGAGCTTTGGGGAATAGGATTCCCAACCTAAGCGATATGGGAATTTAATCCTATCCTTACTACTCTGATTCGTAATTCATTACCTCATATTGAACAAAATGATTTAACCTGTTATGGATGAAACTGTCAGGCTAGCCTGTTCATTTGAGCAGTCAGTGGTCTTGCTTTTAGATAAGACATGTTGCCATGCATGAGCATACTCCACTTCCAGCCAGGTGTCTATAGCCCCAGTGGATATTAACCCCATAATCCATGATTTGGCTTTAATTTGATTTCTTAGACCTTGGGGATGACTACCCATCCTTGCAAGGGATATGTAGTACGATCCTTTCAATCCAATATTAATAAATAAATGAAAAATATTTTCTTTTGAATTTCAAGTTCTTGAGTGGGCAAAATAGAAGCTTTGGGGAATCAGATTCTCAACCTAAGCGAGATGAGAATTAGACCCTATTCTTACTACTCTATGAAGGTCAAATCAGAGCTTTGGGGAGTTGGATCCTCAACCTAAGTTCGATGAGGATTTAACCCTATCCTTACTACTTTGATTTTAGGCTTTAAGCACTTATGGAAGTGGTAAAAACCACTATTTTAAGAATTATGTTGCATGATAGGACAGACACGAAATGCTCCTTTCGCCTCACCTTTTCTTCCAAGTACGTTTTTGACCATTTTTCTCAAGATCCTCTTTAATATGTGCAGAACGTGCTTGGTTCAAGATAGTTTGGGTATTAGTTCCCAACCTTAGGATCCTTTTAATATATGTTATGTAATAACCCTAAGAGGATTCGACACCTTTTCAACGATTGAAATGAAGATGCAACTGAGATGAAATGTATGTGCACTGTGGAATGTAACATGAGATATGAATGCATTGCTCCTTTTGAAATACGGATGGAGTATACCACCTACTTTGCCATAATTTATAAAACTGACAACTTCATGCATCACAAGTTCCAAACGATATTCTTTATTGTGTTTGTGATATTCGTGGAGCTTTCTGCAATATAATTTTGATGTTTCATATTCTCCTAGTCTTAGTTAACATTCATAAGGACCTAAGTTAACAAACCAAAAGCATCCAAAGGACCAACACACAAAACTTAAAACCAAAATGAGATCTAATCCAAAACTAAAACATGAAAACCAAAAGTATATACAAATGTACAAAAAAAATTGGATTATCATTTTCCCGGATCCCAAACCTGATTAGAATTCTTTAAAAGACATATGACGTGATACGCATACCAAGTTTTGCAGGAATCCAAAAAAAACAAGATCAACCCAAACAAAGAAAAAAACTTCCACTTGCCCCTCTCACCATACCAATTTGATTTAGTTTCATTAATAATCCTATGGTGGAGTTTCAAACTTTCAAATTGATTAGACAATGATTGATATTCAATTCCTTTATTTCTATTCTTTAAGATGTTCATTCCGCACTTTGATTCATGGTGTAGAAATAAGCTTTCATTTTCATTCAATAAAGCCATAACATTAATAATATTTGAATCAAACCATTCATTAGGCAAATCTTCATTCAAATTTTGCATGGTGAAACCAAAAATATGAGATTTTACCTTTGGCATGTTTTCATTTGACCTTACTTGAAGAGGATTTGAAAATTCCTCTTTTCTCTCATGACATTCATCATCATGTAACACTTGTTCTTTCTCCATGACTCGTTTATCAAAGGCACCAAACTTAGGTACCCAATTGAAAATATGCCCATCCCTTTCAAACCATAAGTCTTGTCTATCTAGGGGCGGGTTGACTAACACATTTCCGTGATCAATCACTTGGGTTGTTTTGGGTAATGTGATATTTTCAATTGGATCATCAATGATATCAAACCCAAATGATTTAGGTTTTGTAATTTTCTCATTTTGAGATGGCATAATAATTGTAGAGCAAGTACGTGGATCAAGATTTTCAATTTCTTTTCCTTCAAAGGGATCTAAATCAAGTGACTCTCTTTCTTGGTTCATGGTTGTAGAATCCTTATCATGTTCCAAAATTTGATGAGATTCAAATTCCTCTTCCAAAAATTTCTCAAATTGTACAGGATTTATAGTATCCTCATGCGAGGAAGCAATTGAGTTATCCTGCATATTATTTGACGCAACAAGTTTGTTAGAAGATTCAGATTGATAATATTCTTCCCATTTCTTCCACGAATCATAGTAATCATCTTCCAAGTTCAAGTCGTGACGCTCAAGCATTTCTTCTTCATCTTCTGATTTATCAACATGTTTCTCATCCAATTCATCTTCACCTTCCTTAGATGGTTCAGTTATTTCCAAAAGTGGGTCATCTCTTGAATTCAAATTGGTAAAGCTATCATAATCCAAATTTGTAACCCATGATTCAACTTTATCACAATTCGGCAGGTGTAGATCCTCTTGATCATCACTTCCTTGATGATATAGAGTTTCCACCACCAAAATGTTGTCCACTCCTTGCTGATGTTGGGATGGACCCTTATTTGGCATAAGTTCGAAACCATCCACTTGAGCTTGGAGATAATGGGTATACATAGCAATTTCGGGACAATTCCTTTCATTATGCACCTTTGTATTATGCAATCTACACCCCTTTTCCCACACAAAATTAGAAAGATTAAGAATGTAACTAGAGTGACTTGGTCCTGCAGAAGTATCTATCTAATTAGCAATAGGGGAAGGCACACTCCCATTGTTTGTCTTCGTATTCCACTGTCTCCCTCTATCATTGAAGTTTCAATTTGGGTGAGGGGCATGGGATTCATACTTCTGTTTTTGAACCAAATCATTACTCAATTTGTGAACCATCCTTTTGAGTTCTTCCACCTTTGAATAAATCTCTTTTGGTTGAGCTATGTTATTGCTAGTTCTAGTAGGGTTTGCGTAACTGATGAGATCTTGACTTAACATTTGAGTTGGATTTTGAGCCACTAGATTTGCGTAGGGATTCACACTTTGAATTGGAATTGGATTGGGTGCGTAAGCGGGTGTTGATGAATATGGTTGTTGATAAGGCAAAGCATTTATGCCTGATATTTACGATGCCATGATCTGATTCATCATAGGAGCTTGACCATATGGACCATATTGTCCTACCATAGGCATCTAGGAAAACCCATAACCCTGTGGTGTCATTTGTTGTTCAATGGTCATAGCTTCATTGTAGGCTAGAGCAAGCATGGTAACTTGAGGATTTTGCCTTGCAAACATTACCGTCATAGGATCCAATGCCCCAAAATATATTTGCAAAGCTACTACGGGATCAATGGAAAAATTTTGAATTGCTCTATTATAGCACTTCTGAAATCTCTGATTAAAAGTTCAGATTGGCTCACCCTGGCCTCTTTTGCATGTAATGAACTGATTATAGATGATTGTGGGATCTAATGGTGACCTGAATTGGTTGACAAAAGCATTCTCCATTTGCGTCCATGACGTAATGGAACCCGTAGGTAAGAAAATATACCATTCGTAGGCCACTAGGTCTAGGCTCATGGGGAAGAGTCTACAAGCCACATCTTCATGTTGAACTTGCAATCTTATCAAAACATCCCTATAGGCCTGAATATGTTCTACGGTCCTTAGGCCATCCGATTTGTATTCGGGAAAAAATATCTCTATATTCCTAGGGATTTCATGAATATCCCCTACAATATTCAAAGGAATGTTATGGGATCCATACCAAGGATGTGGTGGAGGTTGGGCCATTTGATTCAAAATAAATGGTGATAACCCTACAAGAACCTGACAAAACTCTCAGTACCTCAAAAAAAACCTGTGACACAGAAAATCCTGTAATTAATGAAATTCAAATAATAACCTCAAAATCAATTTGTTAGTCATGAAAGAAGGAACGTTGACAAAGCAGTATTCTAAAAATGTAAGTTTTTGATTCACCAGATCACATATGCACAAGTGAAGAGCATACTCCTAGTGTTGTAGGCTTTCTGATTCACAAGATCGCACTACGCGCAGGTGAAGAGCATAATACTGACAACAAATACATTTTTAGACAAAATAATTCCTTACAAATAAGCCTGAAATGACTAGTAAATATCCAACATGTAATGTATGAATAATCATGTTAGCATCAACCAAGAGGTGTATCCATTAAAATCAAATGAGAGTAATTGCATGGAGACAACCTTGTTAGTCAATTTTTGTAAAATCAAATCAAGACACTTTATTCCTGTATGAACAATCAAAAAGCGTTAGAACAATGTATAGCAATTCATGTCCTCCTTTTAACACTACAAGGTTGTATTGTTAAAATATGGCTAAAGATAATAATCAATAGGGCATGAAATATTCAAAATTTAAATCCCTATAGCATTTAAATCACTCTGAAATAAAATAATTCAGGCCCTCCTTCTAGCGCCAATTTGTTGAGTGGTATTTTCACCCAGTTGTGAAAGTACACTCTCCTTTAGGATTTGGGTTCCAAATCCCCTCTTGCAAAGAAGTTAAACAAATGACTTCTCCAAGGTCTCTGTTGTATTAGCATTTGCATATGTGTATTAGTAATCTCAAATAAAGATATTCAATTTAAATGCTTGGAACACCTTAGTGATTGCAAGTAACTGTAAACAAGGGGCAATGTTGGTTTATTTCACCATGAAACTTTAGTGATTGTTCATTGTTTTTTTGGATTTTGAAATTTTTAAATGTTTATTTTAATGCCTTGAAAAGTTAAAATTTCTGAAAAAAAAATATAAAAAATGAAGAAAATGAAAATGAAATGCAGAAAACTGAAAATAAAATGCTTCCAGTATGATGCTATCCTATTTCAACAAAACCGAAGATGTGAGGTCTCCGTGCATGCAACCTAACCTATTGGACCTGCAAACAAGCACAATCCAGATAAGCTAAGCGTTGGTTCCTAGGGTACGAAATAAAATTCAAATTTCAAATATTTGCCTAATGTAACCCACAAAAAATGGCATTAACACTATCTATAAATTCGAAATCTGAAAAAATGAAAGAATAAAAATAAAATCCATAGCATGCAAATAAAATATGCTTCTTTCTTGCCCACAAGATGCAAATTTCTAAAACTTCTGCATTAAAAATATGTCATTTTACAATAGCAAAATTTTTGGTTTTCCCAAACCAGTCCATGGAAGAGAAACGACTCAAACAGGTCCAAAATGGCCTCATCGCCTTCAAGTCTACAACTCTGCTCACAACAATTTCCAACCCATGTCCATGAAGAAGAAAAACCAGTCTATGAAAGAAAAATAGCCCAACTAGGTCCAGAATGGCTATCTCGCCTTCAAACCTGCAACACTACTTGCAACAGTTTTCCACCCCCTTCTGGCCTCTTTGAATGGTGTATTTAAACTTTTGAAAACATTGTTTCTCCTTCCATGATGGTTCGTTTCATTTTTTGATGGTTGTTCGCTTCACCTTCCCTGACTGTTCGTTTCACCTTTCCTTGTATGCGTGTGCTTTGGTTTCCACTTTGTGGCCCTTCGCTGCGTTTTCTCCACATGGGCTTGCATCCGTTTCCCTCCGTGTGTAACGACCATCTTAAATGATTTCGAATCATTAGATATTCCTTATGCAACACTTTGTCTTGTTCACTAGAATTTGTCCTTATGTCCACGTCACTATGCAGGTCCGTTACCTTGGCAAAAATGGAACATGTCATGATATCATGACGCTTTTGCCTCCTTGCTCACTTTTGTTGCTTTTAGCCACAAAAATGGAACATGTCGCGATATCGTGACACTTTTCTTTCTAGTTCTTTCTTTTCTCATTTGGTCACGAAAATGCAACATGTCGTGATATCGCGACACTTTTTCTTTCTTCCCTCTCTTTGCTTTGAATCACGAAAACGTAACATGTCACGATATCGCGACACTTTTTCTCCTTTGGCCGCGAAACTGCAACATGTCACGATATCGCGACACTTTTCTTTCTTGTTCTTTCTTGTCTTGTTTGGTCACAAAAATGCAACATGTCATGATATCGCGACACTTTTTCTTTCTTCTCTCTCTCTTTGCTTTGAATCGTGAAAACACAACATGTCACGATATCGTGACACTTTTCCTCCTCTGGCCGCGACGATGCAACATGTCGCGATATTGCGACACTTTTTCCTATTTGGCCGTGACAACGCAACATGTCATGATATCATGACTCTTTTTCTCCTTTGGCCACGATGATGCAAAATGTCGCGATATCACGACACTTTTTCTCCTTTGGCCAAAAAAATGCAACATGTCGCGATATCGCAACACTTTTTCTTTCTTCTCTCTCTCTTTGCTTTGAATCGTTAAAATGCAACATGTCACGATATCGCGACACTTTTCTTCCTCTGGCCACGACGATGCAACATGTTGCAATATCGTGACACTTTTTCCTGTTTGGTCACGACAACGCAACATGTCATGATATCGTGACACTTTTTCTCCTTTGGCTGCAACGATGCAACATGTCACGATATCATGACACTTTTTCCTGTTTGGCCACGACAATGCAACATGTCACGATATCGCAACACTTTTTCTCTTTTGGCCACGATGGTGCAACATGTCGTGATATCACGAAACTTTTTCTCTTTTGGCCATGATGGTGCAACATGTCGCGATATCGTGACACCTTTTCTCCTTTGGCCGTGAAACTGCAACATGTCGCGATATCGCGACACTTTTCCTCATGGTATTTTGCTTTTTTCCTTGATATTTAGCCTATGGGCCACTTCGGTCTTCTTGGAACACATGCAAAAAAGGTGGGTCCCAAATTTTGGGGTACGTTGTGGATCAGCCACAACACCTCATTTAAACCTTAGGAATTAACCCTTGTAAATATTTACAAGAATACAAGTCACCAAGACATAGTATGCCCTAAGCCCCATAAGACTGTTACTACAACACGACTGAAAGGTATACTTGCAATCGATCCTTCGACTATGTCAATAGAAAGGATTCCAAGAATGTAATATTTTCCATAATTAAGGCATCCAAAGTTGATTAGGTTAATGAAAAACCTTGATCATTTGATGATTTAGTAATCTATTTCTGCTCAACGCTTTTTTCACATTACGCATACCAAAAATTTGGCATCTGTAGACACCTAAATTGTGTAAATAGGATAAGACTATCAACGCATTGTACATGCCCTCTTATCGGCAACATACGACCTTATTAGGAACTCCTCTATGCTAGAAAAAGGTTTCCAAAAACCTCAAAAACTTAGTTTAGAGGGTTCTTAGCAGTCTGGGGCAATTTTGGGGCTCCTACTGGTGGCCGCCCTACCCAGGGACGACCACATTTGGTGATCATCCCACCTAGGGATGGTCATTAGCAACTGTCCCTAGGTGGGAGAACCCTTAATTGGACCTTTAAAAAAATCAAATGACACTCTAAATGGCAATCCAAGATTGCCATTAGCACATCCAATCACCCCAAATTGATTGGGGACCTGCTGATGGATAGTAGGATAGTTTATTGGGAGCACCCAAATGGGCAACCTTCTTCCAATCATGCCATGACTCGATTAGGACACATGGTGCCAATTGCATCGCATGGCAAACATGCCATTTTGCCCTAAGTGCCCTCTTGGGCTATAAAAGGATCTCCAAACTCCCAATTTTAGGGGAGGAGAATTTGGAGAATAGAGCAACGAAGTGCTGCCCAAATCATACCCCACACTTTGTAAACCAAACATGCCTTTGCCTTGGCCTTGAAACCCTCTTCATCCAAAGGTGATTTTAGGGGAAAATAGGCTCAAAACACCAAACCAAAACCAGCCAAATTGAAGTACAATTTGGCCCCATCTATCAAAAACACCCCATACCACTTTTGGACCAATTCCCATGACCATAGGTGACAAAAATAAGGTAGTTTTATGACCGCCCCACCTGGGGATGACCAGAAGTCTGTCCATGGCACACCCAGGGATGACCACAAAATAGGGTGCAATTTTAGAGAAATTCCTCCATAGTCCCCTTAGGAATGTCTAGAGGAACCTATGGCCCAAATTTGAGGTATTTTGGAGGAGTTTTGATGCAGGTTTGGTGATCCCCAATGTTGCAGGTCTATCTAGCTCACCTCGGGACAACCAGTAGTTAAGGATAGTTTCACCCTTGATCTTGCCCCCAAAGTTTCTTATTTGTATTTAAATCATATTTATATATTTTCATGCTTATTATAGATCAGTTTATATATGTATATCACTTTATTTGGTCGTAGTATAAGCTAATTTTGCTGTGTTTTCAAGGCTTTCTTCATCTTATGAAACAGGTGCTATTAACCCCATCTTAGTACCTTGTGTGTAGGTCCAGGTAGTTCTACGTAGAAGGAAGGAGCTAAGAAGACCAAAAGAATAGATTGAAGGATATCTCTCAATCATGGGATGCAATATTTACATCAAATGCCATAGTTTACACCGCTTTGAGGCCCCTTTCAAGGGACTAGATCTCTTGAACATTGTAATGGAAGTTGTAATCGCATATTTGAAGCTATAAATTGATTAAATAGAAGGATAAATCCACCATTTGGTTATACGTTTACTTCACCTTAATAGATTACAATTTTATGTGTTATCTCCTTTGAATGCTTTATCAATGCTTTACATTGCAATGGAATGCCCTTAAGGCAGTGGAGTAAATTTCACGTCTTCAAGGATAACTTATATCTATAGGATGAACAATATGGGAAGATAAACATAGCCTATCCTTAAAGGAATAATGGAAGGTAGAGATCAACATGATATAGTAGATATAAGAAGTATCCTAAGATAATCCTAAGCCATATAAAAATGTATAGAAGTTACAAAGAAAATTGGTAGGTAAAACAATTCAGGCCCCTAATTGATTAAGAAGAACTTTCATTTTTGGTTACAAAACTTTCATGTCTGCTTCCTCTATAGTTAACATGAGTCCTTTAAGTGCCAAGTGGAAAGCCTAAAAGTTTGTAAATATATTTCTAATGACTAATTCTAGAAGTATCCTCTTTGTGCATTCTAGCATTTTGTAATAACATAGTGTTGTCATCATAGTTATGTATATTTTATGTGCATTGGTTCCATAGGTGTTGGATTCAAGGTAAGATTGAATCAATAGTTATCATGGCCCTACAAGTTGAATTGGCACCATAATAAATTTTAATGCCATAGAAATAAATTTATTTGGTCTATTTTATGAGAAGACCTAATGGGCACTAAGGCCTATGATCTGAAAGTGTTATGACATCATTATCATTGGAGATTTAAGAAATCCTTAAATTGATCTTATCATTATGAATATAAATTGAGACTCAACATTGAATCTTGGTCTAAAAGAGTACATACCAACTACTATATAAAAATCATACATTTTAAATTTTTTGATATTATTATAAAAAATAAATTTAAAATTCATTTGCATTATAAATTGTATTAAGAAAAATAGAATTTATCATTTTTTTCCTAAAAAAGTAATGGTATACTAAATGAATAATATTTTTTGAACTCATAGCATGTAGAGTATAAACTAGAAAAATATAAAATTAAATTGCCTTTATTACTTGATTTGGGGTTTTAAAATAAAAATTGAACTTAATGTATTGATTCTAATATTGATATTAATCAAATTTTATTGAAAAAAATATCTAATTGTTTTACTTGTGATATTATCATACAACTTGTCATGCAATATTTACATATAATATATTACACAGTGAAACATTTCACAAATATGAATCCATGGTCAAACGAGCTAATATTTCATGGTTATGTAGATTTAAGGGTCCCAAATGGTTGGACCTATTTTGTTTCACAAGGGATTTTCAAAATTGAGCTTTGTTCAATAAATGCTTATACTTGAAAATTTCAAATGTGAGTTGTAGTGATGTATGAAGTTATGCTAGTAGATGTAAGAACGGTGTAAAACGTAATGGAGGAATGATGATGTTATACTTGAAATGAATATGCATTGTAATTAGTTACTAAAAATGTTGCACTTATTATTTATTCATATATTTGTTAATTTTGAAGGTTTATGGTAATTATGATAGTTAAAAAAATCCTCTTTTATAAGAATACATAATAGCTTAATATGAAACATGTTGGTAAGCAAACATTAATTAATTAAGAGAATAAAAAACTAAATCCATTTCCCCAAAAGAAAAATTGAGATATGAGCAAAAAACAAAGAGATGATAAGAGAACATTGTATATTATATATTTAATAGAATATATATTTTTTAATATTTTTTGGATGTGCATTATAGTTTAGTTTGTGGATTATATTTTCTATGTATAATTTTTTTGTTATATATATATTTTCATTTCCACTTATGTGAGGCAATATCATTGTCACTTGCAATTCTTAACAATATTTTTATATTGAAAATCTCTCTCTCTCTCTCTCTCTCTCTCTTATATATATATATATATATAATATATTGAAAATGCATCAATATTTATATATATATACATACATATATATAGACATACATATATAAACATACATATATACATATATGTATATATATGTATATATAACTAAGCAATCACACAATGTCCATATCCATTCTAAATATCCACACCACTAATATTATTATAAGGATTGAACAACACCCAATAAACTTACATCTTATAATTAAACCAAGAAGCTATCACCTTCTCATTTCATTCACATTTGAAAGGTTGTAGAATGCTTCTCCATCATGTTCATCACATTGGATAGCTAACCTATGATAGACATGAGCTACTAGTCATAATTACACTAGATTTTTTTCTTAAAAATTACTTAGAAGGCATAAACAATATAATGATAAGCCTTCATTAATCTCTCAAAAATTCCAATCTAAATATGAATATTGTTTGTCATTTATAGATCCATCTACTTTTGTTCCTCTGGCTACATAGATAGAGTCATAATATATAGAGAATAATATGTCATAGAAATAAATTACAATATCTTAAAACTCTTTTATAAAACTCCCTCAACATAAATTCCACTTCAACCAATCAAACCATCTATAATCCTAGCCATATAATTATAAAATTGAACAAGCCAAAAGAACTGATGTTCAATATTAAATATAAGAACCATTTGGTGTATCACACAAAAAATTTCAAATGTGTTGACTAATGATGGATTAAATCTAGAAATAAGAAGGGATATGGACTATCCTATTTAACTGACTCTATGCTTCACCCTTCTACCAGATCTAACCACTAATTTTTTTTTATTCATATCGTAAATTATCCTTCCAATAATATTTACTAGACTTACTACCAAAAGCCTAGGAACCCTTTCTCTTTTTCTAGATAGTTCTCCAACCTATTATTGAATCCTTCTATATTGAACCATCTTGATTAGAATAAAATTGTGGTGGTAGTTACACTTTAGAAGCCTAAGCATAACAACCTTGATTACCTTGATTATTGTTTAGATCACCTAAAGAAGTCACATTATCGTATGCAACATAATTGGAAGTGGATTGAGTTAAGGTTAGATTAAAAGCCTCATTCACATTATTTAAAGGGTAAATATAGGAACAAGACACATACCCACCCACTAATATACAAGAAGACACACTGATGAGGAATTAATATATTTTATAAAATATATTAAAATACTGATGTCGATCATGAAATACTAATCGAAATGCATTGCAAAAATTGTACATAATTATAAGCATTACAAAAGGATATGGAATGAGACCACATTCATGATGGATTCCTTTATAAGGTTGGTTGGAAGAATATATAAGGTGTCTTATTGATTACATCATGTGCTAGATGGCAGACCAAATACAAAATATAGTTTAGACCATTAAATACATGCATAGGGAATTAAACTATATTGCCTTTATATTTTTACTATATTGAATTAATATATTTTAGAATATATTTCCTCATAACACACTCAAATCCTTATCCTTATGAGGAGGAATGAAAGAAATTTTACTTAGACACATTAAGATACATAACCTTATGTTGTCACTTGAACATAGGACCAAACAAATAGATACAAAGAGGAAATTCTATGTCAAGGTCCATCTCTATAGAGGATTGAGGGTGGAATTTAAGACTACCATATTTTTTATTATCATATTAACTATATGTAGACACCTAAAATATGTCATGTCGAGGTGACTACTCATATGGGACATGCTAACAAACCATATGAATAATCTTGGATAGATCCAAGGTGAAGCAGTGGATTTAACCACTCAATTTGGGTAGAGTTGGCTAGCTCAGCCTTAGCTATGGCTGACACCCATGGCTAACAGAGCTAGTTGCACCTCAGAGCTATGGCTAGCATTAAAACTATTTTGAATCCTGGGCTGAGCCAAATTTGGTTACAACAGTCTGGGTAGTGAATATTCAAACGGTTTTGGGTGGGGAAGCTTTGAGAGTTTTCATTCCAACTAATCCAACCTCCTGGATATTGATATTGGATTCCCAATTAAGCCAATATTAGGTATTAGGAGTCCTATAAGACCCCCATCCAAATTGGGAAGAAGTCTAGAGAAGCTTTCATTTGAATGCAATGAAGCCCTACCAAATTTGAGAGCAAATAGGAGTATCAATTGAAATCGGTGAAGCCCTATCGGTTTGTGAAGCCATTTGCAACCCTTGAAGAGAGCCATATTGCTTCCCAATTGACAATCATGAATGAATTCCAAGCCATGGAAGTCTCAAGAGCCTAAGGAGATCAAGAATCCATAATTGATCCTCTTCCATCACAAATCCTGATGATTTACACTATCAATATGTCAGAGGACAACAAGGCAATCATTGATCATCAATTCCATAGAGGGAATTAGAGATCCAAGCCCTGATTACAAGAGAAAATAAATTTTTACCTCATTCGTGACTATCATCCATGGCTAATAGTACTAGCTATGCCATAGATCCACGGTGAAGGTTTGATCTTTTATTTCCTTTGTTTTAGCATTAGATTTACATTTCCTGTTATGTAATTAGCTTAATCTAGCATAAATTAACATTGTAGCAGACATTTGACCGGTTGATTTAGGGATCAGAGGTAGATTTGATTCATTTTATTTGCATTTTTCAATCTATATTAGTTTCATGCCTTTCAAGTTATAATGGTTAATTAGACTCCCTAATTGCTAGATTTCATGTTTTCCTTTACATGCTTTTCAGATATTAGATGATTTCTTGCATATATTCATAGATTTATATGTTTTCTTACTTTTTTTATTATCAATTTATGCAAGTGTCTCAAAAGTCTCATAAAGAGAGTCCTCCTTTGTTATTAACCCCTTTCTTATTGTTTCTTGAACATGTTTACATGACCTAATTATTTTTAGGGCATTCAAGATAGTATATGCCTCTAATCATGGAGAAGAGGGCTATCCTAGGCCTTGAGCAATTCTTATTTATTATAGAGAATCTATGGATTACACCATCCCCTCATTTAGAGGGTCTTAAATATTGTGTTAATTGTATCAAAATTGAGTATCCCTAAGAGGGATGTATATGTAATTTATTTTTGACAAAATTTTAATAAAATAAATCCTTATTTTTTTGTTAAATTCATTGTTGTAATTTATTTATTGCTTTAATACTTGATTTCAATTGATGCACTAGTTAGGTGTATGCTTTTTAGATTGATACATATGGTGATCATGGTGGAAACCCCACAAATTCCATGAGCACTGATGGATTTTTTAATTTTTCTTATTATAGGTGTCAATCGCGCTTGACAGCCATGGTGCACAGTCTCCGCTACACTTGATAGCCATAGCTAGCAGTGGATCAAAAAAGTAGGTAGATATCAAAATTTCTCTCTATTAGATGAGGAATCTAGGTAACCTTGATCCTCTGTAATTTTTCTACTTTGTTTTTTCACTGCTATAGATAATTAAATCACTTAGAGAAATAGTAAATTGAAAAACTTCTATGCAATTTATATGTTGTCTATCATCCATGCTTGATAGACATGGCTAGCTCTGTTAGCTATACCTATCAAATATGGCTAAATTCTTGGCCTACATCTTTGTCTCATGGAAAGCACTGTTACCTATGGTTCTATCGTGCAGCTAAAAATCAGAGTCTATTTGTAGAATCTGCCTATTATGGCCCAATCAGAGGTCTATTAGAACATTTTACTATAAATTCTTTGAAACATCATGTAAATTATTTATATCTATATTTATGAACATTAAACATATTTATCATTAGGCATTTAGGAAAGAGCATTGAGTGCTTGGTGTTGCATTTTACTTTCATGCAAAATCTAAAATGAACAAACACACACCACACACTATTTAAATGCTGGTGAGTTGGACGTCATATCCAACCACTAGTAGGGTTTAATGATGGTGGTAGTGATTTCCATCCATTGGCCCAACTCCCTTGAAACCTATTACTAGACCAATACCAGCTCCAATATCCATCATAGCCTATGGAAAATCTGCATGTATCTCTCTTTGAAGAGGTATATCGTTGACTGTGGGTGAATTGGATGAGGACCAGGAGGACCTGTGCTCCCTGACCATGTGTGGACTTCATTACCACATATTATAGGTTGGATTATGCATCCTAGACTTTCATTGCTAGGTTATTGATTTGCAAGTATACAGGTGAAAGCCTTAAACTATTGAGTATATCATCAACAATTTCAAACATGATGAGAGTATTTTAAGTTTTCAATAAATCTCAAAATGCATCAAAATAGTTAGGGCTCACAAATAATATTTAAAAGATATAGTTATCATTGTTTGCTTTGTTTACTTTAAAATATACATACGAGATAATACAAAATCATGGTTAGAACATAGAGAGGTTGATCTCAGTGCATAATCAAGGTCAAATTCTATGCTCCACCTAATACACAACACAACACAGAGAACCCTCAATCACAAAATCCTCTTGAATGATGTGCAACGAGCATTAGATGGGATAACTCTACATGTGGGGGTTCTCATCAGAATACCCTACTTAGAGGAGGCAATGCACATGCCTCATAAGACAGATCTGAGTATGGAAGATCCCAACAGGGGAAATTTGAGCATGAGAGCATATATCATGATTTTACACCTTGTGGATCCACTGGATCCACTAAAGAGTACATCATTGAGGAAGGAACAATAACAAAGTTTATTCCCATATGTACTTGAGATAAGGGTGGCTCAAGGCCCCCACCAGTTCAAAATAGAAAATTAGAAAATATGTCCATTTAGGGGTAGGAAGAGAGGGCTTCTTCAAAGTATAGGCCCACATGGACTCCAAACAACAATGAACTTGGTAAGTTCATATTTTATATGTCTAAGGTTGGAGTCAATGGTACACCACCACATGAGTTGTGGTGCACTAGAAAATTGGATGGTCTAGATAGAGTCTTAGGGTAGATAGGGTATAAACCCTTGGTTGCACACTCTCATTCTATGAGTTATGTGAGAGCACACGTGACCATTAGAGAACTAGGAGAATGTTCTAAGCATTCTTGTAGTACAATTGCTCCATCAACCCAACGAGCATATAGTATAGACAACACCAGAATGTGAATACCATCTACATAGAAAAGGGCAAGAGTGTGGAAAATAGGTCTATTGGAGGTCATACCGATAAAGTTGCTTGAACAGAATGAGTATAGTAGAGACCGCATACGATCGATATCATAGATCGATCATAGAAATTGGTGTCAGAGCAATGGCAGTAGATCTTCCAAGATCAATTGGAAGATGTCTAAGTAGAGTGTGAGCACCTTGAAAACAAGGATACTCAGAGGTAGAGGTTGCTAAGGCAACATATTTTTGATAAATACATGCATGAAAAATGCATACATGATCAAAAGGAACATGCTAATAGAGAGGAGCAATTAGCTCAAGCCAACTTGCCCCCTCAAAGTGAGTACAAGGAGTGCACTCACAGATGAGCTCCTTCATAGCCTAATATACACCTTCAACACATTGAGATTTGTACTTGCCACACAATCTAAAAAATGATGTAGTGCCAAGCATTAGAACATCATGGGCATGTGCAGTACAAAGAAGTTGCAAGATATGAACAAGAACAAGAATATCCTAAGATCTCCCTAGTCAACGAGGAGGATGATACCATTCTCCCACCTTGAACAAAGAAAAAATTACCTCCAAAGGCTCCTTGTGGACCTCTCAAAGAAGAGGATATCCTTTCTTCCAAGGTCTATCAGGCCTTGGTAAACAAGTTTTGAGCTATAAAGAAGCAAGAAATGGCTTATCAAAAGGCGACCTTGAATAAAATATACAATGAGCCTCTATGCCCTTCAGTGCCCATTCTAGTGTATCCTAAGCACTTCAAGATACCAAAGGTGGAGAGATTTTAAGGAGAGGAACATGCTCAGGAGTATGTTACGATATTTATGGATATGTGCTTTTAGATATAAAGCAATGATGCTCTAATTATGAGAACCTTCATCACAACCCTTTCAGGACCTACCCGAGAGTGGTTCAATCAACTTAAAAGGCATAACATAACTAGATCTGAATAGCTAGCTAATGCATTTATTGAATGCTTCTTCAACATTAATAAGAAGGATAACCTATTCAATCTAGTTGCTTTAATACAAAATGATGATGATTCAACTATGGATTATGGGAAAAAATGGAGAAAGATAATGGTGAAGTTGCCATTTTTCTATTCCAACCATTGAACTAACTCAGATGATTACCAAGAGTTGTGTGAAGCACATCTCATTACTACTAGAGTTGCAATAGTATCAAATATTTGAGGAGACCTTGGTGTAAGCCAAGGTAATAAAGGACATCAAGTTATAGGATAGTAACTTAAAACTCTAGAATAAGAAGGAATAGAACAATAATAACACCCAACATCAAAATCAATAGGCCAAGCTAGCCCATTTAAACCAAGTGGTGTTAAATCTCCATAAAGGGGATAAGGGGAAAAAAAAAAACTATCAAGCCCAGCCTCCTCTTGCGTAGTATGACCAAAAAAATAATAACAAGGGTAAGAATAAAGAACAATGCTTGCATTTCCAGTTCACATCACTATTGAAATCGATGACATCAATATTTCATCAACTGTGTGAGGCCAATACCCTTATCAAATACCAAGTTAATAGAACCTAATTAGCCCAAGCTGAAGGGGTATAGAGATGATCTGTATTGCACTTTCCATAGGGTAAAAGGACACACCATCAAAGTATGTTGGAGTTTCAAAAATGTAGTGCAAAATATGATTGAAATATGTGAGCTAACTGAGGACAACCCTCAGGTTCCAGACAACCAAAATATGCAGATCTTCAAGAACCCCTTATTGAATCATGAGCCATCGAGGAACAATGTTGGTCATGTAAATCAAGTGTGGGTTGAATTGTCAACTCAAGGATTCATAGGAATGATCAATATTGTCACAAGATAATGGAGGTATGAATGAAAAAATCCACCTCAAACTCCCATTAGGGTCCATGTTGCACCTCAACAAAGGCCAACTCAAAATATTCCAGGACCACCAACAAGATTGGTGGTGATCATTAGAAGTAGGCTAGTTCAAATCCTGTAGATAAATATAGCAAAGTTTTCTATATATGAATTAATTAAGTAGTATCCTAAAAACAGGGAGATGCTCATGGATATTCTAAGATTGATCAAAGTTTAGTCCCAAGACCCTGAAGCATTTATGAACTTCGTGGGACATGTGCAGTAGTGTAGTGAATCGGTCATTCAATTTAGTGATCATGAGATTAAGATAGTCTCCACTGCTATAGCGGACCCACAACTACATATAATTGCATGTGTTAATCACACACCATTCAAATAGGATTTAATTGATACAGGGTCATAAATAAACATCATTACTACCAAGGCTTTAACATATTTGAAGTTGCCAAAGTCACATATTGTACCTTCTACTTTCACCTTGAGAGCATTTAATAATGCGCTATGCTCAATGGTAGGTACCATAGTTCTTCCAATTTAGGTTGGACTAAAGACCATCCTCATGATGTGTCATGTGATAGAAAGGCACCATGCAGTATAACATCCTTTTAGGGAGGCCTTAGATTATATAAATGTGTTGCATTCCCTCGATCTTATATCAATGTATTAAATATATACATGAGGGACAAGTTCACATGGTACCTTCTGACGAAGAGCCATTTAAATATATTAACTTAGCTGATTTACCAGGGTGTTTCATTATTCTCTCAATCAATTTAGATATACAATTGACATCACCTATTAAACATCTAGAATGCAAACTCAAAGAAGTGTGTGCAAGACCTTCCATAGTAGCACCACAACTATCAGAGCACACAAAAACAACTTCAACTAAACCTACAACATCCACAGTTCTTAGGAATGATAATAAGCTTAAGATGAAACTAGATGAAAAAGAAACAAACCAAGAACCCAAAGTAGCCACTTTCAAGGTTCCTAGTCCCATGGATGAAGAGGAATATCAAAATCAAGTCGAGGAGGCACCTTAGCCTTACTCGCCTGGATCTTGAGTAAGGTCATCTACACCATAGGTGACCATACATTTGGTTAACCCTGGGTTAGAAGAGTATATCATGCAGAATATGATGTTCATACCATTTATTGAGATTGCACAAGACATGGGCTGACCTCAAGCTCATTTCTTTCCTATGGGGATGGTGGTACAACTGGGGATGCTGCCCAACCAAAAAAACTTCATTTATGTAGGGCTAGATCAACTTAAAAATTTCACATCCATAGATAAATATGATGATGAACCATTCATGGTGATTGTTCATTATTTGTCTAACCTTGAGTTCACCTTGTGCTGCTTCAAATGTTACCATTCACATGGTTATGGCTTGGGCTTATTCGAGCAAGGACACCGAGTTCCCATCGAACCACAATATCAACTACCAACTGATAGGTTTGGATTAAGCTATCATATACGAGGATAGAATGAGCTCCTAGTAGCATCTTTAGATCATCTAAACCTCACTTTGGGAATGATGTGGATAGGAATACTTATCACCCTAACCCTTCTTGCATACGATGGGGTAATAGGTTGGTGACCTAGTCTCTAAAGAGCCATATAAGATCTATCATGATAAAATCATGGTATATGTCAATTTAAGAGACATTCCAAGAGTCGACTTAGATAATGAAAGTCGTGAAGCTGCTGATGATACAGGTATGTAGATCCATAGTCTGGATATAGCAATCGACACTAAATTAGAAGTTGCTTTTGAGGAAGTGTAAGCAAAGTCCATTGTTAAAAGTGATGGACCAGATTGTGATTTTGTAACATATGATGATGATCAATCCTCAAACCATGAATGATATGAGGATGAAACTAATTTTGCTTAATTAGGCCCTCTAAATCTGCATCATCTATTACCCATAAAGCAAATGGGCGAGAATGAGGAATTCTTCATGGTTGATAGTGACTATGAGGATGAAACAAAGTGGGCCTACCTTGGGCCTCATATTGCTAATCACCCAATTTTAGTGGGTAGAGGTGAAGGGCTCATATATGAGAGCGATGACCAATATGAGAATGAGAGAGCCTATCTCAAGCCTCATTACTGATGACATCGTTATGAATCGGTTGACATTGATGAGATGTATTGGAGAGTCTATCTTGGCCCATGTCTCAGAGGGAGACCACCCAATTTGGATGTGATTTATCATATAGTCTTCCCTGATCCATATATATACATGGAGATCCTTGAGCCTAGTGATCCCATTCGATAGTTTTTTCATAGACTAGATCTGACGATCCCCATACCCCCAGAGCTGCATCTCAGGGATGGAAGTTATATCAATTTATAGTCACATACATGTGGTCCTGGAGATCTAATTCATTCCATAAATATGATCTCCATTGATCTGACCACTCCACTTCATAATCTAGTTGATCCTTCTAAGACATTGTGTCTTAATGTAGATGTTATTTATTTGGATCGCACTAACTCACCACTAGAGCCTAAATATTTATTCCCTAATGAAGACAATTTTGCAACCTTTTAATTTTTTTCTAGGTTGTGCACATGATGTTTATCACACTGAGGAAAATTCTGATGTAGGACCTTTAAACCCAACTAATGATATCCACTTAATTCCAACACATATAAGTAGAGGATACCTTCTATGTGGATATCAATAATGATCCCATTAATCCTAAGAAGGTAAAATTCGGAGAGATTCTATCTCCTTATGAGTGTGCCATACTCATCCCTCTACTAAAAGAGAGATCTAACCTTTTTGCTTGGACATACAAGGATATGTCGAGACTAGATACAAATTGGTTACTCATAACCTTTTGCTAGAACCTGATAAAAGGTCTATCAACTAGAAGCTCAGGAAGATGCATCCAATAGTCACTTTAATGGTTAAAGACGAGGTATATAAGCTATTGGATGTAGAGTTAATTATCTACATAGACTATCTAGAATGGGTATCAAACATGGTACCTACAAGAAAACTTGATGGAAGGATCCGTATTTGTACATATTTCAGATACCTCAACAAGGAAACACCAAAGGATTCATTCCTTTTTCCCAACATAGATCCTCTTGTAGATGCAACTGTAGGTCATGATATGCTCTCCCTTATGGATGGATTTTTTGGTTATAATTAGATTTGGATTAAAGCCAAATGCCAACATAAAACCACATTCACAATGCCATGGGGAACATTATGTTATAAAGTTATACCATTCGGCCTTAAAAATGTTGGTGCCACATATCAGTGAGCCATGACAAACATTTTTCATGACTATATGCACAAATATTAGAATATTATATCGATGACTTATTGACAAAGTCGTTACTATGTTTTGAGCATGCAAAGGTCCTAAGGAAGGTCTTTGATTTTTTGACTAAGCATAATGTTAGGTTGAATCCCAAGAAGTGTGTATTTGGCATAACTTCAAGAAAGATCTTGGGATTCATAATTTCAAAATGAGGCATCAAAGTTGATCCCATGAAGTTCAAGGTCATATTAGAGATGCATCCTCCCATAAATATCAAAGAGCTAAGAAGCCTATAGGGCAAAGTAGCATCCATAAAATGATATATCATGCAATTATCAGATAAATGTCGATCCATGAATTTACTGCTATACAAAGAGTCCCATTTAATTGGGAAAAGGACTATAAAGCAACCTTCACAAAAATAAAGAAATACCTGGAAACACCACCAATGCTAGCTCTACCAATACCCGATGTGCCTTTCCAACTATATATATCAACAACCAACTTTGCATTAGGAACCATGTTGGCCCAAAATAACATACAAGATAAAGAGCAATCCATATATTACATCAGTCACACCTTGGTGAGTTATGATCTCGGGTATGCGTATGTGGAAAATCTATGTTTAGTAGTAGTGTTTACAATGAAGAAGTTGCATTATTATATGTTAAGTCATATGATGTACGTGATATCCAAATAAAATCCTTTGTAGTATATGATGAGCAAGACATATCATAATACATGTACTACAAAGTGGATCATGTTATTGATAGAATTCAATTTGGAATTCATCAGCCAAAATTCCATTCATCTACTAATTTTACTACCATTCATGTAAATATGCTATCGCATGCTACGATGCAGTGTGTAGCTTTTGATAATAAGGAATTAGTCAACATGATTCATATAGAACCAAACCATGAGTGGTTCTATAGAGCCAAAGAATTTCTCAAGAAGGCACCCTAGGTATCTTTTATCTCATAGGGTCCTACGAGGAATGGCACCACCATTCACCACAAGGTTGTATACCAATCTACATTTGTACACATCGAAATGCTAGGAAAATAAGTCATCTTGTCAGTCGAGGTAGATGCTTATCAGGATTGGATGTCTTAATTACATAAATTATTTAAGCTTGTTTTAATACTATATGGATTATCGTATGCCATGAAGTGCACATTTAGATAGAAAGTGACAAAGTATGTCTTTCTAGGAGACATATTGTACTGTAGAAGCTACAATGGAATTCTCCTTCATTGTCTTGATCCCCAAGTATTAGCTTGGGCAATTTTGTAGGCTGATGATGGTATGTGTGGTTGCCATTTTAGCAGCATAGCCATTATCAAGTGCATCCTTTGAATGGGTTATTATTGGACCACTATGGAGAAGGACTACACAATGTATATCAATAAATGTGTTAAATGTCAACATCATGCTAATATTACACACTTGCCATCACAGGTCTTATAGTCCATTCAAGCGGCTTGGCCATTTGCTCAGTGGGTTTATATCTAATCAGTAAGATTTCTCCCCCATCATCGGGCTAGAATACTTATTTATAATGGCTATTGAGTATTTTACTAAATGGGTGGAAGCAATCCCTTTACTAATGAAAACATGAGCACGTATTACAGAGTTTATACTTCACAATATCATTATTCATTTTGGGATACCATCCAAGATAATTTTGGATAATGGAACATCATTCAAGAATAAAACTGTGAGGGCTTTAACATCTAAGTACAATATACAACATAGCTTTGCGACTCCAACATATCCATAGGAAAATAGGTAATCTGAGGCTTCAAACAAGATAGTGGTAGCCATATTGGAAAATATGGTACAAGAAAACCACAAATATTGGCACATTCAACTATCCCTTGCATTATGGGCTTATAGGACTAGCATATGGACACCCACTAGGGCAACCCTATTTTTTCTAGTATATGGAATTGAGGCCATTATGCCCCTAGAGTTGTAAATTCCAATTCTATGTATTGCATTGAAAGAGTTAATCGATGATGACATTGTATGGTAAGCTTACCTAGATCAATTGATGCTTCTTGATGAACATCGTGTGAATGCCCTTGAGAATCTCTATGTTTATAAAGAGCACTTAAAATTAGCTTACAATAATAGAATCCATCTAAGGGGCTTTAAGGTTGGTGATATTGTGCTAAAAGGGAACTAATAGAACTCAAACCTACCACCGCACTTGTGAGATAAATTTGTAGCTAACTGGTTAGGTCCATTTATCATCTCAGAGCATATTGGACCTAGAATGTATTTCTTGACATCACTTGAAGGTGTTGAAGAGCTTGAACCTCTAAACATCCTTCATCCTAAGGTGTTCCATACATAATAATTCAAAAAACTCAAAAATATGGGAAATTTCAAAATCCATAAAAATTAAAAAGCAATGAAATCTAAAAAAATTGCATTTAATTTACATCATGCATTCCAATTTGCACTTTTATTCAGTTAATTGCATTGCATTAGGAATTTCCATCCATCACACTTGCATTAGGAAAGGTTGTATTTGAAATTGTACAAACAACACCACATTTGTATTTCAATCATGCATATATGCATTATCATCATTTTCCATCACCCTTGTGAGTAAGTGTGTTTCTCAACACAACCCCTCCTATTGCTATGAAGAATATACTAGGGTTTTTTGATCATTCAACCATACCTAGTGGTATTCTAAAATTTAGTAGAAATATTTGTTTGCTTTCAAAGATAAAGTCTAGTTTTGATAGCACTTAGCATATTATAATTCCACCACTAATCAATACATTAACAATCTGTAATGAATCTCTCTTTTCATTCCATATATCTTTCAACAATATATTAAAATATTCAATATGCATCCACAAATAAATTAATTGCATAATAAATTGCTCAATAAAATAGAGATTGATTATACCCTTAAGGTAGAGCAACACCATAAAATACTCCTTTAGAAAGGAATCCACTCCACAATATCTCTAGCTCCACAAGCTAAGACTTCTCCAAGAATACATCATAGATTATAGATATCTTTTACAATGGGGGTGCATCTCTCTTTATACAAGAGTGTGATGGTTCACCTTCCATGAGTTACAAAGTGCATGACAATATTCCTTGCGGTTACATATGACAATATTCTCCCAATGGTTACAAATATGATTCTATGACATACCTATTTATATTTTGACATGTGGAATTCCTTACTCAATAATTAATTTATGGCTCATACCATTATATAATACAATATTAAATTATTAAATATTAAGTACCTATCTTGGTACCTAACATTCCACCCCCCTTACAAATGTTTCATCCTCAAAATATTAGAAGAGGCTAAATAATATGATCTTTTGAGCCATGCTAAATAATGGTACCAATCTTGATCATTCATCCATCCAAGTGAAACTATGACTAGTGGAGCCATAAATGGGGGTACATATCTCTTTATACAAGTGTGATGGTTCACATTCCATGAGTTACAAGATCACACATGTGGAGGTTCACATTCCATGAGTTACAAAGTGCATAATAATATGACAATATTACTTGCAGTTACATATGATAATATTCCCCCAATGGTTACAAATATGATTCTATGACATACCTATTTCTATTTTGACATGTGGCCTTACTCAATAATTAATTTATGGCTCATATTATACAATACAATATTAAATTATTCAACATTAAATACCTATCTTGGTACCTAACACAATCCTACTTAGGGTAAGGAAATATGAACACTACGAAGTGGTTTGGGCCACCTTAAGCTAAAGGTCTTGTTACTTGCTCATTTGTAAGATGTAATGTTCTAGGGTAGTGGTCATTGGCAAAAGGACAAGCATCCCCCTACCCTAATAAATATATTTCTTACAAATAAGGATCAAAATCCCAAAATCAAATCAAATCCCTTGATCAAAATAAAATAAAATACAAAATACAAAATAAACAATGATTTTCATCACTATACATGAGCAAGTATCTCAAAAAATTAAAAAAAATAAGGGGGTGAAGAGATTGAATCCCTAGAATGGTCAATACTTGAAAGCCATAGAGTGATATCCAATACATCAATGGGTTGAATGAATCCCACCTGACATTGGGTTAGGTCTAAGCAATTTAAAAATGAGCTAGCTTTAGATGACCTGTATCGCCTAGTGGTCTAGTTTAACTAAGCCCAAACCTAGGATCGGGTGGATATTTGAGGATCCCAAATACAACAATGCGCTGAATGAATCCTACCTGGAACTGGGATATACTTATGTCTCATATAATATATTCATTTTCACACATAGGGATAATGAATATAAAGGTATTTCATAGCAAAAACTTTATCTTTTAGAAGTTTAGTATAGTCATTATACAACTTTGGATAAGTCAACTAGGGTGTTTGAGTCTCATGGAAAACCTCAAAAATTCTCAAATAGCAAAAATCCATTTAAAGCCATCAATTATCAATTTCTTTTTATAAGAGATTTTTTGTTAATGGATGTTCATAACATAGGTTAGATACCGTAGGGATATCAACAATGATATTTAAACGGCCATTGACTATGTTGTGCATATTATTTTAACTTACAAAAGCTGATGAATAGAAACAATATCATCATATCATATTACATATGAATGTTTAATTGATTTATTCTTATGATAATATATATCAACTACATTTCATGATTTTTATAAATTCTATGGTGTCATCCATTAGATTTTTAACTCATACTACATTCATTCCTTATATTTACATAGAGGTTCATGTTCATTAGATCATCATCATGTAAATAATATATTACATACATTGCATTCATCATACAATAAATAAAATTCATACAAGTAAATTAAGCTAAACATGCATTTAACATCTACATTGCATCCATATGCACATATCATAGTATTCCATATATACATCTAGATCACAATATCTAGGCATACATCCATCAGATAGCTAGTGCATGTCATCCATACATCACATCATATAGCATCAAATCAACATCACATATAAGCATTGCATTCATATGCATATCATAAACATAAAACAAATAAATGTACACATGTAATGAGTCATAATCCAATGTCTAATTTTATATATATGTGTGTGTCAAAAAGAGTACATAGGTGTACCAAAATTCTTGTAAGCTACAAATGTGTAGGTTCTTAGACCTTACACTAAAAATGATACAATATGCTCAATGCATGATCATGACTGGCCTACACCCCCAGCCTGTGAGACTCCTCCATTTACTACACCCTCTCAACGAGTCCACCTAGATCCGGTACCAGTAGACCTCTCCATCCTATGTGTCATATGGCTAGATTGAGTGGAGGACTACCCTGTATTCCATGTCTGAGTCCTCTGGATCCCTATATTTATGGATCTCTCCAAAATATTGCCACCGTGCAACTTGACCTATCCCTCTAGAAGAGTGATATGGGTAGCATATAATGTGCACTACCTGATATGGGTCTATATAATAGCATGTAACCTCCTAATCTCTATAGTTAGGTCCAAACCTATGGGTACCTATACAATTAGAGCCATAAGAGTGACTTGTGGAGTAGAGGGCTCACCTCACATGATTCTTAGTAGATCCCTCTCCTAAGTCATGTTGTCCTATTGAGACTATGCAATATCCAACTCAAGCATAATATTCTCTAGAGCTATAGTGGCACTATCAATCTATGCTAGGTGAAGAGTCCTATCCTCATGGTATCCCCACCACTACTTTTGTCCATATGCTAGTTAATCCTATGCTGCTCTACGCTATGCCTATAGAGTGGCAATGGAGTTGTCCCTCCCTAGAATCTACATATGAGCGATCCTCATATATGACTACAATATAACAACCTAGGCTTTGAGATATGATATCTCATCGTTTGGCTCCTCCTTTCCCTCATCCTCTACCTAGGGCTTCTCCTCTATAGTTGTGCCCTCGCCCCATCCACCCTCTATCCATTGGTGCACTTTGCACCCATGAGTATCTACAACCTCAATTGTATAAGCTACCTCTACTCCTATGGCTTCATCTTCAGCTTGACCTAGTGGGCTACCACCTTGCTAGATCCTAGTCATCCACTAGGTATCGTAGTCAGTTGTGGTCCTTGTGGTCCCTACCTTGGCTAGTCCCGAATCCTACCAGTCATCATCCTCCTCATCTAGTGGAGTCATAGTAGGCCAAGTCAAATCCTTCTCCACCTTAAGGTGATGGTAGAGAGTAGGCACTGGTGGAATATCCTGGTAGATCCCAAAATGCTTAGTGATGCATGAGAAGTGGAAAAAATTATGCATGTTGGGCTTGCACCTAATGAGCCACCTATCTCTATGTGTCTGCCTTAGGTACCTATCTACCTCCTGCCATGTAGGATTCAATGTAAGGCCACCATACAACATGCTTTAGCTATAGTCAAGTCAAATTATCTAGATAGTTCTATAGATCTCCTACTCGGGTCCTGCTCTTGAACCCCTCAGTCTCTCTAGGCTAGCAAGAAACATAGCACTCTGAAGTCTTTGCAATGTCACCAATATAATGTGGAAGTCCTCCTAGGTGGTCAATGGTGATGCGATTCCACATATAGATCTAGAGTAGTAGGCTACAAGAAAATCCAACATGGCCTCACTGAGTGATCATGTACAACTCATCATATATTTGTGCTAGGAGGGAACTACCCCATGATAGAATTAATGGTTGCTCTTTAGTACTTCCCAGCAAGTCCTGCAACCTAGATAGGAGGTTCTAAGGGAATCTCACTCCAGACATATCCAAGAGTAGGATATGGATGTACAAGTACATCAATAAGGCCTATCTCTTTGTGAAGGTGTGCATCCTATACCAGTGCTCAATGGGCACACCCCTATGGTTAGTTTCATCCTATGCCTCTAAAGATGTGAAATTTACATCGCCTTAAGGGCACTCTATTGGAATGTAAAGCAGTTTTGAAAGCTTTCAAAGGGAAAGAAGTATAAACATGTAATATATAAAATGAAATAAATTAAGCAATAAATATGGTGGATTTCTCCTTCTATTCATTCATTCATATCTTCAAAACTCAATTACAAGATATCCCCTTGAGGGCTCCATAAATTGATACTTTCAACATTACAATGTGCAAGGGATCTTATCCCTTGCAAGGTCTTAAAGCAATGTTCTATTGTGTGTAAATATTGCATCCCATAATTGAGAGCTATCCTTAAACCTGTTATTCTGGTCTTCTTAGATCCTTCCTCCTATGTAGAATACTTGTACCTACACAAAAGGGATTGAAAGGGGGTTAATAGCACCTGTGTTATAGAACAAAAGCAATGAAACCATATAAAATAAGATTAATTTACAGCATACAAATTTGATATAAGCACATGGAAATTGATTTAAATGTAGCATAAACATAATATAATCTAATATAAATTCTTTTGAAGAGATTTGGAAGCAGGATTCAAAGTAAAACTATGCATAAATAATGACCATCCCTGATAGGGACAACTAAAACTGCAACATTGGGGACCTCAAATCTACCATCAAATATACTCCAAAATTTGCCAAATTTGGACCAGAGGTTCATCTAAGTATTCCTAAGGGGTCTATGGAGGAATTATACCAAAATTCCTTTATTTTTTCTAATCGTCCCTAGGTGGGATGAATATAGACTACTGACCATCCCTAGGTGGGACGGTTACAAATCTACCTTATTTTTGTCACCTATGCTCAAGGGATTTGGTCCAAAGCTGGTTTAGGGGTGTTGTCGGTATATGGGGCAAAAATTAAATTCAATTTGGCTGGTTTGGATTTGTTGGATCGAGTTCTATTACCCCTAAAAGCAACTTCGAGTGAAGAGGGTTTCAAGGCCAAAGGAGGGGTGGAATTTGGTTTGCTAAAGTGAGGATGAAATTGGGTAGCACTTTGTGGCTTGAATGCTTCAATTCTCCTTTTTGAAAATGGGTGAGTTTACCTCTTTTTATAGCCCAAAAGGAAATATAGGGAAAAGGTGCAAATCTTGCCATGCGAGGTAGGTTCCGCCATGTGTCCAATTTATTAACATGCATTGGTTATGGAAGGTTGCCCATTTGGGGCTCCCAATCTTCTGTCCCAAAGTCTAATTGCAGGTCCCCAATCAATTTGGGGTGATTAAACATGTTAATGGCAGTATTTGATTGCCATTTAGCATGTCATTTGACTTTTTCAAGGGTCTATTTAGGGACCATCCCACCTAGGGATGGTTATGGATGTCCATACCTAGGTGGGATAGTCACCAACTGTGACCATCCCTTAGTGGGATGATCACCATGAGGTGCCCCAAAACTACCCTAAACTGCTAGGAAACATCCAAAATGAATTTTGGAGCCTTATGCAAGCCTTATGCAATCCTAGAGGGGTGCCCAATGGGGCCATATTATGTCAATAAAAATGGGCATATGTGATGCACTGGTAGTCTTATATTATTTACGCGATTTAGGTGTCTATAGATGCCCCATTTTGGGATGCGCTATGTGCAACAAAGCGCTGAGCAAAAATATATCACTAAATCACTAAATGATCAAGGTTGTTCATTAAATTAATCAACTTTGGATGCCTTCATTGTGGAAAAATCATACATTATTGGAATCCTTACTATTGACATAGTCAAAGGATCGATTTCATGGTATACCTTTCAGTCGTACTGTAGTAATAGTCTTACGGGGCTTAGGGCATACTAGGTCTTGGTGCCTTGTATTATTGTAAACCTTTACATGGGTAAATTCCTGAGGTTTCAAGGAGGTCAAGCCTATTTGTTTGTTTCTTATACTAAATATTTTCCCTAGCATGGGCTTAAAAATTTTATCTTTAGCCAAGATTCTTTTGAATGCATGGAAATTACACTTATAAGTGCTTTTAATGTTGATTCAATTTTTGAATTCATTATGATGACTACCCCCTCAAGTTATGATTCAATGAGGGAATGAAAAATTATAAAGTGATGAGTCTCTTGACACATATGACCAAATTGGGACAACTCTCTATTTTGCCCACGGTACTATATACCTGTTTGAAGGGGACTTTTGATTGTTTTGATGAACATTTATGGAAGCAAACGGCTAAAATTATCATTCCCATGGAGTGGTCCAGCCATGGAGGCCTTCTTGTGGAGTAAAATAGTAGCTTTTAATGCATCCAAAAATATTATATGTTCAGTTTTTTATGTCTCCTAATTTTGTGACCAATCTGCCCTACTTTTGGTGGGTTTTTGGCCCATTTTTTGCAATTTTTAAGGTTTTTTTGTGCAATTTTTGGCAGACCATCCTAGGATGGGATTAATACACATTTTATGACCATCCTAGTGTGGTACATCTAGAAAATTGTGCGGTCATCCCACCTAGGGGTGGTCGTCTTCTTTTGGAGCTATATAAGCCCAAAAAGGTGCATATTAGCTTATTTGTGCATTGTGCTTGGAGGAATTGGATAGGATAGAGGTAAGAGAGTGATTTTATGAATCTTAGAACTAAAAAAATATCTACCCAACAACATGATCCAACTATTGGATACAATAGGCAGTGGAGCCGGTGCGAGACGGGTATAGAACACATGTCTTTCTCTTCCTATTTTATTGTTTTTTATGATTTCTGCTGCAATTTATTTACTACATCCACAAAAATGGTTAAGGAACCGTAGGAGGCATGAAATGTATGACATGGAACTTTTATTTATGTTTTATTTGCAAAAAATTAAGGTTAAATGCCATTTTTTTGTGTTTTTAGGGTTTTTTAGGGCAATTTTGGGGTCAAAATGGCCCTATTTTACCCATTTTTGGGGACTGTACTTGTAGTGTATGGTCACTAGTGGCCATCCCTAGGTGGGATTACTACCAAATTGGGGGCCGTCCCTGGGTGGGACAGCCAAAAACTGGACCAAAAAGGGACCATTTTTAGGTGTTTTTTTTGGGTATTTTTATAGTTAAATTTTACATTTTTAGGGCATTTTTGACACCCTATTTTGTATTAGTAGATAGTTAAGAGTCGGTACATATTTTTGACTCTATTTCAGGTCATGAGATACCATTTAACTATTGCATATTTGTTATGGATCGATGCCATTGGTATGAATCAAGTTACGCGGTTAGATCCCGTGGTGGGCGACCGGGCCTATCTGACTACACTTATAGATCTATGGGACCCTCATACTAATACTTTCCACTTTTATATGGGGGATATGGTAGTGATGCTAGAGGATACATATTGGATACTACATATTTTTATAGAGGAGCACTCGATATTATCTTCTCCTCCAGAGCGGCGAGAGGCCGTAGTGCGGAGGTGCTTCAGAGCATGTTGGGAAGATGTAGTGGTTGATCTTCTCAACAGAGGGATATTAGTGGATGCATGGTATCAGGATGGTGTTATTGGTTTTAAGCATACTCTATTTATGAAATTTATCAGCAACATGTTATTACCCAATTCTTTTGGTGCTAGGTTCCCATGGAACCTACTAGAGTTGGTGTTCACTCTTGATGAGTGTACAGAGGATGAGCCGATAGTGATGGCTTGGGGTCCTACTTTATTAGCCCAGCTATACGATGAAATTTATGAGATCCAATATCATGGGTGGAAGGGTTTGGGTTGCAACTTCATTTTATAGTCTTGGGTTTGGCATCATATTTCTATGGAGCGACTATGAGGACTACCATGGACTAGACGAGCAGAGCTATTGGATAGGGATATTGGCTATGGGGAGCTATGGAATAGGTCACATGAGACAAGCCATAGTCATTGACATATTAGGGAGGTTGAGCACTATGTTGAGGTTTTTGCATGGCTCAGAGTAGTATACATTGAGTGGAGATCCTATAGGAATTGTATTGACTATAGGGAGGTAGAGACATAACTATGTCGAGTTCGGTGAGGCAGATGGTTGATAGGTCGACATGGCATAAAGTGAGAGTATTTCCCTTATGATCATGTGCTATGATAGTTAGGTCTACTCTAGGGGTTTCCTAGGTAGCTTATGATCTATCATCATCATGGGGATGAGAGGACTCTAGCATGGCCTGTAGTCGAGGCAATGGGAGAGGAGTCAGATCTTGAGGTGGCAGTTTTTGATTCAGATGATGATGGCACTATAGAGGAGTATGACACATGGTGTATTATCTAATAGTGTCAAGGGGAGGGACCAATAGGAGGAGATGAAACTACTAGGGTAGAAAATGTAGGTATGGGTGTTGTAGATGAGGAGGGTTAGGATGAGTCTCCATATTATGAGGAGGCAAACATAGGTGAGTGATTTGTGCGTCAATTTGTGTCATCGGGTAGGGTGGAGCTGATCGATGTACAAGATCTAGTAGGTTTTGATGAGGACCTTAGAGATCAGGGTATGAAGGCACAGTTGGTAGCACAAGATGCTATGATTGTGGAGCTATGAGGTGATCAAGCTTTACTATAGGTATAGGTTTAGAGTGAATAGCTTGATATGGAGAGGCAAATAGCTATACTTTAGGTACAGGTTGGTGTATAGGACCCTAGCCATGGAGGTTTCAGTAGTGGTGAGATAGCAACTATGTGGTAGGATATGCAACATCTCCAGGGTTTGATGGTGATATATCAAACTTAGTGTAGAGAGGATCAGATATACATGGATATGATGGAGGATGAGATAGTGCACCTTAAGGGGTGCATACTAGATAAGGAATTGGCCTTTGTACCATAGCGTAGCTATAGGAGTGATACAAGACAGTCATCTACCCAAATACGGGCTCCTAGTTCTTCTAGGGGGATGGACATATATGTGGGTAGAAGTTTTGGGGGTAGCAGATCTAGGGGTAATAGGATGGGGAGATCATGATGTACTCCTACTGAGGGTAGAGGTGAGAGTCCCAGTTCTAGTCCTACGTGACCATGGCTATGATACTCTGTTATTTATTTTTGGATTTTTGGTTTTTTTGATTGTGAAGTCTGAGGACTCACATTTACTATAGCCTACAGGCATCTTATAGACTATGATGTAGCTTTGTGACTTTCTGCATATGGATATATATGTGTGAATTTTCTTTCATCATTATGTCATATTTGGCTGCTTTAGGATACTTATGCTATGTAATGCTTATATATGCTTTATGATGCTTTTGATGTATGTCTAACATGAATGCATGTATTTATATTATGCTTTTATTGGATTATGTGTATAAGTTTTCTCTACATGATTTTGTAAATTAAAATATATGCATAAGATAGTCAGTGCCAATTTAAATATTATTACTAATATTTATTTGGCATATATCCTATTTCATGAAAAACTTTTAATAAAAAAAAGTTCATAAAGAAAAATATGGATGATTTGATGTAATGATTGCTATGCTTTAATTTTGTATGATGGTATGATGACTATTTGACACATTATTTTCTAGCACCATAGACTGTACAAAATGTATCTTTATCATTTTCATATTTGATATGACACTTTATGTAATGGATTTTATAATTTTGACAAATATGTGACAACATGATGTAAAATAATATGGATAATGTAATATTATATGATATTATTGGTAGTTTCTGAAGAGACTCAAACACTCTAGTTACCTAATTAAAAGTCATATAATAACTATACAAGATCCTTTGACAAAGTATGCACCTACTAAGATAAAAAAGATAATCAACATCTCTGTGTGTGCATGTGAGTTCATTACCATGATAACGCATAATATTGCCCTAGTGCAAACGGGATTCACTCAGCGTATTGACACTAAAGGTCATTCTGCGAGTCTCATTATCTTGAGTTTTATACTTAGTTAGATTAGACCACTATATAACCTAGGTTACAACAAGATAGCTCATCCATATTCAAATATTGGTCTATACCTAAGAGAGGTGCTTATGTGATAGACATATCATCATGCGATAGGATACGGCAATTTCCAAGTAGGCTATCCACCAAACCTGTAATGAGGATCTCTTTATGGTTCTCTAATGCCGAGAATTTCCAAGGATTCAAGTTCAAGACTCTCTTACTTTATTTTAATTTTGAAGTACTCAAGGGAGTTGCTCGTTTTGATTTTGTGAGCAAGGGATTTTAGTAGTGGTGAGAACCACTATTTCTTTTTACTTTTTCTGAATTGATAATAATCACTGCTTGTTTGTGCATATTTTGAAGTGATAAGAATCAATGTTTCTCTTTGTAATATTTCTTTGGGATACTTGCCCCAGTGTAGGGCAATGTATTTTTCGAATACTAGGAAAGGATAATAATCATTAATGATTCTTCTTCTTTGGGATACTTACCCCAGTGTAGGGTAAGGGATTTTTTGGGTAAGGAAGAACTTGTCCTTTTGTCAATTCTCAGCATCTTTGAACCCTTCACACAAGGGGATGAGAAAGATAACCTCTTTCACTTAAAGTAACCTAGACCACTTTATAGTTTTCATATTTCTTTGTACTAGACTTGGATTTATTAACGTAGCAATGTGTTGAGATTTTTGATGTATACCAAGCATTATCCAAATAGAATTCTACCTTCTAAAGATCATGATAGCTTTCTACAAAATCTAAAAAGAAAACTAGATATGGCTGACTGATCAAAAACTCTTAACTATGTTTTATAAACAATGGTTATTTGATGGGAAACATACATATAATATGGAGGGTAAATGGAAATACTATGTGTAATGTACATAGGTGGTATAACTAACTTTGAAAATTGTATTTTGATAGACGCTTAATGTATAGACCTAGTGCTAGACACATAATGATCAATTTTTGAACAATGAATAATGTAATGATGAAAATGCCTAATTCAATTTATATGAAATGCAATGACGTAATATTTTTGTATTTTTTATATATATGTATATACAGATTGACCAATGGGCTTAATGAATACCATTTGACCTTTTGGTATGACCAAATGGCTTATAGACGCCTTTGGAGCTTTCTGGATTGACCTAGATGATCGTAGATAGTCTGGGAATGTTTTATTTTGACGTAGATGGTTGCAGATCGCCTAGGGGTATTTTATGGAGAACAAAGGGCTTATAGATGCCTTTGGGACTTTTAAGGTTGATCTATATGACCGTAGATAGTCTAGGAGTATTTTTATTTGACCTAGATGGTCATTGACTGCTAGGAGCATTTTGGATGACCTAGAAGGGCGATGGCACTAAGGAAATTCTATAGACTATATAGGGGTATTTGGTTGTGACCAAAGGGCTTATAGATATATTTGGGGCTTTTAAGATTGAACTAGATGATCGTAGATAGTCTGGGAATATTTTATTTTGACCTAGATGGTTGCAGATAATCTAGGAGCATTTTATGGAGACCAAAGAGCTTATAGATGCCTTTGGGGATTTTAAGGTTGACCTAGACAATCATAGATAGTCTAGGAGTATTTTTATTTGACCTAGATGGTCATTGACTACTAAGAGCATTTTGGGTGACCTAGATGGGCAATGTCACTAAGGAAATGCCATAGATTGCCTAGGGGAATTTGGTTGTGACCAAAGGACTTATAGATGCCTTTGAGGCTTTTAAGGTTGACCTAGATGATTGTAGATAGTCTAGGAGATTTTTTTATTTGACCTAGATGGTCAGTGACCACTAGGAGCATTTTGGATGACATAGATGGGCAATGACACTAAGGAAATGCCATAGAATGCATAGGGGTATTTGGTTGTGACCAAAAGGCTTATGGGTGACTTTGGAACCTTTAAGGTTGACTTAGATGATCGTAGATAGTCTAGGTTTTTTTTTATTTGACCTAGATGGTCAGTGATTGCTAGGAGTGTTTTGGGTGACCTAGAAGGGCAATGGTAGTAAGGAAATGCCATATAATTCCTAGGAGCATTTGGTTGTGACAAAAGGACTTATGGGTGCCTTTAGGGCCTTTAATGTTGATCTAGATGATCGTAGATAGTCGAGGAGATTTTTTATTTGACCTAGATGGTTAGTGACCACTAAGAGCATTTTGGGTGACCTAGACGAGCAATGACACTAAGGAAATGCTATAGACTACCTAGGGGTATTTGGTTGTGACCAAAGGGCTTATTGATGCCTTTGGGGATTTTAAGATTGACCTGGATGATCATAGATAGTCTATGGGATTTTTTTATTTGACCTAGATGATCAGTGATCGCTAGGAGTATTTTAGGTGACCTAGATGGACAATGGCACTAAGGAAATGCCATATATTGCCTAGGGGTATTTGGTTGTGACCAAAGGGCTTATGGATACCTTTGGAGCTTTTAAGATTGACTTAGATGATCGTAGATAGTCTATGAGTTGTTTTATTTGACCTAAATGGTCAGTGATCGCTAGGAACATTTTGGGTGACCTAAATGGGCAATGGCACTAAGGAAATGCCATAGACTACCTAGGGATATTTGGTTGAACAAAGAGATTATGGGTGCCTTTGGGGCTTTTAAGGCTAACCTAGATGATCGTAGATAGTCTAGGAGCTTTTTTTATTTGACCTAGATGGTTAGTGATCGCTAGGAGCATTTTAGATGACCTAGACAGGCAATGGCACTAATGAAATGCCATAGACTACCTAGGGGGATTTTTTTGTGACAAAATGGGTTATGGGTGCATTTGGAGCCTTTAAGGTTGACCTAGATGATCATAGATAGTCTAGGAGCTTTTTTATTTGACCTAGATGGTCAGCGATCACTAGGAGCATTTTGGGTTACCTAGACATGAAATGGCACTAAGGAAATGCCATTCCTAGGGTCATTTGGTTGTGACCAAATGGCTTATGGGTGCCTTTAGGGCCTTTAAGGTTGACCTAGATGATCGTAGATAGTCTAGGAACTTTTTTTTATTTGACCTATACGGTCAGTGATTGCTAGGAGTATTTTGGGTGACCTAGATGGGCAATGACACTAAGTAAATGCCATAGACTACCTAGGGGTATTTGGTTATGACTAAATATCTTATGGATGCCTTTGGGGATTTTAAGGTTCACCTAGATGATCGTAGATAGTCTAGGAGATATTTTTATTTGACCTAGATGGTTAGTGACCGCTAGTAGTGTTTTGGGTGACCTAGATGGGCAATGGCACTAAGGAAATGCCATACTTCCTAGGGGTATTTGGTTGTGACCAAAGGGCTTATGGATGCCTTTGGAGCTTTTAAGGTTGACCTAGATGATCGTAGACAATCTAGGAGATTTTTTTATTTTACCTAGATGGTCAGTGATCGCTAGGAGTATTTTGGGTGACCTAGACGGGCAATGGCACTAAGGAAATGCCATAAAATACCTAGGGGCATTTTGTTGTGACCAAAGGTCTTATGGGTTTCTTTGGGGATTTTAAGGCTAACCTAGATGATCGTAGATAGTCTAGGACATTTTTTTATTTGACCTAGACAGTCAGTGACCGTTAGGAGCATTTTGGATGACCTAGATAGATAATAGCACTAAGAAAATGCCATAGACTGCCTAGGGGTATTTGGTTGTGACCAAAGAGATTATGGGTGACTTTGGGGCCTTTAAAGTTGACCTAGATGATCGTAGATATTCTAGGAGATTTTTTATTTGACCTAGATTATCAGTGATAGCTAGGAGCATTTTGGGTGACCAAGACGGGCAATGGAACTAAGGAAATGCCATAGACTACCTAGGAGTATTTGGTTGTGAAAAAATGTCTTATGGGTACCTTTGGGGCCTTTAAGGTTGACCTAGACAATTATAGATAGTCTAGGAGCTTTTTTATTTGATCTAGATGATCAGTGATCGCTAGGAGCATTTTAGGTGACCAAGATGGGCAATGGAACTAAGGAAATGCCATAGACTACCTAGGGGTATTTGGTTGTGACCAAAGAGATTATGGATGCCTTTGGGGCTTTTAAGGTTGACCTATATGATCGTAGATAGTCTAGGAGCTTTTTTATTTGACCTAGATGGTTAGTGACCACTAGAAGCATTGTGGGTGACTAGGTGACTTAGATGGGCAATGGCACTAAGGAAATTCCATAGAATGCCTAGGGGTATTTGGTTGTGACCAAAGGGCTTATGGATACCTTTGGATATTTTAAGTCTGACCTAGATGATCATAGATAGTCTAGGAGCTTTTTTGATTTGACCTAGATGGTCAGTGATCGCTAGGAGCATTTTGGGTGACCTAGATCGGCAATGACACTAAGGAAATGCCATAGACTACTTAAGGGTATTTGGTAGTGACCAAAGGGATTATGTATGCCGTCGGAGCTTTTAAGGTTGACCTAGATAATCATAGATAGTCTAGGAGCTTTTTTATTTGACCTAGACAGTCAGTGACCGCTAGGAGCATTTTGGGTGACCTAGACGAGCAATGGCACTAAGGAAATGCCATAGAATACCTAGGGGTATTTGGTTGTAACCAAAGGGCTTATGGGTGCCTTTGGGGCTTTTAAGGTTGACCTAGATTATCGTAGATAGTCTAGGAGCTTTTTTTATTTGACCTAGATAGTCAATGACCACTAGGAGCATTTTGGGTGACCTAGAAGAGCAATGGCACTAAGGAAATGCCATAGACTACCGAGGGGTATTTGTTTGTGACCAAAGGTCTTATGGGTGCCTTTGGAGATTTTGATGTTGACCTAGATGATCATAGATAGTCTAGGAGCTTTTTTATTTGACCTAGATGGTCAGTGACCACTAGGAGCATTTTGGGTGACCTAGATGGGCAATGGCACTAAGGAAATGCCATAGACTGCCTAGGGGTATTTTTTTGTGACCAAAGGGCTTATGGGTGCCTTTGGGGACTTTAAGGTTGACCTAGATGATCATAGATAATCTAGGAGCTTTTTGATTTGACCTAGATGGTCATTGACCGCTATGTGTGTTTTGGGTGACCTAAATGGGCAATGACACTAAGGAAATGCCATAGACTGCCTCGAGGTATTTGGTTGTGACCAAAGGTATTATGGGTACCTTTGGGGCCTTTAAGGTTTACCTATATGATCGTAGATAGTCTAGGAGATTTTTTTATTTGACCTAGATGGTAATTGATTGCTAGGAGTGTTTTGGGTGACCTAGAAGGGCAATGACACTAAGGAAATGCCATAGATTGTCTAGGGGCATTTGGTTGGTGCTCTAAGCATGAAATGACTGCAAATGACTAATATTCATTGGTTCAGGATCCTTATTTTCTTCTATGGATGCTAGGTGATAAGTTCTAGGTCCAATCTGACTTGTAATAATGAATGGACCCAACCAGTTTTCTACAAACTTGTCTCACGAATTTGGAGGCAAATTGGAATTTTGTTGGTTCTCTTTTATAACTAAATCACCAACCTAAAAGTCTCTCTCATGTACTTTCATGTTGTAGGATCTCTTAAGGCATTCTTGATAAATACATAAATGCTCGAGGGCATTGACACGTCATTCATAAAGTAACATTAATTTATCTAAACTAGCTTGCCTAGTGGTATCATCATCAACGAATTACTGCATGGAAATGCATAGCACCAGAATATCTAACTCTAGAGGCATGATGGCTTCAGCACCATACACTAGTGAAAATGGAGTTTTCCCAATGGGTTTCTGAATGCTAGTGCGATAGGCCCAAAGGGCAAGAGGTAATTTATTATGCCAATATTTATGATTTTCCTTAACGATTTTCTTCAAGATGGCTATGATTGTTTTATTGGATACCTCTGCTTGCCCATTGGCCTACGGATAATATGGCATGGAAAAGATATGCTTTATGTTATACTTTATTGTGAGCACACACACATCCTTATTTTTTAAGGGTGTTCCATTATCCGATATTATTTTGGATGGAATACCAAAATGACATATGATATTCTATAGCATGAACTCTGTGATGCGAGGTCCTATCATAGTGGTAAGGGGAATTGCTTCCACCCATTTTTTGAAATACTCAATTGTTGTTATGATAAACATGTGATGGCTTGAGGAGGCAAGTGAGATTTTTCCAATTAAATAAAACCCCCATTGTGCAAATGGCCTGATAGATTAAATCAGTTGTAAGGCCTGTGAAGGTACGTGTGTCAAATTTACATGATGTTGACACTTCATGCACTTCTTTACATAAGCACATCAATATTACTCTAAATTTGGCCAATAATAGCCCATGCAAAGAATACGCTTGGCGATGGCCATGCCACTAAAGTGACCATCGCATGTACCATCGTGTGCTTGGAAAATGGCCCAAGCTGACTCCTGTGAGTCTAAGCAACGAAGGACATATTTTGCCACCTTTTTTTTAATGCTCGTTTTGTAGCATGTGACAATCCAGGTGGAATATTTTCTAGTTTAAGATAATATTTAATTTGAATGGCCTAATATTGTGGTGAAGAAGCCTCAATTATATGAATAGCATAATCCTTTTGATGTTTGTCTCATGCAAATGCTGACTGAGAATGAACTTGGAGATATAGCATTGTGATAGTATCAAAAGACTTATGAGAGAACAGAGTCCCCCAGTTGGTGTTATTCAAATAATTGTGTAGTTGAGAGAACCGTTCATGTGAAGGATCAATCTAAATCATGTGAACATCTAGTATGGTGTTAAGCTCATCACGCGTAGTCACAAATTGTGCTAGAATTTTTACTTGAATAGTTGTGATATCATCTGAAGGTTTTGTGGGATTAGTGACCCTAAGGAGGCCATCATGTCTACAAAATGATTATATGAATGAGGGAGTGCCTCTATATCATACCACTCAAATGTTTCCAAAATTTTATCCACTAGGGTTTTGTAGGCTTGCAATATGGGACACCTACACTGGAATATCCATTTAACCTAATTAATTATGAGCAAGGAATCACCAAAAATATTTAACTTTATGATTTTCATGGCGATTGTTGTCTGAATACCTATGATGAGGGCTTCATATTCAACATTATTTTTGGTACATGAGAAATTGAGTTTAAACAAAAGAGGTATGGGAGCCCCTTGTGGTGTTAAAAACATGATACCTATGCCACCTCCTTGATTGCATTTATAACCATCAAAGAATAGAGTTATATCTTCCTGTGACTCAAGCTCGATAGAATTAGGTGATTCTAAAACATGAAATACTCCATCATTGGGATTTCTATATTAAGAGGCTGATCTTCCTGAAGAGGAGCCTCTACTAATCAATCGGCTATAACCTATCCTTTGATTTACTTTTGTCCAATGAAATATAGGTCAAATTCCATCAATAGCATTATCCATTTCACCGCGCAACTATTGTGATATGTTTTGCTCATCATATATCATAATGGATTCTCTTTAGATATGATATACATGGTATGATTTAACATATAACAATGTAGCTTTTTAGTGGAAAATACCACTGCTAAGCATAGCTTCTCAATGTATGTATACTTTATCTCATAGTGAACTAGTGTACGACTAATATAGTATGTAGCCTGTTCTTTATGGAATTCATTCTTTTGGGACAACATGATGCCCAATGCCCATTCAGTGGCTGAGATGTATAAATAGAACGGTACTCCTGGTCACAGAGGAGACAATACAGGCAGTGAAGCCAAGTATTACTTAATTTTTTCAAAGGCTTTTTGACATTCTTTGTCCCAATGAAATGAGACCCCCTTGTGTAGCAACCTATTCATGGGTCGACATTTATCCGATAGTTGCGCTATGAAGCATTTAATCAATGCAACCTTTCCTTACAAGATATGCAGCTGATTAATGGTTGTAGGGGGAGGCATTTATAATATAGTCTTGACCTTGTTTGGATCCATCTCGATTACTCTTTTAGAGACTATGAATCCCAAGAGTTTACCCAATGTAACTCCAAATACGCATTTCTTGGGATTAAGCCTAACATTGTGTTCAATGAGGCGATCGAGGACTTTACACAGCATACCAACATGCTCATGGTGTAATAAATATTTTTCCAATAAGTCATCCATGTAATCTTCAAAAATTTTGTGCATATAGTCATGGAAGATATATGTCATGGCTCGTTGATAGGTGGCGCTAGCATTCTTAAGGCCAAACGGAATGACATTATAAGAGAATGTCCCCCAATTTTTTGTGAACACCATTTTTAGTTGGTCTTCTGGATTAATAGAGATCTGATTATATCCAGAAAAACCATCCATTAGGGATAACATTTCATGTCCTATTGTAGCATCTACCAACACGTCAATATTAGATAAAGTAAACTCATATTTTGGACTCGCTTTATTAAGATCTTGCAAATCTATGCAAATGTGAATCCTCCCATCAGGTTTCTTAATGAGCACCATGTTTGATAGATTTGTTGGATGTAGAATTCTACATCCAACAAATTTGTTGGATGATGAATTCTACATCCAAAATTTTTTTTAATTCATATACCATTAAGGCTACTTATGGGTGCATTTTACATAACTTTTGCTTGACTAGTTTGATCGTTGGGTCCAATGAAAGATTATGCATAACTATATTAGGATCTAGTCCAAGCATGTCTTTATAGGACAAAGCAAAAGCCTCTATCCTAGTTTTTAATGCATTGGTGAACTCATATTGTTTAGCAAGGGATAGCCCTTCCCCTAGATTAATAATACGAGGATTATCAAGATCTGTACCGATCTCCCTATCAATTGTTGTCTCAATTGACATATGAGACCCATCTTCCAATTGATGTGAAGTGGGAATTAGGTGAATATCACTAGCTAGGTTTACCTCTTCGATAGGAAAATTATTTTCAACCTCAGCTTGAGAAACATCCTGAGTAGTTCCTAGAGATAATTTAAATGGTTGTAATTTTTCCTCATAGGATCAATACTCTGATGGTGATGGGGGTATAGAGATGATCTGTATTGCACTTTCCATAGGGTAAAAGGACACGACATCGAAGGATGTTGGAGTTTCAAACATGTAGTGCAAAATATGATTGAAAGAGGTGAGCTAACTTTGGACAACCCTCAGGTTCTAGAAAACTATAATATAGATATCTTCAAGAACCCCTTATTGAATCATGAGCCATCGAGGAACAATGTTGGTCATGTAAATCGAGTACGGGTTGAATTGTCAACTCAAGGATTTGTAGGCATGGTCAATATTATCACAATACAAGGGAGGTATGAATGACCAAATCCATCTCCAAATCCCATTAGGGTCCATGTTGCACCTCAAAAAATTCCAAATCAAAATATTCTAGGCCCATCAACAAGATTGGTGGTGATCATTAGGAGTAGGCTAGTTCAAATTCTGTAGACAAATCTAGCAAAGTTGTCTATATATGAACTAATTAAGTAGTCTCCTAAGAACAGGGATATGCTCATGGATATTCTAATATCGGTTGAAGTTCAGTACCAAGACCTTGAATCATTTATGAACTTTGTGGGACATGTGCAGTAGTGCAGTGAACTGGTCATTCAATCTAGTGATCATGAGATTAAGATAGTCTCCACTGCTATAGTGGACCCACCACTACATATAATTGTATGTGTTAATCACACACCATTCAAACAAGTTTTAATTGATATAGGGTCATAAATAAATATTATTACTACCAAGGCTTTAACATATCTGAAGTTGCCAAAGTCACATATGGTACCTTCTACTTTCATATTGAGAGCATTTAATGATGTGCTATGCTCAATGGTAGGTACCATAGTTATTCCAATTTAGGTTGGACTAAAGACCATCCTTGTGATGTGTCATGTGATAGAAAGCACCTTGCAGTATACCATCCTTTTAGGGATGCCTTAGATTTTAGAAATGTGTTGCATTCCCTTGATCTTACATCAATGTATTAAATATATACATGAGGGACAAGTTCACATGGTACCTTCTAACGAAGAGCCATTTAAATATATGAACTTAGCTAATTTACCAGGGGATTTAATTCTTCCCTCAATGCATTTGGATATACGGTTGACATAGCCTATTAAACATCTAGAATGCAAACTCAAAGGAGTGTGTGCAAGACCTTCCATAGTAGCACCACAACTATTAGAGTACACAACAACAACTTCAACTTCACCTACAACATCCACAGTGCTTAGGAATGATAAGAAGCTTAAGATGAAACTAGATGAAAAATAAATGAAGCAAGAATCCAAAGTAACCACTGTTGAGGTTCCTAGTCCCATGGATGAAGAGGAATATCAAAATCAATTCAAGGAGGCACCTTAGATTTCCTCACTTGGATCTTGAGCAAGGTCATCTGCACCATAGGTTACCATACATTTGGTTAAAACTGGATTAGGATATTATATCATGCAGAATATGATGTTCATGCCATTTATTGAGATTGCACAAGACATGTGCCGACCTCAAGCTCATCACTTTCCTGTGGGGATGGTGGTACCACTGGGGATGCCAACCAACCAAACAAACTTCATTTATGGAGGGCTAGATCAACTTAAAAATTGCATGCCCATAGATAAATATGATGATGAACCATTCATGGTGAATGTTCATTATTTGTCTAATACTGAGTTCACCTTGTGCTACTTCAAATGTTACCATTCATGTGGATATGTCTTGGGCTTATTCGAGTAAGGAAACCGAGTTCCCATTGAACCACAGTATCATATACCAACTAATAGGTTTGGGTTACGCTATCATATACGAGAATAGAATGAGCTCCTAGTAGCATCTTTAGATCATCTAAATCTCACTTTGGGGGATGATGTGGATAGGAATACTTATCACCCTAACCCTTCTCGCATACGATGGGGTAATAGGTTGGTGATCTATGTATTTGAAGAGCCACCTAAGATATATCATTATAACATAATGCTATATGTCAATCTAAGAGATATTCCAAGATCTGACTTGGATAATGAAAGCCATGAAGCCACCAATGACATAGGTATGCAGATCCAAAGTCTAGATATAGTAATTGACACTGAATTAGAAGTTGCTTTTGAGGAAGTGCAAGCAAAGTCCTTTGTTAAAAGTGATAGACCAGATTGTTATTTTGTACCATATGATGATGAGCAATCCTCAAACCATGAACGATATGAGGATGAAACTGAGTTGGCTTAGTTAGGCCCTCTAAATCTTCATAATCTATTACCCATGGAGAAAATGGATGATAATGAGGAATTCTTCATGGTTGACAGTGACTATGAGGATGAAATAGAGTGGTCCTACCTTGGGCTTCATATTGCTAATCACCTAATTCTAGTGGGTAGAGGTGAAGGTCTCATGTATGATAGCGATGACAAAGATGAGAATGAGAGAGCCTATCTCAGGTCTCATTACTTATGACATCATAATGAATTGGTTGACATTGATGAGATGTATCGGAGAGTCTATCCTGACCCGTGTCTTATAGGGAGACCACCCAATTTGGATGTGATTTATCATATAGTATTAGTTTATTCATAGACGTACATGGAGCTCGTTGTGCCCAGTGATCCCATTCGACAGTTTATTCACAAACTAGATCTAAATATCCCCATACCCCTAGAGCTACATCATAGGGATGGAAGTTATATCAATGTAGAGTCACATACACGTGGTCCTGGAGATCTAATTCATTCCATCAATATGATCTCCATTGATATGACCACTCCACTTCATAATCCAGTCGATCCTTCTAAACCATTATGCCTTAATGTAGATGCTATTTATTGGGATCGCACTGACTCACCACTAGAGCCTAAAATTTATTCCCTAATGAAGAAATGTTGGAACCTTTTCATTTTTTTCTAGGATGTGCACATGATTTTTATCATGCTGAGGGAAATTATGATGTAGGACCTTTAAACCCAACTAATGATATCCACTTAATTCCAACACATATAAGTAGAGGAGACCTTCGATGTGGAAATAAATAATGATCCCATTAATCCTAAGAAGGTCAAATTTGGAGAGATTCTATCTCCTTATGAGTGTGCCATACTCATCCCTCTACTGAAAGAGAGGCCTAACCTTTTTTCTTATACATACAAGGATATGTCAAGACTAGATCCAAAATTGGTTACTCATAACCTTTCGCTAGACCCTACTAAAATGTCTGTCAAGTAGAAGCTCAGAAAGATGCATCCAATAGTCACTTTAATGGTTAAAGACAAGCTATAGAAGTTGTTGGATGTAGAGTTCATTATCTACATTGACTATCTAGAATGGGTATCAAACATGGTACATGTAGGAAAACCTGATGGAAGGATCCGTATTTGTATGGATTTTAGAGACCTCAACAAGGAAACACCAAAGGATTCATTTTTGTTTCCCAACATATATCCTCTTGTAGATGCAACTGTAGGTCATGATATGCTCTCCATTATGGATGGTTTTTTTGGTTACAATAAGATTCGTATTAAAGCCAAATACCAAAATAAAACCACATCCATAATTCCATGGGGAACATTCTATTATAAAGTTATGCCATTTGGCCTTAAAAATATTGGTGCCACATATCAATGAGCCATGACATACATTTTTCATGACTACATGCACAAAATCTTAGAATATTATATTGATGACTTATTGGCAAAGTCATTGCTACATTTTGAGCATGCAGAGGTCCTAAGGAAGGTCTTTGATTGACTGATACAACATAATGTTAGGTTGAATCCCAAGAAGTGTGTATTTGGCATAACTTCAAGAAAATATTTGGATTCATCATTTCAAAATGAGGCATCAAATTTGATATCTTAAAGGTCAAGGCCATATTAGAGATGCATCCTCCCACAAATATAAAAGAGCTAAGAATCCTACAGGGCAAAGTAGCATCCATAAAGTGATTTATCATGCAATTATCGGATAAATGTCGATCCATGAATCGACTATTAAATAAAGGGTCCCATTCAATTGGGATAAGGACTGTAAAGCAACCTTCATAAAAATAAAGAAATACCTGGCAACACCACCAATGCTAGCTCCACCAAGACCAGATGTGCCTTTCCTACTATATATATCAACAACTAACTTTGCATTGGTAACCATGTTGGCCCAAAAGAACATGCAAGACAAAGAGCAAGCCATATATTACATCAGTCACACCTTGGTGAGTTATAAGATCAGGTATGCATACATGGAGAAGCTATGTTTAGCAATAGTGTTTGTAATGAAGAAGTGGTATCATTATATGTGAAGTCATATGATGTACATGATATACAAACAAAATCCTTTTTAGTATATGATGAGCAAGACATATCATAATACATGTACTACAAAGTGGATCATGTTATTGATAGAATTTGATTTGTAATTTATCAACCAAAAGTTCATCAAGGGACAGGTCATAGCTGATAAACTAGTAGAGTTGCCTCTCAATAATAGTAGGACCCTCAGCATTGATCTTCCTAATGATGCATTCTTCACATTATCAGAGGCACTCAAACCTAAAGAACCAGATAAAAAAGCTGACATGACTACGTTATTCGATGGTTCAAAGTGTGATCAAGGGGTTGGTGTAAGAATTATCTTCTTCACACCATAAGGTACTCCAATGCCCTTGTCGTTTAAGCTAGATTTTCCTTGTACTAACAACAATGTTGAATACAAGGCCCTAATATTGGGTCTTCAAACAACCATCACCATGAAGATTTAAAGGATAAACATATTTGGTGATTCCCTTATCATATTCAATCAAGTGAAGGGATTTTTTCAATGTAGGTGTCCTATATTGAAAGCTTACAAGGATCTTGCTGACACATATCTAGCCCATCTAGTGTGGTACGACATCAAATAAACCCCTTGTATGTCAAACAAATTCACAAACACTATGGAATATTTGGGATCTTTAATCCCTTAGAATTCATCTACTGATTTTACTACCATTCACATAAATATGCTATTGCATGCCACGATGCAGTGTGCAACTTTTGATAACAAGGAATAAGTCAACATGATTCATATAGAACCAAACCAAGAGTGGTTCTATAGATCTAGAGAATATCTCAAGAAGGCACCAAAGGGATATTTGATCTCATAGGGTCCTACGGGGAATGGAACCACCATTCACTACAAGGTTGTATCCCAATATACATTCGTGCACATCGAAATTCTAGGGAAACAAGTCATCTTGGTAGTTGAGGCAGATGCTTATCAAGATTGGATGCCACAATTACATAAATTATTTAATATTGGTTTAATCCTGTAGGTATTTTCTCATGCCATGAAGTGCACATTCAGATAGAAAGTGATAAAGTATGTCTTGCTAGGAGACATCTTGTACTATAGAAGCTATGATGGAATTCTACTTCATTGTCTTGAGCCCCAAGAATCAACTTGGGAAATTTTGTAGGATCATGATGGTATGTGTGGTGGCCATTTTAGCAGCATGGCCATTGTCAAGTGCATCCTTTGAATGGGTTATTATTGACCCACTATAGAGAAGGACTACACAATTTATGTCAAGAAATGTGTTAAATGTCAACATCATGCTAATATTACACACTTGCCATCATAGGCCTTATAGCCCATTCAAGCGGCTTGGCCATTTACTCAGTGGGTTTATATCTAATTGGTAATATTTATCCCCCATAATTGGTATAGCATACATTTATTATAATGGCTACTGATTATTTTAATAAATGGGTGGAAGCAATCCCTTTAAAAATGAAAACATGAGCGTGTATTACGAAGTTTATACTTCACAATATCATTAGTAATTTTGGGATACCATCCGAGATAATTTTGGATAATGAAACATTATTCAAGAAAAATATTATTGGGGATTTAACATATAAGTATAATATACAACATAGATTTGCAAATCCAACATATCCGTAGGCAAACGGTCAAGCCGAGGCTTCAAACAAGACAGTGGTAGCCATATGGAAAAATATGGTACAAGAAAACCACAAATATTGGCACATTCAAATACCCCTTGCATTATGGGCTTATAGGACTAGCATATGGACACCCATTGGGGAAACCCTATTTTTGCTAGTATATGGCATTGAGGCCATTATGCCCCTAGATTTGGAAATTCCAATGTTATGTATCACATTGAAAGAATTCATTGATGATGACACGGTTTGGTAAGCTCACCTAGATCAATTGATGCTTCTTTATAAACATCGTATGAATGCCCTTGAGCATATCTATGTTTATTAAGAGCACTTTAAATGGGCTTACAATAATAGAATCCATCTAAGAGGTTTCAAGGTTGATGATCTTGTGCTGAAAGGGAACCAACATAACTCAAACCTACCACCACACTTGTGAGATAAATTTGTGGCTAACTGGTTAGGTCCATATATCATCTCAGAGCATATTGGACCTGAAATGTATTTCTTGACATCACTTGAAGGTGTTGAAGAGCATGAACATCTAAACATCCTTCATCCTAAGGTGTTCCATACATAATAATTCAAAAAACTCAAAAATATGGGAAATTTCAAAATCCATAAAAATAAAAAAGCAATGAAATCTAAAAACATTACATTTAATTTGCATCATGCATTCCAATTTGCACTTGCATTCAGTTAATTGCATTGCATTAGGAATTTCCATCCATCACACTTGCATTAGTATAGGTTGTATTTTCAATCATACAAACGACACCACGTTTGTATTTCAATCATGCATCTATGCATTATCATCATTTTGCATCACCCTTGTGAGTAAGTGTGTTTCTCAACACAACCATTCCTATTGCTATGAAGAATATACTAGGGTTTTTCGATTATTTAGCCATACCTAGTGGTCTTATCAAACTTAGTAGAAATATTTCTTTGCTTTCACAGATAAGGTCTAGTTTTGATAGCACTTAGCATATTAGAATTCCATCACTAATCAACACATTAACAATCCTACGTAGGGTAAGGAAAGATGAACACTACAAAGTGGTCTGAGCCACCTTAAGCTAAAGTTCTTGTTACTTGCTCATTTGTGAGGCATAATGGTCTAGGGTAGTGGTCATTGGCAAAAGGACAAGTATCCCCCCTAACCGAATAAATCCCTTGCTTACAAATAAGGAGTAAAATCCTAAAATAAAATAAAATCCCTTGATCAAAAAAAAAGAAAAAAATAAAATACAAAATACAAAACAAACAGTGATTTTCGTCACTATACATGAGCAAGTATCCCAATAAATTGAAAAAAATAAGGGGGTGAAGAGCTTGAATCCCTAGAATGGTCAATACTCGAAAGCCATAGAGTGATCTCCAATACAACAATGAGATGAATGAATCCCACCTGAAATTGGGGTAGGTCTAAGCAATTTACAAATGAGCTAGCTTTAGATGGCCTGTATCGCCTAGTGGTATAGTTAAACTAAACCTAAACCTAGGACCGGGTGGACATTTGAGGATCCCCATTACAACAAGTTGCTAAATGAATCCCACCTGGCACTGGGGTATGCTTATGTCTCATCTAATATATTCATTTTCACACATAGGGATAACGAATAGCATGGTCTTTCATAGCAAAAAAATTATATTTTAGAAGTTTAGTATAGTCATTATACAACTTTGGATAAGTCAACTAGGGTGTTTGAGTCTCATGGAAAACCTCAAAAATTCCCAAATAGCAAAAATCTATTTAAAGCCATCAATTATAAACTTCTTTTTATAAGAGTTTTTTTGTTAAGGGATGTTCATAACATAGGTTAGATACTGTATGGATATCAGAAATGATATTTAAACGAACACTAACTATGTTAAGCATATTATTTTAACTTACGAAAGATAATGAATAGAAACAATATCATCATCTCATCTTACATATGAATGTTTAATTGATTTATTATTATGATAAGATATATCAACTACATTTCATGATTGTTATACATTTTGTGGTGTCATCCTTTAGATTTTTAACTCATACTGCATTCATTCCTTATATTTACATACAGGTTCATGTTCATTAGATCATCATCATGTAAATAATACATTACATACATTGCATTCATCATACAATAAATTAAATGCATACAAATAAATTAAACTAAACATGCATTTAACATCTACATTGCATCCATATGCACACATCATAGTAGTCCATCTATACATCTATATCACAATATCTAGGCATACATCCATTAGATAGCTAGTGCATGTCATCCATACATCACATCATATAGCATAAAATCAACATCACATATAAGCATTGCATCGATATGCATATCATAAACATAAAATAAATAAATGTACACATGTAATGAGTCATAAGCCAATGCATAATTATATCTATATATATATATATGTGTGTGTGTGTGTGTGTGTGTGTGTGTGTGTGTCCAAAAGAGTACATAGGTGTACAAAAATGCTTGTAGGCTACAAATGTGTAGGTCCTTAGACCTTATACTCAAAAGTGATACAATATGCTCAACGCATGATCATGAGTGGCCTGCACCCCTAGCCTATGAGGCTCCTCCATTTCCTCCATCCTCTCGATGATTCCACCTAGAGATGGTACCAGTAGACCTCTCCATCCTGTGTCATATGGCTGGATTGAGTGGAGGACTACCCTGCCTCTCGTGTTTGAGTCCTCTAGCTCCCTATATTTATGGATCTATCCAAAATTATTTCATCGTGCAACTCAAACTATCCCTCTAGAAGAGTGATATGGGTAGCATATGATGTGCACTACCTGATATGGGTGTAGATAATAGCATATAACCTCATGATATCTATAGTTAGGTCCAAACCTATGGGTCCCTATACAACTAGAGCCACAAGAGCAACCTGTGGAGTTGAGGGCTCACCTCACGTGATTCTTAGTAGATCCCTCTCCTGAGTCATGTTGTCCTACTAAGAATATGTAAGATTCCACTCAAGCATAATCTTCTCTAGAGCTATAAAGGAACTGTAAATCTATGCCATGTGAAGAGTCCTATCCTCCTGGTATCCCCACCACTACTCCTATCACTATGCTAGTTAATATTGTGCTACTCTAAGCTATACCTGTAGAGTTGCAATGGAGGTGTACCTCCCCAAAATCTACATCTGAGTGATCATCAACTATGACTACAATATAACAACCTAGGCTTTGAGCTATGAGGTCTCATCATTTGGCTCCTCCTCTAACTAGGGCTCCTCATCTACTATTATGGCCTCTCCCCATCCATCCTCTATCCATTAGTGCACTTTGCACCCATGAGGATCTACAACCTCAATTGCATTAGCTACCTCTACTCCTGTGGATCCATCTTCAGTTTGGCCTAGTGGGCTACCACCTTTCTAGATCCTGGTCATCCACTAGGTATCATAGTTAGTTGTGGTCCCTATGTTGGCTAGTCTCAAATCCTACTAGTCATCATCCTCCTCACCTAGTGGAGTCATAGTAGGCCAATTCAAATCCTTCTCCACCTTAAGGTAATGGTAGAGAGTAGGCACTGGTGGAATATCTTGGTATATTCCAAACTGCTTAGTGATGCATGATAAATGGAAAAAATCATACATTTTGGGCTTGCGCCTGATGAGGCACCTATATTGGTGTGTTTGACATAGATACTTGTCTACCTCATACCATGTAGGAGTCCATGTAAGGCCACCATACAACATGCTCTGGCTATAGTTGAGTCATCTAATCTAGATAGTGTTGTAGATCTCTTGCTCAGGTTTTACTCCTGAACCCCTCAATATCTCTAGGCCAGAAAGTAGTGTAGCACTATGAAGTCTTCACAATATCACCAATATTATGTGGAAGTCCTCCTAGGTGGTCAATGGTGATATGCTTCCATGTCTATATCTGGAGTAGTAGACTATAGTAAACTCCAACGTAGTCTCACTAAGTTATCCTATACAACTCATCATAGAGTTGTGCTAGGAGGGCACTACCCCATGATAGAATTCATGGTTGCTCTTTAGTACTCCCCAATAGGTTCTGCATCCTAGATAGAAGGTTCTAAGGGAACCTCAATCTAGACATATTTAGGAGTAGGATGTGGATGCACAGGTACATTAAGATGGCCTATCGCTTTGTGAATATGTGCATCCTCTACCAGTTCTCAATGGGCACACCCCTATGGTCAATGTCATCCTATGTCTCATCGCTCTATGCATCAAATATACACTATAAAACTACAACCTTCATTAAGGTATGCAAATAGGTGATGTCCTCACCATCAATTAGGATGTAAAAGATGCGGTAGACATCCTCCAAGGTGACTATGATATCTTTGGTTGGAAAATAAAATGTGTTGGTCTGCACATCCCAGTGATGGGCCAAATTAGTCATATAGAACTGGTCAGCCCTAATATATGGTATTCAAATGATGTAACCAAGGCCTATAGTGATGAACTAGTCTCGATTGATATCGTTAATGTCATGGAGGAGGTCACAAAATATCTCTAACTCCCTCACCTAGGAATCCAGCTAAAAGGGAAAATAATAATAATAAAATCAATCAAAAACATCAAAAAACAAACTTCAGAATTCAAACAAATTCAAAAAAATTTCAAAAGACAAAAAAAATCATAAATGCACAAGAAAAGTTAAAAAAATCAAAAAATTTGAAAAATTGGCCTAAAGTGGCTCAGCCGTGGTTGGGACCTACGATCGATGGCAATGATCAAGTTTGTGATTATTGGGATTTGAATCCCACTATGACTGACAACTACAGTCCTCAATTTGCCAATTGGGAGACATGTCTGCCACCCATGACTAAGAGAAGTGCCCTGTTTGAGGTCTCTTCCCATCCTAAAAAAGCCCAAACATTAAAATCCCACCCATCTAAGCTAACCTATACTAATCCTAAACTAAGGTGAGGTTCTTTACTGGCAGTTTAGTGTGGTTAAATTAACCCATTAATTAATGAGGTTCATTTTAATTTGGTAAATCAAATAAATGAGGTTGGAAGGCTACCTTTGTAGCACCAGCTCTACCACTGGAAGATGCCTCTGGTAGGTTAGCCATTTGGGTTTGGGTGTGTGGTTCGATAGCGTTCCATGTCAATATCACCTCTCAGATCTCTTAGTTTTACAAGTTGGCAATTGGAAAATAATAAATTGAAAATGATAAATTTTTTATTTTTTATTTCTAATTTTACCCTCAACCGTGTTTGGCAACCATGAACACGAAAATAGGGTTTTTGACCATGGGTCAGAGTTGTTTCTAAGGAATTTTCCAAAATTGGCTGCGTCTGACAAGTGTGGCTAGCATCCAACAATAAATACCCTCAAAATTTCACCATGAGGGGTTTCAAAATGCAAAATCAAAAACATTCAATGGTGCAAAACCCTCAAAATTTTCAAAAATAACAAAAAATTCAAATAATTCATAATTCAAATGTGTCTCGCATCCAGTTATTTACCCTATACACTTGGTGGTTGCAGTGAATTGTGATCCATGCAAGCCAAAAAAATGAGTAAATCACCATAATGCCATTTCAGGTAAATTAGTCATCATTGAATTGATATGCTTCACTTCAATCCCTAAGAAGGCCACAACAGTTGGACTACCCTATGGAAGCGAAGTATTCATCTCAATTCTTCTTTGAAATTTTTTGCAGATCATCAAACATTGTGACTCAACATAAACCTAATTGGAATTTCTATCATATTTATTTCCCAATAAGGCCATTATGGCTAGACTACTCCATAGGATAAAGATGTACAATTACTATTAATAGTTGTAATCATGGCTAAATTAGGCCTTGCCAAGTAATATCCAAGTGCTAAAATCTTCTACTTTTCAAATCACTCATTGTGATCAAGTGACTCATCACTTCATTCATTGTCCTACTCTCATCGACTTGTTGCTTGAGGGGGTAGTCATAATATCAAAATCATAATAAAATTAAATAGGATATCACTTGATCTTGTCAAATTGCATTCGTTTTATGAATCATTGCCAATGACTATCATAAGCTTACCCTTTGCTGGGGAAAAAAGCAACTATGATAGTTAAGTTAGTAGCTCTCCACCTATCGGTACTATTGTAGCATTGAAGCTACCCGATCACCATTGGATCTTGCAAAATATTTGCAAATTTAAGCCTTTCCTTAGTTGGAAGCAATGATTCTAAGATGCATGTCCTTTGGCAGGACAAGGCATCTAATGTTGATTATATCAATGATCATCATTCAACCTACGACATGGTTTTAGGAGGTCTATTTTTTCTTAGCATTGTATATTCTCACAATGCATCCCAAAAGGGGCATATGTAGACACCTAAAATGCATCATGTCAAGGTGACTACTCATATGGGACATGCTAACAGACCATATGAATGATCTTGGATAGCTCCAAGGTGAAGCAGTGGTTTTAACCACTCAATTTGGGTAGAGTTGGCTAACTCGGCCTTAGCCGTGGCTGAAACCCATGAATAACAGATCTAGCTATACCTCAAAGCCACAAATAGCATAAAAACTAGTTTGAATACTGGGTCAAGCCAAATTCGGTTACAATGATCTAGGCAGCAAAGATTCAAATGGTTTTGGGTGGGGAAGTTTCAAGAGTTTTCCTCCCAAATTATCCATCTCCTAGACCTTTATCTTGGCTTCCAAATAAATCCAATATCAGGTATCAGGAGTCCTATAAGACCCCCCTAAAAATTGGGGAGAAGTATAGAGAATCTTTCATTTGAATGCAGCGAAGCCCTGCCAAATTTGAAAGCAAATAGGAGTTTCAATTGAAAGCAACAAAGCCCTATATTATTGTGAAGCCATTTTCAACCCTTGAAGAGAGCTATATTGTTGTCCAATTGATAATCATGAATGCATTCCAAGCCATGGAAGTCTCAAGAGCCTAAGGAGATCAAGAATCCACAATTGAGCCTATTACATCATAAATCTAGATGATTTACATCGCCAATCTATTAGAGGACACCAAGGTGACCCTTGATCATCAATTCCATGGAGGGAATTAGAGATACAAGCCCTGATTACAAGAGAAAATAACTTTGCACCTTAGTCTCAACTGTCAACCATGGATAACAGTGCCAAATGCACCGCAGATTCATGATAAGGGTTTGATATTTTATTTCCTTTGTTTTAGCATTAGATTTACATTTCCAGTTATGTAATTAGCTTAATCTAGCATAGATTAACATTGTAGCACACATTTGATTGATTTATTTAGGGCTTAGAGGTAGATTTGCTTCATTTTCTTTGTATTTTTCAATCTAGATTAGTTTAATTCTTTTCAAGTTCTAATGGTTAATTAGGCTCCCTAATTGCTAGATTTCATGCTTTATTTTACATGCTTTTTAGGGATTAGATGATTTCTTGTATATATTCATATAATTATATATTTTATTTCTTTATTTTTTATCAATTTATGCAAGTGTATCAAAAGCCTCATCAAGAGAGGCCTCCTTTATTATTAACCCCTTTCTTGTTGTTTGTTGAATACGAGGTTTACAGGACCTAATCATTTTCAGGGCATTCAATACAACATATACCTCTAATCGTGGAGAAGAAGGCTATCATAGGCCTTAAGTAGTTTGTTTTCCTTCTACATAATTTATGAATTACACCATCCCCTCATTTAGAGGATCTTCAATATTGTATTAATTGTATCAAAATTGAGTATCCCTAAGAGGGACGCATATGTAATCGAATTTTGACAATGTTTTAATAAAATAAACCCTTACTTTCTTGTTAAATTTATTTTTGTCATTTCTTTATTGCTTTAATACTTGATTTCAATAGATGCACTAGTTAGGTGTATGCTTTTTAGATCGATGCACTATATATGACCCTCCTTAACCTACTTACAATATCCCTAAGAAAATGTTGGAATGCTAAATTCAAAAACAAAAAGTCCATGCAATTAAGAAATTTTTCTCTAGAAGACCTCTTTATATAGACGTTAAAATTCCAAGCCCATAAATAGTAGGTCTACCTACAATTATTCCAATTACCATACTAAAAAATATCCCTAGATACATCCTTTAATACAAACTGACATATTATATAGTCCCTATCTAAACCTCTCATATGCTCTAAACCCTACCCCTTTTCTTCCCAACTAGTACTAACCCATTTTAAAAAGTTATAATCTAAGGATCTCCCCTCAATCAAAGCACCATAATCCAATATATCTAACATCCCATTATGTGAGGGAGAATGTCACTTGGTAACTTAAGCTTCAATAATTTTTTCTTTACCCTCAATAGTATCATAAAATTATCCATTACCTCACACTTAGTTAGAACATCCTTATCCACCACCAATAAATTCATTTGGATTCTTTTTCTTGCCTACAACACCACTTTTAGCTACTATACTAGGTTTAAGGATACCAAAACTCCTAAATATGAATCCCTTATTAAAGTAGATCTAGAAGAATGAATTAAAATTGGTAAGAAAAATCAAGGTTCTTCAAATTTAAAACCTAAGGGTTTTCCATTATATTAACTTTCTAACCAAACCTTAGGTAAAAAGTAGAGTACATGATACCTACTAAAGACAAGAATTTCATAATAATCACTACTAGTTCATGAGCCAAAATGGCAAATTTTGAATTTTCTCTAATTCTAATGAATTGTGGGTTGCCTTATTACATATACCCTTCAATATTTAGTATGGTATGAACACCCACTAATTTTTTTCAAATATAATTTCAACATAGGTACTAGGACTTCCTCTTTCTTTTGGCTGAGAGGGAATCACAATACTAGCTTTAGTTACTAGTGATAGCAGATAGAGTAGGAGTAGAACAATTAATAACAAAGAATAGGAAATTTATAGCATATTTATTCATACCCACATGGCCTTCATTCACACTACCAACACAACCCATTAATATTCCTTCATGTGCCACTTGTTCCATGCAATATACTTGCCTCAAGGGAATAGGGGTTGAGGTATCTTGTTAAGGGTTATTACATCATGAATAATGTAAATGTGAGTTGAGTAACCACTCAACACATGGTTTGTGAGGTTCACTAAAGGACAAGGGTAGTTATAGGATTAGTTAAAGTTTGTTATGTCATATTTATAAAAATATTGTATTTAAATATCTTCACCTTCATAATGTAAATTAGTGTAGCATTGAGTTATAACATGTGTTATCAAAGTAGGTATAAGGAAGAACCATCTCTCCTTATGATCATCCTCCCCTTTGATCTAAATAAGATTATAAATCACTCTATTGAAAAGAAGTTTCAATGGTAAATAATTCTATAGATGATTGTTTAATGTTAAACTCAAAAGAAAAGGTAACCATCTTCTCTATGAACGATACTCCATAGAAGAAAAATAAAATATTTGAACAGACCTCAAAAGAGAGGTAATCTTCTCTATTGAGCAAATTCCATGAGAAGAAGTGTAGCGACCCCGAGGAAGTGGCGCACCATCCACTACTTCTATTTGCAAATATTATTTGATCAATTTATACTTAATCATGCATTAAATGAAAGATACAACCGAAATATGAAGAAATGAATAGATAATGCTTTTTATTGTTTTTTCTCATGTTTGGTTACATATAGATCCATCTAAGTGATTCCCTTCATTTTATATAGAATTTACAAAATAGAGCAACATATGTGTGGTATCCCCTTGCAAGGGGTGATGCACTCTCATAGGCTTCCCGGTGACACATATGAAACTATATGAGGGATTACAGATGCCTCCTTCTCCAAGTCTGGTTCCTAGAGGGATCATTTTGCTCTCGTATGTTGATAACCTATCCAGTGAACCTATAGTCCTATAAGCATGAAAACAATATCAAACACTCAACTATCTAATATTGCCTCCCCAAATGAGGTTGTTAGCAATAACCCTAATGATAAATAGAAATATGCTCAATGACAATAGAAAATAATGCTATAAATGCAAGTAAATGTGAGAAACCAGATCTACACTAATGGCATAAAAACATGTAATAAGCTAAAGAAACTAATGCTAAGAACCCTAGACTAGGACTGCAGACCACTGTCCGAGACAGCGGCTGCTAAGATGAAAGCCTTTTTGTATTGCTTCAAGGCTATAGATATAGGATTATTTTTGAAGTTGAAATGATGGTCGTTTATGCACGATGTGTTGAATATCCTACAAATGATAACTTCTCAATTGGCCAACACTTCATTTCTCCAAAAATGCACTCCAATATGCTCTCCAATCTGACAAGGATTCTCTACAAGAAAAGCTCTCCAAGTCTCTAAAAGCTCTCCCAAAGTCTCTGGATTATCTCTTTTTGGTGCTCTTAGATTTCCACCTTATAATGTGTTTGAAGCCCTAGGTAAATGTCCAACCCTAGGAATGAATTCTACATACACACTGGATGTTAGCATGAGAAGTTTTGTCTTTGTCTGCACTTGAGGGCTATTTAACTGGTGTCTAAATCTAGACATGAATCTCTCATGTAGACTGTCCATGAGGAGTAATGTCAAGTTATCCGTGCTTGGATTTATTGCATGCAAACTGCCACTTCCACCCAATATTAGGCTTATTTAATGGTAAGTTGCTTTTTAGGGCTTAGTCACTGTCATCTACAGTGGCTAGGACTAGCCACTCTGAGATTCAGTAGCCAGAATCCAGTCACTCTAATTCATAGCGGCCAGGCTTGGATGGGTTAAGACTGCCCCAAATGAGTGGTTAAAACCACTTTTGGCACTTGGAAGGTCCCAAGGTTTATTCACATGATCTATGAATGTGCCCACATGAGTAGTTCTCTTAAATATGAAATATTTTAGGTGTCTACAGATGCCCTTTTTTGTGATGCACTATGTGGAAAAACACAGCATAGAGCAAAAATGTCGACTGCTATGTTTTTAGGGTGTATGATAATAATTGATATGATCAACACTGGATGGTCCAATAATGCAAGATGGTACATACCCTTGAATCATTACTTCAACATAATGGAAGGCTTATATTAGCACAGGGCTTGCATATATTCACTTGCACTCATTCCTCAAACACAATCAGGTAGCTTATGTCACTACAATGAGATCCAACCAGAGGAGAGCTACAAACTGAAGATGTCATATTTTGCTTATGAACCCAAAAAACAAGGGAACTTTTGTAATAGTTATCTACAATTATCTGTAGGACGAACGCAATATGATATGATCGAGTGATATTTGGTTGACTTTGATTATGATTATTTAAATATTTGAACTACCCCCTCAAACAACGAATTGGTGAGGGAAGGGCAATGAATGAAACGACCAGTTGCTTGACCAACATGACTAGTTTTGGTTCCTTTCTAGTGTTTGTTCTTTTAATGGGTAAACCCCCATCCAAGTGTGATTCCAACTGTTTATGATGATCATTCATCCCTATCTCAAGGAGCGGTTTGACCATAAATAGCCTTCTTAGGAATTTAGGATGATCAATTCTATTTAGGCTTATGTTAAATCACTTGGCTCAATGTTGTAATGCCATAAAGGAGCTAGGATGATTCCATCACACCCATGGAGCAGTCCGACCATCTTGGTCTTCTTCAGGATTGAGGTGGCACATCATGATTCCAAAATGAATGATTTACCCCAAGTAGCCTTATGGTAACTTACTCATCTCACCGAATTACATGGAGTGTAAATCGCTGCAACCACCGAGTTGATAGAGTAAGTAATTGAATACGAGGCTTACTTGAGATTTTGTTTTTATGTGTTTTTTTTGTTATTTTGAGCATTGTGATGATTATGAAACATTAAAATGTGCTTATTTGATTTTTTTTCTATTCCTCCTGGAAGGAATTTTTTTTTATCTGCCTATGCTACTGGACGTTGTTAGATATAGCAACCCCCAAATGCTTGTTCATGGCCACTATCGACCTCAATGGCCAATAATTGTGGGCCACTGATGACAGTAGTACCCAGAGCATAACTTTGGGAAATATAAAAGTAGCCTAGGGTTTTGATTTTTTCATTCTTCCAGCTAGCAATTTGCTTTTTAGAGCTCTATAGAGAAAGTGGCATCTTACGACTTGGAGTGCTTTTGCATCAAGGACTATGGCTATGCAAGGCGAGGCATCTATCAGCAGAGGAGCTGAATCTTCTTGGGTACTCTTTGAAACCCTAACCTTGCTCATTTTTAGGTAAAAATGAACCACACTAAGTAATCGGTAAATACCTCATTAAACTTGTTGGCAATGAACCAAACCTGTAGATAGGCTTAGTTTAGGATTTTCTTTTGTGGGATTGCCCCATTTTTACTTTTTTGTAATTTTTTTTGGTGTTTTTTGCCTAAGGCATATGCGGTTGCTACGTCGCCCGTCGGTCATTTCCGCACAGAGCAGCCATTTTGTCCTACGGATTGCCCACTATCGATGACAAAAACTAGTTCAAAATCTAATAGTCAAAAATCTGACCATTGGAGCTTGGATGTTGCTAGCCTCAGTGGCAGATTTTTGGTCACTATAGGTGAAAGCGACCAGGCAACCTTAGGAAATTTTTTTATTTTTTTGCATTTTTGAGATGATTAATTCATTTTTTTTTACTTTTTGAGTTTATTTTCTGAAATTTTTTGCATGATTAGGTGCATTTATTCCTCTTTCACTTAGACTTAGGCTAGTCTATCATTATTTGCACTTTTTTCCATATTTTATTATGATTTATGCCTTAGATGCACTATAGTTATACCTTGATTTTTGTCCTTAGATTCTTTCTGCTCGAGCTCAGGATCCAAAGCTCTTAAAGAACCTCCTACCATGTATGGATGATGTGGACTGGGTATGGTTCAATACCTACAAATTATAGTATGTGAGCAGGCTACCCCAAATTATGTCAGATTAGGCCTACCTCATGGCCCTGGCTCATCGATGGGATCCCCAGACTAATACCTTCCACCTTCCTATCGGTGAGACGACTATCACACTGGAGGATGTATACAAGACTTTTTAGATTGATTTTGACAGAGTGGCTATCGTTTCTTCGACTACTAATGACCGTGAGGCAATCTTTTCTTGGGTGTTCGAGAGGCATTCTACGGATACCTTCAAGGACACCAAATCTGGTGGTGTATTTGTTCGATAATGGTACCAGGTGAGGGTCTTCTCTGAGAGGTATACAATGTTGCTTATGGTTATCAGCAACATTATTGTCCCAGATGTTGAGCAAGGTGCAGCACTAGTATTGTCATTGTTGTCAACATAGTCAAATAGATATTTTGATGCAGTGGATATGAAGTTCAAAAGCTATTCAGATGCAGAAGATAGGAGTTCAAAGGTTACTCAGAGTATGTACAGTGATTTTCCAAGAAGATCGAAGTGGACCATATGCAAAAGATCAAAGAAAAAGACAAGTAAGAAAAGTGTCGCAATATTGCGACATATACAGCATGTAAGAAAAACTGTCACAATTTCATGACATGTTGGAAGAGAAAAATGCAAGTGGAAAAACTATCGTTATTTTGTGACATGTTGGAAGAGAAAAAGAAAGCAGGAAAAACTGTCGTGATTTCATGACATGTTGGAAGAGACAAATGCAAGTGGAAAAACTATCACGATTTTGTGACATGTTGGAAAAGAGAGAGAAAGCAGGAAAAACTGTCGTGATTTCACGACATGTTGGAAGAGAAAAAGGCAAGTGGAAAAACTGTCACGATTTCATGACATGTTGGAAGAGAAAGCAGGAAAAACTATCACAATTTCGCCACATGTTGGAAGAGAAAAAGGCAAGTGGAAAAATTGTCATGATTTCATGACATGTTGGAAGAAAAAGAGAAAGCAGGAAGAAGTGTCGTGATTTTGCGACAAGTTCGAAGAAAAGAGAACAAGTAAGAAAAGTATCACGATTTCGCAACATGTCGCATTTTCATGACTAAAATAGGAGAGAGAAAGCAAGTTTGAAAAGTATCACGATTTTGCGACATGTCGCATTTTCACGATAAAAGAAAGAGAGGAAGCGTACGGAAGCAAAACTATCGTGATTTCATGACAAAAGAAGAAAGCAAGACTTTGGAAGCAGAAGTGTCACGATTTCACAACAAAAGCAAAGAAGTAAAGTACGAAAGTAGAAGTGTCATGATTTCGCAACAAAAATAGAGAAGAAGACTTTGAAGGTAGAAGTGTCACAATTTCACGACAAAAGCAGAGAAGTAAAGTACGAAAGCAGAAGTGTCACGATTTGTGACAAAAGCAGAAAAAAATACTTTGAAGGTAGAAGTGTCATGATTTTGTGACAAAAAAGAAGTGAAGTACGAAAGCAGAAGTGTCACGATTTCACGACAAAAGCAGAGAAGAAGACTTCGAAGGCAGAAGTGTCATGATTTCATGACAAAAGCAGAAAGCAAGACTTCGAAAGCAGAAGTGTCACGATTTTGCGACATGTCACATTTTTGTGACTCGAAAAGGACAAGAAGGTAGACAAGCAAAAGTGTCACAATATCGTGACATGTCACATTTTCACGACTCAAGAAGGGCAGGAAGGCAGAATAACAAAAGTGTCACGATATCGCGCAATGTCACATTTTCGCGACAAAGGAATAGAGAAAGCATATGGAGGCAAAAGTGTCACGATATCATGACATGTTATATTTTTGTGGGCCAAAGCTAAGAGAAAGAGCAAGGAGAAAAAGTGTCACGATATCGCAACATGTTGCATTTTTGCGGTCCAAAGCAAGGAGAAAGAGAGAGAAAAAGTGTCGCGATATCGCGACATGTATTTTTGCAGTTGAGTTGAAGCCGACGAAGACCGATGATAGCTGACTAAATTTAGGGTTTACAATTGTTGTGAAAGACGACTAAGATTAGGGTTTACAGCTAACTAAGATTAGGGTTTTCATCACAAAAATTTTGTTATAAAAGGAGGGCTATTTGGAGATTTGAGGGATTGAAAATATGTGAAAGATGGTCGCAGTGTGTAGAGAGCAAGTCGTGTCGAATCATGCTAAGTTCAAAATTCGCTAAGAAAGCAGAGTGCGCAAAAGGGAGAAGACAATCATGAAGTTTGAGTGTAGCAAAGCAGAGTGTGTGAAATTATTGCGCAGAGAAAGCAGAGTGCACAGAGAAAGAAAAGGTAAAGAAGACCAATCAGGGTCTAGCAAAAGCAAAGGTATCTTACTATCAATCTTCTTGTTTCTGAATTGAATTCCAAGTTGGTGCTTGGCATCAGGGGTTGGTGCTCCTTCTAGTTGGTGCTGGTAAATTAGGGGTTGGTTCTCCTTTTTATTGGTGTAGATAAATCAAGGGTTGGTGCTCCTTCTAGTGGGTGCTAGTAAATTGTTTGTAAAGTTGTTGCTTTGCAAAGGCTGGATTTGGATGGTAGTCCAAGTAGTCATTTTTTAGGAGTAGCCACATTGGTGAACCTCATTAAATCTTGTTTTGTGTGATGTTCTCTTGTGATACTTGCTTTATCTGGTTCTAAGGTTTCTTAATGTTTTTTTTAAGAAGCTGTGAATTTAAGTTTAAAAGAGCTACACTGATTCACCCCCCTCTTAGTGTCATTGTAAGACTAAAAATTGGTATCAGAGCTAAGTTCTTGTACAATCTTAACCAGCTAGGGTGATCTTGGAAGTAACACAATGGCAGGTGGTGAAGACTTCTCATCAAACAAAGTACCATTGTTTGATGGATCTAATTACATGTTCTAGAGAATCAGGATACAGACATATCTCTATGCTTTGGGTTTCGACATCTGGGATTCAGTAGTTAGTGGATACACAATACCCATCACTCCTCCAAAAGAGGTTGACGAAAAGAAACTATTTGAAAATAACTCAAAAGCAAAAAATGCTCTCATGTGTGGATTAGCGGACGGTGAACTAGTAAAGATCATGAGTCGTAATACGGCAAAAGAGATATGGGACAAACGAGGAGTATTCATGAAGGAGATGATAAGATCAAGGAGGCCAAGTTACGAGACACATCAAGCTCAGTTCGAAGCATTGAAAATGAATGATGATGAAAACATTGAGGCATATATGCTGAGAGTTAATGAAATCATTAATGCGATCAGAGGACTCAACGAGGATATTGAAGACTCTGCCATCATGAAAAAGGTACTAAGATCTCTTTTTCAAAGGTTTGATTCTAAACTCTCAACGATAGAAGAAGCTAAAAATCTAAATTATTTTAGTATAGCTGAGATGTATGGATCTTTGACTGCATATGAGATGAGGATAGGAAGATCTAAACCCATAGAAAAAGAAGCAGATTTTAAAGCCCTTAAAAATAAAAATGTAAAATAAGAGTTTGAGGAAGAAGAGACATCAGATGAAATGGAAGCAAACTTTGTTAGAAAACTAAAAAAGGGAAAAGGAAAATATAGAGGGAAGCTACCGTTTAAATGTTTCAACTATGGAGGCATTGGGCATTTTGTGAATAAGTTTCCACTTAAATAGAAGAACAAAAATGATGAAGGATTGCACCAAGAAAGAAGTGACTGGAAGAAGAAAACGAATTTCAGAAAAGGCAACTTCAAGAAGAAAAGTTTCATCTCCAAGAATGCCAGTTCATCAGAAGATAGCTCCGGTGAGGATTCTGAAGAGGAAATAGGTGAAGCTCTTTTCATGGCATTTGAAGAAGTAAAATCAGAAAATAAATAAGGAGTGAACTCTGAAGTATGTGGTGAAAACCCTGAGGCTGAAGTAGATCTAGAAGGTGAGTTGATCTCTGCACCTGAAGAGTGGAAGATAAAAAGGAAAAAAAATAAGAAAATTTCAAGAAATCTTGAGGATGCAAATGAAATCATAACCAATTTGAAAGTTCAGATAGAAGAATCCAACAAAATCTTCGAAGATCTCAAAGTACAAATAACCATGAAAATAGATTATTGCAGCAAGCTAGAAGAAGAGATTGTTGGTTTAAGAATGCAGCTAGAAGAGATGAATAAGAAAATTAGTTGTTATCACAAATGTGAAGAAAGTTCTATGAAGCTGGATAAGATCATAAATGACCAAAGTCCTGCAGGCATCAAATTTTGTTTGGGTTTTATCGAAGGAGAATCATCAAATGGATCAAAGGCCAAAAATGTAGAATTCATAAATAATGAAGATAAGAAATAGGTTGATCAAGGAAAAACGTCTCATGCAAAAGAAAGCAATAATTCCAGGCACGAAAGGAGAATTGACAATGATGGATTTACCAATGTCACACATCAAAGAAGAAGAAGACCTATGGCTCCTACGGCAACATGGCAAAGACCATCACCCAGGTTCAATTATCATTTTTTTGGTTTCTGTTTTAAATGCAATGGCTATGGTCATAAAATCTCAGACTGTAAATATAATGTAAGACCAAGGAATTTCACCAGTAGAAATGCTTTTTATCCTCTGATAAATTATACAGTAAAATGTTATACCTGTCATAATTTTGGGCACATTGCAAGAAACTGTAGAAGTACATTTGCATCAAATTAGTTTTAGGGAAGAAAATTTCAACCAAGTAGGATGAGACAAAATAGAAAACTTCCCGAAAAACATGCACAAGCTACTGATAAGGGAAAGGCAAAACAAGAGCCCAAAACTACTATCAAAACGGAGTGGAAAGGAAAAGAGTGACATAAGGAAGAAAATGAATCCTTAATCGTACAAACAAAATTTAAATCATAGAATAAATATGTACCATGGATACTTGATAGTGGTTGCTCCAGTCATATGACAGGTGACAAACAGAAATTTGAGAAGTTACAAAAATATGAAGGTGGTTCAGTAAAGTTTGGAAATAATGATGGAGCTAAGATAGTTGGCAAAGGTTCAGTTAAAATTAGTGACAAAAAAATTAAGTCAGAAGAAGTCTTTTTTGTGGATGGTTTGAAACATAACTTGTTGAGCGTAAGTCAGATCTGTGATAAAGGTAAAGGTCATGAAGTAGTTTTTATGAAGCAGGGTTGTGAAGTCATAAAAACAAACAGTGGAAAATTGATAGCAACTGGATCAAGAACATTTGGAAACCTGTACACGCTCTTAGAGACTTCAAAATAAGCTTGTTTTATTGGATAGGAAGAAGAAAATTGGTTGTGGCACAAGAGACTCGGTCATATTAGTTTTGATAATCTAGTAAAAATCAGCTCAAAAAGGGTAGTGAGAGATATTCCCACCATCAGCAAACTTACAAATAGCATTTGTGCATCATGCCAAAAGGGGAAGCAAACTAGAGTCACATTCAAAATAAAAGAATACTACACAAGCAAACCTTTGTAACTAATACACACTGATTTACGTGGTCCCATGAGAACACAAAGCATAAATGGTGACAAATATTTTATGTTGTGCATTGATGACTATTCCAGAATGACATGGATATTTTTCTTGAAGCATAAATCGGAAGCTTTTGATATCTTCAAGATTTTCAAAAACTAGGTTGAGAATGAAACAGGAAAGAGGATCAAATGTTTAAGATCAGATAGAGGAGGAGAATTCATTTTAGAGGAGTTTGCAGAGTACTGTGAAAAATACGGTATTAGGATACATTTTTCAGTAGCCAGGACACCTCAGCAGAATGGAGTGGTAGAAAGAAAGAACAAGACAGTGCAGGAAATGGCATGGACTATGTTGGCTAAAAGTAGAGTAGCAGACAAATTTTGGAAAGAAGCAGTTCATACTGCAGTGTATATCCAAAATAGGTACATGTTGATAACACATGAAAGCAAAACTCCTTATGAGTTGTGGTTCGGTAAAAGGGCAACATCAAAATACCTCAAAATTTTTGGCAGCAAGTGCTACATAAAAAGAACTAAAGATAATCTTGGTAAGTTTGAAGATAGAGCGGATGAAGGTATTTTTTTTGGTTATTCGTCAAAAATCAAATCTTACAAATGCTACAACAAGAGGCTAAAGAAAATTGTGGACAGTGCCGATGTTAAATTTGATGAAGGTAGAGAACGAGTAATTAACTATGAAATGAACTACCCAATTTATGAAGAGGTTATTGAAGGAGATGAGGAAAACAAAACCGAAAAGATACAAAAAATTGACTTAGATGATTTAAGTTGTGATTCAGAAGTGGAAGAAAATAAGAAATTCAAAAGCAGTAATTGCGAGAAAAATCATCCTAGAGAGCAAATAATTGGAGACCCCAAAGTTGGTGTTCAAACAAGAAGAAGAGTAGTAAGTAACTACTCTCTATTATCCAGCATTGAGCCCAAAAATGTTGCAGACACAAGCAAATATGAAATTTGTATGAAGGCAATAAATGAAGAATTAGATCAGATCATGAAAAATGAAACTTTGGAGTTAGTACCTAGACCTGCAAATAAAAATATAATCGGGACTAAATGGATTTTTTGAAACAAATTGAATGAAGACAGACAGGTAGTCAGAAATAAATCAAGATTGGTATGTAAGGGTTATGCACAAGTTGAAGGCATTTACTTTGAGGAAACTTTTGCACGAGTAGCTAGACTAAAGGCAATCAGAATTTTTCTAGCTTTAGCAGTCTACAAGAATTTCAAAGTTTATCAAATGGATGTGAAATCAATGTTTTTGAATGAGAAACTTGAAGAAGAGGTTTATATTGAGCAACCAGATGGTTTCCAACGTGGTGATAATCCCAAATTTGTTTGCAAGTTGAAGAAAGCATTATATGGCTTAAAACAGGCACCCCAAGCATGATATGCAAGGCTAGACAACTATCTCACCCAACAAAGGTTTAAGAAAGGTATGGTGGATAGTAATTTGTATGTCAAAATAGAAAATGGATATCTTATTGTTCTTGTTGTATACGTAGATGATATCATATTTGGCAGCAGCAAAGATGAGTCATGTAAAGATTTAGAAAATAAGATGCAAAAAAAATTTGAAATGTCAATGATTGGTGAACTTTCGTATTTCCTTGGGTTGCAAGTTAATCAAAATAAGAAGGGTATATTTATTTCACAAGTTAAATATGTGAAAGAGATGTTAAAAAAGTTTACAATGGAGGATTGTAATCCAGTTAGCACTCCCATGACGACAAGTTGCAAGTTGAGCAAGGATGACAAATCTCCACTTGTTGATCAAACCATATACAGATCTATGATTGGAAGCTTACTGTACCTAACAGCTACCAGACCAAATATTTTGTAGGTAGTATGCATGGTAGCACAATTTCAGGCTAATCCCAAGGAGACTCATGTGACAGTAGTGAAGAGGATTCTTTGGTACCTCAAGGGTACTATGGAGTATGGGTTATGGTATCCAAAAGGTAAAGACTTCACCCTTATTTCATATTTAGATGTAGATTGGGCAGGATGTGTAGATGATAGAAAGAGTACAAGTGGAGGTGCATTCTATCTTGGAGACAGATTAGTCGCATGGCACAGTAAGAAACAAGAGTCAGTTTCTTTATCGATAGCAGAGGCAGAATATATTGCAGTGACAACATGTTGTACACAGGTATTGTGGATGAAAAAAACCTTGAAATATCTTGGTATTAGTTTTAGTGAGCCAATATCAGTTAAGTGTGATAACACCAGTGCCATTAACATCTCCAAGAATTCGGTTATGTATTCATGCACAAAACACATTGTTATCAGGTATCACTTTTTGAAGGAGAAAGTTGTGGAAGGTGAGGTTAAGTTGGACTTTGTTCCAACTACAGAGCAAGTAGCAGATATCTTCACAAAATCATTGCCTAAGGAAGTTTTTGAGTACCTTCGCAATAAATTGGGAGTGGTCACACTTCCCAAGAATTGACTAGCTACAGGGATCACATTCTCAAGGGGAGCATTTAAGTATTTGATTATCTTTTTGCTCATGTTCATAATTTTTGCTAAGTGTAATAAATTTTTCCTGAGAATGTTGTGCATGGACTCAAGGGGAGTTTGTAGTAGCCCTTTGGTATTATTGTCAAAGGGGGAGAAGAGTTACAAGAAATTGCACATGTGTTGCCAACAATTCCAAAGGGGGAGATTGTTGAGCAAGGTGCAGCAACAGTATTGTCATTGTTGTCAACACAGTCAGATAGATATTTTGATGCAGTGGAAAGGAAATTCAAAAGCTATTCAGATGTAGAAGACGGGAGTTCAAAGGTTACTCAGAGTATGTACAGTGATTTTCCAAGAAGATCGAAGTGGCCCATATGCAAAAGATCAAAGAAAAAGACAAGTAAGAAAAGTGTCGCGATATCGCGACATGTTGGAAGAGAAAAAGAAAGCAGGAAAAACTGTCACGATTTCATGATATGTTGGAAGAGAAAAAGGCAAGTGGAAAAACTGTCACGATTTCATGACATGTTGGAATAGAAAGAGAAAGCAGGAAAAACTGTCATGATTTCACGACATGTTGGAAGAGAAAAAGGCAAGTGGAAAAATTGTCGCGATTTTGCGACATGTTGGAAGAGAAAGAGAAAGTAGGAAAAACTGTCGTGATTTCGTGACATGTTAGAAGAGAAAAAGGCAAGTGGAAAAACTGTCGCGATTTTGTGACATGTTGGAAGAAAAATAGAAAGCAGGAAGAAGTGTCGCGATTTTGCGACAAGTTCAAAGAAAAGAGAACAAGTAAGAAAAGTGTCACGATTTCGTGACATGTCGCATTTTCGTGACTAAAATAGGAGAGAGAAAGCAAGTTTGAAAAGTGTCACGATTTCGCGACATGTTGCATTTTCACGACAAAAGAAAGAGAGGAAGCGTACGGAAGTAGAACTGTCATGATTTCATGACAAAAGAAGAAAGCAAGACTTTAGAAGCAGAAGTGTTGTGATTTCATGACAAAAGCAAAGAAGTAAAGTATGGAAGTAGAAGTGTCACGATTTCACGACAAAAGTAGAGAAGAATACTTCGAAGGCAGAAGTGTCACAATTTTGTGACAAAATAAAAGAAGTAAAGTACAGAAGCAGAAGTGTCGTGATTTTGTAACAAAAGCAGAAAAGAAGACTTTGAAGGTAGAGTGTCACGATTTCGCAACAAAAGCAAAGAAGTGAAGTACGAAAGCAGAAGTGTCATGATTTTATGACAAAAGCAGATAAGACTTCGAAGGCAGAAGTGTCATGATTTTGCGACAAAAGCAGAAAGCAAGACTTCGAAAGCAGAAGTGTCATGATTTCACGACATGTCACATTTTCATGACTCAAAAAGGATAGGAAGGTAGAGAAGCAAAAGTGTCGCGATATTGTGACATGTCACATTTTTGCGACTCAAGAAGGGTAGGCAGGCAGAATAACAAAAGTGTCATTATATCGCGCAATGTCGCATTTTCATGACAAAGGAATAGAGAAAGCATATGGAGGTGAAAGTGTCGTGATATCACGACATGTATTTTCATAGGCCAAAGCTAAGAGAAAGAGCAAGGAGAAAAAGTGTCACGATATCGCGACATGTTGCATTTTCGTAGTCCAAAGCAAGGAGAAAGAGAGAGAAAGAAAAAGTGTCGCAATATCATGACATGTATTTTCACGGTTGAGTTGAAGCCGACGAAGACCGATGACAACCGACTAAATTTAGGGTTTACAGTTGTTGTGAAAGCCGACTAAGATTAGGGTTTACAGTTGACTAATATTAGGGTTTTCATCACAAAAATTCTGTTATAAAAGGAGGGTTTTTTGGAGATTTGAGGGATTGAAAATGTGTGAAAGACGATCACAGTGTGTAGAGAGCAAGTCGTGTCGAATCATACTAAGTGCAAAATTCACTAAGAAAGCAGAGTGCGCAAAAAGGAGAAGACAATCATGAAGTTCGAGTGTAGTGAAGCAGAGTGTGCGAAGTGATTACGCAGAGAAAGCAGAGTGTGCAGAGAAAGCAAAGGTGAAGAAGACCAGTCAGGGTCTAGCAAAAGCAAAGGTATCTTACTATCAATCTTCTTGTTTCTGAATTGAAGTCCAAGTTGGTGCTTGGCATCAGGGGTTGGTGCTCCTTCCAATTGGTGTTGGTAAATCAAGGGTTGGTGCTCCTTTCTGTTGGTGCAGATAAATCATGGGTTGGTGCTCTTTCTAGTGGGTCTCTGGTAAATTGTTTATAAAGTTGTTGCTTTGCAAAGGCTAGATTTGGATGGTAGTCCAAGCAGTCATTTTTTATGAGTAGCCACATTGGTGAACCTCGTTAAATCTTGTGTTGTGTGATGTTCTCTTGTGATACTTGCTTTATCTGGTTCTAAGGTTTCTTAATTTCTATTTTAAGAAGCTATGAATTTAAGTTTAAAAGAGCTACACTGATTCACCCCCCTCTTAGTGTCATTGTAAGACTAACACCAGACTACTCCATCTTGAGGTTCCTATGGAACCTCCTTGTAATGGTTTAGGATTTGGTGGATAGCGAGGAGCCTATCATCTATGCATGGGGGAGATCTTTGCTAGCACAATGTTATGATGAGTTGTATCACATCTACTAGCAGGGTTGTTCCAACATCACTTGCAACTTGATCCTAAAGATATGGGGATGAGAACATATCTATGTAGATCATCCTAGAGGGCTCCCTACTGAGATTATATCTATAGGTTTTCCAATGTAGTGTTATGCTACCAGATGGGCTCGAGAGTATGAGGAGTGCAAGAGTCATCCTAATGTAGGGGAGCTCCCCCATTACATTGCTACTTTAACTTAGTTGTAGGCCTGAGATATTATATGATGCCCATATCATGACTGCTTGGCCTGGGATGATTCAGGAAAATTTACAGCTAGGACACAATGTGAGCGATGGATCATTGGTCACAAGGATAACATCAGAGAGTATTTCTTCTACTCTTGTATCCTCTGCCAGTATGGATTATAGTAGGATGTGCCACTTGTCTTTGTTTTGTATAGGCGCATCATGACAGAGAGAGACCTTCCACTGCCATACATTACAGAGATTACTAATGAGGAGTATGCCCCAGTAGTTGATGTATGTGTCAATGGAGGAGTCATAGATGCCTTCACGTAGTGGTGGGGGGATTGATTATGGCATGGTGATGGTATATTGGGCCATGAGGATGATGGTGGTGATGGAGGCACAGATCCAGTAGGGCATAGATTTTGAGCTAGGATTGAGGGATAGGGCTAGCCAGTAGAGCAGGTGGTAACGAAGGAGCAGGTAGCTCTTGAGAAGGAGGAGGAGGAGTTGGATCTTAAGGAGAGAGATTCTCCTCTGCAAGCACAATTGCATGAGGTAGAGGATGAGCTCTAGTTGACAAAGATCCAAGTACAGCAGTGAGATGCCACTATAGCATAGCTTACGGTATAGATATAGGCATTGTAGGCTACTATCGAGGGCGGTACTACTTGGATGCAGATTGTTGCTAATCCTCCTACACCTCAGGGCCCTATAGAGATGGATCCAGAGGCAGATACTAGGTGCATGCAGACCTTGCTATATGAGTATGAGGTATATATTATTGATAATATATCCTATATTACTTCTCTCCAGATGCATATCAGGAGGCTAGGAGCCACTCCTAGGGAGAGGCCAGGCGCAGGTGGATCACAGGTTAGCAGACGCTCCACCTCAGGGTAGTCTACCATCTAGCCTAGCCAAAGGACCCAGACTCATATAGAGAGACCAACAAGCTCACATCACTCCACTCATGATCTAGCTATAGGTGGAGGTGATGTAGGGGGTGTAGGCCCAGTTTGATTTATGATGTACTTAACTTTTATTTTTGAGGTCAACTAACCTATATGACTATAGCCTACGGGTATTTTTATACATCCATGTATTTGATACACACATTTATATGAGATATTTACATTATGATTCATTATATGTTTTCTTTATTGCTCATGTTTTTATTTTATTTATGCGATGTTATGATAGCATTATGGTGAGTTGATGCATGTGTTAGATGATAGGTGATATTTATGATGATGTGGATGTTTAGATGGATGCTTATGTAGATGCTTATATGATCTGATTATTGTGTCATGATGTGATGTATCATGATGGATTTATGATGTACACATATATGGACTATGATGTGTGTATATATGAATGCTTATATGGTCTTACATGCTTTGATTATTGTCCTATGATGTGGTGCATATGGATGTAATGATGTAATCCTAGACGTAGATGGATGATCTATGAAATTATGTGTTTATGGATGCAATGTTTTTGTTAAATGCATGTTTAATTTTTGCTTTAGTTGTATGCATTTGACTTGTGTTATGTTATGGTAAATGTAATGTGTAATGCATTATATATATGGTGTTTTATCTAATGTGAATGAACCTATATGCTTTAGTTACTTAAAACATAAGAAATGCATATGATATGATTTAAACAATCTAAATGGGTGACACCATAGAAAGTATAACAATCATGAATGTAAATAATCGCTCTAATCACAAGAATTATTTATTTAAGCATTCATATGTGGAAATATAATGGAGTGGAATGTATGTACTTTCTTTATAAGCTTCTGTAATTTAAAATATTTACAATATTCAGTGGTCGTGTAAATATCATTTTTGACATCTATCCGGTATCTAGCCTACTTTGTTAATACCCCTTAATTTACAAAACCTTATAAAGAGAATTGATGATGTGATTGATGCTATGATTTGTTGCTATGTAGGGAGTTTTGAGGTTTTTCTTGAGACTCAAATACTCTAGTTACCCTATCAACAGCTGTGTACTGACCATACAAGATTTTTGAAAAGCAAGGTTTTCACAATGGACCTAGATATTCATTATCCTAGTGTGTGCAAATGAATATATTTAGATAGAACTCGAGCATTCCATCCAATGTTAGACGAGATTATTTCAGCCCATTACTAATATTGGGGATCCTCAAGTGTTCATTTGATCCTATGTTGGACTTAGTTTGACTATACCACTAGGCAATATTGGGTTACCCAAAGCTAGCTCATATACATGCAAACATTGGTCTACACAAATTTAGGATGCTATTGTGATATACATATCATCATGCGTAAGGATACCACCATTTCCAAGATGGATGTACACCAAACATGTAATGGGGATCACATTCCAATTTGTACAATGCTGAGAATTCTAGGGATTCAAGCTCCATTCCTTTCTTTTCGTCATTTCATTTGGGATACTTGCTCATGCTTAGTGATGAAAATCACTGTTTATTTTTTATTGATTTTTCTTTCTTTTTGAGCAAGGGATTTTTGTAGTGATGATAATCACTATTCACTTTGTTTTTGTGCTTTTTGGTACTTTGAACTATGATTTTTGGAATCTTGAATTTTTCTTTGTTCGGTATTTTTTCTCATTTTGGTAAAATCAAGGAATTTAACTAGGTAGGGCAAAAATTATCCTTTTGCTAATTCTAAAAACCTTTGAACTGGTCACATAGGGGGATAAGCAAGGAAGATCCTTTTCACTTAAGGTAACCTAGACCACTTTTGTAGCTTTCATATTTCCCTTGTACCAACTAGAATTTTAATGTGTCAATTAGTGATGGGATCCTGAATATATAAGGTATTATCATGACTAGACCTTACCCTCTACTAATCAAGATGGCTTCCCACAAAATTGATAAGACCACTAGATATGGTTGAATAATAAAAAAACCTTAGCCTATTATGTATAGCAACAAGAAATGGTTGTGTTGAAGAGCACGGTTACACGCATGGATGAATGGATGAATATGGACTTGAGTATTTGTGGTTATGATACAAACTGTGGCATTGTTTGCAAGAGTGTGATCATAAACTATGCAAGTGCAATAGATATGAATGTTTAATGCAACTATGTGGATGCAAATGTTTTTGTATTTTTGATCTTTGCATTGTTTTTATATTTTTGATTTTTTTTTACCAAAGAGCTTATTGTGCCTTTGGAGATTTTAGGGTTTGACCAAGTGGTGTGAAGATGCCCTTGGAGCATGTTTTATGGAAATTGACCAAGAAAATTGGATACCCTTGGAGCATTTTTGATTGTATTTGACCAAGCGACTTGTATACCCTTGGAGCATTTTTGATTGAATTTGACCAAGCGGCTTGTATACCCTTGGAGAATTTTTGATTGAATTTTGACCAAGTGGGTTGGATACCCTTGGAGCATTTTTGATTGAATTTGAACAAGCAGCTTGTATACCCTTGGAGCATTTTTTATGGAATTTGACCAAGTAGCTTGTATACCCTTGGAGCATTTTTTATGGAATTTGACCAAGCGACTTGTATACCCTTGGAGCATTTTTGATTGAATTTTACCAAGCGACTTGGATACCCTTGGAGTATTTTTGATTGAATTTGACCAAGTGGATTGTATACCCTTGGAGAATTTTTGATTGAATTTTGACCAAGTGGCTTGGATACCCTTGGAGCGTTTTTGATTGAATTTTGATTTTTTATGTTTTTGGATTTGTTTACGTTTTTGATGCTTTATATTATTTTTGTATTTTATGTCATATTTGAATTTTTTTTTGTTTTATGTATAAAATACCTTTAAGTGAATGATATTGAGAGACTCAAGCTCTTCAACACCATCCAATGATGTGAGGTGATATGCTCCATGCCCAACCCTTTCTAAGATTATGTATGGACCTATACAATTTGCTAAAAAATTGTCTCGTAAGTGTGGTGACATATGTGATTTTTATTGGTTTTATTTGAGCACAAGATCCCCAACTTTGAATTCTCTTAAGTGGACTTTACTATTGTAAGCTCACGCAAGGTGATCCTAATAAACATTGAGATGCTCCAATGCATTGACTCGATGTTCATCAAGAAGCGTTAATTGATCAAGGTGGCCTTACTACGCGGTGGCATCATCTATGAAGTCCTCCAATGCTATGCATAGGGTTGGAATTTCTAACTCTAGGGGCATGATGGCCTCAATGCCATATACAAGTAAAAATTATGTTGCCTTAGTGGGCATCCACACACTAGTCCTGTATGCCCATGATGCCAAAGGCAATTGCAGATGCCAGTCCTTATGATTATCTTTCACCGTCTTCCTCAATATGGAGACTATTATTTTGTTTGAGGCTTCTACTTGCCCATTTGCTTGTGGATAATAGGGTGTTGAAAAACTATGTTGAATATGGTATTTGTTCATCAAAGCATACATATTTTTATTCTTGAAATATGGCCCATTATTTGATATTATTTTCGAAGGGATCCCAAAATAACTTATGATATTGTGGAGTATAAACTCCGCAATCCTTGGTCCAGTTATCGATGTCAAGGGATCGCTTCAACCCATTTGGTAAAGTACTCAGTGGCCATTATGATGAACGTGTGTTAGCCTGAGGATGGGGGTGAGATCTTCCCAAATAATTCTATTCCCACTGCGAGAAATGCCATGTTGCTTGTATGGGTTGCAAGGCTTGGGATGGCAAGTGTGTGAGGTTTGCATGATGCTAGTATTTAATGCATTTCTTGACATACTCGCAATAGTATTTTTCCATAGTGGGCCAATAGTAACCCATTCTAAATATGTGCTTAACGATAGCCATGCCATTGAAGTGACCACCACATGTACCATTGTGAGCCTATAAAATTGCCCAGTATGCTTCCTGAGGCTCAAGACAATGATGAAGCATTCCAGTGTAACCTCATTTATAAAGGATTTCTCCTTTCAAGATTTACCTTTTTGCATTTTGTTTAAATGCCCATATTTCAACATGCGATAGGCCTTGCAGTACCATTCCAAGCTTTAGGAAGTCTCGTAACTAGGATAGCAAATATTGATAAGCCACAACTTCTATAGATAAAATGACATGTTCCTCCTATGATCTAGAAGTTGTGAATATATATTGAGAAACAACCCTATGGTGAATGGTTGTGTCACAATTCACAAGACCTTGAGAGATCAAATACCTCCAAGGTGTCATTCGTAAGAAATATCTAGCTCTGAAGGACTAATCCTGATTTGGTTCGATATTGATCATGTTGACTAATTCTTGATTATCAAAAGCCTCATGTTGTATCATTGAGTGCGAGAATACTTTAACATGAATGATTATGAAATCAACAGATGGATTCTAAGGGATCAGGGATACCAAATATTCCATGGTTTCTGTGAATCTATTTTACATATGAGGGATTGCCTCAATGTCATACCATTCCAGTCAGGCTAGGTAAGTGTCAACAAGTTCCTTGTATGACTTCAATATTGGGCATCGACATTGGAACAAACCCTTGACTTGATTTACTATGAGCAAGGAGTCACCAAAGATACTCAACTTTTTAATTCCCATTGCGATGGTTGTTTGAAGTCCTAAGATCAAGGCCTTATACTCAATGTTATTACTTATGCAAGGGAAGTCTAGTTTGAATGATAAGGGCAATGGAGTGCCCTACAGTATGATAAATACAATCCCTACTCCATCACCTTGTTCACACTTCAAACCATCAAATAAAAATACCATGTTTCTTTCTCTATTAGATTATTTGGATTTAGAAGGATATGATAATGCAAAGACCGCATCATCAAGCAATTCTATGGTGAGAGGCTTGCTATCCTAAAGAGGTGCCTATCCTAATTTATCTACTATGACTTATACTTTGATGGACTTTTGGAACTCTAGATAAAATTATGTCAATAGCATGATCCACTTTGCAATACGTATATTGTGATAGGTCTTGTTCATCATGTACTAAAAAGGATTTTGTTTGGATATAATGTAGGTAGTATGGATCAACATGTAGTGTCACAAATTTTTGGTTGCAAATACCACTACCAAACACAATTTTTCTACATACACATCCTAGATCATAACTCACCAGGGTGTGACTGATGTAATATACAAAATTCTCTTTGTCTTGTGTATTATTTTGGGCCAACATGGTGCCCAAAGAAAAATGAGTAGCTGATATATATAGTAAAAATGGTACTTCTGGTCTTGGTGGAGCCAACACTGGCGATGTTGCTAGGTAATTTTTAATCTCTACAAAGGCTTGTTGGAACTCTTCTTCTGAATGAAAAGGGACTCCTTTGCATAGCAGCCAATTCATGGGTGGATATTTATCTAATAATTGAGAAATGAATCATTTGATGGATGCTACCTTGCCCTGTAGGTTTCTTAACTCCCTAATGTTGGTAGGGGTGGCCATTTCCAATATAGCCTTTCCCTTTGCAGGATCGACTTCAATGCCTATCTTAAAAATTATGAACCCAAAGAGCTTACCAAAAGTTATGCTAAACACACACTTCTTAGGATTTAATCTGATGTTGTGCTCAATGAGATGATCGAAGACTTTTGTAAGGATTTCAGCATGCTCTTGCCACAATAAATACTTGGCCAGTAAGTCATCAATGTAATCCTCTAGTATTTTATGCATATAGTCATGAAATATGTATGCCATGGCCTATTGATACGTAGAACCAATATTATTTAGGCCAAATGGCATCACCTTGTAATAGAATGTCCCCCATAGAGTAATGAAAGTGGTCTTATGATGGTCTTCCAGATTTTATCGTATCACAAAAAACCATCTATTAGGGAGAGAATCTCATGACCTGTAGTGGCATCAACAAGAGCATCTATGTTTGGCAATGGGAACAAATCCTTTAGAGTTGCCCTATTCAAGTATTTTAAGTCTGTGCAAATATAGACTCTTATATCAAACTTTCCCATGAGCACCATGTTCAATACCCATTCAGGATAGTCGATAGGAACTATAAAAATCATATCCAACAATTTTTGTAACTTGTTCTTCACCATCAAAGTGATAGTTGGATGCCTTTTCCTTAGCCTTTTCTTGATTGGCTTATTCATGGGATCCAATGAAAGGTTGTGAAAAACTAACTTTGAATCAAGCCCTGACATGTCTTTGTAGGTCTAAGCAAAAAGGTTTGGCCTCTCCTTAAGGAGAGGGATTATGATGGCTTGTTCCTCTGGATATAGACTTTCTCCAAACTTGAATTTCTTTGGTTGAGTAGGATCATCACTAATTTCCACCTTGAAATTTACTTCTATAGCCATATGCAACCCATCCTATAGCTAGTAAGGCGTGGGTATTAAATGAATGTCATCAACAAAATTTATAGGTCCTACTAACTCAAGATCCAAACAAACATGGAATACATCATATGCATAGCCTGATGCAAAATGAAATGGTTGTAACATATCTTCATTAGGTAAAAGATCCTCAGGATCTACAGGTGAATCAACATGATCCCAATCAATAGCATCTACATCAAGATACAATGGTTTAGGAGGATCTATTGGGTTATGAAGTGGAATGGTCAAATCAATGGGGATTGTGTTTATGGATGGAATGGAATATCTAGGACCACATGGGTGAAATATTGTCTTAGTGGTTTTTCCTCCATACTTGTGATGAGGCTCTGGAGGAAAAGGAATCTTTGGGTCTAGCCATGAGCAGGCCAGATAATAGGATCGTTGGGTTCCAAGAGCTCTCTAAATGTATGCGTATGGGGATTGATTGCACAATGAATGGTATTTAAGTCGATAGGTCTCCCCAAAAATTGTAAGCTAGGGTCTATGGCATGAAGTTTCACTTCTCTTTCTACCAGCATGTTGACTTGCCACAAGTGGCAAGGCCCAAGATAAGCCATCTCAATATCATATTCAAAATTATCATTTATCCAAAAACCATTAGCATTGGTATGTGGCCCCAAGACAAGGGGCACGTGTCTTGGCACCAAGTAGGACATCTCTATATCATCCTCATATTATTTGTCACTTATGAAGATGTCATTTGCATTAGTTATTTGCCCTAAGCTATAGGGCCACTACCTTGGCCCTAGGTAGGCTCTTTCTATCTAGTACTATGACTCATACCCACTTTCATCTGATATGTATCCACTCTCCTTATGGCTGGACCAAGTAAGGTTTTGTAAATAGTGAGGCCCATGATAGGCTACGCTTGCCTATGCTTCATCATCACTTGCATAATATCTATTTTCTTCTCGATATTCATCCCACAAAATGTAGCATGATGGGGTGACGTAAATTAAGAATTTTGGATGATAAATCTCTGGTGATGGTATGTTTACCATGACCACTTATCTGTTGATCAGATATCTTGTACTTAGTGATAAGGAATAAAATTTATGTCTTCCCCTAACCCCAAGATTAATATATCCAAGGCTGCTACTAGAGAGTCATCTTGACCTCTGATGTGGTAGCCTAACCCAAACTTGTCATTGGGAAGCTGGTATTACAACTCGTATGGCCACCTACGCACCTGATCATATATACCAAGACCATAGCCATACCAATGGTAATGTTCAGAGTATCTTAGAGAAAACTCGAGATTAGAGAGGTAATGAAAATTAATAGTGAATAGTTCATCATTGTCATCTTCTATGTCTGAAGACTTATGGGCACAGTCCAGGCCAGCATAGATAAAGTTGGTTTGGTTAGGGGAGATTCCAAGTGGAATCACTATTCCCATCGGTGGTCTTAGGTATTTTGGCCATCCCATGTCTTGTGCAGACTCAATGATGGGTGTGAATGTTATGTTCTACACAAGGTACTATCCTATCCCTACACTTGCCAAGTGTATTTCACATGTGATGTGGATGACCCTACAGATGAAACTAGCAAAGCGGGTTCTAGTATTTCCTTGGCTTGATCTTGGAGATCATCTTCTTCCATGGGAATTGGAATTTTCTTGATGGCTATGGTTAGCACTTCCATGGGCCTTCCTTTCTCAACTAAGGGTGCCTTCAGCTTCTGATTGTCTTTTGGTTTAGACATTATTGGTCTCTTAGAAGCATCAATCATTTTGGGTGTAATAGGAGGTGTTGATGTGGATGGGTCTTTTTGTAGCCCTTTGTTTTCCTCATCTAGTTGCGTAGTTGGAGATGAAGGTCTCACATACAAGTGGGTGGAAGGAATCACAAAATATCCTAGAAAATCCACCTGATGGACATATTTTAATGGATCTTCATCAGGTAGAACCATATAGACTTTGTCATCATGCATATACTTGACACATTGGTGTAAAATCAAAGGAACACACCTCATATCTCTTATCCAGGGATGCCCTTGGAGTATGTTGTATTGCATGGACCCTTCCAAGACATGGCACATAACATGGATTGTCTTATGCCCCACCTTGATGGGTAGGACTATCATTCCCATAGTATTGCATAAAGCATCATTGAAAGCTCTAAACGTGTAGGCTCCTAGAATGATATTGGATTTGGGGATCTTAAGGTGCTCTATTGTTGTTGTTGTGATGATGTTGATTGATGAACCTGTATTGATCAAGACCCACTTAAAAGGTAAATCATTAACTAACACAATAATGTGTAGCAGAGGGTTTGCTAAGTCATTATGTACTGTCTTAATCTCATGATCATAAAATTGAATTACATGTTCTTGGCATTGTTGTAATTCTCCCATAAAATGAGTGAATGTATTTGGATCTTATGGTAGAAGCTCAATTGATCTCAAAATATCCATCAAAGTACCCCTGTGCTTTGGGGACTATTTTATGAGCTCATAGATAGATAGCTTAGCTAGAGTCATTTGTAAGTTGTGTTCTAGTCTACTCTAAACAATTACCACAAGTCTGGTTGGTGGACCTGGAAGGTTGTTTTGCCCTTGTCTCTACATAGGTGTAGTTGGGACATTAATGGGAACCGTAGGAGGCTATGGTTGACCATATCATCTACTCATGGTTGCTACATTAATAATTTCAACCATCCCAATACATCCATGGGTAGGTGTATCAATTCACACCTAATTTACTTGGGCACCTTGCCGTCTAGGGACCTCATGATTTGGTAGCAGGTTTTTATATATGCCCATGTATCTATTATCGGGAGCCAATGGGTTATCAAATTTAAGTTCTCTTGCATCAATCATATTTTACACTTGGACCAATGTAAAATTCAATGTAATGCCTTGGTATCCTATGATAAGAGCAAAATTTATCTTCCCTATATCCTTTTGTCTTAGGATGATTGGGATCTAAAAGAGGTACATCAAGAAATTTGATCTTCCTAGCCTCGCTCAATTGGTTGAAAATTGATTGCATTCATTCTAAAAAAGGTGTATAATAGCGAGGAGGCTTACATTATCTATTTTGCCCCTGATTATTCTTCTGATCATAATTGGATGGTGGATGCTATGCTTGATAATTCTAGGGTTGCTATGTAGACCCATACTTAGGTGCATCCAATACCACTTGATTAACTGGAGCAGGGTTTGTCTGCTTCTACTTGTATTTGTCATTATTGCCACTTTTTTTCCACTCCTTCTTGGTTCAAATCTTGATGGTTCCCTCATATAATTTTATATCCTCAATGAGTTTGGCCTATGCCAAGGCTTCCTCAAATGAAGGATATTGTTGAAGTTGTAACAAGAGGGAGATGTGTTTAGAACAACTCTTGGTGAATATGCAGACAATTTCTTCTGTGGGGATGAAGAATGATAACTTTGCCATGACTTTTCTTCATCTATCCCCATAATTCATTATTGGCTCATCATCATAATATTTTAATTTTTCTAGGTCTAAAAGGTTCACCTTATTTTTAGCACCAAAGGATAAACATTTTAGGAAAGTGTTTACTAGTTGTTCAAAATTGGATATGTTGAACCATTGAGTGGCAGCACCCAAAAATGTCATATGAAAGTTCTTAGCATAAGAGCATCATTGTATTCAAGATAAAAACATACATTTATGAAATTGGTAACATGCTCTTGTGCATCCTCTTCACCCTTGAATTTTTCTAACCTAGGCATCTCAAAGTGCTTAGGATATGTAGGGCTAGGAACTGATGGGCATAATGGTTGGTTGTGTATTTTACTCAATGTTGGTTGGTTCCTAGTTGTATCTTGCTTCTCAAAGGACTTTATATTTTTATATATTTCCTAGAATGCCTTTGAGGCGAGGAGTTCCTCTTCTTGCAGGCCCACTCACGGTGGTAATGGAGGTAGCCCTTTGTCCACTTGATTTGTTCTATTCTCTTCCCTCCTATGAGGGGATTCAGGATGTGTTTGATCTTGATTTATTATTTTTACCATTTTTCCACAAGTTTTATTTTGTTCATTATTTGAGTGGTGGTTTCATTATAGGCTATATTCTTGCCTAGTGTGCCCTTATTTAGGCTAGTCAATGCATTTATATCTTTGGAAATCATTACCATTGGATTGTAAATTGATACGAGCTAGCTACTCAACTTATTCTCTTAAACGTTGCTCATGTTGGCACAAAAGCATTTCTCTTTGTTCGTCATGCTCGAGAGTTTCCACTAGATCTCACTCTTTGTGCAATGCATTTTCTAACCGTCACATGCGGTCATATTGTGTTATTAAATAAGACTCATGTTTGTCTAATTATGTTCTTGTGGTTTTTATTCACAAATTCCTCAAAGAGGTTCCTACTATTTCTTTGCTCTTGCTAGATAATGTAACTTATTTAGTGTGTTGATAAGTGCCTCTATGATCAGACTCTGTATGTATACTATGAGGTTTCTTTGTAGCTTTCCTAGATTGGGTGGTACATTTAGAAGTAACACTTTGTGAACTTCCAGATGCATAATTTTCTATGGCTATGGTTTTGGGAGTTGGCCGTGAACGAAATCGATCCAACTCATATAACTATCTTGTTTTCCATAGCTAATCCTATGGGGTGCTATTTACTCCAATGAGGTCATAATATATTGGAATCCTTCCTCTTGTATGAAGGGTATCTTATATTTTGTGCCTATGATTGGATGTAACTCTAGTCTCATGCCCCTCATTAGGTAGATATGTTCTAAGTGTCTCATGTGAAGTTTGATATGTTTTGGTTATTGTGTATATTTTTTGTTATGAAGGCTTTGTGGCCCCACCTTTTATCCATGAGGATGGAGGTGGGGAAACCTCATCATCCCTATGTGAACAGTGGGGTCTAGAACCCCTTTTATGTCCATGCAAGGAGGAATTTCTTGAAGCCTCCTCATGTCTTTGAGAAGTTTCTATGTGTTTGGAGGAGGGTATTAAGGCCTCCTCGTGTCTCCTTGATGATGATGGCCATGAGGCCTCTTTGTGTTTTTGTGACTTAGTTCCGTGATGTGACTCCCTAGTTGGGGTTTCTCGTGGAGAACCCCCAAGGGTTGAGTTATCATCTCTTAGTCTCGTGGAACTGTGTCCCATGGTATTATGAGTAGGTGGTTCAATGTTACTACGACTTCACCTATGGGTATGTGTTGCTTTATATTCTGTCTTGATATTAGATCAAGGATGCTTACTTATGGTTTTAACCATTGTGTTTGTGAATTAATATTTTGTGTTGCAATTAAATATAGCCAAACAATATCAAGCAAGTGTTTATCTTGATTACCAATTTATGTGTGCCCTAAACTATTTGCTATGTTTTGATGTGTTGTTGTTCTTGTTTTCTTGCTCTTTTTTTAGATTTATAATGAGGAGACTCATCCATAGTGGGAATCAAGAACACCCATGCCAAACATGATTTTCTCAAAAATATACTAGGGTACATCACTTAAATCCCAGTGGGGGGTTCACCTAGATCTTCCACTCTAAACCAGTGATTTTTCCAATAGTGGGAGATAGTTTGAACATAAGTAACTTAGTACCACTATAAATAAGTTCCCTATTCCATTCTATGAGAATATAGGGGGAAAGCTAGTGGAAGGAGATGAATGCCAACATCACTGGACTGAATTGAGGGTTGGTGATAAAATCCAACTCCTTGATTTTTAAAACATGTGTGCGTGTGTGGGGTTCAATTTAAATTTGCATAAAGTAAAATGCATCGTACAATAGAAATGTATCTTTCCTATATGCCTAATACAAATGACATTTTAGTTTTCAGAAATATGCATAAACTAATATGATTTTCATGTATGCACTTTATTTTGTGCAAATATGGCCTCTAGTAGGGCCTCAAAGCAAGAAAACCAACACATGATTTCTAGAATGCTAGATTCTAGGGTAGACTTTACAAGCATAAGCCACTATTCCTATAAATGCCTAGTAGAAATCTAAAAAACCCTAAGATGCACAGGATGCAAGTTCTTTCCTTTCATTATTTAGTTTCCAAAATCAAAATGTGTCTTAATATTAACTATTTTAGGAAAATAGAAGTAGAAAGAAAATAAAAAAACATCAGAGAATTATACTAACCTCTAATCTAGCTTAGAGAACAAAGCTTTTGTTCTTTACTGCACTCTAGTTTCAGTTGCTATTGACCAGAGTGACTAATTCCTGGCCACTGTTAGTAGGAACAGCTAAGACTGTGGGCCACTGTAGACCAGAGTGACTAAACCCCACACACAAAAAAACCCGAGTCAGTACATAGGTATAAAATAAAAACTTTGAGGGGGTCCCACCATGATTGTCATCTATAGCAACCTTGGGGAAGCGATGCACCATCCACTACTTCTATTTGTGAATATTATTTGATCAATTTATACTTAATCATGCATTAAATAAAAGATACAAACGAAATATGAAGAAATGAATAGATAATGTTTTTTATTGCTTTTTCTCAAGTTTGGTTACATATAGATCCCTCTAAGGGATTCCCTTAATTTGATACAAAATTTATAAACTAGGGCATTAGTTGTGTGGTATCCCCTTGCAAGGGGTGATGCACTCTTGTAGGCTTCCTGATGATGCACACGAAAATGTATGAGGGATTACAAATGCGTCCTTCTCTAGGTCTAGTTCCTAGAGGGATCCTTTTGCTCTCGTATGTTGATAACCTATCTAGTGAACCTGTAGTCTTGAAAGCATGAAAATAATAGCAAATGCTCAGCTATCCGAGATTGCCTCCCTGGATGAGGTTGTTAGAAATAACCCTAATGATAAATAGAAATATGCTCAATGACAATAGTGTTGTGGAGTTTCCACAACCACCCCAAGATTCTTGGGGACCTACTTGTCATGTTTTGGTATTAAAGGTATTTAGTTTTCTTTGGCTTGTAAGAATAGTGATGTTTGACCATTTATGTTAATGATTTTAATTGCTTTAGTTATTTGATATTAATGATTAATATAGGCATTAATGCTTAGATTAATTAAAATCCATTTTGATAAATAGAGTTTAATGTTCTTCATACTATCTAAGTTGATGGAATGTGTTTAATAAAGCAAGTCCTGACCATAACATTACCTAAAACAATAAGAGGATACAAAAGGTACAAAGAAATTATGATAGAAAATAATATGCTATTATCTACCTAATATAATTACATTAATTATATTATGTATATAATAGTAATATTATTATGATGTTCTAAAATGTTATTAGAATAATATTATTATTATTATATCATAATGTTCTAAAATATTATTATTATTATAATAATATTATTATATTGTATATAATAATATTATTATTATATACTTTACAAAGGATGTGATAATAATATGTTTGACCATGTTACGTTTTATTGCAGGAGAAGGCGATGGTGGCTATTCAAAACGATCAAAGTTAAGGGTGGCTATTCCTAAATGTTCGAGGCTACATAACGCTGGAAAAAGAGGAAGCGTTACAAAGATAGCATCAGGGTTTTAGGAGGATAGCACATAAGGCACCAGATTTGATAGTGAAACGGTTGAAACCAGAGGCATGCCGTCAAACAAGCCAACAAAGAAACATTATTAGTGCAACCCGTAACCCTAATCGATGGAGATAAAGGCTTACCTTGAGAGCATGGAAAGTTTTTCATTGGTATTGCATTGCGTGAGTGTGAGAGCAAGGAGCTCAAAAGCCATGGTGAAGGGTTGATAGCTCCATGGCTATGTTGATGGAAACCCCCTAACGTGGTGTTGACAATGCCATGGTTGCGGTCGAATGCAACACCATGGTGATGTTGTTTTGATAGTGCCATGGCTACAATCTAATGCAACACCATGATGACATTGTTTTGATAGCACCATGACTGCGTCGATCTTAGCACCATGATGTGGTGTTCATAGCGCCATGGCTACATCAATGGTGTGATGGCCTCACTGGGTTATATGGAAGCCAAAGTGCCGAGGATGGGGGACGTCATCCCAATCCTTGGGCACGTTTGGTATGGCTTCGAAGAGATACCATCGGGCCTTGGTTTCGAAGAGCACAATGAAAATCTCGTTGAATGAGATTGGTCTGCCTTATTTTAATGTGAATGTTGTTTGATAATATTCAATATTTTAAAGGAAGCCTAAAATCATAGGGGTTATAAGGTATAGTTAAATGTTTTTTATTATTAATTTTGATGGGTGCAAAGGGGTGATAAGAGAAAGGGGAGACATAAGGAGTTACGTAAGATTATGTTTTTGGTTTTATTATTGTTTTAAATAATGTTTAGAAGTGTTATTTTATTGTATTAAATCACAAAAAATGATGATGGATTATTTTCTTATATCCATTTATTATTTTAATTGTGAAAGAAGTTGAAGCGAAATGACTTCTAAGCATTATTTATACCTTGCTATCCTACCTGTTTAGGGGGAGCTGGAAATGATGTAACATTCCGAAAAGCAATAAGAAAGAGCATTTTTCAGATTTTGAGAGGGTAGCAAACTTTTGTGAGCAAAATAAAAATGAGGGTTTCTAATCATAAAACTAACATTTTTAGTGTCTTATAATTTTTGCATTTTAGTGACTTCTAGCCATTGTCTTATGCCATGAAATGGGTTGCAATAGGCGAAGGTCAAGATGATGTAGTTTATCTATTATTTCCTTTGAGTCTTGTACTTGATTTAATGGTATTGTGCTTATGTTGTAGGTCCATTAATTCAGGTTGTTTTATGATTACCTCATAACTTGGGATTTTGTAGGGAGGAGCTTGCTAAACTAATTCAGAATTTGAATTTTTCAGCTAACCAAATTTGCATTGTTTATTCATTCATTTTTGTTAAGTTCATTTTATTTCAAGCATTTAATCATTTCATTCTGGTCCATCCAAAATTTTAGTTTCTTTTATTTCCATTCTGGTCCTTTTCCAGAATTTCTGCTAATTTACTTTTAGTTTCATTTCTATTCTAGTCCATTTCCAGAATTGTTAAGCTTTCAAGTTATTTCCATTCTGGTCATTTTCTAGAATTTTTGCACCTCCAAAATTCATTAATCTAAGATTTCAGATAAAACACATGGTTTAGGAGGGATACTAACCTTCTATTTCACATTAAATTAAGATAATAAATGAAAGCTAATTTTTCTAACATGCTAACTTCTACTAACTGCTATTAGGTTAGTGGCATCAACATAAGGAAGATAAAATGAACCCAACTATCTAAAACTTACTTCATATTAAAGGCACAAACATTAAAATGAAGTGGAAAATTCCACATTTTATCATTTGAAACCTTTTAAGTGAAGATAAAATACTTTACTAACATGGATTAAGGGTAGCATCAATTTAAAAAAACCTAAAAAGAACTGCTTTTATTTTACATTGGCTTTTTAGTTAGATATTTGAATCACTAAGCATTGTTTAGAACCATAAAAATCCCCCTTGTTTATGGTCACATGCATTATTGAATTATTTATGGCACTATTACAATCTTTAGATATTTTACCAGAACCTTAGAGAAGTTGAATGTTTGTCATTTGGTTTCTTTTCAAGAGAGAGTTTTCTATTCAATACTCTGCATGTGGTGGTATTTTGCAATTGGGAAAAATATACACTCAAAAAATAGAAACTAATGCTATAAATGCAAGTAAATGTAAGAAAATAGATCTATGTTAATGGCATAAAAACATGTAACAAGCTAAAGAAACTAATGCTAAGAACCCTAGACTAGGCCTGCAGACCACTGTCCGGGACATCGACCGCTAAGATTAAAGCTTGTTTGTATTGCTCCAATGCTATAGATATAGGATTATTTCTGAAGTTAATTTTTTTTTTTTATGCACTATGTGTTGAATATCCTACAGATGATAACTTATCAATCGACCAACACTTCGTTTCTGCAAAATGTGCTCCAATATGCTCTTCGATATGATAGGGATTTGCTACAAGAAAATATCTCCAAGTCTAAAATCTCTCCCAAAGTCTATGGATTATCTCTTTTTTGTGCTCTTAGGTTTGCACATTATAATGTGTTTGAAGCCCTAGGTCAATTTCCAAACCCTAGGACTAAATTCTGCATGCACACTGAATGTTAGCATGAGAAATTTTGTCTTTGTTTGCCCTTGAGGGCTAGTTAACTGGTGTCTAAATCTAGACATGAGTCTCTCATGTAGACTGGACATGAGGAGTAATGCAAATTTATCTTTGCTTGGATTTATTGCATACAAAATACCAATTTTTCTTGATATTAGGCTGATTTTATGGCAAGTTGCTTTTTAGGGCTTAGTCGTTATCATCTGCAACAGCTAGGGTTGGTCGCTCTGAGCTTCAATGGCTATAATCCATTCAATCTAGTTCATAGTGTCCAGGATTGGATGGGCTAATACTACCCCAAATGAGTGGTGAAAACCACTTTTGGCACTTGGAAGATCCCAAGGTTTAGTCATATGGTCTATGAATGTGCCCACATGAGTAGTTCTCCTAAAAATAACATGTTTTAGGTGTCTAAAAGAAGTTTCAAGGGCAAATAACCCTATAGATGATTATTTAAGATTAACCTCAAAATAAAAGGCAACCATATTATCCATGAAGCAAATCCCATAAAATAAAATTGAATTATTTTAAATAACCTCAAAAGATATGTAGTATTCTCTACAAAGCAAACTCCATGGAATAAAATTAAAATATTTGGACAAACCTCAAAAGAGAGGTAATCATCTATGTGAAGCAAAATTTGATGGGAGATTTCTTATAAATTAAATTCTTGAAAGGTCTCAAGGTAAAAAATCCCTACCAAATACCAATGAGGCAAAATCCTTCAAGCAATAAAAAGGGTCTTCACCTTATTAAAAATACTAGTAATATTATAATAAAAAAATAGCAAAGGTCAATAATAAGAAGAAAATAGGGTTATAATATACCCTGAAATATCAATCACCTTTCCAAAGGAACTATGGAAGCCATTCAAGATTCTTAAATAAGGAAACATTTAATAAGTCAATTAAAGAAGAAATTTGTCTTAACAAAGTAAAGAATGAGAGGAAGAATAGAAAAATCATCAAAAGAAAAATAAATCTCTCATAAGAATTATTATGAAGAGGCAACAAGTTTACCATATTTGTTCCAAAATTTGCATTTAGATACTTGCTACTGTAGACACCAAAACAGCACCAATCCGATTATGTGACAACAAGCGCTGATCGCATTGACACAAACAGCCCCTAGGGCAGCCCCCAGAGGTCAAACAATGGTCCTAACCACTCCCAAAAGCGGTTTTGAGGGTCAAAAGTCAATTTTGCACCTTTTTGGCACCTTTTTCTCTATTCGTCCCACCCAGGGACGAATTCAGACTGGTATTCGTCCCACCCTGAGACGATTAAGCAATCGCTCCAGGATGGGACGAATAGCAGGTTTGACTGGCAAAAAGTCAAACCTCGACAAGTCCGCTAGTTAACTGAAGCTATAGGTCATGCAATTGTGAGGAACGGCTCCAAATCAAGAAGAGAGACTTCAATCATGCATGTCTTTATTTTAGAGACCTCATGCAAAGAAGCTTTTTTATCAAGGAGTTAGCTTTTCTCTGAAAATAGGACAGTTAACTCAAGTGGTGCCCTCGCATGCACAATTCAAACAAGGAGACCCTAAGGTCTATAAATTGGGGAGTTTTCCCACCCAAAAAAAAGACAGAGAAGGAGCATTTGAGCAACGAAGTGCTGCCAATTTCATACCTAACTATGATTTGTGCTTTTACATCCTTAATCTCTCATTCGAAAGGGAGGTTATTGGGTGACTATTGGAGGTGCAAATTTGTACCCAAAACCTGATTTTTGGCCACAATAATTCCCAAAATTTGTCGAAAATACCCCATAACTAGTTTTGGACCCATCCCAAGTGGATTGGTGTCGAAATAGTTCCTCAAACTGTAGGCGTCCTGCCCCCGGGCGCTCCCCAAACTATCACAGTGCTAATCGCCCCACCCTGGGATGATTAGAAATATGTGATAGATTTCTTTGTTTTTTATTTTTCATTTGATTCTAGATAGGTTAAATAGGTTACAGTTCAAATTTCATTACATTCTGATCATTTTTTACCAGGTTATTGCTATTTCCCGCTTTCACTAACTTGTAGATGCCATCATCAAAATTTGGGTTCTAGAGGAAAAAATGGAGGAATCTGACCTTTTAGGTCTTCTCAAAACACCCCCAATTAGCTAACCCCAAGTTTTCAGGTCATTTGGAGCTCCCGGGATGGGACATTGAAGAGGGTGCTTTTTAACAAGTTATTGCAGGTCTATTCGTCCCACCCTGAAACGAATACCAATCTGTCAAGGGTCTATTTGTCCCACCCTGGAGAAAATACAAATATATGAGGAATTTTTAGACTGTTATTTTTATAGTGGTCTTCTGATAACATTTTTATGCTTCTGTTAAAATTTTGGGTCAATCAGAGGTCATCTGATAGTCGTTTTATTATTTTCATGCATACACTGACAATAGGCTTTGGGAAATACATGTTTCATTTTGTCTGTAGGTATTACTAATATTTTTTGTTTCTTTGAATGCAGGTTTTCGATAGCAGAGGATCAGGAAAGAGAAAAGAATCATATACACAAGCGACGGTGACGTTTTGGTCCGCCCATCTTACATGTGGGCATGCGGAAGAAGGATTGTGATCCATGGATGTTGTGACAAGAAACACATTTGACGCTCCTTTCCCCTAAAAAGTAAGGAGATGTATTGTAACACAATTTACAAAGCATATCAATAAAGAGATTACCATATTTATATTGATTTTATCTTGTGTCAATTTGTATATGTTCTTTCTTGTTCTTTCTTGTGGCATATTCCTTTTTGTTCCCGTATCCTCGTGCTTTCAATGGCGATCACGGTGGGACCTGTGTCCTTTGATTTTTAAAGATTAAATTTTTGATTAAAGTTGCTTGTTATTTTGATTACAGATACCAAGTTTTCCAAAGCTATACTGTTTCAGGTAGAAATTCAGAGACATCCGATTTAGGCAGAGAAGAGGTAGGGGTTTTAAACACCCTTTGTCAATTTTCTATTTTCTATTCTCTGATTTTTTCTTGCATAGGAGAGTTTAGAGGCTTGCTTGTTTCAATTTTGCAACTTAAAAAGAACCCCACACACCACGTGGTATTTTAAACACAAGGAGTTGGTCATAAAACCCCAACCCTTGAGCAAGACCAACGATGGATTTCATTATCACTTTGGCTTGAGATATTGCATACATTACCACGATCACGACTGTTGCTAGACGTAAATCCTGAAGAAATCTGACCAAGTGTAGCTTGGGGTGATTCCCAGCACATGAGGATAAGTCTTCTATGGTAGGTGTCATAAACAGAGTGATCCCCTTTTAGTACCGCCTATGTTCCACGTATCATCTGCTCTCATGTACCTATAGTCTCCCTCACGTAAGGGCGGGTATATAGAGAGGTTGGTATATCGGTCCAGCAATGGTATATTGAAGGAGCAACCATTTTGGGAGTCATAAGAGCCTTCATAATTGCATTTAAATAGTTTTCACAAAAAATTCAAAAAAAAAAAAAAAATCATCATAAAAAACACACTAAAACCAGTCTAGGACACACCATTAATATTTAAAAGAGATAATCATTGCTTTGTGTGTGTATGTTATTTTTTGCTTAGTGTAAAAAAAAAAATCAGAAAATCATAAACAAAAGATAAAAATCTAGGTCGCTTGTAGAGAGTCATTACCATGGTATTCACCTGCAGTCAAGCCCACTCATGGGCAGACGCCACGGAGAATGTCCAAGGAGGCATGAGTCGCCTCCGTTACAGTTCCAAGGATTTGGTCATACCACCCTGGCGACCTAACACACAAGGCAGTCCCCTCCACACCTTAACGAAAAGGGACTATAGGGGCACCTCTTCTAGGGGCACTCCTATTCAGCATAGCACCCAGCTCACACCCTTCCATGAGGGATACATCCGTAGGAGAGCTCCCTTAGATGCTCGCTATGAGTGGTCACCGCGCGATGAAGCGCTAGGTCAACATAGGGTTCAACGGGAGGAACCACATGATTACACTATCCCTCCTTCACCTCCTCTAGTTGTCAGGACTACAAGGACAAATCCAGAGCACAAGGATCCTCAGGCGAGGCGAGCCAACTCTGCCCATTCCTTTTTCACTTACGAAAGAGAGCACGAGGAAAACCCTTACCTTCCTCAAGCACAATATACATCACGTGAGCAATATGTCTCCGTAACTACTAGCTATCAGGATCACCTACTGATTCCAAAGCCTCGGGGGAATGCCGCTACCCCCAACAGAAGGAGGCGTCTTATAGAGATCTTGGATCATCATGACCAAGATAGATATTTAGGAGAGGCATCTAGGCCTTCTACACATGAGACGACAGGACCAACTATCTTAGATTCTGTCAAGCATATCGCACGTCGGATGCAACTCACGCTACTTGAGCTAGAATGACAATAGTTAAAGTAATGGTATCTTCTAAATAAAGAGTGCATTTAGAGCTAGAAGGATGAGTTGTTCCAACACAATATGCAGGCGAGGACTCCAACCCTTCGCACGCATAAGACAAAACATTATGAGGGACACAACCCCTTGATGCGAGATAGGTCACCGTGACCTTATCAAGTGCTACCCCCAATTCCTCCTAGATAGGAGTGGGATGCTACTCCCTCGATTCCTCAAGCGCCCACCCAGGTTCATGGGCCACCCTTAGAAATCCCTTAAGAAGCCTCTGAGAAATCTGAGCAAGAAAAAGAGTGGACTGAAACGCAATACCAAAGTAGGGGGGGTGCTATCCGGCTACCCCTCCATAGGCCCCATGTTCCTCAAAAAGAACCAACCAAAGAGGAGGAGCCCAAATCCCCCAATACATGCAAAGCATTAGAGCACTTAGAGTTGATAGAGACCAAGATCTCGGGGTCCCAAAAGCCCAACTTATGCGAGGCTCCTCTTGAAGAGGATCAACCTCTGACTATAGAGCTACATGAGGACGAGGTATTCCATGTCTTAGAATTTCCAGAGAGCTTATTGGAAATATCCCCCTTAGAGGCACCAATCGAGCAAGTGCCACATCAAAGCAATCAGGTCCCCCCGCAATGAGCGAAACAACTCCATGAGGACCACATCAATCTGCTCGAACAAGAAGAGCCTAGCATGTCGTAGGAAATTGTTAGGGCCAACAAGGGCCTTTGGTTTTCTGATAGAGATTACGAAGTTGACACTGAGATGGAATATCTCAATCATGCATGATGGCACAATCACCCTGTAACCCATGAATAACTGATAGTACAACTAGGTACAAGGCTAGGGCATGAGTGGCGCATTAACCCAGCACATTGGAATCAAACATTGAGTCCACCACTTTGGATAGACCAAGAGCAACTTCTTCCTGGAGACCCCATAGCCACATCAGTGCCGAAGGTAGACCCTATCCTCTTATCCTTGCATAGGGCCGATCCATTCGTGCCAATCCTTATAGAGCCAGATCCGGTGCACAAAGATCATCAAGCTGGGGGTACCTCTATTCCCTGAAGAGCAAGTGGATTACACTTGACATTTCGGGCATGCAAAATAGATGTCGAGGTCACAAATCCTTGCTATCCTATTCCCTAAGAAGGCTATCATAGCCGGACCGCTCCACGGGAAGATGGATTTTTGAGAATTTCATCCCCAAACGACATCACCAAAACGGGTCAAAACCCATCCAAAAATAGCAATAACATTGCCGAACGAAGGCGCTTTTGCACCTGACATTATTGGCATCCAAAATAGGTGTTGGGGTTACAAATTTTCATTATCCTACTCCCTAAGAAGGCTACCATAGCGGGACCACTCCACGGGAGGATAAATTTTTGTCAATTTCAGCTCAAAAATGCATCACAAAATGGGTCAAAACCCACCCAAAAATAGCAATATCATTTTCAAAAAAAGGCGCTTTTGTGCCTGAAATTATTGGCATCAAAAATAGGCATTGGGGTTACAAATTTTCATTATCCTACTCCCTAAGAAGTCTACCATAGCCAGACTGCTCCATGGGAAGATGGATTTTTGCCAATTTCAGCTCCAAAATGCGTCTCAAAAAGGGTTTAAACCCACCAAAAATAGGTCAGAATGTTCGAAAACTGCTTTCGTATTCAATGGTAAAAATCTGAAGGCACCCTTAATTAAGTCATCTTGTGTCAAGCGACTCATCACTTTTCTCATGTCGGTCATTCCCTCATCGATTCGTCGCTTGAGGGGGTAGTCACACTTAGTCGCCAATCAACAACAAAATACCCAATCATGGAAATGACACGCATTCAAAGGATCATTGACAAAGACAATCATACCCCTGCTTGGGGCAGCAAACAAGCAATAATCACAAATTTATCAAACACTTGGCATTCGTGAATCATGAACTCAAGGTTCCCACAGACAAAAGGTTGCGCCCTTTGCCTATTCATGATCGATCAATGTCCAAGCTCAAGTAACACCTCACTTGAACAAGGTTAACACTTGACATTAGTTCCTTAGCTCGTCAGAAGAAAGGATTCAATAATGCGTGCCATTTCCATACTTGGGGCATCAAGATTTGGTTAGGTTACTGAGAAACCCTAATCATTAGTGCTTTGGTTATCTATTTTTGCTCGGCGCTGCGCCTTGCACATTGCTTCCCAAAAAGGGGCATCTGTAGACACCAAAATAGCACCAATCCGATTATGTGACAACAAGCGCTGATCGCATTGACACAAAAATCCCCTAGGGCAGCCCCTAGAGGTCAAACAGTGGTCCTAACCACTCCCAAAAGTAGTTTTGAGGGTCAAAAGTCAATTTTGCACCTTTTTGGCACCTTTTTCTCTACTCGTCCCACCCAGGGACGAATTCAGACTGGTATTCGTCCCACCCTGGGACGATTAAGCAATCGCTCCAGGGTGGGACGAATAGCAGGTTTGACTGGAAAAAAGTCAAACCTCGACAAGTCCGCCAGTTAACTGAAGCTACAGGTCATGCAATTGTGAGGAACGGCTCCAAATCAAGAAGAGAGACTTCAATCATGCATGTATTTATTTTAGAGACCTCATGCAAGAAGATTTTTTATCAAGGAGTTAGCTTTTCTCTGAAAATAGGACAGTTAACTCAAGTGGCGCCCTCGCATGCACAATTCAAACAAGGAGACCCTAAGGTCTATAAATTGGGGAGTTTTCCCACCCAAAAAAAATACAGAGAAGGAGCATTTGAGCAACGAAGTGCTGCCAATTTCATACCTAACTGCGATTTGTGCTTTTACATCCTTAATCTCTCATTCGAAAGGGAGGTTATTGGGTGACTATTAGAGGCGCAAATCTGTACCCAAAACCCGATTTTTGGCCACAATAATTCCCAAAATTTGTCGACAATACCCCATAACCAGTTTTGGACCCATCCCAAGTGGATTGGTGCCGAAATAGTGCCTCAAACGGTGGGCGTCCTGCCCTCGGGTGCTCCCCAAACTATCACAGTGCTAATCGTCCCACCCCGGTACAATTAGAAATATGTGATAGATTTCTTTGTTTTTTATTTTTCATTTGATTCTAGATAGGTTAAATAGGTTACAGTTAAGATTTCATTACATTCTGATCATTTTTGACCAGGTTATTGCTATTTCTCGCTTTCACTAACTTGTAGATGCCATCATCAAAATTTGGGTGCTAGAGGCAAAATTGGAGGAATCTGACCTTCTGGGTCTTCTCAAAACACCCCCAATTAGCTAACCCCAAGTTTTTAGGTCATTTGGAGCTTCCGAGATAGGACATTGAAGAGGGTGCTTTTTGACAAGTTATTGTAGGTCTATTCGTCCCTCCCTGAAACGAATACCAATCTGTCAAGGGTCTATTCGTCCCACCCTGGAGCGAATACAAATCTGTGAGGAATTTTTAGACTGTTATTTTTGCAGTGGTCTTCTGATAACATTTTTATGCTTCTTTCAAAATTTCAGGTCAATCAGAGGTCATCTGATAGTCGTTTTATTATTTTCATGCATACACTGACAATAGGCTTTGGGAAATACATGTTTCATTTTGTCTGCAGGTATTACTAATATTTTCTATTTCTTTGAATGCAGGTTTCCGATAGCAGAGGAGTAGGAAAGAGAAAATAATCATATACACAAGCGTCGACGATGTTTTGGTCCGCCCATCTTACATGTGGGCACGCGGAAGAAGGATTGTGATCCATGGATGTTGTGACAAGAAACACATTTGACGCTCCTTTCCCATAAAAAGGAAGGAGACGTATTGTAACACAATTTACAAAGTGTATCAATAAAGATATTACCATATTTCTATTGCTTTTATCTTGTGTCAATTTGTATATGTTCTTTCTTGTTCTTTCTTGTGGCATATTCCTTTTTGTTTCCGTATCCTCGTGCTTTCAATGGCGATCACGGTGGGACCTGTGTCCTTTGATTTTTAAAGATTAAATTTCTGATTAAAGTTGCTTGTTTTTTTGCTTACAGGTACCAAGTTTTCCAAAGCTAGACTGTTTCAAGCAAAAATTCAGAGACATCCGATTTAGGCAGAGAAGAGGTAGGGGTTTTAAACACCCTTTGTCAATTTTCTGTTTTCTATTTTCTGTTCTCTGATTTTTGCTTGCATAGGAGAGTTTAGAGGCTTGCTTGTTTCAATTTTGCAACTTAAAAAGAACCCCACACACCACGTGGTATTTTAAAAACAAGGAGTTGGTCGTAAAACCCCAACCCTTGAGCAAGACCAACAGTGGATTTCATTATCACTTTGGCTTGAGATATTGCATACATTACCCCGATCGCGACTGTTGCTAGACATAAATCCTGACGAAAGCTGACCAAGTGTAGCTTGGGGTGATTCCCAACACATGAGGATAAGTCTTCTATGGTAGGTGTCATAAATAGAGCGATCCCCTTTCAGTACCACCTATGTTCCACGTATCATCTGCTCTCACGTACCTATAGTCTCCCTCACGTAAGTGCGGGTATATAGAGAGGTTGGTATATCGGTCCGACAATGGTATATTGAAGGGGCGACCATTTTGGGAGTCATAAGAGCCTTCATAATTGCATTTAAATGGTTTTCACAAAAACTTTCAAAAACAAAAAAAAAAATCATCATAAAAAACACACTAAAACCAGTCTAGGACACACCATTAATCTTTAAAAGAGATAATCATTGCTTTGTGTGTGTATGTTCTTTTCTGCTTAGTGTAACAAAAAAAAATCAAAAAATCATAAACAAAAGATAAAAATCTATGTAGCTTGTAGAGAGTCATTACCATGGTATTCACCCGCAGTCAAGCCCACTCATGGGCAGACGCCGCGAAGAATGTCCAAGGAGGCACGAGTCGCCTCCGTTACAGTCCCAAGGATTTGGTCATACCACCCTGGCGACCTGACACACAAGGCAGTCCCCTCCACACCTTAACGGAAAGGGACTATAGGGGCACCTCTTCTAGGGGCACTCCTATTCAGCATAGCACCCAACACACACCCTTCCATGAGGGATACATCCGTAGGAGAGCTCCCTTAGATGCTCGCTATGAGTGGTCACCGTGCGATGAAGCGCTAGGTCAACATAGGGTTCGACGGGAGGAACCACATGATTACACTATCCCTCCTTCACCCCCTCTAGTTGTCAGGACTACAAGGACAAATCCAGAGCACAAGGCTCCTCAAGCGAGGCGAGCCAACTCCACCCGTTCCTTTTTCACTTACGAAAGAGAGCACGAGGAAAACCCTTACCTTCCTCAAGAGCAATATACATCGCATGAGCAATACGCCTCCGCAACTGCTAGCTATCAGGATCACCTACTGATGCCAAAGCCTCGAGGGAATGCCGCTACCCCCAATAGAAGGATGCGGCTTATAGAGATCTCGGATCACCATGACCGAGATAGATATCTAGGAGAGGCATCTAGGCCTTCTAGACATGAGACGGCAGGACCAACTATCTTAGAATCTGCCAAGCATATCGCACGTCGGATGCAACTCACGCTACTTGAGCTAGAACAACAACAGTTAGAGCAATGGTATCTTCTAAATAAAGAGTGCATTCAGAGCCAGAAGGATGAGTTGTTCCAACACACTATGCAAGCGAGGACTCCAACCCTTCGCACGCATAAGACAAAACATTATGAGGGACACAACCCCTTGATGCGAGATAGGTCACCGCGACCTTATCAAGCGCTACCCCCAACGCCTCCTAGATAGGAGCGGGAGGCTACTCCCCCAATTCCTCAAGCACCCACCCGGGTTCATGGGCCACCCTTAGAAATCCCTCAAGAAGCCTCTGAGAAATCTGAGCAAGAAAAAGAGTGGACTGAAATGCAATACCAAGGTAGGGGGGCGCTATCCGGCTACCCCTCCATAGGCCCCATGTTCCTCAATAGGAACCAACCAAAGAGGAGGAGCCCAAATCCCCCGATACATGCAAAGCATTAGAGCACTTAGAGTTGATAGAGACCAAGATCTCGGGGTCCCAAAAGCCCAACTTATGCGAGGCTCCTCTTAAAGAGGATCAGCCTCTGACTGTAGAGCTACACGAGGACGAGGTCTTCCATGTCTCAGAATTGCCAGAGAGCTTATTGGAAATATTCCCCTTAGAGGCACCAATCGAGCAAGTGCCACATCAAAGCAATCAGGTCCCCCCGCAATGAGCGGAACAACTCCATGAGGACCACATCAATCTACTCGAACAAGAAGAGCCTAGCATGTCACAGGAAATTGTCGGGGCCAACAAGGGCCTTTGGTTTTTTGACAAAGATTACGAAGCCGACACTGAGATGGAATATCTCAATCATGCGCGACGACACAATCACCCTGTAACCCATGAAGAACTGATGGCACAACTAGGTACAAGGCTAGGGCATGAGTGGCATGTTAACCCAGCACACTGGAATCAAACGTTGAGTCTGCCACTTTGGATAGACCAAGAGCAACTTCTTCCTGGAGACCCCATAGCCACATCAGTGCCGAAGGTAGACCTTGTCCTCTTATCCGTGCATAGGGTCGATCCATTCGTGCCAATCCCTCCAGAGCCAGATCCGGTGCACAAAGATCATCAAGCTGGGGGTACCTCTATTCCCTGAAGAGCAAGTGGATTACACCAAATACTCCAAAGGTGTCCATAAACCCTTTGGTCAACCCAAAAGCTCCAAGGATTATCGCAATCACTTGGTCAACCCAAAAGCTCCAAGGATTATCGCAATCACTTGGTCACCCTAAAATCTCCAAGGATTATCGCAATCACTTGGTCACCCTAAAATCTCCAAGGATTATCGCAATCACTTGGTCACCCAAAAGCTCCAAGGATTATCGCAATCACTTGGTCACCCTAAAAGCTCCAAGGATTATCACAATCTCTTGGTCAACCCAAAATCTCCAAGGATTATCGTAATCACTTGGTCACCCTAAAATCTCCAAGGATTATCGCAATCACTTGGTCACCCTACAATCTCCAAGGATTATCGCAATCCCTTGGTCACCCAAAAGCTCCAAGGATTATCGCAATCGCTTGGTCATCCCAAAAAGCTCCAAGGATTATCACAATCGCTTGGTCAACCCCAAAATGCCCCAAAGGTGTCCATAAATCCTTTGGTCAAACCAAAAGCTCCAAGGGTTACCATAACCGCTTGGTCAAAACAAATATTCAAAAAATAAACAAAAACAATAAAATCATCAAAAATCACAAAAATTTTTGCATTTCAATTCCATGCATACTCATAAAATCATCAAAAATAACAAAAAAATTGCATTTCAATCTCATTCATACAAAAAAAAAATCACAATACAAAAATATAGGTTGCATTAGGCATCGCATCCATACATCGCATAGTTGCTAGTCATACAAGTCAAAAGCACCATAGACTGTCATTACTTGGCAATTCCATCAATTTCCACATCAAATCCATTTTCCAAACGCATACATCCAGAATAGCATCATCACCATTTTTTAAGTCAGTTGTCTCCTAATGTATATAGGGTTTTCGTTATTCAGCTGTCTTTAAATTTCTAGCCAAAAACTGTACAAAGTTAAACATATTTTACCCGGGAAAGTTTTACTTGGATCACGCCTTGTTACGTAGCATCCCAACACAAATTAACACACATAAAATAATTCCTAAGTTGTGTGAATGCAAGAGAAACCTACAAAGCAGTCTAGGGTACCATAGGTGAAATATTAGCCTGTTCATCCCCCTGTGCGAATGGTTCCAGAATGCTGAGAATTGACAAAAGGACGAGCTCTTCCCTATCCATTCCCCATAATAAAAAGTGGTTTTCACCACTTCCACAAATCCCAATCATAGTTGGTCCCCAAAGTTGTAAGGATTCGTACTACACGTCCCTGCCAAGGATGGGTAGTCGTCCCCAAGACCTAAAAGGATCAATGCTATTCAAAAACACAATTCCAACAAACCATCATCACAACCCTTTCCATTCACCTTTGGTCTCAAAGTTGTAAGGATTCGTACTACCCGCCCCTAACCAGGATGGGTAGTCATCCCCAAGGCCTAAAATATCAATGCCCTTACTTCATAATCTCCATTATCCCCTTGGTTCCCAAAGTCGTAAGGATTCATACTACATGTCCCTGCATAGGATGGGTAGTCATCCCCAAGGCCAACAAGATCAAGGCCATTCACAAGCTCAAACTTACAAAGCTCAAAATACAAAATCAAATAACAATGGTTATCACCACTATTCAAAATCCTTGCTCAAAAAAAAAAATAAATAGAAAAATAAATAGTGATTTTCATCACTATATAGACGAGCACGTCTCCCAAATCATTCAGCCAACAAATAACCTGAACTTGAATCCCTGGAATTCTCAGCATTCAAAAACCATCTAGGTGATCCTCATTACGGGTTTGGTGGATAGCCTACCTGGCAATGGTGGTATCCTACCCGCATGACGATATGTCTGTCACATTAGCTTTGCGTGTGTGTAGACCAATATTTGCATGTGGATGAGCTAGCTTATGGTACCTTAGATTGTCACGTGGATTAATCTTGCTAAATACAACAATGGAGTTAGTGGAGCTAATTAGGTGATCCTTAGTACAAGTTTGGTTGATAGCCTATTTGGCACTGGTGGTATCCTGATAAATACCACATAAACGAACTCAATTGCACACACAAGGATGTAAAATAACTTGGTTAAATTCAAGTCGGATTTAGACCTTGTTCAAAAGTCTTGCGAGATAAATGTACAGTCTTGGCTAGTTAGTTAAAATATCTGCATCTCAGAAAATCTTAACTACATTTTCAAACAACTGGTACATTTCATTCCGTACATCACCATCAAAAAATATGAAAAATACAAAAACAAAGTTTTCACATGCAAAGTCATTCCACAAAGTCATCCCATTAGTACAACAAGTCAGTCAAATCTTGTACAATCTATGGTGCCATCGACAAGTTATCAACAAATCATTTCATTCATTCCATATGCATACATCATATAATTAGAAACATCGCATTCATAATAGCATATGCATACATCCATGTAAAAACATGTGCATAAAAACAAACCATGAAAAATGCACAAAATGCACCAAAAACAAGCCCTAAAAGTGTCCGATGAGAGTGCTTTTGCACTTGACATTCCGGGCATGCAAAATAGATGTCGGGGTCACAAATCCTCGCTATCCTATTCCCTAAGAAGGCTATCATATCCGGACCGCTCCACGGGAAGATGGATTTTTGAGAATTTCATCCCCAAACGACGTCACCAAAACGGGTCAAAACCCATCCAAAAATAGCAATAACATTGCCGAACGAAGGCGCTTTTGTGCCTTACATTCTTGGCATCCAAAATAGGTTTTGGGGTTACAAATTGTCATTATCCTACTCCCTAAGAAGGCTACCATAGCGGGCTAACCAACGAAAACGAAAGGCAAAACCCACCCAAAAAAACAAACATTGCCGAACGAAGGCGCTTTTGCGCCTGACATTCTTGGCATCCAAAATAGATGTTGGGGTTACAAATTGTCATTATCCTACTCCCTAAGAAGGCTACCATAGCCAGACCGCTCCACGGGAAGACGAATTTTTGCCAATTTTAGCTCCAAAATGCGTCGCAAAAAGGGTTTAAACCCACCAAAAATAGGTCAGAATGTTCGGAAACTGCTTTCATATTCAATGGTAAACATCTGAAGGCACCCTTACTTAAGTCATCTTGGGTCAAGCGACTCATCGCTTTTCTCATGTCGGTCATTCCCTCATCGATTTGTCACTTGAGGGGGTAGTCACACTTAGTCGCCAATCAACAACAACATACCCAATCATGGAAATGACACACATTCAAAGGATCATTGACAAAGACAATCATGCCCCTGCTTGGGGCAGCAAACAAGCAACAATCACAAACTGATCAAACACTTGGCATTCGTGAATCATGAACTCAAGGTTCCCATAGACAAAAGGTTGCGCCCTTTGCCTATTCATGATCGATCAATGTCCAAGCTTAAGTAACACCTCACTGAACAAGGTTAACACTTGACATTAGTTCCTTAGCTCGTCAGAAGCAAGGATTCAAGAATGCATGCCCTTTCCATTCTTGGGGCATCAAGAGTTGGTTAGGTTACTGAGAAACCCTAATCATTAGTGCTTTGGTTATCTATTTTTGCTCGACGCTGCGCCTTGCACAGCGCTTCCCAAAAAGGGGCATCTGTAGACACCAAAATAGCACCAATCTGATTATGTGACAACAAGCGTTGATCGCATTGACACAAACAGCCCCTAGGGCAGCCCCCAAAGGTCAAACAGTGGTCCTAACCACTCCCAAAAGTAGTTTTGAGGGTCAAAAGTCAATTTTGCACCTTTTTGGCACCTTTTTCTCTATTCGTCCCACCCAGGGACGAATTCAGATTGGTATTCGTCCCACCCCGGGACGATTAAGCAATCGCTCCAGGGTGGGACGAATAGCGAGTTTGAAAGGAAAAAAGTCAAACCTTGACAACTCCTCTAGTTAACTGAAGCTACAGGTCATGCAATTGCGAGGAACGGCTCCAAATCAAGAAGAGAGACTTCAATCATGCATGTCTTTATTTTAGAGACCTCATGCAAGAAGCTTTTTTATCAAGGAGTTAGCTTTTCTCTAAAAATAGGACAGTTAACTCAAGAGGCGCCCTCGCATGCACAATTCAAACAAGGAGACCCTAAGGTCTATAAATTGGGGAGTTTTCCCACCCAAAAAAAAGGACAGAGAAGGAGCATTTGAGCAATGAAGTGCTGCCAATTTCATACCTAACTGCGATTTGTGCTTTTACATCCTTAATCTCTCATTCGAAAGGGAGGTTATTGGGTGACTATTGGAGGCACAAATATGTACCCAAAACCCAATTTTTGGCCACAATAATTCCCAAAATTTGTCGACAATACCCCATAACCAGTTTTGGACCCATCCCAAGTGGATTGGTGCCGAAATAGTGCCTCAAACGGTGGGCGTCCTGCCCCCGGGCACTCCCCAAACTATCACAGTGCTAATCGCCCCACCCCGGGATGATTAGAAATATGTGATAGATTTCTTTGTTTTTTCTTTTTCATTTGATTCTAGATAGGTTAAATAGGTTACAGTTCAAATTTCATTACATTCTGATCATTTTTGACCAGGTTATTGCTATTTCCCGCTTTCACTAACTTGTAGATGCCATCATCAAAATCTGGGTGCTAGAGGAAAAATTGGAGGAATCTGACCTTCTGGGTCTTCTCAAAACACCCCCAATTAGCTAACCCCAAGTTTTCAGGTCATTTGGAGCTTCCGAGATAGGACATTGAAGAGGGTGCTTTTTGACAAGTTATTGTAGGTCTATTCGTCCCACCCTGGAACGAATACCAATCTGTCAAGGGTCTATTCGTCCCACCCTGGAGCGAATACAAATCTGTGAGGAATTTTCAGACTGTTATTTTTACAATGGTCTTTTGATAACATTTTTATGCTTCTGTCAAAATTTTAGGTCAATCAGAGGTCATCTGATAGTCGTTTTATTATTTTCATGCATACACTGACAATAGGCTTTGGGAAATACATGTTTCATTTTGTCTGCAGGTATTACTAATATTTTTCTGTTTCTTTGAATGCAGGTTTCCAACAGCAGAGGAGCAGGAAAGAGCAAAGAATCATATACACAAGCGGCGACGACGTTTTGGTCCGCCCATCTTACATGTGGGCATGCGGAAGAAGGATTGTGATCCATGGATGTTGTGACAAGAAACACATTTGACGCTCCTTTCCCCTAAAAAGGAAGGAGACGTATTGTAACACAATTTACAAAGCGTATCAATAAAGATATTACCATATTTCTATTGCTTTTATCTTGTGTCAATTTGTATATGTTCTTTCTTGTGGCATATTCCTTTTTGTTTTCGTATCCTCGTGCTTTCAGCTACAAAAACATTCTCAAAAAAATATCAAAGTGCTTAAATAATGTGAAAAATATCATTGTAATGAAAAAGCATCATCATTAACAAAAATACAAGTTATAACATCTTCAATTAAAGGTAAAAAAATATTGCAAAAAAGAATAATTATTAGATTAAACATCCAAGGACTTGAGATATCTCTCCTTCAGGTTATCTCTCATATTATATACTCATTATGGCAAAGAAAATTGAACAACGTAATCTATCAAGAAGGAAAAATCTCTTGGATGATCACTATAAATGTGATGAGAAACAAGATTTTTAATCACAAGCACCATGGATGTCATCAGAGAAAATATCAAGACAAATACTCATCAAAAAATCTCAAAATCATGTTATCTTCCTAAAGGGAGTTCAAACATACACCATTAAATTTCATAGGCATATCACATAGCCGCTCAAATAATAAAATGTTGAAGGTACTAAACCCCTTCACCAAACCACTTAAATATATTAAATTTGAAGAATTTTGAAGTTTTCTCTCCAAGACTATGATGTAATAAGGGGGGAATATTAGGAGTTATTACATCATGAATAATGTGAATGTAAATTGAGTAACCACTCAACACATGGTTTGTGAGGTTCACTAAAAATATAAGGGTAGATGTAGGATTAGTTAAAGTTTGTTATACCATATTTGGGAAACCATTGTATTTTACCATTCACCTTGATAATTTAAATCATCTAAGAATTGAGTAGACTAACTTGTAACAAAACCATAGGTAAAAAATAGAGGACATGATGCCTATGAAAGACAAGTATTTCATAATAAGCATTACCATATCATGAGCCAAAATGATAGCTTTGTAATTTGCTCTAATTCTAATGAATAGTGGGTTCTCTTATTACATAGACCCTTCAATATTTGACAAGGTATGAACACCCACTAAATTTTCACAAAGGTAGTTTCAACATAGGTACAAGGCCTTCCCCATTATTTTATCTAAGGTTAAAGTACATACTATCTCTAGTCATTGCATTAGTGATTTCATGTAGAGGAGGAGCAAAAAAATTAATAACTAAGAATATGCAACCATTGTAGATCCATTCATACTTGCATGACCTATATTCACACTACCAACACAATCTATTAATTCCCCTTTATCTACAACTTGTTCTATATAGGGAACTTTCCTCAAAGGCATAGGGACTAAGAAATATTGATGTGTATAACAACCAAGATGATAAGTTTATTTATTTGTAAAGTATTTATAGGCATTTAGAATGCCCAATTTACAATAAACTGAATATTATTTGTATCGCAATAGCATGATAAAATGATAAACATGCTAACAACCTATTAACTAAAATAAGGTAGAGGTTATCTTTAATTATTTAAGAAGCTAACTTAAGATGTAATCTAGAATATAAACTAACCAACTATCTCTAGGAATATAACATGATAATTTGGAAGTCTCAGATGTTACATGGATGAAAGCAAATACAATAAGTAAATAAGCCTAAGTATAATGATTACATCATACATATTGTTCCTCATCATGCCTTACCAAAATAGAAGCATTAGAGTCCAATGCATGCAAAATATAAGGAAAATTGGCTTCATGTGGAAGAATACTAGCAGTCTAGCAACTTTTTGTATCGAACATGTGATCAAGATCCAATGAAAAATCAGGTACCAAATCAATAGTATGGATGATGTTTTGTATAAATCCCACTCTGTATGTAGGGAAATTCTTGAGGAGATCGTTGTATTAGAATATCAAGTTAGAAATCATGCAAGAACATCTTCTAAAGAGCAATGGAAGGACCATAGAGAATTTGTGGGATTTGTTGAGGTACGATTTTTTCCAATTACAAAATCACCCTCCAGTTAGGATCGAAATCCTCTCTTGCAAAGAAAATGTATTTTTCCAAAGTTCTTCCACTTAATAATTTTGTGTATCATTAGTATGTATTAAAAATAAGTACTTGAACTATCTCAATGGTTTGTAATTAACTAAAAACAAGGGGCCTAGAATTCAAGTATTTAACTTTAATTTCATCATGTGCTATGCATACTTCAATCAAATTCTTCTTTTAATGAAAATAAATAAATTTATCTTTTGAGTTTAATCCTGAAAACTATGCAAAATTATTCTACAACTTCAAAACAATGGTGAGGATTATCTTTAACACTTGTATTTTGAAGAAATTTGCTTTAGAGGAGGGACGTTTTTTTGCAGGACTTCCCAAAATATCGAACTTGTTTCGGCCATATCTCACTCATCTGAACTCAATTTGAGATGAAATTTTGAGGGTAGATGCTTGAAAAACCCTAGAATGTCTCCACAAATTTTCATATCATTTGGAAACACATAGATCCTAGTTAATCCCTATGTGTGAACAAGATTTTTGGCAAGCGTCTATACGAGGGTTTCATCTGGGTTGAGTGCAAGCAGCTCCAAAGGTTGTTTTTTAGGGCCTTTGGGACATAGAGGCCAATATTTTTGTGGTTTATGCTCAATATTTTAACAATAAATGTTGCAGGGGATACAATATGGCTTAGAAATTTATCTTTCAATAGATCATACTGTGAACTTGAGTGACAACGACTTCCAATTTGTTGCACAAAAGAAAAGTGAAAACCATACCTTTCCATGATGTCTAGAGAAAGGATTAAAGATATCACAAAAAAAGTTTCAAGCAGTTGATCAAAAAATGTCTCATATCTCAAGTGAATTTGGTACTAAGGTGCACCCACAAAATAATTCTACTATGAAAACCCCTATCAAGGGTAAGAATTTTGAAAACTCAGCCCCAAAAATGAATTTTAGGGATGCCCTCCATGGTGGATAGCCTCAGCCCAATGCTAATATCAATATTAGGGCTTCCCATAAACCTCTAAGAATTCCTAAGATTGATCCCAGGAAAATAGAGTCAGGATGTCTTAAAGTAGTTGATGGAACTCCTATTGTTAAGCTTGATATGGGTAACATTCAGACTGGCATTGAAGATTTGGAAAAAAGATGACTAATTGGTCGGTTCGTGGGTTTTCATCCGAGCCTATCTACTTTCAAAGTCTGGGTTGCAAAAAGCTAGAAAACTAAAGGTGAGTTACAAATATTTATCCAAATGGTTATTTTCTTGTTTTATTTGATAATAATGAAGATAGAGAGAAAAATTTTCAAGGGGGTCCTTGGTTTTTTGGAAGGGCAGGGATTTTCATGAAGCCCTAGCATAATAAATTTAAATCCAAAGAAGAGACGCCTTCTATAGCTCCCGTGTGGGTTAGACTCTTTGGCATCCCTATTGAATTTTGGAATCCTACTATTTTTTATTCAATTGAAAACTCTTTAGGAACTTTTATGATGACTGCTGATTGTACTCAAAATTTTGAACATATTATTTATGCTCGAATTTGTGTTTTAATGGATTTTTACAAAACCCTACCTAAAATATCACATTACAATTTGGGAAAGTCACTTGGGAGAAAGTAGTGGACTATGAGAATATTCCTTTTCATTGTAGAATTTGCCATGAATATGGTAATTTGGCCAGTGCTTGCCCAAATAAAATTCTTGATCAAAATAAAGATGATATAAACTTAGTAGGTTTCCAAATGCCTAAGAAGAAGAACACTAAAAAAACTAGTTATGAAGGATCAATCAAAGTCTTTTGCTAATATGTTTGAAATCCTTTCCACAAATGACGTCCCAAGTGAGGAAGATGAAATAACGAAAACAAAAATCTTAGAAACACAATTTAAATTGAAGAACACAAGCTTATACTGAGAGGGGGGGTGAATAGTATAAGACCTATTTTTACTTTTTCCTTTATACTTCAAAACAATAAAGCAATATCAAAGAAATGCACAATATCATCCACAAAGTGACACCAATTTTAACGTGGTTCACCCAAAATGGTTGGGCTACGTCCACAAAAATTTTCTCTAAAATTTATCTCAAATTTCTTTGGGAATACATCCCAATTACAAAGTTTATGAGCCTCAGCCCAAAGGAGATACCTTCCCCCAATCCGAATTTATGAGCCTCTTCTCAAAGGATATACCTTCCCCTCTACTTTGGAAATGATCCCTCAGAAGATCAACTGCCTCTACCTCTTGCCAGCACGTGGAACTCCTTTCCACTGAAGACCTCCTGTCCTCAATGCTTAGCCTAAGAGACCTATGCCTTCTATGATCACGTCCATAGCAGCTCAACAACCTGTACCAAAAATAGTCAGTTGGTCTAGTACAAGTCTTCCTCTATCTATCAGATCTGTCCAATGCTTAAGCTTGAACAAATCAATCCTCTGCACACAAGTCTTCTCAAAGACTTGCAAAATATGTCCTCAGGTTCTTCTCAAAGAACCAGTGCACCTTTGTCCTCAAGTTCTTTGAAATAACTATCAAACTCAAATCACAAGTCCTCTGCTAGGACCTGTCAAAATCTGCTCACAAGTCCCCACCGAAACCTGTCCAAGACTGCTCACAAGTCCCCACCGAAACCTGTCCAAAACTCAGCAAGCTCACCAAGAAAAAAAACTTTCTTAGTAGGAAATCACAAGGTGAATTGTTAGAGACCCAATGTGATTTGTCAAACTCATATAAGCATAAATAGAATTGTTAGAGACTCAATATGTTCTATACTCAACTCCCAATCTCAAAACTCAACTCAAATCAACTCAGCTCAAACTCAATCTCAAATCTGAAAACTCAACTCAATATCTGAAATGGATAGGATAGAATGCTTTCTTTCAAGAACATGAAACCCCAACAATTTCCAACTATGCAAAGAATCACATAACAATGATACTCATGTTCTTTTCACCATCAATTTGGGCTTGAACAACAATGCTCATCAAACAAGGTTCAATCAACACCATTCAACTCAAAACACAACCTTGAAGCATTTCACAATCAACATCAGAAAAGGAAACAAGTAGAACTCCTTTTCTCTCCAATATTGTTTGAACAAAAAGCATCCACCAACTCAAATCACAATAGCACAAAACAACTTTTCAAATCATCAACAAAGGAGTAAGCCCAACACTTTAACCAAGTAAAGAATAGCTTGATTATTACCAATTTAATGAAAGCAAATGTCAATCTCAAAGCTGCCCACTCAAGGTTTCACAACTTCACACAAGAAGCAATTTTAACCTTAAAACATCATGCTTTCATTTCCATAAACAACCAAAAGCACTCTCAACATTACAAGAAAAATTGTATCCCTTATACACCTTATTTCTCCCTTATAGTCTTATCAAAAATAAAATTTATTTCTCATAAGAATGCAATAAGATATTTCAAACAACACCTTCAAAAGAATATTTTATCAAAATAAAACAAGATTTAAACTCCTTATAACTCCTAAGATGTTTTTCCCTCTAATAAACTTCCTCCATCCGCAAAATACACTTAGCAAAAATTAATTTCGAAAATACCTTGGCCAACATAAAAAATCACGCTATGGAGAAATTGCACACAAATTCTAACACCACCCGCTGTGTCCACTTCACGATGAAAAACCCTTTCGCATTATTCGAATGCGGAACCTCTCGTTTGGGTAGCACGCCAACAGCCTAGCCGCTACCGATGTGCCAAAGGCGCCCGGTGAGGTTTAAACCTCACGTTGTTAGCCTTGTTCCTTCTGTGCCAGGGATTAAATAAAACAACAGTGCCTCCCTTTCTTCTGATGCAAACATGAATATGAAAACCTTACGATGGATTTATGACAAATGACGAGTACAAAAAAAATGAACAGCGGATTTACGAAAATGGCGAAGACACAGTCGAACAGTAGATCACGAATTCACAGCGAGTAACTCTTTTCCAAATGCGGATGGGTTCATTCTTGATTTTCATCGAGGGATATTTATATGCATTTTTACCATAAGATCTTGACATTGGCGAGGAGTTTAACACGTCGACGGAGGTCTTGGATAGCACCCACAATCTTAAAACATAGCGCCATGGGTTAGGATAACCCATTGCAAACAATAATTTAATATTTATTTAAAAATAATTAAAGAGAACCTTTACAAGGTTTTTAATTATTTAAATAAATACTTCCTCCTGGACCCAAATGCATTAAACTAATGCATCCACCTGTAATATTTAAACATGCCAACTTGGGGTTTACAAAAGACCTTTAAAACTGTCATGACGTAACCTTCATCAAAAAAAATTATTTGACATCAAATCAAATTCCTTCAAGAGCTTCTTGACATCAATGACAACTTATACACTTGAGCAAAGGCAATGTACCCAAAGTGCCCAAAATTGCCAACATAAATATGAAGGGAAGAACTCAGAGACAAACCAACAAATCAAAGGTTTTCAACAGAAAAAAAGGGAGAAAATTTACACAAGAAAAATTTTCTCTGTAAAATTTTGGCTGTGTACGAGCATTCTTCAAGATTAGAAGCCATCTCATATTCAATTGGAATAAGTCAAGAAATAGGGGAGAAAATTTGAAGATGGATTCTAATCGAAAATCAGGTCGAAAGACCAATCAATATCATATGGTAAAAGAAGGTGAAAAGCTTGTAGAGGAAGGTAAGATTAATGCTCTTCCCAACTTTTTTAGCCCTAGTATTAATGAATATCATCACTTGGAATATTAGAGGACTCAAAGAGAGTCTTTAAAAACAAAATGAAATTAGAATAATGATTCAAATAAATCATCCACATCCTATTTTACTTCAAGAAACAAAGATGTCAATGGAGGATATGGACTCAATTGCTAGTAAAATTTGGCCAGTTGGAAAAGTTGTTTCCCTCAGTTCCCAGGGGACTTCTAGTGGCATTGCTTGTCTTTGGGACCCAAAAGAGGTAGTTATTCACCATATGGTTGGTAGTTGTGTTCTGTTGGCTATATCTATTCAAAGTAAACATTCCAACCAAATTATGCTCTACATTACTGTTTATGCTATGACTACTTTGGAGGAAAAAAGAAGATTGTGGAAGGACATAACTCATATTATCTCTCATTTTCCTGAATCTTGGATCTTGATCGGAGGAGATTTCAATACCATCCTCTCTTTGGATGAGAAAAGGGGGGAAATAGAAATTTGGACAAAAGCACTGACCTCATGAGTGAATATATTGCAAACCTCCATCTTGTGGATATCCAACTAGATAATGGCCTTATGACTTGTTCTAACAGAAGGCAAGGCTTAGCTTGTATAATGGAGAGATTGGATAGATTTTTGCTCTCTAAAAATTTCTTAACCCATGTTCACATTCCTAAAGTGAAGACTCTTAATAATGTTGGTTCGGATCATTGTCCAGTCATGGTGGAAATGTGGAAAACCAATGTGAGTTTCTCTCCTTTTCATTTTCAATTAATGTGGCTTAGAGAAATTTCCTTTAGACCTCGTGTGCAACAATGGTGGAAGGAAGGTAAACCTAGGCATGGGACTAAGATGTTCTATTTTGCCAAAAGACTACAATACATTAAATCCAAAATCAAGACTTGGAACTGGAAAGAGTTTGGGGATGTTCATAAAAAAAAATATGAAGTTATTGCTCATATTGAAAATTTGAATAAGAAAATCCGTGTAGATGGTCTCATAGAGAAGAGAAGTGCAGATGAAATTAAACTCACAACTTAGTTAGAGGAATGGGAAAAAAAAGAAGAAATATTATAGAAGCAAAAAACTAGAATTCAATGACTCAAAGAAAGAGATCAAAATACAAATTTCTTCCACAAATCTCTTCTAGCTCGAAGATCTCACAACTTTATTTCTTCCCTAAAATTAGATTCTGGAGATGTTGTTTATACTTGGGATAGAATGAACTCTATTGTTTTTGATTACTTTTCCAACATTTTTGCTGCTACTCCTCTTGACTCAACTTCTCAACAAAATGTTCTTCAAGCAATCCATTCTCTTATCACTTCTGAGAAGAACTCTATTTTGAATGCTCTTGTTACTATCAATGAGCTTCAACAGGTAGTTTTTAAAATGCAAAAAGGGAAAACCCCAGGTCCTGATGGTTTTTCCATTGAGTTCTACCAAGAGTTCTAGGATATCCTTCATGTTGATTTATTAGAGGTGGTGGAAGAAGCCAAGAAATCCAAAGAAATTTTGAAGGTTATCAATAAAACTTATATTATTATTGTTCCAAAAGCTCAAGAGGTTGATCATATCTCAGCTTTTAGACCTATTGCTTTATGTAAGTTCTTCTTAAAATCATTACTAAAATCATGGTAGAAAGGTTGAAGCCTCTTTTGCATAAGATTATTTCCCCAGAGCAAGGGGGTTATGTGGAAGGATGTAAAATAGTAGATGAGATAGTTCTTTCTTAGGAAGCCATCCATTCCATGGATATGCAAAAATATCCTTCCATGTTCATTCGATTAGACTTATCCAAAGCTTATGATAGAGTGGATTGGCACTTCCTTATAAAATTTTTGAGGCAATTTAGTTTCTCTAAGGATTTTATGGATTGGATTATGGGATGTATCTCTTTAGTTTCCTACTTAGTTCTTATTAATGACAGGCCTTCTCAGTCATTCCTAGCTTCCAGAGGTGTTAGGCAAGGTGACCCGCTATTCCCTTATTTATTCATCATTCTTGCTGAATGCTTGGGTAGGACTATAACCAAAAATAGGGAAAACAAAACCCTTGAGGGAGTTACCATTGCTCATGGATCTAGACCTATATCTCATCTTCAATTTGTGGATGAATCTACTCTTTTAGGTAAAGCTACAGTTAAGGAAGCTTCTAATATTAAGCAAATCATTAGTTGTTTTTCTAAGGCTACTGGGTAGTTGATCAATGAAGACAAATCTAAAGTTATTTTCTTTCACTTCTCTGGTATACAAGAATCCATGGTCTTAGATAAATTAATATATAATAATACCTCCCTTCCAATCACTTATTTAGGCATTCCCATAAATATTCAAAGGCAAAAAAATAAAGATTGGAATTGGTTGTTGGACAAAGTCAAGAAGAAAATTGGAAAGTGGACCAACAGGTGGCTTTCTTCTGGGGGTAGAATCAACTTGGTAAAATCAGTCCTTCAAGCTATTCCTATTAATGTATCTTCCATGTTGAATATTCCAAAGGTTGTTCTTTGAGAATTGGATCAAATCAGTCATCGTTTCCTTTGGAGTGGTACTAAGGAGAAAATAAAATGGGCCTTGGTGAAATAGAACACTTTATGTCTTCCTAAGAATAAATGGGGGTTAGGATTTCGGTCTTCTATTAATAAAAACAAAGCTTTAGCTGCTAAATTATATTGGAGGATGTTGCATAACCCCAATGCTCTTTGGGCCAATAATCTCCGTGCTAAATATGTTGAGAACAAAAGTCTTGAATATCTTGTTCGCTATCAACTTCCTACCAAAGGTTCTCCCTTTAGCAGTTCTTAAGACTGGTGAGGATTTGATAAAGAAATATTTATTTTGGATCATTCATAATGGTCAAAAAGCAAAGTTTTGGACAGATTCTTGGGATTGTCACAAGCCTTTGATAACTCAGTTTCCCGATTGGAGGCCTTGGATGGAGGAGCTTCACCGAGCTAATTGGATAAATGTGGCTAATTACTATCGATACCATACTAGTAATTCAAAGGTTAGTAGATATTGGATCCCTATTGAGTACTGGCTTATTCAAATCCTATAAAGGCAAAGACAAGATATCTAAGACATCCTTCATATGAGATATCTTTCTTGGTCCCATGAAAAAGATTGTTTTGGATGGAACAACACTACTAAGGGTGAGTATTCAGTTGTTGCAGGTTATTTGACCTTATGCCATAATAATCCCAACCATTCTTATGACATATTTTCTCAATTGTGGTCTCAAAAGCTCTGGCCTAAGGTGAGGTTCTTTAATTGGGTTTTATTGCATCGTAGGGTGCTTACTGGTGAGCAACTTATGAAGCATGGTTTTCATGGCCCTTTTAGATGTGAGATGTGTGAAGAGAATGTAGAAACTCTCAACCATATTTTTATTGAGTGTAATTTAGCCTCTGAGCTATGGAGGAGAATGGTCACTTTACTTGGCTTACAGTGGTCCAATTTTTTTACTTTTGAACAACTTTGGAGGGATTGGCCTAATCAAGAGGGTGTTGATCATTTTATTAGGCAGTTAGTTTGGATGGGTTCTACCATTCTTCTTTGGAATATTTGGATTGAAAGGAACAACCAAATTTTTAATCAATATAGGAATGATATTCACTATATTTGGCAAAAGACCATAGCCATCTTAGTTGAATCATTCCATCAACTTCTTAATCACCCGCAAAACTCCCACCAAAGATGAGATCAAGTGATGCAATATTGAATATTAAATCTTCTAAGGGCAACCAACTTAAAGGGAATAGGAGTATTAGTAATATGGATAGGACAAGAAATTGGCAACCTCCTCCTAAGGATTTTGGAAAATTCAATACTGATGGAGCCTCTAGAGGGAACCCTGGAAAAGCTAGTGTGGGAGGAATTGGTAGACTTTCATATGGCTCCCTGGTTTTTACTTTTGCTGAAAATTTGGGTATTCTTTCCAATAACCTTGTTGAGGCGTAAGGTATCCTCGGAGGCCTTCAGGAGGCTACTAAGGTTGTATTGGAAAAGGTGTTAGTTGAGTCTGACTCTCAACTTATGATTAATATTTTGAAGACTCCTTCCAAGAATCATAAGGTTGATTGGAGAATAAAAAGAATTATTGAGAAGATTCAATTAATCCAGATGGGATTTTGAAATTTGATTACAATCATGTGGTTAGATATCAAAACAAGAGTGCTAATGCTTTAGCTAATTGGGATTTGGACAAAGGTGATCTTACTTGTTATGGCCACCCTCCTAGATGGTGGGCTTCACAAATTAGGGAAGCTCTTCTTTCTATCATTTCTTTGGATGACTCCAGTTCTGAAGGTACCTAGTTTCTTCTTGCATTTTTTTGCTTCTCTTTGGTTCATTCGGGTTTTTTTAGTTCCCCAGCTCATTTTTTTTCCTTTTTTTTCCTTTGTTGTTTCTTGCCTTAATAGTCTTCTGGTCTAGATAGGTCATTTTTATGTTATTTTTTTTTTCTTTTTTCTTTTTTGTTTAGTTTTTTAAGGTGTGTGTGTTCTTTTTTTTTGTTTTGTTTTTGTGTTCTTTGTGTTGTTTTTTGTTGTTCTTGTGTTTTTGTTGTTTTGTGTTTTTTTATGTTTTTTGTTATTGTTATTGTGTTTTTATCGTTCTTGTTCTTGTGTTTCTCTTTGTTTGTGTTAATTCATGTTTTTGTGAGTGTTTTCTATGTTTTTTGTTTTTTTTTATTGTCTGTTGTTGGTTTATTTTTTATTTTTATTTTTATTTTATTTTTTTAATATTTTAGGTTTTGGTTGTGTTTATTTTTCATGTTTTTTTTGGGTTATGTCTTTGTAGTGTTCTGTTGTTTTTGTCTTGTTTGTGTTTTGTTATGTGGTTCTTGTGTTTTTCTATGTGGTTCGTGTCGTGGTTTTTTTTATCTTATTGTGTGTGTGTTTGGTTGTGTTTTTTTTTGACATACTCAAGGAGCATGTTTTTTATTTTATTTTATTATTTTTGTTGTTATTTACTTATTTACTTACTTATTTTTAAATTGGTTTTGTGTGTTTGTTTGCTCCTTGAGTATGTCAAAGGTGGTAGGCCAGGTTCGAGTCCTAGGCATTTTTGGCGGAATGGGTAACCCTGCCTCCTTGGGTCTTACCTAAAAGTGGCATCCCTTTTGGGATGTTTTAAACAAACAAATAAATAAATAAATAAACAATGGTTAATTAAAATGCTTTAAAGGATTTTAAAATAGATTTTAACTTAGCATTTTTAATTAACATTAAAATTCAATAAACTTTAATAAAATCAAAGTTTATAAAACTTTAATAAAATTAATTAAATATAAACCTTAATTATAATTTTTGAACTTTATAATATTCAAATTTAAGGTTTTATTTAATATATATATTTGTTCATCCAAATATGAAATTGAAATTTAAATATTTGAAGAATGAACAAATGTGAAAATAATTAAACCCTAATTATAAGGTTTTGAACCTTAATAATTATGGAAATAGGGTTTAATGTAAATTTTGTCTATGAACCTTTTAAATTTTATAATATTAACCTAAAGTTCATAAAAATTTCCCTTCCGTGATATTTATTTCTCAAATATTTATTGAATTAAATATTTAAGAATAAATATGAGTCTCAAATGTAAGGTTTGGATCCTTTGATAATTTGAAATAAAACTATAATAAACAAACTCTTTAATGTAAATAGATATCAATTATGAATTCTCAACTTTATGAAATTAAAGTTGGAACCCAAATAATCATTTATCCTCGGTAAATTTATTTATTCAAATATTAATTAAATTTAACATTTGAATAATAAATAAATTTAAAACCTAGTTATAAAGTTAAACTTTATAAAATCAAACTAGGTTAAATGCTCACAAATTTAATATGAAATAAATTTCAAAAGTTTAAATTAAGGGAAATAAAGTAAATCTCGGATAAATAACTACAGAATGGAATGCACAAAAACTTAAAAACCAAATTTATGCCAACCAACAATCACACAGTACGACAATAAAAATGGTGTTATCTTCAATGGAAATTTAAATTAAAACTATATCAAAATCATTTAATTAAAATCAAATACCGTATTCACGCATATCTGAACAAAAATAATTTTGATATAATTATTGGATCTTACAATAAAGCTTTCTGAAATCTCTGTAAATCCAAATCTTTATAGATCTTTCACTTTCACCTTTTGCTCCTTTCAATCCTCTTATCCTTCCTTTGCCATGCAATTGTTTGACCATATTCTTGGCTTTTCATTCTCCATTTATAGTTTGAATAATTCGTTATATGGTTGGTTCTTTTCCATTCCATTATGGTTTCCATACAATTGTAAAAATGAATTCTTAACAAAACCCTAATGTCACCAATGCCTTCACATTATAACATATGGGTTTCATTTAAACCATACATTATAATTATATAATCTTCAACTCATTTATTTGAATTCAGCTGGCCTTCATAATGATCTCATGGGTGCCATATTATTTTCATTTAAATACATTTTTCAAAGGATTTAATATTTCTCCTCATTGGCATTCGAAAATTAAAGTTAAGACATGCCCATGAAACCCACAAACACATCCTCTATTCAACATACTTTAATAATCCTGCCAACAAGACAAATATTAATTAGAATATAAAACATTTATAAAATAAACTTCTTAAATATAATTAAATTTTAAAGTTATAAAACTTTATAATTTAATTAATTTAAAACATATTTATAAAATAACCATTCTAACTATATTAAATTATAAAATTATAAAACTTTATAATTTAACTAATTTAAAACAAGTTTATAAAATAACCATTTTAAATATATTAAATTATAAAATTTTATAATTTAATTAATTAAAATTTTTATTTTAAAAGAACATTTGAAACTAAAGACCAACAAAATAGAAATAATAAACCACCCCATTCTTCCACATCATACCAATACCTGAAACAATCAAAACCAACCAACAACATAGCAATAAAATTTTAAAATTTTCTTAGTGGGTCCCCAAAATTGGGGGTCGTTGTGAAGGACGTCACAAAAAATGATGACTCCGTTGATATATATCCCTGGATATTTAGGACTTAAGAACCCAACTTCTGAAAAAAATAAAAACCTAAATATTAAAACCATGAGCATCAATAATATCTAGATAATGTGAACATACCAATTCAACATGAAATAGTAGAATCACTAGCATTCACTTGGTGTGTGTAAAATGATTCATTTTATATCCTTGAAACCGTTCAACTTTCCATTGTCAGTTTTTCATTTAGATTATGAACATTTTCTCTTTGAAGTATACCTCCACCTATCTCTCTTCAGACATGGCTCTACTGTTGTCCAGGTTTTTATAGCCCCGATATAGATTATCTAAATCTCCCATATATTAGGTGCATTTTGTATTTTGCATTCCATTTTATTTAAACATAGCTTCATTACCAGATGAGCATCTATAGCTCCAGTGAAGGTTATCTAATTAATGGTGATAGATTTGACTTTACTTTTCTTCGTATTCATAATTATTTTTTTTTAATCCAATAATATGGTACTTTGCAAAAAAAATCCACCTACCATTTGGGTTAGAGATCAAGTAGGGCTGAAAAAGTATACAAGATTTTTCACCTTAATTTACAAAACTGACAATTTCATACTTCCAAAATTTCAAAATATATTCCTTAATGTGTTTGTAGTACTTGTGAAGCTTTTGCGATATGATTCTAATATTTCAAATTTCCTTCTCTTAGTCCAAATTCATGAAGATATATACTAACATCTCATTTTTTTTTCTTCAGGATTTGCATGCTTTCAAAACAGGTAATTTTATCCTAAATGACACAAGAAAAAATACAAAAAAAATAAAGTATTTATTGTAACTACCACAACTACCTCAAAATAAGAGACAATACCAAAACTCTCACAAACAACAACATGATAACTTGAATACCAAAACTATGTTATAAGCCAATATTATTGAAAAACAACAATGGAAACACATCCAATGATTTCACAAAACCGAAACATCAACAAAAAAGCAAATAATAAAATTTCACGAAAAAACAAAAACACAAAAACCCAATTTTTTTTTTATAAAATATACACTATGTAAAAAATGATGTCAAATTTATGTTATCACCTTCCTAGATCCTAAATACGATTGGCACACTATAAAAGACATAATTTGCATTCTATGATTTACATAAATCCAACCAAAACAAGATTAATTCAAACAATGCAACCTTCATTTTACCTTTCACACCCCACTGATTTGATTCAATATAAGCAATTCCATGTTTAAGATTTTATTCATTAACCTTACAAATAAATACAAGATCTTCCATGATCTTATGCTTATTCAACAAGATGGAAATTTCAAACCTTGATTCATCACTTTGACTTAAATTATCATTTTCAAAAGCATATAGGATTTATTTCAAATAAAAAGCAACTTCTAAAAATTTTAAAAAATCATCATCTATGTTTTTAAGCCAATCATATTCATGTAACAAATTACAAGAATCTAGGATATTTACAAAATAAGAATCATTATAGTTTTGTATCCTAGGTTGAATTGTTAGCTATTGATGAACTTGGTTCAATAATGAAAGCATATTTTATTTTTCATTTAACAATTCAATAATATTTGTAGTGGGAATAGAAATCCACTTTAGTTCTTGATCAACCTCCAATGGCATCTCATCATAAATAATATCAAAATCCAATAAATGATTATGCAAAATTTTACCTGATTCTTGAATGTTTAGACATAGTGGATAAGATTCTACCTTTTGTATACTTTCATTTACCACTACTTGATGAGCCATTATAATATTTTATTTCTCTTCATAGTCTCTATCATCATCATCATCATTTCGTATTCCTTCATCAATGACCTATTTTTCAAAAGCATCAAAATTAGGCATCCAATCAAGAATATGTCCATATTTTTCAAACCATAAATCTTGTTGATCAAACAAAGTAATAGTTTCTTTAGGATGAGTAGGAAATTCTAATTATTTGTTACAATCATGAAAAATTTCACATAAATCTTCAGTATTCAAGAATGAAATAAAATAATTTACCTCTTCTTCATCTAAAATAGATGAATCATAAGAAACTTTTACCATTTATTTTTTTCTATTTCAACAAGATGTTCCACAAACTCATGTTCAAAATGATCAAATCTTGGAACCCTCTCTATTTCTAAAATTAACATGTCATTTTCCAATTGAATAGAAATTGCCAGATCTTCATGCAAGATAAAGGTTTCAACATTCTGCATATCAAGTGAAATAGAAAATTCATCAGTAGGATAATTAGAAACAAAATGCATCGACACGGGAAAATACACCCCCGACAAATTTGGTGATCTTGGGATTAATTGTGGTCATCCGTCCTGCGCAGATCTCCTATAGAACATACCCAAACCATATTTAGCTGGATCAAGCAACTTCGTCATGCAGTGTTGTGATGTACTATGCCCTAAACACCTCATGGAAGGTTACGCATATCACGATTCCTTTTCCCTAGTGGGAAAATTTGTTGGAGGGCACCCAGACATGGATGTAAAATGCTGATGGGCAGCTTCAAAGTGGAGAACCCTAGGAAGCATGGAGCTATTCGCGATGACTAGAGGATTTTTTATGATTTAGCTTAACACAGGAGGATGTAGGCCACATTCTATCTAGAGGTCCATGGTTCTTCAAGAGACAAAGTCTGTTCTTAATAAAATAGGAGCCAAACTTCAATACAGATTCCTAGAACATCAATTTTATCTCCATATGGGTTCGACTCCCTAATCTCCTCACACATTTTTTCTATGAGGATGTTCTTCATGGTCTGGCTAGGGCCTTTGGGTATTTAGTGGCTATCGACCTAACCACTTGTGCTAGGACTCGCCTAACCCAGGCTCGCATTTGTGTCAATGTGAACCTGGAGTCTCAGCTCCTAGACCATCTCAACCTGATCTACAAGGATTTTAGATGGAGACAACCACTTGTATTCAATAACAAGCTTGCTTTCTATCTAGAGTGCCAATATCAAGGGCACCTCACATATCAATGCTCAAAGCATAGAAACCCTAAAAGTGATCACTAGCTTATTGGATGCTTGGAGCAAATTGCCAATCATAATGTAACTAACAATCAAGGACAAAACCTAAACCATAAGACCAAGAAACAGTTTTGACCACCTCTAGCAACATCTTTGCAAAATGTAAGTACCTCAGTCCATACTACTAATAAATTTAATTTGCTTAATGATTTTGGGTCCATAGAGAAAATTGAGGAAGGAGAAATCCCTGTTAGATCATCCTCTACTCCTAATCTTATTTCCCTACTGCACTCTAATCCCAGTCCCACCCATGAAAATCCCTGCCCACCTTCCCCCTACATTATTACCTCCCACCCACCACCAGCATTGTCCCAAAAAACCCTATCCCAAATCCCCCCAGTCGAACTAATCCCCATATCTGTCGCTCCCCCCTTAGGGCCTGACTCCCCTGCTTCCTCAGCTAACTCTAACACCACCAATTATGATAGTGATGAGCCTAACCTCGAATCCATTAAACCATGGAGCCCCAAGCAAACTCAAAGTTTCAAAAAATCCCAAATGGATGTAGGAGGGAATAGAAATAAGGGTAGGTCCTCCGATGCTGAACGAAGAAACTGGGACACTGTTAAGGATATAGCCAATGGAATGCAAAAAAATTTGTTTCAAGAAATATGAAACACTATCAGGGAAGAAACCCAAAGACCCAAACCCCCCATGCAACAAGGCAAAGGGGGAAAAATACCCTCCAAAATTTCTAAATGAAAGTCCTCTCTTGTAACGTGAGAGGGATGAATGGGGTAGCCAAGCAAAGAATGGTAGCCACCATAAGAAAATAAAATAACCCCATAATATTCCTTATCTAGGAAACCAAATTAGATGATCAGTGGTCTTCAAAAGTCACAAAGATCATATGGAAAAACTATGACTTTGTCTACTCCTCGACCTTCGAGTCCTCAGGTGGGCTCCCGTGTCTCTGGAACCCAACCAAAGTTGAAGGCAGATTCATTTCAGGTCAAGACAGGTTATCCAACATTTTGTTCCATGATCTCAGTTCCCAAAATTCTTGGGTTATAACCAATTTGTATGCCCCAAATTATTCCTAGGATAGAATGAACTTATGGAACATCCTCACTCAGATGAGGTAAGCTTTTGACAATATCCCATGGGTCCTAGATGGGGACATCAACTCCCCCCTGCACTTTTTTGATAAAAGAGGAGGGAATACTGTCACCCATAGGGCTACTAATGACTTGAGATAGTTCATGGACTCTAATGCTCTCATGGACATTCAGTTGCAAGGATCATTTTACACCTAGAGTAATAGACGAAGAGGGAAAATTCTTATCCAAGAGCACCTTGATCGGTTCCTGTTGTCCCAAGAAGCCCTTCCCCTCTTCAAATATGCCAATCTATAGGCTATCCCAAAGATAGGATCTGATCATAACCCAATACTATTTGAGACGGCTAGCAGACCTCAATTTAAGACTCCTTTCTAGTTCGAGTCAATGTGGACCCAACACCTCGATCTCAAAAATCAGATTACAAAATGGTGGGGGAAAAAATTCCCTAGGTTAGCCACTAATCAATTCATGCAAAAACTCAAGCTGATCAAGGAAAATCTGAAATTTTGGAATAGGGAGACATTTGGGAATATTTTTGAGACTAAGAAGGACATCAAGACCAGACTTGGTTAGATTGAGGATAGATTCCAGCAAGGGCAAGGGGATGCCAAACTTAGATACGAAGAGAGGGTTCTGCTATTTGATTACTACAATACCTTATGTAAAGAAGAAACATTCTAGCACCATAATTAAATATAAATTTGGCTCAGGGAAGGGGATTCCAACACTATATTTTTACACATCTCCACTCTCAAGCACAAGGGATCCAACAACATTAAACACCTTATTATACAGTATAGGTCATACACTTTCGATATCCACCAGATCAGGGATGAAGCTATCAACCACTTTTAAGATCTTCTTAGCCCTCCCCCCTCTCCTTGAGCCATGACCATGTAGTATATTCTAGATAACATTCCCAAAATAATCCCTGAAGATATGAATAAATTCCTCCTTAGTCCTCTGTCCCACAAGGAAATTCACTAAGCCCTATTTTACATGAAGCATGATAAAGCTCCTGACCCTGATGGATTCTCCCCCAAGTTCTTCTAAACCTTCTAGGACATCATGGGACCTGAGCTATGTTTTTTTTTTTGAATTTACATGGTGGAATCGGTAGTCGCCATGAATTCGAGCAGGCTATCCAACTTTTTATGGCTGCCATAGTATTCTGCGTTGTCCGCCCTAGAAGTTGCCACATAGATCTTCACATAGTCCGCCCCTATAACCACCATGCCACAATCATTTTAAACCTTTTATGCCAATGAAAGCACCAGGAAAGGGACAAGCGTTCAATCTAACGAGCCTCGAGATTTGAACCTTGGACCTCCGCCCCTTATGGGGTTTGGATGAACCAATTGGTCTACACCTCGGACCTGGCCTTGAGCTATGTTGTTCCATAATTGATATGCAAATTCCCAGTGTCATTCCCAAATATGTAAACTCCACATTCTTGGCCTTGATACCAAAAGGATTGAATTCCCAGTCTCTCTTTGATTACCGCCCCATCAGTTTGTGTAATGTCATATATAAAGTGTTGTCCAAAGCCTTAGCCAACAGACTAACCAAGATCCTCCCTACCATCATTGACCCTTTCCAGGGGAGCACTGTTAAAGGGTGAAATATCCTTGATGGTGTCATCACCATTCATGAACTGATCCACTCTGCCCACAATTCCAATTCCTCTGCCTTCTTCCTAAAGCTAGACATGAACAAAGCCTTTGACAGAGTGAACCGAGAATTCTTGTCCAAAATCCTCCTCAAATATGGGTTCCATGAATCTTGGGTGAGTCTAATTTCAAACTATATTTCTTCATCTTGGTTCTTGGTCCTTATGAATGTGTTTGCCACCAGTTACTTTCCTAGAACCAGGGGGTTGAGGTAGGGTGACTCGCTTTCCCCAATACTCTTCATCATTTTGGTTGAAAGCCTAGGAAGATCCATAAAAAATGCCTACTCTAGAAATCTGATCTCTGGCATCAATGCAGCCTTGTGCCTCCACCCCTCCACTCATCAATAATTCATGGATGACACTCATTTGGCCACCATAGCTTCATTATCTAAATCTAGAGTCATCAAGGTCATCCTCAACCTGTATGAGGAAGTTGTCGATCAGAATATCAACTTCACAAAAAGTAAACTTTACTTCATCAACACTCCCACCAAAAGGTAGGTCAAGGTTGTAGGAATTTTGGGGTGCACCATTGCTGATTTCCCAAATACTTATCTAGGCCTTCCAATATTCAATGGAAGACCTCTCAAAGTTATGTGGAACAATGTTGTAGAAAATATCCACAAAAAAATGATTGGGTGGAAAGGGGTCCTCCTTTCCCATGCATAAAAAGCAACATTGGTAAATTCGGTCCTCTAAAGCATTCCAAACTACTTCATATCGGTCTTAAAAATACCTTCTATGATGGGAGAGGCCATCGATAAAGTGCAGAATCATTTCCTTTGGGCTGGGAATGACAACCAAAGAAAATTCCACTTTGTCACTTGGGATAAGGTTTGCACCCCTAAAGACAAGGGAGGGCTGGGTCTACGCTACATTAGCATCATAAATTAGGCCCTCCTGGACAATTAGGCATGGAATGTGGTCACTGATGCCAACCTAGAGTGGGTTTCCATTGTCAAAAGAAAATACCTACATTATCACTCCTTACTAGATATTAAGACTCCCTATAATGGTTCCCACTTATGGAAATCCATAAGTCACACCCAACATCTTCTACATCAGGGATCATGGTGGCTGTTGGAATATGGTAAGGATATTGACTTATGGAAGGATGTGTGGGCCATAAAATACCCTCTCATAAATGATATCAATCTAACCATAGTCAAACACCTCATCGACAGTAAATATGGTCCTTGAGTTGTTGACTTCATCACCTCTAACTAGGGATGTCAAAAATAGAAGCAAGTTCAGTTTAGAATTTAGAATGATACCATTTTCAAATCCCTAGAAACTCTTCAGGATACCCTAAGGGTGAATTTAATCCCGTATATCTAGAAGAATGATGAACACTATTAGAAGGTATCCAGCGATGGAACCTTCACTATCAAATCTACTTCCTAGATGATGGAAAGGTCCCTTAGTAGCCTCAAAATTGTGATAGTCAGTCCTTATCCCGAAGCATGTGGCTCAATTCCTTGATCCTGAAGGTGGCCCAATTCTACTGGCTTGTTGTTCACAATATAATTTTGACTATCGACAACTTGATTCAAAGAGGAGTTATCATTCCCAATAGGTGCTACCTCTATACTCAAACTTGGGAACCCACCCAACACATTTTGATGGATTACCCCTTTGCTAGGAATGTTTTTTCCATTCTATTAAGTAGATTCTAAGTAGGTTGGGTTTGGCCCAAGTCTGTCATGGACCTCTTCATCCAGTGGCCTCAGATCTTTAAAAATCCAAGACTCAGGTTCTTGTGGAATTCCCTACTCCATCATGTGGCTTGGTAGATCTTGTTGAAATGTAACAACTGCATCTTCAACAAGAGCCCAAAGAATGCAAAAGCTATTACCAATAGAGACCTATCATTTTCTATCAAAAATAGTAGCCTCATCCCCTGTGCAAAAGTCCCTAATTTTGTATTGGAGTCATATTTGTTTGCTTCCCTCAGGATTACCTCAGACTACAGTAAAGTCCAAAGTTCCATTAGCTCTAGGACCAAGGCCAAATGGTCCCCTCCCCCGCAGGGATGGCTTAAGGCCAACTTCGATGGTGCCTCCAAAGGTAATACAGGGAGCATAGGGGGGGGAGGAGTCATCAGGGATCACACAGGAGGTATTGTCAAAGATTTTACAAAAAATTTGGGGACCCAAACAAATAACTATGTAGAAGCTAGAGCGCTATGGAGATGCATCGAGGTATGTAAAATCCTCTCCAAACCAATCATCTTCAAAGGGGACTCAACAATTATGATTGGGTACATTCTCAACAAGAGCATAAGGGAGAAGAATATCCAGAATATCATTCAAGAATGTCAAATCTCTCTTAATAGCATTCCTCAAAGCCAGATCAACCATGTCTTTAGGGAAGCAAACAAAGTGGCTAACATTCTAGCCAACAGAGCAATCAAGCAGTCCACCCTAGTCATCTGGGAAGAAGGCTTCCCTCAAGAGGTCATCAAAAAAGCTAATCAGGATGTGGGAAAGTGAACCGTTAGGTAGCTTGTGCTACCCTCTCGATGGTATTTTTTCAATACCTAAGGTGGTCACTCATTGCACAACCTCTCTTCAAAATTTCTTCATCAAAGGTGGCTATCACCACCTCAATGCTATTTTTTAACACCAAGGATGGTCCTCAACACCACCATCCTTTGGAACTCTGCCACTCCCATCACTCTCTATAATTATGACAATACGGTTTTCCACATAGACAATTTGGCTCATGTCCTCCCCTCGTGTTACCCTAATAAAGAATTGACTTTGTTGTTCAATTGCTTGTGTTGCCCTGGCTTCTCTTCTAGCCCTTTGCCCATTCATCCCCCCACCTCCATTTTTCCTTTGTCCACCCCTCCTACCAAACTTTTTGCCCTTTCTTCCACTCCCCTCCTTCTAAGCCTTGTTGTCACAAGCCACGCTTGCACTGAGATTTCCAAACCTAGACTCTTTTTTCGGTGAATTATCCCCACGACCCTCGTCATATAGAATTTTATCCCAATCCAAAATATTTTCCTTCATCTAGCTTCCATGAATTTTATCCTCTCCATATTCACCAAGAGATTCGTTAGAAACCCGCTAGCGAGCACTACTAGCTTTAGTCTAGGCTTCACCATGGCCATCACAGAGCCTGCTAGTATTTAGATCGAGGTCGATACTATGGTATTGCTAGATGCCAAGCACTTCATCAAATTTTTCAAGCTTTTCTATGGGAGTGATGAGGAATTCACTAGAGAGTTCATCGAGTCGTGGAATGAGGGGGAATTTTGTTGGATATTTTGAGTCCCTAAGCTAATATGTTGTCATTGATGTCAAAAGATCATTTAATGTCAAAAGGATCTATGAAGGGTTTTTGTGAAAACCAAGACATAAAAAATAAAAGGTTTTATTTAAAACCATGGAAAATATATTTGATCTAGGTTTTTCTTAAAACCCAAGTTGGGCTTTCATTTCATCGAAAAATGTGCCCCGGTGATGGAGATATTTAAGTTTTAATATTTGGTTTAAATTTTAATTATTTAAAATTTGAATTCAAATTTAAAACTCAATATGCAATATTTCCATCGACGTCATCAAGTAAATAAAAAGTTATATTTCCATTGACATCTTTGATATGATTAAATGACTATCTAAAGGGGGATTCAATTGATTATTATTTTATCCTTGCTCGTGTAATCAAATTGTTGGCTATCGAATCGTTTATGAGCTCGTGCAAATTTCTTGAGAAGTGAAGCAATGAATAAGACAGGCAGCATTCGAAGAAATAAATATCATGGGTAGCATGGTGCATTGGCAATCAGTTTTGGCTAAGGCGTAGGATAGATGAAAACACCAAGGATCAAATCCCCTTGATGGTGTTTTGGAAGGCGTGAGAAAGGCGCTTCAGCATCTTTTGATTTTGTGGAAGGTGGAGAAGGATATTAGGCACGTTGTGCCTTTACATTTCCAATGAGCAGCTAGCTTGGTTGGAATCTTAGCCACGGCTAACACACTCATGGTGTGGGCAAGTCGGGGGTTCGAATCCCATTTAGGAGGTAATTACGTTTTGCATTAATTTAATTTTATTTATCCCTAAGGTTGGAGTCATAAGGTGGTTAGTGGAAATTAAAGTTTTAATTAAGCTTCGCTATTTGGGCTGTATTGATTATTGCAAAACTTGAGGGGTTTTAATGATTTATTTGATCGTTATTAAGAATTGAATTTAGGAGAAATAAGGAGTTGTTTTAAAGTATTTTTGAAAGGCTTATTGATTGTTATTTTGATAAGGGTTTTATTAAAAAGGGACTTTGATGGATGTGTTTATTTAGTTGGAGTAAAAAGAGTGTAAATTGAGTCATGCTTTATATTGTGATTATTTGAAGTCAACTAACCCTTATTGATATTGGAAAGGAAAGTTGTGTTTAAGTGTGGCATATTTTGTGGACAAATCCTTCACATCAAAAATGTATGGGCACATTCTCATATTGATTGTTTATGGTGGTTGATTTCTGAAATATTTTTGGAGAGAAAAGGATTGATTGTGGTTTCCATTTTTGAGAGTTGTTGGTTTAATGCATCAAGGTTTTATGGGTTGTGAGTTATAATTAAACCTTGTTTTAGAAGCATTGTTGTTGAAGCCCATTGATTGTGAAATGAACTTGAACTTGAGTTAGAGAAGAACATGAGTATAATTGTTATGTAGATTTGTGATTGAGCATTGTTGGAAACATTTTGAGTTTGTTAAATACATGCTTGGACTAGGGTTTGTGAGAAAGGATTATTCATTGAGGTGATTGGTTGATTTGATTTTATTTAAGCCTAGTCAAGTGGATGCATGTGGTTGTTCAAGTTCCTAGAAGCAAACTATTTCATATTTTGATTTGAGTTGAGATTGAAATTTAAGAATAGAACATATTAAGTCTCTAACAATTGTCTTTATGATTCTATTGAGTTGAGATTGGGATTTGAGTATAGAACATATAGAGTCTCTAACAATTCTCTTTATGCTTCTATGAGATTGATTTGATTTGAGATTGGGATTTGAGTATAGAACATATTGAGTCTTTAAAAATTATCTTTATGCTTCTATGAGATTGAATTGAGATATTGATTGAACATTGATCTTAGAACATATTGAGTCTCTAAAAATTCTCTTTATGATTCTATGTGATTGAGACAAGTCTTTGAGAAGGCTTGTGAACTGATTTGTGTAAGCTTTTGTGAAAGCTTGCTATGTGGATTTGAGCAAGCCCTAGAGAGGACTTATTGAGCTGATTTGAGCAAGTCCTAGAGAGGAATTGTTGAGCAAATTTTGACAAGTTTTGAGTGAGATTTTTGAGCAGATTTGGACAAGTTATGTGTGAGCTTATTGAGAATATTTGGACAAGTTTTGTGTGATCTTGTTGAGCATATTTGAACAAGTTCTATGTGGACCTATTGAGAATATTTGAGAAGGTTCTATGTGGACCTGTTGAGCAGATTTAAGAAGGTTCTATGTGGACCTATTGAGCAAATTTGGATAGGTTCTATGTGGACCTATTGAGCATATTTGAGCAGGTTTTGTGTGGACCTGTTGAGCAAATTTGAGTAGGTTCTATGTGGACCTGTTGAGTAGATTTGAGTAGGTTCTATGTGGACCTGTTGAGCAGATTTGAGCAGGTTCTATGTGGACCTATTGAGAAGATTTGAGCAGGTTCTGTGTGGACCTAGTGAGTAGATTTGAGTAGGTTCTGTGTGGACCTATTGAGCAGATTTTAGTAGGTTCTAAGTGAACCTATTGATCAAAGTTGTACTAGACCGAATGCACTGTGTTTAGTACAAGAGATTGAGCAGAACTGTGCTAGACCAACTGAACTATGTTTGGTATAGTATTGAGATAGATATTTGGAGGTGACAGATTATAGAGGACAGAGTCTCAATGGATAGAGATCCAGTAGCTAGGACAATTGAAGATAGATCTGAGTGAGGAGTCTTAAAGTGGAAAGAGATCCACCAATTAGTGCAACATAGAGACAAAGTGTTATAGAAGATCACTAGCTAGAGCACAAGGGGGAAGAGTTCTCCTGTGGAACAGATCCACAAACTTGAGATTAGGGGATCAACATCTCCTTTGGATAGAATTCCATAAACATTGCAATCTGGGAAATATTCCCAAGAGATTATTTGAGAAATATTTAGAATAATATTTTCTTTGTGGAGGTAGCCCACACTGGGTGAACCACATTAAAATATGTTGTGTATGGTTTTTTATGCATTACTTTTATTACTGCTAATGATATTGCTATCTATACACTACATAATATTGATTTGAGAAGAAAAGTAAAAAGTGGTCTTATATTGTTCACCCCCCTCTTAGTATAAGCTTGCATTCTTCAATTGGTATCAGAGTGGGTTCCTTCATAAGAGTTTTATAGCTTGAATAAAAAGTTGTCTAAGAACACAATGGATCAAAAGGATCAAAAGAATGAGGTCTTTAATAATGCAGTACCAGTATTTGATGGAAGTGACTTCCTATATTTGTGTATGCTAATGATATTTCACCTGATGGCACTTGGTAATGAAGTTTGAGATGTAGTATAATTTGGATATGATTCAGGAGCCAATTCTCCTACATATAAGGAAGGTAAGCTTCTCATCATGCAAATTCAAGAGCTATTAAAACAATTATAAAAGGACTACATAGATCAAAATCTATGAAGGTTATGGAATGTACAACAACAAAAGATATGTGGGAACTATTGCATACTATATATGAAGGAGATAAAAGTGTTAGGAAAGCTAAGATCAGAAATTTCAAGGGAGAATTTGAGAATATAAGAATGATGGATGATGAAAGCATTCGTGACTATCTCAATAAGGTTGATGAACTTATACATGAGATGAAAGGTCTTGGAATGAAGGTTGATGAATATTATGCTTACGACAAGATCTTGAGAACTCTTACAAAAAGGTATAGTGAAAATGTTTCTGCCATAGAAACATCAATTGATACTGATAATCTAACAAGAAATGTTTTGCTTGGTATGCTTACAACTTTTGAAATAAGAACAAAATATCCTATTCCTCCAAAAGAAGTTGCATTCAAAGTGGACAATAATAAAAAGGGTAAGAAGATAGAATCAAGCAAATAATATTCTAGTGATGAAGAAGCTAACTATGGTAGAAGATATAGAGGTTCCAAAATATCGATAGATATGAGATATATTAAGTGCTTTAATTATGGCAAGCATGGATATTTTGCAACAGAGTGCAAATAGCCAAAGAATAACAATTATGAATAAAAACAAGATCATAGGTACAGGGAATCTGAAAAACACAGGTACCAAAAGAAAAGTAGGGATGGACAAAATAGACAAGGGAAGAAGTTCTTCCGAAGGCAAAAGAGAAGCTACTATGCAAATAATGCAAGTAAGTACTCAATTGATAGTGATGCTAGTCTTTTAGAAAATTATAGATATGAAGTCTTGTTCATGGTTGAAGAAAAATATCCAGTTAAGAAAAAGACTCCAGTTATTCTCAAGTGTTTTAGATGTGGTAAATTTGGACATCTTGAAGATTATTGCACAAGGGATGGTTATAGTTTCAATGATGATGATTTTGAAGATGCACTTGGTGGAACAAATGAGAATCTTCTAATGGCATTAGAATATGAATAATTGAGTGATCCTATAGAAGACAAGTCAAAAGAAAAAAATGACATGGACAAAGGAAAACAAATAGAGGACTATTCAATAGAGAATGGTTATGATCTCAAGGGATAACTCATCTATGCTCTTGACATAGTAAATAAGGTAAGAAAGAAACACTCTAAGCTTGAAAGTTAATTTCAAGAATGTGATGAAGAAATATTATTTCTCATAGAGGAATTAGATAAGTCCAATGCTAAGGAAAGTAAGTTCAAAGAAAAGTTAGAAGAAAATATTTTGGAATGTGAGAAGTTAGCACAAGAAGTGGCTACTCTAAAGGAATATTTCAAGGACTACAATATCAAGATGAAGAATTTCACAAATAGCTCTAAGAAATTGGATAAGTTCATTTATGGACAACAAAGAACATCATGTTCAACAAGTCTTGGCTTTGGAAAGAAGCATGAAAAAGAAAAGTCTACTTCAAGTCTTGAAGAAGAAGGAAATTCAGAAGAAGACACTTTAGAATAGGGATTCTCAGATGAAAGTGAAAGTGAAAGTGAAAGTGAAACTTATAAGGATGATTCAGATTGCAGTGAGTCCAACAGGGACAATGGGCAAAGAAGATTCAAATGGTACAACAATCAGAACAAGAGAACAATGAGGTCTAGACAAGGAAGCTTCAATGGGATATGCTTCTCATGTCACAGGTTTGGGCACATGGCTTCACAATGGAGGTCACATGAAAGACATGTATATGGAAGAGAACAACTTTTCCAATGATATTGCTATTCGTATAATGAGTTTGGTCACAAGGAAATGAATTACAAGATTCATGATAGAAGAGGATATGGCTTCACTAGGAGAAATCCTAAGACAGTTGCACATCCAAGGAATAATAACATTAAGTGTTATAAGTACAATAATGATGATCACATAGCAATATGGTGTAGAGCAAATATTCTAGAATCAAGCATGAATAGGAACAGGAATGTGAACAGGAACAAAAATATGAACAGGAACAAGAACATGGGCAGGAACAAGAACATGAACAGAAACAAGAAGATGAACAGGAACACAAACTTAGAAAATAAAAGGGACTCTAAAAATAATGAGAACAAGAATAGGAACAGGAACATGGATGATGACTTGGAAATAAACAATGAGAGGATTCAATAAAAATAAAGAGGAAAATACAAAGGTAGAGAACAGTGCTTTTGGGGAGCAGAAATACTCCCACCCTAGAATTAACCACCTCATGTGGAGGTGGGGGAGGGGCTAAGATAAGAGGCTTAATTCTTAGCCTTGAGCCCCAAAGGTGACCTTTTTCCATTGATGTAAAAGGGGGAGAGATTTGTGTATTTTGGGGAGAGTTTTTGATATGAGGAGAGTTTTGATATCTGAGAGAGCATTGAGCCAGGGAGAGAAAAGTCCCAGGGGGAGCAGAAAAGAAGGTCAGATTTTAGTAAAAGGATTTGGGTTGCCATTAATGACAAAGGGAAATATTGTTGGACATTCTGAGTCCCTAAGCTAATATGTTGTCATTGATGTCAAAATATCATTTAATGTCAAAAGGGTCTATAAAGGTTTTTTGTGAAACCAAGACAGGAAAAATAAAAGGTTTTATTTAAAACCATGGATAGTATATTTGATCTGGGTTTTTATTAAAACCAATTTGGGATTTTGTTTCATCCAAAAACTTGCCCCGGTGATGGAGATATTTAAGTTTTAATATTTGGTTTAAAGTTTAATTATTTAAAATTTGAATTCAAATTTAGAACTCAATATGCAAGATTTTTACCAACGTCATAAAGCAAATAAAAATTCATATTTTTGTCAACGTCTTCAATATAATTAAAGAACTATATAAAGGGGGCTTCAATTGATTATTATTGTATCCTTGCTTGTGCAATCAAATCATTGGCTATCAAATCATTTATGAGCTCGTGCAAATTTCTTATAAGACAAGCAAAATTTGGAGAAACAAACATCATGGGTAGCATGGCGCATTGGCAATCAATTTTGGCTAAGGTGTAGGATAGATAAAAATGCTAAGGATCGAATCCCCTTGACGAAATTTTGGAAGGCATGAGAAAGGCGCTTCAGCACTTTTGATTTTACGAAAGGTGGAGAAGGGGATTAGGCACATTGTGCCTTTCCCTTTCCAATGAGCGGCTAGCTCGGTTGGAATCTTAGCCACGGCTAAGACACTCGCGGTGTGGGCAAGTCGGGGGTTCGAATCTCCTTGAGGAGGTAATTACGTTTTGCATTAATTTAATTTTATTTAGCCCTAAGGTTGGAGTTATAAGGTGGTTAGTGGAAATTAAAGTTTTAATTAAGCTTTGTTATTTGGGGTGTATTGATTATTGCAAAACTTGAGGGGTTTAATGATTTATTTGATGGTTATTAAGAATTGAATTTAGGAGAAATAAGGAGTTGTTATAAAGTATTTTTAAAAGGCTTATTGATTGTTATTTTGATAAGGGTTTTATTAAAAAGGGACTTTTGTGGATGTGTTTATTTAGTTGGAGTAAAAAGGGTGTAAATTAAGTCATGCTTTATATTGTGATTATTTGAATTCCACTAACCCTTATTGAGATTGGACAAGAAATTTGTGTTTAAGTGTGGTAGATTTTGTAAACAACTCCTTGGCATCAAAAAGGTATGGGCACATTCTCCTATTGATTGTTTATGGTGGATAATTTCTGAAATATCTTTGAAGAGAAAATGATTGATTGTGGTTTCTATTTTTGAGAGTTGTTGGTTTAATGCATCAAGGTTTTATGGTTTGTGAGTTGTAATTAAACCTTGTTTTAGAAGCATTGTTGTTGAAACCCATTGATTGTGAAATGAACTTGAACTTGAGTTAGAGAAGAACATGAGTATAATTGTTATGTGAGATTTGTGATTGAGCATTGTTAGAAAATTTTTGAGTTTGTTAAATATATGCTTGGACTAGGGTTTGTGAGAAAGTATTGTTCCTTGAGGTGATTGGTTGAGTTGAGTTGATTTAAGCCTATTCAAGTGGATGCATGTGGGTTTTCAAGTTCCTAGAAACAAACTATTTCATATTCTAATTTGAGTTGAGATTGAAAATTAAGAATAGAAGATATTGAGTCTCTAACAATTCTCTTTATGCTTCTATTGAGTTGATATTGGGATTTGAGTATAGAACATATAGATTCTCTAAGAATTATCTTTATGCTTCTATGAGATTGACTTGAGTTGAGATTGGGATTTGAGTATAGAACATATTGAGTCTCTAACAATTCTCTTTATGCTTCTATGAGATTGAATTGAGATATTGATTGAACATTGAGCTTAGAACATATTGAGGTTCTAAAAATTCTCTTTATGATTCTATGTGATTGAGACAAGTCTTTGATAAGGCTTATGGACTGATTTGAGTAAGCTTTTGTGAAAGCTTGTTATGCAGATTTGAGCAAGTCCTAGAAAGGACTTATTGAACTGATTTGAGCAAGTCCTAGAGAGGACTTGTTGAGCAGATTTGGACAAGTTCAATGTGATATTGTTGAGAAAAGCTGGAAAAGTTCTTATCAAGATAAGCGATTTGATGTATTGATAGAATAGGAATTAAATACAATGCTTAGGACTAAATTAGCCCGCAGTTATAGGATCTGGCTAACAGACTAGACCCCGAAATAAACTAGGCTAACAAATGTCGCTAACTACCCTAACAACACAATAATGTAATAATAGCTATGTTTATACGCTAACATCCCCCTTATTACATTATTTGGGTAATAATATAACTACTAGCTATGCTAACATCCCCCCATACAATAATATTTGGGTAAAGTATATAACTGCCCCAATACAGTGAAGAATAATATTGATATGCTAGTTCGTGCTCTTGCTCGGGCTTTGTCACAGTGCTCTGGCTGCTCCTAAGCAAAAAAACTGGATCATTCCTCACTTTGTCTTCACATCAACAAATGTCCTTATTGTAATCTTATCATCCAACCATATTGCATGGGTAACCAGCTGCTGCAACCGCTAGGTGTAGTAGAATAGATCACGTCATACGAGGTTCATTCAATTACAATATGATTTTGCAAAATTTTTGATAAGATAGCTAAGGTGTCAGTCACTGCAAAAAATGCACCCTTATAAGTTCCCCCCTTTTTTTGCAAAACATGTTTTAATATCTTCAAAAAGTGTGACTACGGTGTCGGTTGCTGTCGAAAATGCACCCTTATAAGTCATCCTTCCTTTTTAGAAAAAATAATGTGAAGTAAGAAATGTGTACCCCCCTTAAGTGCAAAATATATGCAACTCATGAAGCTTGTTACAAATATTACCTCTTAGGCAAATCTACACCAGAAAAATCCCCCCTTCTGTTACAAGTACTTCAAACAAAGAGTTTGCTATTTATGAAGCCTAAAAAAGAGATACAATCACCCCTTTACTTCAAACAAAAACTTATGCTATTTATGAAGCCTAAAAAGAATTTGTGGAATGGTGCTTGCCTAGGATGACAAATTTGTGTCCCTTACAAAGTGATATGAGCCATGAGCAATTTGTGTGATCTTTCTGAATCAGAATCAGAATCAGAGTCAGACACTTCACTAGCAACATGGCCTCGGTGATGTGCCTTTGCCATTTTAGTTTTGCTTGTTAGGAAGATGAGTATCCCCCTTATTGTGGAAAAATAAAAAATCACGAAGGTTTATTTTTATTTTTTTAAATGTATGGTTTTGAAAAAATGAAATAATTTAAATGTAAACACAAAACTTTATTAAATTAAATATATTATTTCTTAAATAATTTTGAAAAACAAAATTAAATAAGAAATTAAATAGATTTAATTTTTTTTTTTAAAGTAAAGTTTTGAGTAACATAAAAATTAATCAAATGAAAACCAAAAACATTTTAAAAAAATACCTTTGATTTTTGGAGTGCATGGGGATTGAACCCTCGACCTACCTTTCAGTAGTGTCTTATCAGTTGGCTGCTGACCGATCCAGATGCCTCTATTGGTTTAATGTGTAGGAGACAATCCCCTACATAAAGCGTATGATGGTCCCAAGTATCTCCAATGAGCGGCTTCACCGCTTCTTCATCCACCTGATGAGGGGAAAAGAATCACTATTTGAGAAAGACACGTGCGCTATCTCCCAGCGATGAGTGACACTCATCTCTGGGTGACAGCCTCCTCCACCTCATGACAATTGTGGGAGGTGCTCCTCCACTTTGGTGGCTCTACTCCCTCTAGAGCACGATGGCAGTGGCCTCCACTGAGTCCTGTAGAATACTATCAATGACTCACACAGAATGCATGATAGAGAAAACATCTTCAAACTTTTCTCTATCATGCAATCGACTCTTCAACCTCCTATCAGTTACAGCTATGAATTGATTAAAAAATCTAATTTATTTATTGTCTGCAACTTCATGAGTCTACAATAGAGGTCTTCGTAAATCACCAAATGATTTCTATCTTTAGCAAATCAAACATCTGCACCGGCGAATATTTCTTTCAAAAAATCTACAACTAGCAGCTGGGGTCAAGCTGGCTTCAGCCAGCATGGCAGGAAATTCAATGGTAATATTCGTAGGAAAAAAAAAAAAAACCACAATAAAATGCATTTGTCGACGTCGCATATTTTACTGTTTTTGTGGATCACCGTCCACCAAAAAGAAGTGAGGGTGTTTTGTGTTGTGGGGAATGCACTACAATATTTGTTGTACGCATCATCAAAAATGCTCCAAAACTGTGATGGATCCTCAAACCACATCTGCTATGGCTTCGATCTGGTGAACAACACTTCTAAAAATTACGTTGAGTGTTTATGGCAGTTGGCTATGTGCTATGGATATTCAATCCCGCACGAAGATATCCACTAGCATTGTATTCCTTTGTACCCCAATGTCTCCTCTAAGCAGAAACTATCACTAAATCTAGCCAATACTGAAGATGTCATTTTTAAGAAATCAACCATTGCAAATTAACTCATGGCTATGAATTTCCTCCCAAATAGGCGTTTGTGCTTGTTCAGCCTACAACGTCTCTACAAAAAATTCATTTTTTGGCCTACAATCGGCTCTTCAGTCCTGCAATCGATGTAATACGTAATGCGTCGGGTATGCCCTCAATGCAGTTTTGTTTGCACAATCCAATCATTGTCTATGGCAAAAATGCCCACGATAATTGGCAATCAGAGCCTGTAATTTTATTGTCCATGGTTGGATCTGATTCCTAACGGTCTTCATCTACAAATCTGCTCTACAATTAGTTTACCATTAATGGCTGACTGTAATTCTTGATACGAGTGTCATCAAAATCGAACGGCTTCAGCTTGGTCTGTGGGAATATACACATCTACAGGAGGTCTTCTCTCCAAGTTTCTTCTATAGATCCTCCACCACAGACAAAGCTTCTCATGACAAATGTGAAATGACACTGGGGAAAAATGTCCCACATGCGAGGTGTATCGCTCCAATTTTTTTGCATCCTTACCCTCAAGCTATAGGATCCATGCCCAGAAGGAGGATGCGAGAAGTATGGGACAATACCTTGGACTAAGAGGCCCTTTGAAGGTCCTACCTCTCGGGGGAGGGGTATAAGGGTGAATTTTCGAAGGATGGTGGGTTCACCAGGAAAATTTTGAGTGGTAGTTTCCACACCTAGGTTTAGAATGGGTTTGATGTGTTCATTTTTATACTCAATCATTCAACTCCTAGGTTTGGCCAAGATGAGTCTAAACTATTATATATACCAATACTGATTTAAAGGGTTACATAAAATAGAAATGGGTGCTAAACATAGAGAATATACAAATTAGGATAGATCATACCTGATTCTGGATTTCTAATGAAGGTTCTAAGTCTTGTAGCAGTTCAAATCATCTCGACTCGTACGTAATCATCTGAAATTACATCGAATCGTCTTAAATCATTTTCGGTCATCTAAGATCAAACAGAATCATCTAAAATTTGATGAATTCATCAGACAAATTCTTCAGAAGCCTGCAATCACAAAAGTAGATACAAAATACCAAATATGCAACTATAGAAATGAAGGGAAATGACAGAAATAACTGTAAATTTATCTAAATGATAGATCCAAATAGTAATTAAAGAGGAAAAACATCAACTTCACAATTTATTTTGATTTTATCATGCATTTACACTAGATGAGGTGAACTCCAAGATGCATAAACATAATAATTTAAGACAGTGCAGAAACACAATAGGAAAATGCAGAAAAGCTAAGGAAATGTAAACTGTGAGTTCTGATTGCCCCCAATCTGGACTACAGTAAGGATCGCCTCTAATTGTACAAAATCGTCTGCGCTCCTCGACAAGATCGTCAGAAATAGTCTGAGATAGCTTGCAATGATCCGAGCTAGCTTCGACTGAAAAATAGTAGAGTTCCTACAAGAAAATGCAAAATGTAGAATACAGACAATAGTGCGAGGATGCTCTAGTGAATAAGGATCTAAATCCATCAGCTAAGGAGTTCAGGGGAATCCAGGGGGATCAGAATCAGGGGGATAAACTAGAAAAATCCTACTTTATATAGGATTAGGGGAAGGCTAGGAGGTTGGGGATCATCCCAATCTAGGAGATCTCCAACAGGGAAATCTCCAACTATGCAGACGTGCTTCTACCCAAGTTGGAGAGGTTGTTGAAACAGAAGCTAATAATGAAAATTCGATTTTGGGACGAAATCGTTTGGACGTTCTATTCCAGATGAATTCGTCAGATTGGGGACGATTTCGTCTGATATGCGACGATATCGTCCAGAGGTCAAAAAAAATCCTAAAAATGGTGCGAAAAATAGAGAAAGCGGGTAATAGGCGGTTTTGGGGTTAAAATTTAAATTTTTATCTTTTATCTTTTACTAAGGTTTTAACCGTGCTAATTTTAGGGTGCTACATTTTGCCCCCTCTTTAGCGAATTTTCTGAAGAAAATGCGTTAAAGACGAGTTTTTCCCGTTTTACGAGAAAGCAAAAATGTACTCAACTTTTTAGACGACGATTCTTGGTCGAATCGTACGAATGCTGACTATGGTGCCCCCTCCGTGTTTTTACCCAAATCGAACGTTTGAGGTAAAAACATGAAAAAGCAAAAATTAAAATGTTGTTGGTTTTGAATAAAATTAAGAAAAATAAGGAAAACCCTAATTCATTTTTTACTATTCATTTTTACTGTTCCAGAGCTCTGCAGAGAGAAAATGGTGGAGACAATGCACAGAGTGACAGAGGTCCGACGCGGGCTACGGGTAAGGATCTAATCCTAGTAGATTAGGTTTGAATTAACTTTGTGCAATTTTTTTGTTTTAAATTTTGATTGTTTGAGGCATTGTGGCTATTTTTAGGCCATCGATGATGTCGGGATAAAATCGTCCCTATTTCACCTAAATCATCTCTAGATCGTCGATTTCTTTTGAGGGTGAAATCAATGAACTAGGGGCGATCTCGTCCAACAAGGGGCGATCCACGAGTTGCGAAATAGGAGATGATTTTCTCCTAACCAAGGACGATGTTGCCCAATTTGGGACGATATAATCCAATGGTGGACGATATCATCTTTAAAATTGATGTAAAATGTGTTTAATTTAATTGCAATGATTGATTTATTAATAAATTTTGTTGTTTTATTGTTTGTTTTGCAGAAAGGATTACTAAAGAGTCGGGCTCAGGTGCAGTCACTGCAGGACGAGGCTACTCAACTCAGGGGTCAGGTACAAACATTGCAGGATGAGACTACACGGCTCAGGGCACGGAGCGGAGGGCGAGCAAGGATGAGCTAGTGCGGTCTATGATGCAGACCACATTCTACTAGGGGGTATACTTTTAGCTGGCTCCAGAGGGTCAGAGGGTACCGTTGCCAGTGAACATTACGAAACCAATCTGGATGGGATCGACGAGAACATCCTCACGATCAACAGTGAGGACCCAAGACACAACACAGAATGCTATGGGATCACCTCCTCCACGTCAAGGTGGGGGAGGAGATGAGGCTGAGAGCTCAAGGGCTTCTTGAGACTTGCGGGCTATAGACTACATAGAGATTGTATAGATTTTTGAGAGGATTGAGTATGCCAGGGTATAGATTATGGCATACCAATCCAGTTTTGATATGATGTATATAATTTTTGTGATATATATATATATATATATATATATATATATATATATATATATGATATTTTTGTGATATGAATTGGTCATATTTTTTTATGATGCTTCAATATTGGAATTGTTTATTTGTCTGATTGATGATTCATGTAATTATGTCGTTTGGAAATATTATAATTTGATGTCATGCTATAAAATTTAAATGAAATAATCTGATGTAAACAATTGGTTGTTTTGGTGTGATTTGATAAAAAAATAAAAAAATAAAAGAGACTTCTAACAATAATTTCAAAGGACATTGTCGTTGTTATAGACCATTTCATGGAGTCGTTGCTCGCTCGGTCGTCAAGCTAATCCCAGTATAGAAATATTGTTAAAAAAGTAAAAGAGTGCTTAAGAGACTGTCTTAAGACTTTGTGTTGTGATGATGGAAATGATGATGGTGATGATTTATTTTCAGATTTTCATAAAAATAGTATGCATGAGATACTAAAAGAAATATGATTTTGCTAGGCATAAATTCCTAAGTGTGATAAAATTTTGAACAATTCCTTAGAAATTATACCATGGTTTGTAAAATTGAATGTTGACATAATGAAATGAAATAGAATAAGTGTTTGTTCATTTTAAAGCATAATTGTGTAACATAATAATGCAAGTCATATGTTTTTATGAATTTGTTTTAAAATAAATGGAAAATAAAATTAGAACAATGGTTTGCGCTAGGCATAGAATTGATAGGTATAGACTTATACCATCATCTCGAAATCCAAAGAAAAAAAATGGATATTTTAGTTTTATTACAAGATTAATTTTTGACTGTTGATAAAAAAAATAATAATAATATGAACATGTTGTTTGAAATCATTTTGTGATTTTGTGAAACAAAGTATATAATTTCTTTAAAACAAAACAAAAATTCTGAAATAAGCGGATAAAACTATTCCAAAAAGAATTACATAAATAGTTTAAATTATCGCAAAGACAAATGTAGATTTATTAAGGGATCCTCATGTGCAAATGTGAGTTCATTACCGATCTTGATTTATCATAATGATACAAAATATCTCAAATACAAATGTGTGTGCGATTGTATTGTTCATTCACCAATTTTGAGCAAGATAATTTGATACAAGTAATTTGCCTTAACCAAATGAGTTTTCCTTAACCATGATTTATATGCGTGTAACCGTACTAGACTACTATATAAGTTGGGTTATCAAGAGCTAGCTAATCCATAAGCTAACATAGGTCTGTACAAAAGAAGGTCGCTAATGTGACAGACATATCACCACGCTAGGAATTACCCAAGGCCAAGCGGGTTGGGCACAAACCACCTGTTATGGGGCTTACCTCATAGTTTTCAAATAATTGAAAATTCCAGGGATTCAAGCTCATTCACCCTTCTTTTATTTTCAAGGGGTAGGGAAAGGGATTTTATTGCATTTTGCTTTTGCTTTTCACTTTTGTTTTTTTTTTTTTTGTATTTTTGCTTGGAATTGAGATAATGCTGAAATATTGCTGCAATGGTACAAAATAATATTTTTCTTTTTTTCTCATTTTCTTTGACTTTTCTTTTTCTTCCTCTGCTAGGGATACTTGCTCGGATTGGATGTAGAGCAAGGGATTTTTATTCTGGGTAGGTGTGAGCTTGTCCTTTTGTCAATTCTCAAAGATTCTAGACCATGTGCATGATAAGATAGCAGGGGAAACTTTTTGCTCAGGAAACCATTTCTACTATGTAGCATCATATCGAATTTGCAATGAAATAGTTTTAATGTGAAGAGATGTACTTGGTTTAAGTAAATAACAAGATCAATTCTCTATTCTCAAAACTTTATTTAATGCTAATGTGGACTTTGATATAAGAGAGATAAATAATCATAGAAAATAAAATCAAGATATTTATTCATGTGAGTGTGAAAGTGCGAGATTCCAAAATAAATGCTAATTTATCCACAATAATTGAAAATATAACTATAATACTTCAAGAATTGACAGGTATGAAAAAAGATGTTTTTGAAGATTTTGACGATTTTGATGTTTTTGTATTTTGATTTTAAGTTATGAATTGAAAGAAATACAATGTGATTGTTTTTGAACGTTTTATATAAGTGACTAAAAGGAAATAATATGCAAAACAAATATATACAATGATGAAATGACCAAATTTTATGCATAGTAGCGTTTGAGATGCATAATGTTCATAGGTTCTTTAAGTTCTTTACCATCTAAGGTAGATAATTTGTATGCGCCCGATCCAAATTTAGCCATAATGACATATGGTCCAAGCCAATTTGGCTCAAATTTACCTTTAAGGTTTTTAGTTACAGTAGTATTTTTTTTATTTTATTTTAAGACAAGGTCGCCGATCTCAAAGGATCGCTGGTGAACTTTCTTGAGATATGTTCTCTTAAGTTTGTTTTGGTAGGCACGAAGATGCTCCAAAGCATTGATGTGCTTTTCATCTAGAAGCTCTAGCTGACTAAATCTGCCAACATGATATTCATATCCTACTTCAGTAACTTGAAGTAGTAGAGCTAAAGAAGGAACTTCTAATTCAAAGGGACAAATGGCTTAAGCACCATAAGCCAAAACAAAAGGTGAAGTTCCAATGGGGGTTCGAACACTAGTTCGATAGGCCCACAAAGCAGGATATAATTGGATGTGCCAATCTCGACCAGATTTATTGACCAGTATTTTGAGAATTTTGATTAATGTTTTATTAGATGCTTCTACTTGGCCATTACCCTGAGGATAATAGGGAGTGGACCAACGATGTTGAATTTTATATTTTTGACATAATTTTTTGACATATTTATTTTTGAAACAAGTTCCATTATCTGAAATGAGATTGGCGAGAATTCCAAACCTACAAATAATTTGATTAAAAATAAATTTGGAAACTTGTGTTCCAGTGCAAGAAGCTAATGGCATAGCTTCAACCCACTTCGTGAAATACTCGGTGGCAGTTATGATGAATTTGTGTCCATCGGATGACACAGTGTTGATTTTACCAATGATGTCTATGCCCCATTTTGAAAAGGGTCAAGGAGATGAAATAGCCTGCAGTTCTTCTACAGGCGCATGGACAAGGTTAGCGTGTTTCTAGCACTTATCACAATGTCGCACATAATTATGTGCATCATTCTCCATGGTAGGCCAAAAATATCCTATCCTAAGGAGTTTCTTAGCAATGGCGCTACCACTAAAATGTCCCCCACAAGATCCATTGTGGGCTTCATTCAAAGCTGATCTAGATTCTTCTAGATTCAAACATCTCAATAGGATGCCTTCAAAAGACCTCCTATACAATGTATTTCCAATAATCACGAAGTGACTTGCTCGTCTACGTAATAACCTACGTTGGTTGCTAGTACAACCATCAGGGAAGGTCCCATTTTGGAGAAAATTAAAGATATCAGTGTACCATGGTTCGGGAGTAGTTTCATTTATTAGAAACACATCCAAATGTTCTAGGCATGATTTGATTGAAGTGGGTTCTTGGAGTCGACGAATAATTATGGTAGCATATTCGTCATCTAACTCCAAGGGCAAAAGAGATGTGGTTGCAGCCATAGCATCAGTCGCACGATTGCTAGTTTGAGGAATAGCTTCCAAGGTAACTTGATCAAAGAAGGATAATAATTGCAAAACATATGCTTTGTATGGGCGTAATTTATCATCTCTGGTCTGATAAACATCATTGATTTGATTTATGACAAGTTGAGAGTCACCGAAAATCAATAAATTTTTAATTTTTAGGGCCAAAGCTACTCGTAATCCAAGGATAAGAGCTTCATATTCAGTAGTGTTATTGGTGCAAGCAAATGTTAATTTGAAGGATAGAGGTATAAGATGTTTTTACGAAGATATTAAAATACCCGCACCAGCCCCACTCATGCATTGGGCTTCGTCAAAGTATAGGGACCATTGCTCGGGATGGTCTACCTCTAGTTTAAGGCATTCATCGAGAAACTCAATGATGAGGGGATGGGTAGACTCTAAGGGTGCAACAACTAATTGATCTGCTATGATTTGACCCTTAATAGACTTTTGTCCGATAAATGTGAGTTCAAACTCGCTTAGCGCAAGAACCCACTTGGTTGTGCGACCAGATAAGTACGGTCGACTCATGAGATATCACAAAGGGTCGAATTTGGCAATAACATATGTTTTCTGACTGAGCATATAATGTCATAGTTTCTGTGTAGAAAATACAACTACTAGACATAATTTCTCTAATATGGTATAGCAAGTTTCATAGCTGATTAAGGTCCTGCTAATGTAATAATTAGCATGTTCTTTCTTCTCATCGTCAAGCTGAGCTAACATAGCTCCTAAGGCAGAATCGGAAGCAGAAATGTACAAGATAAATGGATGATCAGATCTAGGTGGGGAAAGCATCGATGGTTTAAGAAGATATTGCTTAAGGAGTTCAAATGCTTCTTGAAATTCGTCATCCCAATGAAAAGAGACGTATTTCTTAAGAAGTTTAAGAAAGGGTCCGGTTTTGTCTACCAACTTGTCGATGAAGCGACAAATGGCTTGAATCTTACCTTGTAAACTTTGTAATTCTGATATATTAGTGGGTGTGGGCATATCTATGATAGTCGTGATCTTGAGAAGGTCAATTTCAATGCCATGTAAATAAACTATAACCCCTAATAATTTACCGAACTTGACTCCAAATATGCATTTGGCTGGATTTAGTCGGATAAGATATTTCCTTAACCGATCAAATACTTTTCTCAAGTCGTTTAAATGATCATCTTCTTTGATGGAACGAGCTATAATATCATCTACATAATCATGTAGAATATCATGCATCATATCGTGAAAGATATAAGTCATGGCTCGTTGATAGGTTGCACCTACATTCTTTAAACCAAATGGCATTACTTTCCAACAAAAGGTTCCCCAAGGGGTAATAAAGGCTGTTTTAGCCTGATCTTCAAGAGCTATCCTGATCTTATTATAACTGGAAAATCCATCCATTAGGGATATCATTCCACTTCCAGCAGTAAAATCAATGATTTGATCCATGTTAGGAAGAGAAAATCATCTTTAGGGTAGGCAGCATTAATATCTCTGAAGTCTGTACAAACCCTAACTTTAGTGGCTTCTTTCTTAGTTACTGGAACTACATTTGAGATCCATTCAACATAATCAATGACTTGTATAAAAATGACCTTCAACAGCTTTTCTAGTTCTCCTTTGACTAGTAAGGCCACTTTAGGATGCATTTTTCTAAGTTTCTGTTTAACCGGTTTAGCATCTGGATGGACTACTAGATGATGCATGACTATAGAAGGGTCCAAACCTGGCATGTCTTCATATGTCCAGGAAAAGACATCTTCATAGTCTCTAAGAAATGAAATGTATTTATCTTGTTTTTCTTGACTTAATTCTAATCCAATATTGATTATGTGAGGGTTATGTTCGATTCCAATGTTAATTTTTATAACATTTTCAACTTCCATATGCAAATCTCTCTCAAAATTAGGTGGGGTGGGTGAAACACTCAATTCTTGTAATTATTCCAAGGTTAGCTTGGATAATTCATCTTGAGGAGTCGAGGCCTCAAGTTGGGCTATACTAGGTATATAGCCATCAAAATAAAATTCGTTATGTAACAAGTCATCAACGGAGACATCATGGAAGATATCCCCTGCCAACTCATCGTCTAATTTGACAATCATCTCAGGGTAGGTGAGAGATAGCATATTACAGGTAAAGGGATTATCCTTTGAACGCAAAGAATCTTGTTTATCCAGATAATCTTGGTAACATGTAAGATGGTCATCCTCCTCAAATGGGAAGGGTTGACCTTTACTAGGAAATAGGCCCTCACCACATCGGGTAGGCCACGATTCTACCTCAATAGGTTCTTTCATACCATTTTGGGAAGGTCCCAAACCTTTCCCTTTATATCCCAATTTAAGCATTATGGGTTTAGCTTTAATATACTCATTAGCAAAATAGCATCTAGCATATCCATCACAATGTGTCTTGATGTTTCGGGTTATTCTTCCCCAATCATATCCCTTATAAATAAAAGCACAAATCCTGACTTGGTAAATACTTCCCATAGGCTGTGGGAGGCCCAAGGTACAAGGAGAGGGTGGGAGTTTATTTAAAATAAGGGAAGCTTGCATGGCAGTGTTGGTTTCTTCTGATATAATAATTTTAGATAAATCGGGTAAGAGTTCATTAGTAAGAGCATAAGAGGTAGAAGGAACATTTCCTAGATCGTCTGATGTGGAAAGGATGCCTGTAGTAGATGGGGATGTTATAGGGATATCGATGGATGAGTCTATTGGTATGGAAGTTATAGCTGTAAAACAAGAAGCATTGGTTGTAGTTCTAGGATATTTTTGAGGTCCTACTGTGGTTTGTTCAGAAGATGGTTGAGCTATATGTATAGGTGTAGTTGAAAGAGTAGATGATGTTATGGGTGTGTGTCTCACACGTTTAGGCGGATTATTAGGATGTGTGGATGACAAGTCAGGGCAAAATTGAACTCCAACAGGTTTTGCCAAAGCACACATATCAAAGGGTCTAGGATCACAATGAATGGTAACCAACTAATTTTTAAATTTGAATTTAACACACTGATGTAAATTGGATGGAACCGCTCGCATTGCGTTGATCCAAGGGTGACCCAAAAGTATATTGTACGATGCAGGGCAATGTACAATAAACACGGTTGTGTCTAAGGTTCTAGGACCAACTTGCAATGGTATAGTAATGACTCCAAATGTTTCTTGTGTTTCGTCATTAAAAGATTTTATGATCATATCAGTTCTTTTCATTTCATCACTTCTAAACCCAAATCTTTGGTAGAAGTCAAAAGTGCATATGTTTAAAGATGAACCATTGTCAATCAAGACCCGTTTAACGGCTACATCCCCAATTAGGGTAGTAATATATAAGGGGTTATCCTTATGTAAATTATGTTGTGGTACATCTCTATCCCGAAAGTCAATACAATCGACTTCTCGAGTTATGATAGTATTGGACATGGCTTCAGGTTGAATATTTTGAGGTACCATCATTTGGCTTAATGTGAGCATTAATTCATCCCTATGGGTAGGAGAATATCTTAAAATGTCCAAAAGGGAAATTCTAGTTGTAGTATTGGATAATTGTTCCTTAATATTATAAGGAGTCTTAGGTTGAACATTAGGTGCATAATTCCCTTTATTGGGATTTTTCAAAACAAATGGAGCTGATCCATCATTCTGAGTTTTTTCATGTTGAGAGTTTTGAGCCTGTTGTCGAGTAACAGCTCTGATGGTTCCTACAATATTATTTTGTGGGTGATTAATAGGTCTTGGTCTAGCATTTATTGCTTGTTCATTAGAAAGTAACTGATGAGAAGATGGTCGAGTAGTAACTCTTCTAGGAAATGGTTCTTCCTGAACCATAGAATTTGTGATGGGTTGAATAGGATCTGATTTATCTTCAAAACTATTCGATTGATTTGAGGTGATTTCCATGTCACTTTTAGTATCATATTCTACATCACTAAGGTCAGGTGTTCGAATATTATATAGAGGTCTGGACGTAACCATGGATAAAGTTGTGTCAAAGACTTGCAAATCATGAACAGGTAATTGTCCACTAATAGTTCCTACATATCGGGTAGGAGGAGGAACATTATGATGCTCAATTTGATTAGCCACCTCTTTACCATGCTTTGGTAAAGGATGTTGAAATATTTCCAATGGTTGATTGGCATTCTGATTCTGATTTTGAGGGATGTTCTTTTGAGCATTATTAGGAGGATTTTGTTTAGGTTGAAATGCTTGCACCTCCATCTCATTGTTATCGATTAAATATTGTATTTTATGTTTTAACCGTTTACAAGAGTTGGTAGCATGTCCAGGTCCTCTATGGAAATCACAATGTCAATCAGCTCTGTATCCGGGTATAGTTCGATCAGGTTCTCGTATAGTTGGTAATTGGATCAATCCTCGTGCTAATAATTATGGGAGAATGGTTGATAAAGGTTGATTTAACCTAGTAAATTCTTGGGGTGGTTTATCAGGAGGTTTCAATATTAACTTCTCTATTTTTTTTGCAGTATTAACATTGGCAATGTTTCTGCTATCGATGACTCCATCACCCACAACTTGTTTATTTTTATATTGATTTCTGGATGTTTTCTCATCATCTTTATTTTTGAGCTGACCTCTTCTAATGAGAGCATCTTCCACTCTTTGAGCTAAATCTATAGCTTTATCGAAGGTTTCAAGGTAGCAGTTGATAATTCATAGGATAGTTGTTCTTGTAAATTATTGATAAAAATAGCCAACATTTCCCGATACGGTAACACAAAGTGTAATTTTCCTGTCAACTGCCTCCATCGAGCCAAGAAATTAGCAAAACACTCATCTTTGTCTTGTTTTAGGTTTACAAATCTTTAATGGTTACATGCCTTTCGATATAGGCACTAAATTGATGCACAAAAGACTTAGTGGTCTCTTCAAAATTTCTTAAAGAATGAGTGGGCAATTGATAATACCACTCCAATTCCATCCCCCCTAAACTTTTCAGGGACATTTTTAGTAATAACAAGTCATGATGTGATATATCATGACATGCTATCCTAAACATATGAATATGCTCTATGGGATCTTCAGTTCCTTTTTATATAGGTAGGATAGGCATGGTAAAGTGTTTAGGATATGGTTGTGCTACAACTATAGGATCTAGAGGCTGACTACACATCTCTCGATAATTGTACAAGGGACGGTAGGGATCTATCTGGTCCATGCGAGAGACTAATTGTTTCACCATGCTTCCAGATTACCAGTTTGTCCACCATATTGGTTTGGTGGTACATTCATATGAGATTTGTGAGCGTAGGAAGGCGGGACATAAGGATTAGATGCTATATTGCTGTTATGCAAATGGTTGGTAGGAAGAGTATTATGAAGAAGATTTGTTGTAGCATTATGTTGTATCCCAAATTGTTGGAAATTAACATTTGGTTTTGTTTTAGGCTTTTGTTGATTTGAGGTATATTGATCAATAGCTTGGTGAAATAGAGCAGTGAATGAAGGTTTATTTTATGTGGGAATAACCCTAGGCTTAGTAACAGGCACTCTAGGTGGTTGGGTAACCTGCTATTGTTGCATGTTCTGGATTATAGCGGCCATATCCAAATTGGATGGTCCAGCTTGATCACTTTCTTGATCAACGAAGGACAAAGGATTAGTGCATGTGTGATATATGTCTTCTAGGGTTTCTTGAGTGTCACTAATTTGATCTTTGTCCATATGAACTGCTCTATTAAGGGTGCCCATATTATTATGGAGGAACTTCCAGAAATGTTCCATGTTCTCAAAAGTAACAGCTCCTTCTGGATATATTTTAGGAGATGAGGATTATTCCTCTCTATCATTTTATTTTTGTTCATTTGCATCAACATAGTCTTCTTCTTGTTGGTCTAGAGTTCCTTCTTCCTGAATTGGGTCTTCAGGAAGGACATCTAGGTTATTTTCTATTTTTCTTAACCAATCTTCTTCTACTTCAATTTGTTTTCCATTCCTGAGTCTAGTCATTATGTCTAAATCTTAGATTTTAGCAAATATATATTAATATATTTGCAACAAATTTGGGAGATATATATTTTAATTATATACCTACTATAATGCTTTAAAAATAAAATGTTTTGATTTTTTGTTATGATTTTGTTTTTTTGTTTTGTTTTGTTTATTTTTATTTTATGCTTATAAAGACAACAAACAACACACTAAATACGAGAAATAACAATAATAAAAAGAATAGCTTAGTTTTCTATAAATAGTTTATGGATGTCATTGATAGGATCAAGTTCATCAGGAGTCATAAAATGCTCCTCTTCAAATTGGAAATGGTTTTTCAAGAACTTGATAAAGTGTGCTATAGTAATATTATCTGTTTCAGATTTTTTCTTATAAAAATAAATCTCATGGCAATACTCTTGATATAACACAACTCTGGGAACTCTATTCCATATTTGTCTATCCGTAAGAACAACCTATTGGTCCTTTATACGAGACATAAATTTATGTACTACAGCTGCATTATCGAGGTATTCCTCAAAGGTATACAACTCAGAAGACACAAGGGCTCTTTTATCTGCTAACCACCTATGGCAAGCTCTCTGAAGCTCATGATACAAAGTCACTTGATCAGGATCCAGGATTCTATCTAGGACAAACCTCTTGATTTGCCTAAGTTCGGTTGCTCTAGATGAAATGAGATTCAATCTCCTATTAATTTCGTCCCATAAAGGTGGAACTCTATATGTTGGAGCTACTCTAAGTAAAGAATTAATCTCTATAGCTGCTAATTGGTTTTCAACATTAATGGTGACAGCTCGTCTTTTGTTATAATCTACCATCTAAATACAATATGCAATCTTTAGTTCTAAATGCATTTATGTTTTGTTTTTTGGATTATTTCCAAAAGGTTTTTAGTTTTCACGTCGAGTTCACCAAAATGTATCACTCCAAATTTTTTGCATCCTTACCCTCAGTCTATAGGATTCGTGCCCAGAATGAGGATGCAAGAAGGATGGGACAATACCTCGGACTAAGAGGCCATTTGAAGGTCTCGCCTCTCGGGGGAGGGATATAAGGGTGAATTTTTGATGGATGGTGGGTTCACCAGGAAAATTTTGAGTGGCAGTTTCCATGCCTAGGTTGGGAATGTGTTTGATGTGTTCATTTTTATACTCAATCATTCAACTCCTAGGTTTGGCCAAGATGAATCTAAACTATTCTATATACCAATACTGATTTAAAGGGATATAGAAAATAAAAATGGGTGCTAAACACAGAGAATATGCAAATTAGGAAGATCATACCTGATTTTGGCTGATGAAGGTTCTGAGTCTTGTAGCATTTCAGATCGTCTCGACTCATATGTAATCATCTGAAATTACACCGAATCATATTAAATCACTATCAATCATCTAAGATCAGATAGAATCATCTGAAATCTAATGAATTCATCAGAAACCAATAGATACAAAATACCAAATATGCAACTATAGAAGCGAAGGGAAATGACAAAAATAACTGTAAATTTGTCTAAATGATAGATCCAAATAGTAATTAAAGAGGAAAAACATCAACTTCATAATTTATTTTGATTTTATCATGCATTTACACTAGATGAGGTGAACTCCAAGATGCATAAACATAATAATTTAAGACAGTGCAGAAACACAATAGGAAAATGTAGAAAAGCTAAGGAAATGCAAACTCTGAGTTCTGATTGCCCTCAATCTGGACTACAGTCAGGATCGCCTCCAATTGTACAAAATCATCTGCACTCCTCGAAAAGATCATCTGAAATAGTCCGAGATCGCTTGCGACGATACGAGCTAGCTTCGACTGAAAAATAGTAGAGTTCCTACAAGAAAATGCAAAATGTATAATACAGATAGTAGTGCGAGGATGCACTAGTGAATAAGGATCTAAATCCGTCAGCTAAGGGGTTCAGGGGAATCCAGGGGGATCAGAATCAAGGAGATAAACTAGAAAAATCCTATTTTATATAGGATTAGGGGGAGGCTAGGAGGTTGGGGATCATCCTAATATGGGAGATCTCCAATAGAGAAATCTCCAACTGCGCAGATGTGCTTTTGCCCAAGTTGGAGAGGCTGTTCCAGACGAATTCGTCAGATCAGGGACAATTTCATCTGATATGCGATGATATCGTCCAAAGGTCAAAACAAATCCTAAAAATGGCATGGAAAATGGGAAAAGCAGGTAATAGGCGGTTTTGGGGTGGTTTTGGGGTTAAAATTTAATTTTTTATCTTTTATCTTTTACTAAGTTTTTAACCGTGCCAATTTTAGGGTGCTACACGAGGCATGAAAGAAATATATGGATTTTAAAAAGAAAATGGTGCATATAGTGTTATGTACACCTTAGGGTGGATGATCCCTCTGCTAACTTTTTGTCTTCCAAATATCCACATGTTATGTTAGTGAGGTTTGTTAAAGCATCCAATCGTAGTCATCCGTCAGATCCACATCTCTGTTGTTGTCAGGTCATTGCCTCCCACCTAGTCACATCCATGTCATAGCTCCAATCAATCCTCATGCTTGCATCAGGGCCTTGAGTCACGTAGTGAGTGCATGTCAGGGTCTGCCTTGAGGTCACATAGTGAGTGTGGGTCCAGGGGTATTCGAGCTACATGTAGTGTCTAGGCCTGGTTTAGACCACGCATCATATACGTCCTACAAATAGTCAAAATTTGATCATTGTGTAGTCCAATCAAATTTGGCTGCTACTGTCTCAGATCTAGCACTGAATATCAAATCTTGCTATCACAAATCTGGATCTGGATAGATCTGTTGTCCACTAAGAGGTTGGATCACCCAGAGGACCAGGTCTCCAACCAGCAAGTCCTCCTTGTGCCTCGAGAATATGCTCTTAGGCTACGTATGAGCCTAGATCTCGGTAAGCTTTGATACCATATCAAGCTCAACGATTTGATGTATTGATAGAATAGGAATTAAATACAATGCTTAGGACTAAATTAGCCCGCAGTTATAGGATCTGGCTAACAGACTAGACCCCGAAATAAACTAGGCTAACAAATGTCGCTAACTACCCTAACAACACAATAATGTAATAATAGCTATGTTTATACACTAACAGTTCTATGTGAGCTTGTTGAGAAGATTTGGAAAAGTTTTGTGTGATCTTGTTGAGCAGATTTGGACAAGTTCTGTGTGGACCTGTTGAGTAGATTTGAGCAGGTTTTGTGTGGACCTGTTGAGAATATTTAAGCAGGTTCTATGTGGACATGTTGAGAAAATTTAGACAGGTTCTATGTGGATCTATTGAGCATATTTGAGCAGGTTCTATGTGGACCTATTAAGCATATTTTAGCAGGTTCTATGTGGAAATGTTGAGCATATTTGAGCAGGTTTTTTGTGGACCTATTGAGAAAATTTGAGCAGGTTTTGTGTGGACCTATTGAGCAAATTTAAGCAGGTTCTGTGTGGACCTATTGAGAAAATTAGAGTAGGTTCTGTGTGGACCTAATGAGTAAATTTGAGAAGGTTTTGTGTGGACCTATTGAGTAAATTTGAGCAGGTTTTGAGTGAACCTATTGAGAAAAATTGTACTAGACTGACTGTATTGTGTTTAGTACAAGATATTGAGTAGAACTGTGCTAGATCAACTGAACTGTGTTTGGTATAGTATTGAGATAAAGCTTTGGAGTGTTGAGCAAGGTGTAGCAAAAGTATTGTCATTGTTTTCAACATATACAGATAGATTAGTTGATGCAGTTGATGTAGTGGATAGGAGTTTAGAGGTCATTCAGAACATATACAGTGAATTTACAAGAAGACAGAAGTGGCCCAGATTCAGAAAATCAAAGAAAAAGACAAGTAAGAAAACTGTCATGATATCACGACATGTTTTCTGTCACGATTTTGCGACATGGACGAGGAGAGAGAAGGCACAAGCAAAATTGTCATGATTTCATGACATGGTCGAGGAGAGAGAAGGCACAAGCAAAATTGTCATGATTTCACGACATGGATGAGGAGAGAGAAGGCACAAGCAAAATTGTCATGATTTCATGACATGGATGAGGAGAGAGAAGGTGCAAGCAAAATTGTCACAATTTCACAACATGGCCGAGGAGAGAGAAGGCACAAGGAAAATTGTCGTGATTTCGTGACATGTTTGCAGAGAAGGAGGCAAGTAGAAAAACTATTGCGATTTCATGACATGTTTGAAGAAGAGGCGCAAGCAAAGAAAACTGTCATGATTTTGCGACATGCTCAAGGAGAAGGAGCTCGCAAAGAAAAGTGTCACAATTTCATGACAGGTTCCAAGAGGAAGCGTTAAGGAGAGAAAGTGTCACGATTTCGTGATAGGATCGAAGAGAAAGCACCAAGGAGAGAAAGTGTCATGATTTCACGACAGGATCGAAGAGAAAGCGCCAAGGAGAGAAAGTGTCACGATTTCATGACAGGATCAAAGAGAAAGTGCCAAGGAGAGAAAGTGTCACGATTTCATGACAGGATCAAAGAGAAAGTGCCAAGGAGAGAAAGTGTCATGATTTCACGATAGGGTCGAAGAGAAGTGCAAGGAAGCAAAAAGTGTCACGATTTTGTGACATGTTGTGTTTTCGCTGGCCAAAGATAGAAAAGGCACAAGGCAACGAAAGTGTCGTGATTTCGTGACATGTTTCATTTTTGCGGGCGGAAGGAAGAAAAGGCACAAGGCAGAGAAAGATGTCACGATTTCGCGACATGTTCCATTTTCGTGGGCGGAAGGAAGAAAAGGCACAAGGCAGAGAAAGATGTCATGATTTTGCAACATGTTTCGTTTTCACAAGCGAAAGGTAGAAAAGGCACAAGGGAGAGAAAGAGTCACGATTTCGTGACATGTTTCATTTTTGTTGGTTGAAGCCAAGAAGAGTAGCGAGAAGGTGAAAGTGTCATGATTTTGTGACATGTCTGGTTTTCACGAGTGCAAGCGAAGAAGTGGACAAGGAGGCAGAAACTATTATGATTTCGTGACATGTTGTATTTTCGCGAGTAAAAGGCGAGAAGGGCAAAAAGATACAGAAATGTCATGATTTCGTGACAAGTCGCAACAACACAATAATAGACAGTTAACTAGAACAGAACAAAAGTTAAAGGGGCAGTTGTAGAAGAAAAGCATGCAGCTAAAATAACAAGAGTTAAATGGAGTAAATGTGGTAGTTACAGATAGAAATCATGCAGATTTTTAAGAACTGGAGTTAACTGGAGTAAATCGAACAGTCGCATTAATAGAATCGTAAAATGCAGGCATGCACAAAAATGAATACAAATAGTCTTGTTCAAGAAGACGTATAGTCATGGTAGAGATATACATTGCATGTAACGTAATGCACATTATAAATACAAAAGGAGTTACACAAAGGAGTTACAGTTGACAAGTGGCAAAATAGAACATTAATAAAATAGTTACGGGTTGCATGCGTAAATATAGAAGCTAAAAATAGAGACTTATATGTTATAAAAGCAGGTCTACATGAAGAATAAAGCTGCTGCTATAAGTGAGAATTTGCTATGTAAAGAGGGTTAGAAGAGGGCCGAGAGAGAGATAAGCAGAGCCGTGAGAGCGTGCAGAGTTTAATCAAGTTTAATTAATTGTAGACCAGTCAGGGTCGTGTAAACAGTGAAGGCATTTTTATGTCATTGAATTAAATCAGAATTGCAATCCAAGTTGGTGCTTGGCATTAGGGGTTGGTGCTCAAAAAATAAGGGGTTGGTGCTCCTTCCAGTGGGTGCTGGTAAAGTGTTTGTAAAATTGGTGTTTTGCAAAGGCTAGATTTGGATTGAAGTCCAAGCAGTCATTTTTGAGGAGTAGCCAAATTGGTGAACCTCGTTACATTATGTGTTGTGGTGTGCTCTCTTGTGATTATTGCTTTATCTATTTTCTAGTTCTCTTTGCTTCAGTTTTAAGAATTACAGATCAGATTTTTAGCTACACTGATTCACCCCCCTCTCTTAGTGTCATTGTGAGAATATCAATTAGTATTAGAGCAAGGTTCCTGAACAAGCTTAATCAGCTAATGTGATCTTGGAAGGAACACAATGGCAGGTAGTGAAGGATTCTCATCAAACAAAGCTCCTTTGTTCAATGGAACTAATTACTCATTTTGGAGACTCAGGATGCAGACATATCTGAGTGCGTTAGGATACGACATTTGGGAGTCAGTAGAAAGTGGATACACAACACCCGGTACTCCTCTAATAGATACTACTGAGAAGAAAAAGGCTGAGAATAACTCCAAAGCAAAGAATGCCATAATGTGTGGGCTAGTAGACAGTGAACTGATAAGGGTCATGAGCTGTAAATCGGCAAAAGACATGTGGGACAAATTGAAGAGCATCCATGAAGGAGACAACAAGATCAAGGAAGCCAAGCTACAAACACATCACGCTCAGTTTGAGGCATTACAAATGAATGACGATGAGAACATAGAGGCCTATATGCTGAGAGTCAATGGAGTCATTAATGCAATTAGAGGACTCGACGAAGAGATCGAAGATGCGGTTGTCATGAAAAAGGTACTTAGAACTCTTCACAAAATATTTAATTCTAAAGTTTCTGCAATAGAAGAGGCTAAAGATCTAAAGAATTTTAGCATGGACGAGATGCATGGTTCCTTGACTACATACAAAATGAGAATAGGACAAACTAAGCCCATAGACAGAGAATCTGCTTTTAAAGAACACAAGAATACAAAAGCTAAACAAGAATCTGAGGATGAAGAGACATCGGATGAAACGAAAGTCAACTTTGTTCGGAAACTTACAAAGGGAAAAGGAAAATATAGAGGAAATTTGTCATTTAAGTGTTTCAATTGTGGAAGGTTGACCAAAGAAAAATGAATCTTGCAAAAGAAAGCAACAATGCCACGCACGAGAAGACTGTTGACAATGAGGGATTCACAAAAGTCACACATCAAAGGAGAAGAAAATTTGTGACTCCTACTACAAATTAGCAAAGATCAACTCCCAGGTTCTATCATTCCTTTTTTGGTTATTGTTTTAAATGCACTACTTACGGTCATAAGATTTCAGACTGCATTTGTAATATAGGACAAAGAAATTTTTCCAGTAGAAATGTATTTTCACCCTTGATGGATTATGTAGTAGAATGCTATAACTGTCATAACTTTGGACACATTGCAAGAAACTGTAGAAGCACATATGCAGCAAATAAATTTCAGGAAAGAAGAACTCAACCAAATAGTTTAAGACAAAATAGAAAATTCCCAGATAAACATGCACAGGCCGCTGACAAAGAAAAGTCTAAACAAGTGACCAAAACTATAGTCAAATCAGAATGGAAAGAAAAAGAGCAACTCAAGGAAGAAAAGGAATCCTTGATTGTACAGACAACATTCAAAGCACAAAACAAATCTACACCATGGATATTGGATAGTGGATGCTCCAGTCACATGACAGGAGATAAACAAAAATTTGAAAAACTACAAAAATATGAAGGGGGCTCAGTAAAGTTTGGAAATAATGATGGAGCCAAAATAGTTGGCAAAGTATCAGTCAAGATAAGTGATGGAAAGATCAATTCCAAAGAAGTTTTTTTGTAGTTGGTTTGAAGCACAACTTACTGAGCATAATTCAAATCTGTGACAAAGGTCATGAAGTCATCTTTAAAAAGCAGGGTTGTGAAGTCAGAAAAGCACACAGTGGGAAGTTGATAGCTATTGGATCGAGGACTTCTAGAAATCTATATACTCTCTTAGAAAATTTAGAAGGATCATGCTTGATTGGATAGGAATATGAAAATTGGCGGTGGCACAAGAGGCTCGGTCATATTAGCTTTTACAATCTGGTAAAAATAAGTTCAAAAAGAGCAGTGAGAGATATACCTACCATTGGCAAACCAGTAAATAACATCTGTGCTTCATGCCAAAAATGGAAGCAAACCAAATCCACATTTAAAGCAAAGGAATACTTCACCAGTAAACCGTTAGAGCTGATACATACTAATTTATGTGGACCCATGAGAACACAAAGCATAAATGGTGACAAATACTTTATGTTGTTCATAGATGACTACTCCAGAATGACATGGGTACTATTTTTAAAGCTTAAATCAGATGCCTTTGAGATGTTCAAGATTTTTAAAAAATAGGTTGAGAATCAAATTGGAAAAATAATTAAATGCCTAAGATCAGATAAAGGAGGAGAGTTTATCTCAGAGGATTTTGTAGAATACTGCCAAAAATATGGGATCAGAAGACAGTTTTCAGCAGCAAAGACACCTCAGTAGAATGGTGTTGTTGAAAGGAAGAACAGGACTGTGCAAGAAATGGCACAGACAATGTTGGCTGAAAACAAAATAGCTGACAAATTTTGGAAAGAGGTACTACATACTGCAGTTTACATTCAAAACAGATGCATGTTAAGGACGCATGAAAGCAAAACACCTTATGAGCTGTGGTTCGATAGGAAAGCAATAGCAAGATACTTCAAAGTGTTTGGCAGCAAGTGTTATATCAAACGAACTGAAGATAATCTTGGTAAGTTCGAAGATAGAGCTGACGAAGGTATTTTTATTGGTTACTCGACAAAAAGCAAAGCCTACACATGTTACAACAAGAGGCTAAAGAAAATTATGGAGAGTGCAGATGTTAAAGTTGATGAAGGTAGATATCGAGAAATTACTCATCAAGAAAACTACCCTATTTATGAAGAAGTCATTGAAGGAGATGAAGAAATGGAAACAGAAGAAAATCAAAAAATTGAACCAGTTGATTTAAGAATTGACTCAAAAGAAGAAGAGAACAAGAAATTCAAAACAGGCAACTGGTAGAAAAATCATCCCAGAGAACAGATTATTGGGGACCCAACAGTTGGTATTCAGACAAGAAGAGCAATAGTACGGAACTACTCTCTTTTATCCAACATTGAACCCAAAAATATTGTTGAAGCAAGCACAGATGAAAGTTGGATGAAGGCAATTAATGAAGAACTAGATCATATTGAGAAAAACAAAACTTGGGAATTAGTACCACGGCCAGAAAATAAAAACATAATCGGTACTAAATGGATTTTTCGAAATAAATTAAATGAAGACGGACAGGTTGTCAGAAATAGGGCAATATTGGTCTGTAAAGGCTATGCTTAGGTTGAAGGCATTGATTTGAGGAAACCTTTGCACCAGTAGCCAGACTAGAGGCAATCAGAATGTTTCTGGCTTTAGCAGTCCATAAAAATTTCAAAGTATATCAAATGGACGTAAAATCAGCATTTCTAAATGGAAAACTGGAAGAAGAGGTTTACATTGAACAGCCAGATGGCTTCTAACTCGATGACAATATTGATTTTGTTTACAGGTTAAATAAAGCGTTGTATGGTCTGAAACAGGCACCCAGAGCATGGTATGCAAGGCTGGATAACTATCTTATTAAATAGGGGTTCAAGAAAGGTATGGTGGATAGCAATTTATATATCAAAATAGAGAATGGCCATCTTATTGTACTTGTTGTTTATGTAGATGATATAATATTTGGCAGCAGCATGGATGAATATTGTAGAGACATAGCAAATAAAATGAAGAAAAAATTTGAGATGTCAATGATTGGTGAACTTTCTTATTTCCTCGGATCGCAAGTCAATCAAAGTGAAAAGGGCATTTTTATCTCTCAAGTAAAATATGTGAAAGAAATGCTGAAAAAGTTCACAATGGAGGATAGTAAACCTGTCAACACTCCCATGACAACAGGTTGCAAGTTGAGAAAGGATGACAAATCTCTAGATGTAGATCAAACCATGTATAGGTCTATGATTGGAAGCCTGTTGTATTTGACAGCCACTAGACCAGATATATTATAGGCAGTATGCATGGTAGCAATATTTCAGGCTAGTCCCAAAGAGACTCATGTGACAGCTATAAAGAGGATTTTTATGTACATCAAGGGTACTATGGAGTATGGGTTGTGGTACCCAAAAGGTAAGGAATTCACTCTTATTGCATATTCTGATGCAGATTGGGCAGGATGTATTGATGACAAAAAGAGTACCAGTGGAGGAGCATTTTATCTTGGAGACAGGCTAGTAGCATGGCACAACAAGAAACAAGAATCAGTCTCTCTATCCACAATAGAGGCAAAATACATTACAGCAACAACATGTTGTACACAGATATTATGGATGAGACAAACATTGAAAGATCTTGGTATTCACTTCAAAGAGCCAATTTTAGTTAAATGTGATAACACCAGTGCTATAAACATATCAAACAATCCGGTTATGCATTCTTGAACCAAACATATTACAATCCGGTATCACTTCTTGAAGGATAAAGTTACAGAAGGTGAGGTCAAATTGAATTTTGTTCCGACTACAGAGCAAGTAGCAGATATATTCACAAAACCATTGCCAAAGGAAGTTTTTGAGTACCTTCGGAGTAAGTTGGGAGTAGTCACATTTCCCAAGAACCGACTATCAATTGGGATCACATTCTCGGGGGGAGTACTTATGCCTATGTTTATAGTTTTGCTCATATTCATGATTTTTGCTAACTATAACAATGTGTATCCGAGAATGTTGTGCATAGACTCGGGGGAGTCTGCAGCGGCCCTTTGGTATTATTGTCAAAGGGGGAGAAGAATTACAGGAGAGTGCATGAGTGTTGCCAACAATTCCAAAGGGGGAGATTGTTGAGCAAGGTGCAGCAAAAGTATTGTCATTGTTGTCAACACAGAAAGATATATCAGTTGATGCATTTGATGCAGTGGACAGGAGTTTAGAGGTCAGTCAGAACATGTACAGTGAATTTTCAAGAAGACAGAAGTGGCCAAGATTCAGAAAATCAAAGAAAAAGACAAGAAAACTGTCGCGATATCGCGGCATGTTTTCTGTCACGATTTTGTGACATGGACAAGGAGAGAGAAGGCAAAAGAAAAATTGTCACGATTTTGCGACATGGCCGAGGAGAGAGAAGGTGCAAGCAAAATTGTCATGATTTCATGACATGGACGAGGAGAGAGAAGGCGCAAGAAAAATTGTCATGATTTCGTGACATGGATGAGGAGAGAGAAGGCGCAAGAAAAATTGTCACGATTTCGTGACGTGGCCGAGGAGAGAGAAGGTGCAAGGAAAACTATCACGATTTCGTGACATGTTGGCAGAGAAGGAGGCAAGTAGAAAAACTATCATGATTTCGCAACATGTTTGAAGAAGAGGCACAGGCAAAGAAAACTGTCGCGATTTCGTGACATGCTCGAGGAGAAGGAGCTCGCAAAGAAAAGTGTCACGATTTCGCAATAGGTTCCAAGAGGAAGCATTAAGGAGAGAAAGTGTCACGATTTCACGATAGGATCAAAGAGAAAGCGCCAAGGAGAGAAAGTGTCACGATTTCATGACAGGATCGAAGAGAAAGCACCAAGGAGAGAAAGTGTTGCGATTTTGTGACAGGATCTAAGAGAAAGTGCCAAGGAGAGAAAGTTTCACGATTTCACGATAGGATCGAAGAGAAAGTGTCACGATTTCATGATAGGGTCGAAGAGAAGTGCAAGGAAGCAAAAAGTGTCACAATTTTGTGACATGTGTTTTTGCTGGCCAAAGACAGAAAAGGCATAAGGCAGCGAAAGTGTCACGATTTTGTGACATGTTCCATTTTCGCGGGCGAAAGGAAGAAAAGGGACAAGGCAGAGAAAGATGTCACGATTTCGTGACATGTTCCATTTTCGCAGGCGGAAGGAAGAAAAGGGACAAGGTAGAGAAAGATGTCACGATTTTGTGACATGTTCCATTTTCACGGGCGAAAGGCAGAAAAGGCACAAGGCAGAGAAAGATGTCGCGATTTCGCAACATGTTTCGTTTTCGCTGGTTGAAGCCAAGAAGAGTAGCGAGAAGGTGAAAGTGTCATGATTTCACGACATGACTGGTTTTCACGGGTGCAAGCAAAGAAGTGGACAAGGAGGCGAAAACTGTCGTGATTTCACGACATGTATTTTTGTGGGTAAAAGGCGAGGAGGGGAGAAAGATACAAAAATGTCACGATTTCATGACAGGTCGCAACAACACAATAACAGACAGTTAACTAGAACAGAACAACAGTTAAAGGGGCAGTTGTAGAAGAAAAGCATGCAACCAAAATAACAAGAGTTAACTGGAGTAAATGTGGCAGTTACAGATAGAAATCATGTAGCTTTTTAAGAACTGGAGTTAACTGGAGTAAATCGAACAGTCGCATTAATAGAATCATAAAATGCATGCATGCACAGAAATGAATACGAACAGTCTTTTTCAAGAAGACGTATAGTCATGGTAGAGATATACGTTGCATGTAACGTAATGCACACTCTATAAATACAAAAGAAGTTACACAAAGAAGGAGTTACAGTTGACAAGTGGCAGAAGAGAACATTAATAAAACAATTACGGGTTGCATGCGTAAATATGGAAGCTAAAAATAGAGACTTATATGTTATAAAAGTAGGTCTGCATGAAGAATAAAGCTGCTGCTGTAAGTGAGAATTTGCTACATAAAGAGGGTTAGAAGAGGGCTGAGAGAGAGATAAGCAGAGCTGTGAGAGCGTGCAGAGTTTAATCAAGTTTAATTAATTGCAGACCAGTCAGGATCGTGTAAACAACGAAGGCATTTTTATGTCACTAAATTAAATCAGAATTGTAGTCCAAGTTGGTGCTTGGCATTAGGGGTTGGTGCTCCTATCTGTTGTAGCAAAAAAATAAGGGGTTGGTGCTCCTTCCAGTGGGTGTTGGTAAAGTGTTTGTAAAATTGGTGTTTTGCAAAGGCTAGATTTGGATTGAAGTCCAAGCAGTCATTTTTGAGGAGTAGCCAAATTGGTGAACCTCGTTACATTGTGTGTTGTGATGTGCTCTCTTGTGATTATTGCTTTATCTATTTTCTAGTTCTATTTTCTTCAGTTTTAAGAATTGCAAATCAGATTTTTAGCTACACTGATTCACCCCCCCTCTCAGTGTCATTGTGAGAATATCATGGAGGTGACAAAGTATAGAGGATAGAGTCTCAGTGGATAGATATCTAGCAGCTAGGACAATTGAAGATAGATCTGAGTGAGGAGTCTTCAAGTGGAAATATATCCACCAATCAATGCAACATAAAGACAAAGTATTCTAGAAGATCACTAGCCAGGATAGAAGAGGAAAGAGTTCTCCTATGGAATAGATCCACAAACTTGAGATTAGGGGATCAACATCTCCTTTGGAAATAAGTCCATAAACATTGTAATTTGGGAAAGATTCCCAAGAGATTATTTGAGAAATATTTAGAAGAAATATTTTCTCTATGGAGGTAGCCCACACTGGGTGAACCATGTTAAAATATATTGTGTATGGTGTTTTGTGCATTACTTTGATTACTACTATTGATATCGCTATCTATACACTACATAATATTGATTTGAGAAGAAAAGTAAAAAGTGGTCTTATATTGTTCACCCCCTCTCAGTATAAGCTTGGTTTCTTCAAAGTTTAGGTTTGAGGTCTTTGTTTTGAGGTAAGTGTTCACTCCATCATCCAAGTTTTTTGTATTCTGGCTAATGGTAGATTTGTACGTAGAGATAGACATAATTTCAAAGAAGAAATAGATTAGTTTCCTAATAGAGGGAAAAACCTAGTGTGGAATATGAAAGGATTCATGCGCTCTTCCTTGCCTTGGCCCTGGGACTCAACCATCATGCCCATTATCTAGTATATCCCTATCGACAACCCCAATAAGTATCTCCAAGCCTATAAAATTGCCTTTGTTAATCACCTTTAAGACGTTAGACCCATCAAAATCCCTGGCTTTCTCCTTCGTTTCATCACCATCACTATCAAAAATTTTAGGGCAAGTAAGTCCCCAAATCCCCCTCAATATTAGGGGATTTTTTTGGTTATGTGGTTGAACACTAAAATTATCAATGATGATTAAGAGCAACACAATGGCAACACCAGGGACACGCTTCGTTCCATAGCCCTCAAGCAATCCAACAAAGTAGTAACCCACTTATAGGTGGTTGTCAACATCTAACGGGAAGGCAGTGCTATCCTGTACAGTGCCATCAACGAGCTCAAGGATCTCCCTACTCTGCTCAAGACCCTACTATCCCTTGATAACAATTCTCAGAAGGAAGGAACAAATAATCCTAGTAGTCTCGAAAGTAGGTGTTTAGGCTACCAGGCTGCCTGCTCTTGGACTTGTTTTGTTTTTTCTATTTTTATTGGTTTTGGCTTTGATGGAATCAGGATGTACGAGGTAGATCCCCAGCTGGTTTTTATCTATTGCCAATGGTGGCCATAGTTGACTCTTTTTTCTACTAATGTAATAGGGACGAGACCCTTTAACCCATAAAGCAAATAAAATTACTTTTACCTATAAAAAAAAATCACTTTAAAAAATTTTATCCTCAATAAAAAATTCATCTTCCTCAAGTAATAAACTTTTATTATTAGTCATAATAAAATTACCTCTAGAATATTTCAATTCTTGAGCTTTAATTGTTTCATTCAACTCTATGGAAGATTCTATTATATCATATGTTTCAAAGCTAATTACATCTAAAACTCCTCCAATATCTAAAGACTCATGCATTTTTACATTTTGATAAACTTGATTACTACAATCCTCATTGATAGACATTGGCTTTGAAACTTCCACTTCTTGGAAAATATCAAAAGTGGTGGAAAAACTAGGACATTCAATTTCATTCGATGGTGTCAAAAAATGTGTATCATGACTCATAGGTGATAATTGATTTGAATTAAGTAATGATAATTTACCCACATCAATTCCTCCTAAAATCAACCATTGTTCTACAACTATTGCCCCACCATAGGCATTAGACAAGGATAAATTTTTAAGAAGCTTTACGAGCAACTTAACAGTAAAAGGATATGAGGTTTCCAAGTATATTTGAATGACTTATTCCTATGAAATTATGAAATGTGTCTCTATTTCAGTATACAACTTATGAAACCTATCATTAAATTGACTCATGGATTCATCAGGTTTTTTATAGATAGAGGTAAATTGATTTGATAACATATTTGTGTCAACCGATTTTCCAAAATTTTCAAGAAACATTGCTTCTAGTTGATCCCAAGAAGCGGTAGAACTTGTAGGTAAATTGATAAACCAATATTTAGAAAATTCATCCAAAGTGTATGGAAACATTCTACAGAGAACATCTTCCTGCATAATTTGAAAATGAAACATAATATTTTTATATGCATGAATATGTTCTTCTGCCATAATCGTTTCATCATGCTTAAAATGGGTTAAATGATTTTATACCATTGAACCAATTTTAATATGCAAGTTTATGTATAAAAAATTCACAAAAATTGAATCATAACATAATTTTTGAATTTATGACAGATTAACATAAATGCAGCATAAATTGAAAATTTTCATTTTTTTTTAAATAATTAATTTGAATGACTACAAATGAAAATAAAATATATACCTTTTAGGTCCTCCTTCTAGCATCAATTTTGTTGAGGTATGATTTTTTCCAATTACAAAATCACCCTACAGTTAGGATCGAAATTCTCTCTTACAAAGAAAACGTATTTCTCCAAGGTTCTTCCACTTAATAGTTTTATGTATCATTAGTATGTATTAAAAATAAGTGCTTGAAATATCTCAATGGTTTGCAAGTAACTGATAACAAGGGGCCTAGAATTCAAGTATTTAACTTTAATTTCATCATGTGTTATGCATCCTTCAATCAAATTCTCCTTTTAATGAATAATAAATAAATTTACCTTTTGAGTTTAATCCTGAAAACTATGCAAACTTATTCTACAACTTCAAAACAATGGTTAATTAAAATGCTTTAAAGGATTTTAAAATAGATTTTAACTTAGCATTTTTAATTAACATTAAAATTCAATAAACTTTAATAAAATCAAAGTTTATAAAAATTTAATAAAATTAATTAAATATAAACCTTAATTATAAATTTTGAACTTTATAATATTCAAATTTAAGGTTTTATTTAATATATATTTTTGTTCATCCAAATATGAAATTGAAATTTAAATATTTGAATAATGAACAAATGTAAAAATAATTAAACCCTAATTATAAGGTTTTGAACCTTAATAATTATGGAAATAGGGTTTAATATAAATTTTGTCTATGAAACTTTTAAATTTTATAATATTAACCTAAAGTTCATAAAAATTTCCCTTCTGTGATATTTATTTCTCAAATATTTATTGAATTAAATATTTAAGAATAAATATGAGTCTCAAATGTAAGGTTTGGATCCTTTGATAATTTGAAATAAAACTATAATAAACCAAACTCTTTAATGTAAATAGATATCAATTATGAATTCTCAACTTTATGAAATTAAAGTTGGAACCCAAATAATCATTTATCCTTGGTAAATTTATTTATTCAAATATTAATTAAATTTAAAATTTGAATAATAAATAAATTTAAAACCTAGTTATAAAGTTAAAATTTATAAAATCAAACTAGGTTAAATGCTCACAAATTTAATATGAAATAAATTTCAAAAGTTTAAATTAAGGGAAATAAAGTAAATCTTGAACAAATAACTACAGAATGGAATACACATAAACTTAAAAATCAAATTTATGCCAACCAACAATCACACAATACAACGATAAAAATGGTGCTATCTTCAATGGAAATTTAAATTAAAACTATATCAAAATAATTTAATTAAAATCAAATACCATATTCATGCATAACTGAAAAAAAAAAAATTGATATAATTATTGGATCTTACAATAAAGCTTTATGAAATCTCTGTAAATCCAAATCTCTATAGATCTTTCACTTTCACCTTTTTCTCCTTTCAATCCTCTTATCCTTCCTTTGCCCTGCAATTGTTTGACTTTGTTCTTCACTTTTCATTCTCCATTTATAGTTTGAATAATGTGTTATATGGTTGGTTCTTTTCCATTCCATTATGGTTTCCATACATTTGTAAAAACAAATTCTTAACAAAACCCTAATGTCACCAATGCCTTCACATTATAACATATGGGTTTCATTTAAACCATACATTATAATTATATAATATTCAACTCATTTATTTGAATTCGGCTGGCCTTCATAATGATCTCATGGGTGTTGTATTATTTTCATTTAAATATATTTTTCAAAAGATTTAATATTTCTCCTCATTGGCATTCAAAAATTAAATTTAAGACATGCCAATGAAACCCACAAACACATCCTCTATTCAAGATACTTTAATAATCCTGCCAACAAGACAAATATTAATTAGAATATAAAACATTTATAAAATAACATTCTTAAATATAATTAAATTATAAAGTTATAAAACTTTATAATTTAATTAATTTAAAACATATTTATAAAATAATCATTTTAACTATATTAAATTATAAAATTATAAAACTTTATAATTTAATTAATTTAAAACAAGTTTATAAAATAACAATTTTAAATATATTAAATTATAAAATTTTATAATTTAATTAATTAAAATTTTTATTTTAAAAGAACATTTGAAACTAAAGGCCAAAAAAATAGAAATAATAAACCACCCCATTCTTCCACATCATACCAATATCTGAAACAATCATAACCAACCAACAACATAACAATAAAATTTCAAAATTTTCTGAGTGGGTCCCCAAAATTTGGGGTCGTTGTGAAGGATGTCACAATAGGATCTTACTATTTGTATGTTAAAAAAACTATATTTGTCACCAAACTAAAAAGTATGAGAAACATAACAAGGAATCATGAGCTATGTCGATAATTGTTGAGCCTTCAAAATTGTTTGGGAATGAAGACTCAACAAAGGGACATGAGGAACACAAAGTTTATGCAAGAGTGGAGCATTAAGAAAAATGACAGGAGGAAGAAGGTTCATATTTGGATTGAATGTTTGTATTGAGGGAATAGGTATAGGAGCTTGAATCATATGTGAGTTGGATGGCAATAATTTATCAACAGGGGTATGGATAGGAAGTGGTGCTTGAGGAATAGCTATAGATGTTTAGTGGAAACTAAGTGTAAGGTTTATGGTGTGTTAATTTCATTTGATAAGATATGATTTATTGTTTTGCTAAAAATTTTAGGTATTATTAAAAGCATTATAGTGAGTCTTCCTATCATATTGATAGTGTTTCCCAAGCAATAAGCCACAACAGTCCATAGGAGTCACATCACAAGTGACATTATCCATAAAATTAGGGCAAAAAACAAATGACACAAGGCAAGAGTGTGTGATGCTTAATGTAGTCACACTATCCTTACATTCAAGTGAATATGGATGAAGAAGTAGGTCCATTGGTAGCTTCAATTTATCAATAATGGACATTGCAATAAAATTATTTTGTTATTCATTGTTGATTATACAATTGACTAAAAAATCATGAGTAAGGTAAGCACACATGATGAAAAAAATCTCATGGTCACCTACTGATGAGTGATGATATATCAAGGTGAAATTATTAAGTTGAAATTTTAAATCATCATATGGTGTGTATTTGGAAAAAGTCTTTATGGAAACTTGCTTAGTTTCCTTATCAAGAGATTGTACATTTAAAAAAATCAACCTAGGACACTTAAACTTTTCATGATATTTTCTTTTACAATAGTTACAAACTTTATTAGAATTTTTAACATTAAAAATAGCATGTGTAGGAGAAGAGGAGAAGGAGGAGAGAGAAGAGAAATAAGGAGGGATTTTTGCCACTTGTTGCTGATGTGGAGACCTAGAAGTTCCCATAGAGCTAAACTGTCATGATCCCCTTGATTGTATAACAATATTCTCCTCCACAAGTTGAGATTGGTTGAAGGCTACATCTAAAGTTGAGACGGTAGTTTTTGTTGAGTTGTATCTCATACATTAAATTTGTTAATCTAGGTTAAATTATTTAAAGAACAATAAATCCAATATAGATTATTCCATAATTATTAATTTTCAACTTGATTTTATTTTCTTAGTTTCAGTTGCAGAAATGAAAATTACAGGAAATGAAATAAAATGAAATATTCAAAGTGCAATTATGATGCAGACTATTTCTATGTTTTGTATGTTTATTGATGTGGATCCACATGCAATATAATAATGTTTTTATGATTTTAACTAGATAATTTACTCTATAATTTAAAATTATGCTATTTAAATTATCTTATGGTCTAGGACTAATTCTACTCACTAACTAATACTAATCTATTTTAGGAGTTAGAGAGGAAGGGAATGGCTACACAAAGTGGGCCCTGCCTTGTAGAATGTAGTGTAATTATTTTCTCCTCTACTCTAATTTACTTTAGTAACTAATGTTTTATTCCACTAATCTAACACAATTTAATTCATTGATGGAGGAAAGTAAAAATATATTTTACAAATATAAAAAAATCATGAAAAGATACTAAATACCATTGCTAGAGTCATGGAAGAAAATATTGCTGTATTGATGAACTTCAAATGTACAGAATCTCGGACATACTTCTTCAAACATGTAAAACGTAGATATCAGAAAACTAGCAGATTGTAGACATAAAACCATTAGACCTTTTCAAAGGTATCTATCTTGTATTTTATAATCTCACTTGGACATTTTATAATAACATTTTCTTCTACCATTTGTTTCATTTCAAATGTTCGAAGATTTGAATCCTAATATATCACAACAAAGGTGTACTATAATTAAGACATGCTTAACCACTACCCTTGGACTTATTACAATAGGAATTGTCCAAGTGGAAAACTTCCAAACTAACATAACAAAAGTCCTAAATTTAAATATTTTTTGACATGAAAATACAACTATTTGTCCTCTTCTTGCAAAAATATACAAATTAGGTTTACGTCTAAATATAAAAAATTAACAATACAACAACTTTACAACTTTTTAATAACAACTCATATAACAAATGTTCACATATACAATATCACTGTATCAATCAATTATGTGTTGAGCAAGGTGTTCCAAGAAGGTTGTCATTGTTGTTAACACAGGCAGTTAGATCCAAGGATGCAGTGGGTAGACAGATCAAAAGTCATTCAGATGCAGAAGATAGAAAAAATTCGAAGAAAAAGACAAGTTAGAAAACTGTCACGATATCGCGACATGTTTTCTGTCACGATTTCGCGACAAGTCGGAGGAGAGAGAAAGTGCAATAAGAAATGTCACGATTTCACTACGAAAGTGAGGAGAGAGAAAGTGTAGCTAGAAATATCATGATTTCACGACGAAAATGAGGAGAGAGAAAGCACAACCGAAAATGTCACGATATCGCGACAAGTTAGAGGAGAGAGAAGGCGCAATCAAAAATGTCACGATATCGCGACAAGTCGGAGGAGAGAGAAGGCGCAATCGAAAATGTCGTGATATCGCGACAAGTCGGAGGAGAGAGAAGGCGCAATAAAAAATGTCATGATTTCATGACAAGTCGAAGGAGAGAGAAGGCATAGTTGAAAATGTCATGATTTCGTGACATGTCGGAGGCCAAGAAGCTAAGTTGAGAAACTGTAGCGATTTCGCTACATGTTGAATTTTCACGGGTAGAAGTAGGGAGAAAGTGTTAAGTAAAAAGGATGTAGCGATTTCGCTACGAGTTGCAAAGGCACAAAGTAAAGGTGTAGCGATTTCGCTACGAGTTGCAAAGGCACAAAGTAAAGGTGTAGCGATTTTGCTACGGGTAAAAGTTGCGCAAAACAAAGGTGTAGTGATTTTGCTACAAGGTGAAAATACTCAACACGAAGGTGTAGTGATTTCGCTACAGGTCTGAAGGGCAGAACTCAAAGGTGCAGCGATTATGCTTCAAGTCGAAAGTGTAAGGCACTAAGTTGTAGCGATTTCACTACTGAATGAAGCACAAAATGTACGGAAGCCAAAAGCGTCGTGATTTTGCAACAAAGATGAAGATGACGTCAGTGAAAGCTGAAAGTGTCATGATTTCATGACAAGGTGCGAGAAAAGCTGCCAGAAGCCGAAAGCATCACGATTTCATGACAAGAATGCGAATGACGTCAGCGAAAGCTGAAAGTGTCACGATTTCGTGACAGGTTGTGAGAAAAGCCATCGAAAGCATCACGATTTCATGACAAGAATGATGATGACATCAACAACTGATCAAAGTGTCACGATTTCATGACAAGAATGAAGGCAAAGCTGTCAACGGCCACAAAAAGTGTCGCGATATCGCGATGTGTTGCTATTTCATGGAAATAAGCTACAGGAAGGAGAAGAAGGTGGCAGAGGAGTTTGAGGCCGAAAAGTTTGAATCGAGGCCGATGGTTTTTAGGGTTTGAAGCCGACAGTTGCTAGGACTTCATAGTGGATGTCGTTAGGGTTTCAAAGTTGACAATTGCTAGGGTTTTACAGCAGACATCTTTGAGGTCTTGAAGTCGACATGTGTTAGGGTTTTACAACAAACGTATTTAGGGTTTTAAAGCCGACACTTACTAGGGTTTTACGGTGGGGGTTTTTAGGGTTTGCAGCCAACAATCACAAAGGTTAAGTAGCCAAAAAAATTCTAGGGTTTCATGTTGACTTCATTAGGGTTTGCAGCTGACGTCTTTGAGTTACAGTCGAAGATGTTTGATATGGTATTCTCTTCTATAAAAAGGGGGTCTGTTGCAAGGTTAATGTGTGGAATAGATGTGAAAGGTGCGAAACAAGTTCACGTGAAGCCGAGAGCAAGTCATTTCGATCCAGAGAGTGAGAAAAGTGTTAGTTCTTTGGAATGGCAGTATAGAGAATATAGCGATGAGATAATGTGTAAGTGCGAGAAGGGTGATTGCATCAAGTTCGGTTGAGGAAAGTGCAGAGTCGTAATTTGCATCTGCAGATCATGAGTGCATGGATGATAAGAGCACGATATGCAGAAGTCGTGTTCTAAGTTCGAAGTGACAGTGCGCAGTTTACAGAAGTAATCGATAAACTGAATATGGTAGAAAGTGCAAAGAAATATAGAGAAGCTGTCAGATAGTGCGAATCATTTTGCACAGAAGTAGTAGAATGCAGACATACAACAGAATGCAAGAAAATGGTAGATCATGAAAATTAAGGTGAAATTTTTATTCTGCAATTTTTTATTATTGTCTTCCAAGTTGTAGCTTGGCATAAGGGGTTGGTGCCTCTTTCCAATAGGTGCTGGTAAAATAGGAGTTGGTGCTCCATTATGTTGTAGCAGATAAAGTTAAGGGGTTGGTGCTCCTTCCAGTTGGTGCTGGTAAAGGATTATGTAAAGTTGTAGCTTTGCATTGACTGGATTTGGATGGTAGTCCAAGCAGTATTTTTGAGGAGTAGCCACATTGGTGAACCTCGTTAAAATGTTGTGTTATGTGTGATGCTTTCTTGATGCATTTAGTATCTCTTTTATCTGCTTTAAACTGTTGTTGGTTTTAAAATCATATGTTTTAGAAATTTTAAAGAACACACTGATTCACCCCCCCTCTCAGTGTCATTGTGATTACAATAATTGGTATCAGATCCAGGTTCCTGAACAGGCTTAAACAACTAAGGTGATCTTGGAAGTTACGCAATGGCAAGTGGTGAAGGATTCTCTTCGAACAAAGTGCCACTATTTTATGGGACAAATTATGCATTTTGGAAAATTAGAATGCAGACATATCTCAGTGCTTTGGGCTTTGACATCTGGGGTGCGGTAGTTAATGGTTACAAAGATCCTGCCACCGCTCCAACGAACACTACAGGTAAAAATGCATTTGAATATGATTCAAAAGCAAGAAATGCTATTATGTGTGGAGTAGTTGACAATGAGCTAGTCAAAGTCATAAATTGTGAATCAGCAAAAGATATCTAGGATAAACTAGAGAAAATTCATGAAGGAGATGATAGGATCAAGGAGGCCAAACTTCAAGCACATCGAGCTCAATACGAATCTTTAAAGATGGACAATGATGAGAACATAGAGACTTTCATGCAAAGATTCAATGGGATCATGAATTCAATCAGAGGTCTTGGTGAAGAACTAACCGATGCTGCTATCGTGAAAAAGGTATTGAGATCACTTCCTTCTAGATTTGATTCAAAAGTCTCTGCCATAGAAGAAGCCAAAGATTTAAATCATTTTAGTATGGATGAGATGCATGGTTCTTTGACTACTTTTGAAATGAGAATAGGAAGATCTAATCCCACTGATAGAGAAGCAACCTTCAAAGCTCTAAAAGGCAAAAGCACAAAACAAGAATCTGAAGAAGAGAATGATTCAGATGAAATGGAAGAAAATTTTGTAAGAAAACTGAAGAAAGGAAAAGAAAAATACAAAGGGAAGCTACCTCTTAAATGTTTCAATTGTGGAGGCATTGGAAACTTTGCTACCAAATGTCCTCTCAATAACAAGAACAAAGGTGAAGAAACTCAGCATCAAGAAAGAGGTGAATGGAGGAAGAAAACAAACTTTAGAAAAGGCAATTTAAAAAAGAAAAGCTTTATCTCCCAAAATGCAAAATCTTCAGAGGACAGTTCTAGTGAAAACTCTGAGGAAGGAACAGGTGAGGCTCTATTTATGGAGTTTGAAATCAGAAGAGGTAGAAAACACAGAAAACAAAGAGGGAATGAACTATGAAGTATCTATTGAAGAAGTTGAGGCTGAAGTTGATTTAGAGGGTGAGATGGTGTCTGCTCTCATGGAATGGAAATCTGAGAAAAATAAGAATGAAAAACTGTCAAGGAAACTTAAGGATGCAAATGACATTATAGCCAGTCTAAAAACACAGACAGAAGAATACAAGAAAATGTCCGAAGACCTTGAAATATAGGTAACCATGAAGATAGATTACTGCTGCAAATTGGAAGAAGAAAATGTTAGTCTCCGAATATAGATACAAGAGCTGGATCAAAAAATCAACTGTCATTTAAAACATGAAGAAAGTTCGATGAAGCTGGACAAAATTCTAAGCGATCAAAGATCCACAGGTATCAAATTCGATCTGGGCTTTACTGAAGGAGAATCATCAAGTGGACTAAAGGCAAGCAATGTTGAAAGTGAAAAGAGTAAAGACAAGAAACAGGCTATGGAAAGAAAAACAAATCAGGCAAAAGAAAGTTGTAATACCAGTCTTGAAATAGCAGCTGACAATGATGGCTTTACCAAGGTCATACATCAAAAGAAAAGAAGATCTAAGGCTCCTGCAACAACTTGGCCAAGACTATATTTCAGGTTCAATCATTATTTCTATGGTTTTTGTTTTAAATGTAATGGTTATGGGCATAAAATTGTTGACTGCAAATACAATATAGGTCCAAGAAGTTTCACTAGTAAAAATTATTTTGCTCCTCTAATGAGTTATGCAGTAGAATGTTTTAAGTGTCACAACTTTGGGCATATTGCCAGAAACTGTCGTAGTATTTATATTCCATATCAATCTCAGAAAAGAAGAACTCAACCATATAAGGCAAAACACAATAGAATTTCTTCTGAAGGATATGTGCAAAATTCTGAAAAGGGGAAATCCCAGCTAGAACCCAACACCACAGTTAAGACAGAATGGAAACAAAAGGAACAGCTCAGGAAAGAACATGAATCTTTAATAGTGCAGACAACTTTTAGAGCTCAGAATAAATATGTACTGTGGATTCTTGATAGTGGTTGCTCAAGTCATATGACAGGTGATAAACAGAAATTTGAAAATCTACAAAAATATGAGGGTGGTTCTGTGAAGTTCGGCAATAATGATGGAGCCAAAATAATAGGTAAACGATCGGTCAAAATTAGTGAAGGGAAAATCAAGTCAGAAGAAGTTTTATATGTGGATGGTTTGAAACATAATCTATTAAGTGTGAGTCAAATCTGTGATAAAGGACATGAAGTGGTTTTCAAGAAGCAGGGTTGTGAAGTCAGAAAAATAAACATTGGGAAATTGATAGCAACCGGCTCAAGGACGTCTGGCAACCTATACACACTCTCAAAATTTTCAGAAGGTATGTGCTTCATGGGATAAGAAGAAGAGAACTGGTTGTGGCATAAGAGGCTTGGACACATAAGTTTTAATAATCTAGTAAGAATTAGCTCTAAACAAGTAGTGAGAGATATTCCAACCATTAAGAAACCTGCAAACAGTGTGTGTGCTTCATGTCAGAAGGGAAAGCAGACCAGAGTTTCATTTAAAACAAAATAATACCATACTAGCAGGCCTTTGGAACTCATTCATATAGACTTATGCGGACCCATGAGGACTCAAAGCATAAACGGCGACAAATACTTTATGTTGTGTATTGATGATTTTTCCAGAATGACATGGATATTCTTCCTAAAAGATAAAATAGAAGCTTTTGAAATGTTCAGAACCTTCAAACAGCTAGTCGAGAATGAAACAGGGAAAAGGATTAAATGCTTGCGATTAGACAAAGGAGGAGAATTCATTTTGAATGAATTTTTAGAATACTGTGAAAAATATGGTATCAGGAGACAATATTCAGCAGCCAGAACTCCTCAGCATAATGGTGTAGTAGAAAGGAAGAACAAAACAATTCAAGAAATGGCACACACCATGCTGGCAGAAAGAAAAATAGTAGATAGATTCTGGAAAGAAGCAGTTCACACAGCAGTATACATTCAAAACAGGTATATGTTAAGAACTCATGAATGCAAAACACCGTATGAGTTGTGGTTTGGTAGAAAAGCAACAACAAAACATCTCAAAGTATTTGGCTATAAATGCTACATCAGAAAAACTGATGACAACCTTGGAAAGTTTGAAGATAGAGCAGATGAAGGTGTGTTTGTTGGTTATTCTCCACATAGCAAAGCTTACAAATGCTACAACAAGAGACTCAAGAAAATTATGGACAGTGCAGATGTTAAATTCGATGAAGGGAGGAAACAAATAGTTAATTTTCAAGAAAACTACCCAATATACGAAGAAGTAATTGAAGGTGATGAAGTACATGGCACGAGAAAATACATCTACGATCGATACGAGATGACTTATCGGATGACTCAGAGATGCAAGAAAACAAAAAATTCAAAACGGGCAGCTGGCAGAAAAATCATCCTAGAGACCAAATAAATGGAGATCCCACAGCTGGCATTCAGACAAGAAAGAAAGTAATAAGTAATTACTCTCTTTTATCCAAAATTGAGCCCAAAAACATAGATGAAGCAAGCAAATATGACAGCTAGATGAAGGCAATAAATGAAGAGTTAGATCAGATAGAAAAGAAAAGAACTTGGGAGTTAGTACCTAGACCTGCAAACAAGAATGTAATCGGCACCAAGTGGATATTTCAAAACAAATTAAATGAAGACGGACAGGTCATTAGGAACAAAGCAAGATTGGTTTCTAAAGGATATGCATAGGTCGAAGGCATTGATTTTGAAGAGACATTTGCTCCAGTGGCCAAATTAGAAGCAATTAGAATGTTTTGGGCCTTAGCAGTTCACAAAAACTTTAGGGTATATCAGATGGACGTAAAATATACCTTCTTAAATGGGAAACTCGAAGAGGAGGTATATATTGAACAACCAGATGGTTTTCAAATTAGTGAAGCTCCCAACCTTGTCTACAAATTAAAGAAAGCACTGTATGGATTAAAACAAGCACCACGGGCATGGTATGCTAGGCTAGATAATTATCTCTCTCAATAGGGATTCAAGAAAGGATTAGTGGACAGTAATCTGTATGTGAAAACAGAAGATGGGCATCTCATTGTTCTTGTTGTCTATGTGGATGATATCATATTTGGCAGCAACAAAGATGAATCATGTAAAGACTTAGCAAACAAGATGCAAAATGAATTTGAAATGTCAATGATTGGTGAACTGTCTTACTTTCTAGGGTTACAAGTTAATCAGAATGAGAAAGGTATATTCATTTCTCAAATAAAATATGTGAAAGAAATGCTAAAGAGGTTCACTATGGAGGACAGTAAGCCGATCAGCACGCCCATGACAACAAGTCGCAAGTTGAGTAAAGAAGACAAATATCCACCTGTAGATCAAACCTTGTATAGATCAATGATAGGAAGCTTACTATATTTAACCGCAACTAGACTCGATATTCGCAGGGCGGTTTGCATGGTAGCCAGTTTCGAGGCCGATCCCAAAGAGACTCATGTAACAAAGAGTTAAAAGGATTTTTCGGTATCTCAAATGCACCATGGAGTATGGGTTGTGGTATCCAAAAGGCAAATATTTCACTCTTATATCATATTCAGATGCAGATTGGGCTGGATGTGTTGATGACAGAAAGAGTACCAGTGGAGGAGCATTCTATTTGGGGGACAGATTGGTTGCATGGCATAGTAAGAAGCAAGAGTCAGTGTCTTTATCTACCATTGAGGTAGAATATATTGCAGTAGCAACATGTTGCACACAAGTTTTGTGGATGAAACAAACCTTGAAAGATCTAGGTATTAATTTTAGTGAACCAATATCAGTAAAGTGTGACAACACCAGTGCAATCAATATTTCTAAGAATCCAGTAATGCACTCACGGACAAAGCACATTGCTATAAGGTATCATTTATTGAAAGAAAAATTTGTAGAAGGAGAAGTTAAATTGGACTATGTCCCAACTATAGAATAGGTAGCAGATATTTTTACAAAACCTTTGCCCAAGGAAGTATTTGAGTATCTTCGAAGCAAATTAGGAGTAGTCACACTTCCTAAGAAGTGACTAGCTACAGGGATCACTTTCTCAGGGGGAGCACTTGAGTGCATGAGGATGAACTTAGGGGGAGTCAAATTGTGCCTAAGAAGTGTGAGGATGGACACAAGGAGAGTCTGCAGCAGCCCTTTGGTATTATTGACAAAGGGGGAGAAGAGTTACAGGAATGTATATAGGTGTTGCCAACAATTCCAAAGGGGGAGATTGTTGAGCAAGGTGTTGCAAGAAGGTTGTCGTTGTTGTCAACACAGGCAGTTAGATCCAAGGATGCAGTGGGTAGACAGATCAAAAGTCATTCAGATGCAGAAGATAGAAAAAATTTGAAGAAAAAGACAAGTTAGAAAATTGTCGCGATATCGCGACATGTTTTCTGTCGCGATTTCGTGACAAGTCGGAGGAGAGAGAAAGTGCAATAAGAAATGTCATGATTTCACAACGAAAGTGAGGAGAGAGAAAGTGCAGCCAAAAATATAGCGATTTTGTGACAAAAATGAGGAGAGAGAAAGTGCAACCGAAAATGTCGTGATATCGTGACAAGTCGGAGGAGAGAGAAGGCGCAATTGAAAATGTCACGATATCACGACAAGTCGGAGGAGAGAGAAGGCACAATCGAAAATGTCGCGATATCATGACAAGTCGGAGGAGAGAGAAGGCACAATAAAAAATGTCACGATTTCGTGACAAGTCGAAGGAGAGAGAAGGCATAGTTGAAAATGTCGCGATTTCGCGACATGTCGGAGGCCAAGAAGCTAAGTTGAGAAACTGTAGTGATTTCGCTACATGTTGAATTTTCGTAGGCAGAAGCAGGGAGAAAGTGTTAAGTAAAAAGGATGTAGCGATTTCACTACGAGTTGCAAAGGTGCAAAGTAAAGGTGTAGCGATTTCGCTACGAGTTGCAAAGGCACAAAGTAAAGGTGTAGCGATTTCGCTACGGGTAAAAGTTGCGCAAAACAAAGGTGTAGCGATTTCGCTACAAGGTGAAAATACTCAACATGAAGGTGTAGCGATTTCGCTACAGGTCTGAAGGGTAGAACTCAAAGGTGCAGCGATTATGCTTCAAGTCGAAAGTGTAAGGCACTAAGTTGTAGCGATTTCGCTACTGAATGAAGCACAAAATGTACGAAATCCGAAAGCGTCGCGATTTTGCGACAAAGATGAAGATGACATCAGCGAAAGCTGAAAGTGTTGCGATTTCGTGACAAGGTGCGAGAAAAGCCGCCAGAAGCCGGAAGCATCGCGATTTCATGACAAGAATGTGGATGACGTCAACGAAAGCCGAAAGTGTCATGATTTCGCGATAGGTTGTGAGAAAAGCCGCTAGAAGCCGAAAGCGTCGCGATTTCGTGACAAGAATGATGATGACGTCAAAAAATGATTAAAGTGTTGCGATTTTGTGACAAGAACGGAGGCAAAGCTGTCAACAGCCACAAAAAGTGTCGCGATATCGCGACGTGTTGCTATTTCATGGAAATAAGCTACAGGAAGGAGAAGAAGGTGGCAGAGGAGTTTGAGGCCGACAAGTTTGAATCGAGGCCGACAGTTTTTAGGTTTTGAAGCCGACAGTTGCTAGGTCTTCACAGTGGACGTCGTTAGGGTTTCAAAGCCAACAATTGCTAGGGTTTTACAACGGACATCTTTGAGGTCTTGAAGTCGACATGTGTTAGGGTTTTACAACGAACATCTTTAGGGTTTTAAAGCCGACACTTACTAGGGTTTTATGATAGGGGTTTTTAGGGTTTGCAGCCGACAATCATAAAGGTTAAGCAGCCAAAAAAATTCTAGGGTTTCATGTTGACTTCATTAGGGTTTGCAGTCAACGTCTTTGAGTTACAGTCGAAGATGTTTGATATGGTATTCTCTTCTATAAAAATATGGTCTATTGCGAGGTTAATGTGTGGAATAGATGTGAAAGGTGTGAAACAAGTTCGCGTGAAGCTGAGAGCAAGTCGTTTCAATCCAGAGAGTGAGAAAAGTGTTAGTTATTTGGAATGGCAGTATAGAGAATATAGCGATGAGATAATGTGTAAGTGCGAGAAGGGTGATTGCATCAAGTTCGGTTGAGGAAAGTGCAGAGTCGTAATTCACATCTGTAGATCATGAGTGCATGGATGATAAGAGCGCGATATGCAGAAGTTGTGTTCTAAGTTCGAAGTGACAGTGCGCAGTTTACAAAAGTAATCGATAAACTAAATACGGCAGAAAGTGCAAAGAAATATAGAGAAGCTATCGGATAGTGCGAATCATTTTGCATAGAAGCAGCAGAATGCAGACATACAGCAGAATGCAAAAAAATGGCAGATCGTGAAAATTAAGGTGAAAGTTTTATTCTGCAATTTTTTATTATTGTCTTCCAAGTTGTAGCTTGGCATAAGGGGTTGGTGCCTCTTTCCAGTAGGTGCTGGTAAAATAGGAGTTGGTGCTCCATTCTGTTGTAGCAGATAAAGTTAAGGGGTTGGTGCTCCTTCCAATTGGTGCTTGGTAAAGGATTATGTAAAGTTTTAGCTTTGCATTGACTGGATTTGGATGGTAGTCCAAGCAGTCTTTTTGAGGAGTAGCCACATTGGTGAACCTCATTAAAATGTTGTGTTATGTGTGATGCTTTCTTGATGCATTTAGTATCTCTTTTATCTTCTTTAAACTGCTGCTGGTTTTAAAATCATATGTTTTAGAAATTTTAAAGAACACACTGATTCACCCCCCCCTCTCAGTGTCATTGTGATTACAACATTATGTTGAATGTATATGCTATGTAATTTTTCTATGTTGTCATCGAACATGGAATGTGGGTGCATTAGATAGTTTGACTTGGTCAAAATTCTTTCCATATGCCTTTCATTAGGTGCTTTCTGTAGCATCTTTCTATAGGTGCTTTTTGTAGCACCTTTTTGTAACGTTCATCTATGCATCTTCTCAGTGCACCATTCATGCAACTAGTTCATCCACACTTGTCGTCTAGTCTATGTTCTACTACAATGTACCTTGTAAAGCTCCTACAATTTTCATCTACTGAAAACATAAAGAAAATTGCACATTTCATGTAAAATATAGGCATATATCATTTTAACACTATAAATATGATTTACTCATAATTCACACAAATAAGATATAATAATTATTAGAATACATTCATTTACATAGATTTGAAGACAAAAGATAGATTAAACTTGCACAAAATATATACAATTTTAGCACTCATCATTCTCCTAAATTTAAGGAGATGCATGTCCTCATGCAGACATGTTTGGAATTTACAGTATATCAGGTAAAACACTATAAACACTGTAGTAAATTTCAATAACTTGAACATTTGGCAGACATAATAAATGGAACATTACAATGCTATAGAAATAAATATGTAGATGTATGAAATTAAATGTTGCAATCATTCACATAAATGAATAGATATATCAAAGGAAGAACTACAATTATTTACAAAGGTACACATGAAATACTACAAATAAAATAAATAAACTATTTTATATGTAAAAAAGAAAAACACTATAGATGTAAATAAAATGAAATGCTTTTAAAAAAACACTATAACTAAAATCCTACAAATATCAAATACCATCATTAAAATCAAATAGAGTGCTACAAATATAATTATGTAAGTTTATAAAAAATATGGTATAACTTTGTGAATGTCCAAGATTGATTTAGATTTAAGCTAAGATGAAACCCATGTTGGTGTTGGTGTTTTTACCAATAAATTTCTCTCTTGCTTCACCTTTTGTACCTATGCTTTGGCCTTCTTGGTATAAAGTGGTAGTTCAATGACCATAGTCTTCACATGCATGACCTCTATAGGCCCTTCATATTTTGATTCATGAAGTGTACCCTATTATTTTGGTGGTGGAGGTAGATCTACTGCTTCAATGATGTTGTTGATCACCGCATCGATGTCGTAATGCACCCCCACATTGAGAGGTATTCCTACTTGAGGCATCCCTATCTCAACGAATGATTTTATTCTTTGGGGGCTACATGTCTACCTTTGATTCTATTGGAAGAGAAGCTTGACAAATGGGACTAAGATGTCCTTCTCAAGCACCTTGGTAAATTCAATATGTTTGCTAAATTTAACTAACTTATTTACCTTTTTCTAGAATATGGAGCTCTTGTTAGGGCACGCACTGACAATTGTTAGTTGGATGACTAGATAAACTAGTTTTACCACCCTTTTCATAGAAATTTTATTGAGAATTTCAATCCAAAGAGTGAGAGATCATCTCACTAAAATGATGTGCTTTGAAAACTCATTTATGAGCCTATCTAGCTTGATGTGCAATAGGGTTTGTTGTGTCTTAGTGTGGCCAAGGGTTTCAACTGAAATATTTAAGGTAGGTGGGTTTTCTTGAGGGCTAGATATTTCTCCCTTACCTTGGTCTTCTGGAACATACTTCTCATGCCTAGTTTTTCTTATAGGTTGAGAAGATTTAGCTAGCTTGGAATAGGTAGGATGTTTACACACAGGAGACTCCTCCTCCTCCAAAATTTTAGATTCATATTTTTTCTCGAATGTACTATCCTCAACAAAATTTGACTCACTTGACTCAAATTGTATGGATAGGTTGATCTCCTCAACTATTGCATCCCATGAAATTCCTACTTCAGGTGATTTATGTAAAACTATTAATTTTATCAACCCCTGATGGGCGATTAGATGAAGTTTGGTATTGTCATTGGATTTCTTAGGTTGAATAGTGTCTTTCATAGATAAATAGAAAAAAATATAGTAGATTAATCACACAGTCTTCATGCTTAGGATATTTAGGTTTACCATAATTTTTAGATGGTAGACCCTGTAGTTAGACAATATTACCTCTAACGTAAAAATATTTATTAGGATGGTGGTATCCTCCTACCACTTCAAAGGGGATGAATAGGTGGCTACACCTTTAATCCACACATTCTTATCTTGGGTAACATTACATCTATCCCCAACTATTTCAACCATTTGGCTGACTCCCTTATAATAAGAATTATATATCTTTGGCCAACCTTAGGGAGACTTAAAACTTTTAATATTAGACTGGGGGTAACCTCTATTTTTACTTTTCCCACATGGATTACCATGGTCAAGGGATCACAGTTCATAATGAACTATTTTGCCATGATCTAGTCATGTCCTTGAAATTTTGTTAGGGCCTCCCACAAGCATGCTTCTTGAAATAGTCTCTTGATTATATCAGTAGATTTTAAGGTATTAATGGACAAGGGCTCACTATATTTATGAAATTTTGATCTCGGCATGTTGATAAATTTAGTGGATAGAGGTGTGGAAAATGAAGAGGTAGGTTTAGAAGATAGGAAGCTATAAGATTAGCTTTTATTTTAAATTTTGTTGTATGGATGCTTATCCAAAAATAATACCTATAGAATATTTTGACAAAACAAATACATGCATGGGTTATCACCATTAAACAAAAGAAACTATGTATATTTTGACCCATGCAACAAAAACATAACATAGAATTCTAATGCATATTTCTGTAGCATAATTAAAGGAAAATTCATTGTATTTTTTTTTACTATTTTGAAACTTTATAATGTTTCTTTGTATCCTCTTAAAAGCTAGTTCTTTATTAAAATTTCTAAAAAACATAAAAAACACCACTTGTTTTAATTACCTTCCCCTATCTCCAATTTTTTGCCATCGTTTACCCTATCCTTCTCCTTCTTTTGACATCCTACGCAATATTCAAAAATCCTTATTATCATTTTTCATTGCATAGTTGTTTTTATTTGCTACATAGCTACTTTCATCTACCGCATAGTATCTCGATCAAATTTGTAGAGCTCGCATACTATAAAAATATGATAATTAGGGTTACTTTTTTATTTTAAATTTTTCATGCAATGAAATTGGATAAATCATGGCCCTATATTACCCCTTAATCGATGGTTCACAACCTCGATCCATGGTGTATCTTCTAATTACTTCATGTGTTCAAGTGTTGATGATCGATGCTTCCTCATGCGCGATGGTCGGCTATCATATTGCAAAGGAAGTTTGATAGGATTAGGGTTATTATATTGAATTTTGATAGCCTAAGAATGACTAACCATCGATCATGATTTTTATTGATGATTACCACACTCAATCCATGTTGCTTAATCCCTATTGGACCTCATGAACATGCATCGATGATCGGTTGTTTAAGTTGTGAGATGGTCATATTACCTCAGAAAGGATTGAATTTTGCTTCCTTGGCATGATGCTCTCTTTCTACTTTGCATGGTGAAAATCTTTGGGCATTTGTTTTATAATTTTAATAATCCTAAGTTTATGTTATACTTTACATCGACCACAGTAGGAGGTTAATTTTTAATTTTAATTGACATTTTAATTTTCCTTTAATATATTTAATTCATGCTCTAGCTTACTCATATCATCTGCATATGTGTCTTCCTTCTGAATTTGCATACATATGCCATGCATAAGTGGTGCTTCATATGGTTCTTACATGCTCATTTATCAATTATGAATATCCACATTACTATTCACATTTTGAGTTGCATTCAGTGGTATCCAAGCCAACTTAGAATTGTGCTCTTGATGAATATCACGTGTACATAGTTTAAATTTACATTAGCTTTTTGTTTATTCCCTTTGATCATCCTTTAATATATAATTTATACTTTGACTTGCTATATGTCTTCCTCCTTCGATATCAACTTTTTTAAAAATATTTCACTCAATGCTTATTGTATTACCTTTCCATCCCGAGCGATGAGTTACGAAGTGCCTGATTGGTAATTCATGTGTTTATTTTAACCATGAGGTAGTCATAAGTGTCCACATCATCACTTAATATTTTGATATGTAAACAAATCATATTCATTAGATCATTTATTTATACCCTTTGATCATCTAAACCCTTTCGCTATTTCCAAAGCTAATTATTCAAATTATTTTGCATGTGGTTCTTGGCTTTCATGCCATGGCTCATGGGTTTAGATTTAAATATCCATGCCATGGTTTTCATGATAAAATCTTTTTAAATACCCACGCAAATTTTCCCTCTCATACCAAAGTCATTGCAATTACATTCATTGATAATTACCCTGTACTGTTTGATTCTATTTTGAAATGTGTTTTTAATCATGCAAAAATATAAAATCATGTATACTTAGGATAAATTTTATGATGTGCGCATCTACAAAAATATTCTAAAAAAAGTAGCTACACAAATTATCTATGAAAAATGATTTTAGAAACTATCTACGAAAAACCTCTATGAAAAACAGCTACAAAAAATAATTACTAAAAACAACTATGAAAAACAACTACAAAAAATAACTACAGAAAAAAACTATGAAAAAACAATTATAGGTTCATAGGAATACTTTACCTGATTTCACATTTTTTTCTTTTTCCCCAAACTGTATCATGAACTTTATTGCATAAATCATTTACTTCTTCTCCAAAACTATATTTTTGTCTATATAGCCAAAATAGGACAATGAGAGAAATTTTTATTCTATAAAAATTTATGTTATGGAAAATCATTTTATTTATTTATTTTAATAAAATGGGGGTTTTATGTATATACTAGTTATTTATTCATGTCAAGCCATCAAATAATTTTGTAGGATAATAAATATTTTTAGAATGGAATTGCTCGTTTCCAATAGCAAAGATGTTATGCAAAACATTACTTCCTTCTTGACCTCTTAATAAAATATTCCATGGTCTACTAATAAATACTTCCAATGCCCCAAAAATATCAATTTTGTGTTCTACTTCTTTTAGCTTCATTGAGGAGTTTTGTGTGAGAGAAAATAATGATGAATTTAACCCAATCTCAATCATCAATACTTTGGTTTGCAAAATAGGTCTTCATCAATGGTTTGGACACACTCAAAATCTATTTTGGAAGAGGTAAAATAATATAGTCACTCTGGTATCATTTTTTATTTAAAATTTCATAGTCCATTTTATAGAGATGTGTTTTCAACTTAGAGGAGTGCAAAGCTTTGGGGAATCTGATTCCTAACCACTCTATGAAAGTCTTGATGGGAATTATCACCCTATCCTTACTGTTGTGTCACTTTAAGTAAAACTTAAGGCTTTGGAGATTCAGATCACATCTCCATCTAGATGGAATTGTAATTCTATCATTACTATCTCTTATATATTAATTTTAAAAGAAGATCAAATTATGGGGATTCGAATCACATCTCCATTTGGATGGAAACGTAATTCTATCCTTATGATTGTTTTTATTTTCTTTTTACTCTTTGTTCTTTATGGGCCATAAGAAACAAGGAATTTTACTACCTTGTGTTTATTAATTGTCGATACCATCATTACTATATACATTCTCCTTTTTGTAAGGTAAGAGAATTCCTTCACACACTAAATCTGGCTTTTTTCTTAAAACCTAATACTGTGACCGAAAAGTTGTGAATAATGATATGAAAGCATTATATATTAAAACTCCATTATGAAACAAAGGAAATATATTTAAAGAACATAGAGTGATATTCTAGTTTATTTTTAAGAAATATTACTATTCCATGATATTCTTCTTTCATTGGCCAAGTAGTGTAAATATTTTTTCCATCCATATTATTTATTGGTGCCTTACTCTTCCAAAAAAGATGACTGATTATACTACATTCTTTTTGAATGACTATACTTATTTACTATATATATAGCAACAATTTTATTTAGTAGGTAATGTTTATGTTTCTTAGGATAGAAAAGAGAAGTTTTTATTTAATAGTAGTTTATTGTAGTTTAGAGATGCACTTCAAATAAACCTATTGCTTCAGATGGTGTATAAATTCTTCTTTAGATAATGGCTTTCTGTAGAGTTTAATACTGTGTTAATTAACTAGTAATATTCTTGTTGAATCATCAATAAGCTTAAGTTTAGCTATACCATTACCAAATATTTCTTCAACCTCATAAGGTCCTAGCCATATTGTCCTTCACTTACCTTGAAATATTGATAGTGGGAGTCAAATAGCAAGGCCCAATCTCTTAGTTGAAATGTTTGTGGTATAATATGTTTATCATGTCATTTCTTTCTTTTTTGATGAGTTAATTTAGTCCTATGTAATGCCTCTAGTGTTCTTTCATGTAGAATGTTTACTTTTTCCAATATAGCTTTTTGTGCTTGATACAAATTCATATCAAGCTATACCGTTGTGCGAAGAGTATCTATTTCAAATTCAATAGGCATAATAGCTTGTTTGCCATAAACCATTTCATAAGGTTATAAATTTGTGGTGGTTTTCCAAGTTGTGTTATATGCCCATACAACTTATTTAAATCTTTATTTCCAATCAACCCTACTATTGGCTATAGTTTTTGTTATTATCTTTTCAAGTTCCATATTTGTAACTTCTACCTATCCATTAGCTTGAGGGTGATATGGTGAAGCTTTTCTATGTTTTATTTAATATATATGAAAAAAATATTCAATTACTTTGGAGAGGAATTTAGACCCATGGTCTAAAAATAGCTCTCTATGTGCTCCAAAGGGTTGCATAATTTGTGAGTATAGAAAATCAACAACCGATTCAACTTGTACTCATGGTAAGGCTTTTACTTCAGCCCACTTGGTGATGTAATCCATTCAAACAAGTATATGATTATTGCCTATACATGGAGGATCTATTGGCCCAAAAAAATAAATCCCCCATTTCACGAATGGTTCAAACATTATTTGTGGGGCCAAAGATATCTCCATTGTAGGTGTAAATTTACTAGCCCTTTGACAAACGTCACATCTATCAACAAATTTATAGGTATCCATATTCATAGTAGGCAAATAATAACCTATTTGGAATATTTTACTAGCTATTATTTGGTTTGCATAATTATCTCTATAAATTTCTTCATGTGTTACTCTAATGATTTCATATACATCCTCTTCTTACACACATATCCTAATTACTTGGTTAGGGAAAGACCTAAACAAGATTCCATTAATCTACATGTAATGGAAACTTTGATGTATTAAATTTCTACACTCATGTGGTGTACAATTTTGAGGTATTTTCCTTGTTACAAAGTAATTTACAATATCAGCATACCAAGGGGTAAAAAAAGAAAGAGCAAACAAATGTTCATCAAAAAATTATCAGGAATTAACTCATCATCATCAAATATTTGGCTATGAGATAATGATATGCAATGACATTTTATTTACCTGCTTTGTCTATAATTATGACATTAAATTCTTGCAATAAGAGAAACAATCTAACCACTATTCCTCCTACTATAGCTTTGTTCATTAATTATTTTATGGTAGATTGATTAGTGTGAATAAATACTTCATACCTTTTTATGTAATTTTTGAACTTATTAATGACATGGACTACAACTAAGAATTCCTTTTCAGTAATTGTATAATTAAGTTCAGCCCATGCAAATTTTTACTCACATAATAGATATCATAAGGTATTTTATTCTCTATTTGTTGTAGTACTGCCTCTATTGCATATCCTAAAGAATCACAATATATATGAAAGGAAAATTTCCAATTTGGCCCCCTCAAAATTTGAGCAGTAGTCAATTTATTCTTTATAACTTCAAAGGCTTCCTGACATGCTTCAGTCCAATTAAATTCACTTTATTTAGTTAAGAGCTTAAACATGAGAGAGACACATTTTTTGAAATATTTAATGAATCTATGGTAATTTCCTGCATGTCTTAAAAAGCTCCTTACCTATTTCTATGTTTTTGGAGGTTGAAGGGATTGAATAACTTTAATTTTTGTAGGATCTACTTTAATACCTTCCTCAAATATGTAAATGTCCTAAAAAATACCTCCTCTCATCATCATGAAGCACTTTTCATGACTTAAAGAAAGATTTTTCTCTTGGCATATAACAAGAACATTTTGTAAACTTGAAAGAGTTTCTTCAAAAGAGTTACCCTAGACTGTGAAGTCATCCATATAGACTTCTACACATTCATTAATTAAATAAAATAAAATAGCTAAAACAACCCTTTTAAAAGTAGCCAATGTATTGCATAATCCAAAAGGTAAAACTTTATAAGCATAGGTACCTACAAGACATGTGAAAGAAGTATTTTCTTTATATTCTTCTACTATTGAGACTTGATTGTACCCACTAAAACCATACAAAAAGAAAAAATATTTCTTTCTAGCCAAGGTATCAACAACTTGATCAATGAATGGTAAGGGAAAGTAATATTTCTTTGTTACTTTATTCAATTCCCTATAATCTACACAAATTCTCCATTTACCATTTTTCTTAGGAACTATTACTAATGGTGATACCTATTGACTATAAAAAATTGGGTAGTATAAATCCTTCATTTAAAATATTAATGATTTATTCTTGAACTATGTATTTCATAGATAGATTTAGTCTTCTATGAGGTTGCCTTACTAGGTGGAAACATTCTTGAATGAAGATTCAGTGGGTGCAGATATTTGGATGAAAACTTTTAATGTCCTCATAATTCTATTCAAATATCATTTGATGTTTTCTAAGTACTTCTATCAATTGTGATTTTTGAATTCTTGTAAACTCATTATTAATATTCAAAGTCTTCATAGGTGTGATATCTATCTATTTGCAATTTTTAGTATTTGCATCTATTCCCATTACTTCACATTCAAGGACATTCAATTGATGGTTATAAGGCACTAATTGATGATATTGACTTGTACTTGCTTCATCATTGGTTATAGTAAGTTCATTTTGTAGCGACCCCGAGAACACACGCATCGGTCCCTTTTTTGAAAACCCTACTTGCAATGATTATTTAAAATACCAAAGATAAAATGGAAAGACAAGAGGAAAAATAAAGCATATAACATGAAATAACAAAATATGGATCTCTTTATTGATATTGAAGCTCGGTTACATGTCGGTCCCTCTTAGGGATACCCATTTTGATACTATAAATTACAAGTGGGCAAGGAGTTCCTCTTCCACGAAGAGGTGGTGCGCTTATGAAAGCTTCCCAGTTTCACACAAGGAAATGTATGAGGGTTTACAAATGCCTCCTTCTCCAGGTCTATTTCCTAGAGGGATCCCTTTTTGCTCTCGTATGTTATAATCTTCATCTGATGTACCTGTGGCCCTAAAAGCAATGAAACAACAACACACATTTAGGTGTCTGAGATTGCCTCCATGGATGAGGTTGTTAGTAATCAAAGAATGTAACGGAAATATGATAAAAATATGCCATGAAATCATGTAAATCTATGCTAATGATATAAGAAAACAGAATAAAATATGCTATGTCTATCTAAGCTAAGCCTACAAGCCACTATCCAAGACAACAACCGCTAAAGTAAACCTTACCCTCTTTGCCCCAAATCTATGGGTCAAAGAATGTAATGTAATGTTGAAGATGGTAGGTGTTATGCTCTTTGATTCGTCAAAGCTCCATCGTACACGTGATCTCAAAGAGAACTTTTCGATTCTTGAAATATTTCCTCAAGAAGATGTCTCTCTCTATGTAATGATCTCTTGTATGTCTGATTCTCTATCAAGAAGATAAAATATCTCTGGATCTCTTGGTTCTCTTAAGCTTGCACCTTTTATAGTGTGAAACCCTAGGTCTATGTCCAAGCCCTAGAAATGAATTTCTCATGAGTAGTGCAAGTTAGCATGAGAAGCTTTTGTCTATTGTCTATGTTTGAAGGTCAGTTAACTAAATCTAACTACCCACTTGAGTCTTCTATGCGAATTGGTCGTTAGCATGAGAAGCTTTTGCCCTTTTTTTCTGCTTGGAGGTAAGTTAACTTAAGTCTAAATGTAAACTCAAGTCTCCTATGTGAACTGGTCATGAAAAGGAATGCAAAGTCACTCTCACTCATCTTTATTGCATGCAAACTATCACTTCTACCCGATATTGGGCCTATTTGTCAATAAACTACTTCTTATGGTTTAGCCATTGTCATCTGTAGTGGCTAAGATCTGGCCGCTATCGTCTGTAGCGGCTAAGTTCTGGCCACTCTAGTTTTGAGTGGCTAGGATCTAGTCACTCTTGGCTTGAGCGGCTAATCTTGGATGGCTTGAAAAGGCCCCAAATGAGTGGTGAGAACCACTGTTAATGCTTGGAAAGTCCAAGATTATGTCTTATGATCTTATGAGTGTGTCTATGTAAGTATCTCCCCTAAGAATGACACAATTTAGGTGTCTACAGATGCCCCTTTTTGCGATGCACTATGTGGAAAACACAACGTTGAGTAAAAACATAGACTGTTCTGTTTGTAGGGTGTATGGTGATCAAAGGTCTGATCAATGTTGGATGGCCCAATCGTGCAAGATGGCACGCATCCCTTTGAATCATTGCCTCAACATTTAGAGGACTTAGCTCAGTGGCTTTTGCATGTTAAATTGCACTCATTCCTCAAACTCAATCGGGTAGCTTCAACTGCTACAACAATTCCGATCGGTAGGAGAGCTATAATTAAAGATGTCATGTCTGCTTACGTTCCTAGAAAACAAGGGAAATTTGTGATTGTTGTATGCAATTATTCGAAGGACGAACACGATTTTTCTATTATCAAGTGATCTTTTGTTGATTTTTATTATGATTACGTTGAAGTTTTGAACTACCTCTTCACACAACGGATTGGTGAAGAAATGGAAATGAATGAAATGACAAGTCGCTTGACCAATATGACTAATTTGGTTCCTTTCTAGCATTTGCTGCTTTTAATGGGCACTCCCACATCCACGTGTGATTCCAATTTCTTATGATAATCATCCATACCTATCCCAAGGAGTGGTCCGACTATTAATAGCCTTCTTAGAGAGTTAGGATGAGTGATTTTGTTCATGCCTAGATTGTATCACTTTGACTTAATGTTTTTGATGTCATAGGGGAATTAGAATGACCCCTTCGCACCCGTGGAGAAGTTTGACCATCTTGATCTTCTTTAGGTTTGAAGGGTGACATGTCATAATTTCAATATGAGTTGCTTTTGCCCCAAGTGGCCTTATAGTTGCCTACTCATCTCATCGAAATACATTGAGTGCAGGTCATTGCAATCGTCGAGTGGATAGAGTAGGTAATTGGATACGAGGCCTACTTGAGATTGTGATTTTATGTAATTTTTTTGTTATTTTGGTCATTCTGGTGATTCAAAACCACCAAAGTGTGTTTATTTGTTGTTTTTGTTATTCCCTCATGGAAGGAACTACTTTATTTTGATCTGTGGGCCTGGCCACTATCAAGTACAACGACCTCTAATTTTTGACCTGTGGCCGTTATTGCCTTGAGCGGCCAAGAAGCTCGGGTTGCTGATGTCAACAACGGCCAAGGCATAATTAAGGAAATATAAAATTTGCAATTCTAGGGTTTGACCTATCATTTTTACTATTGAATATTCCATTTTTAGAGCTCTGGTGCAACAGTGATGATTGTGACTTCAAGACTTGTTGGTGTTGAGGACATGGTTGCATAGGGTGAGACATCAACTGATGGAGGAGCCAGAGCTTCTCGGGTAAGTCTCTTCAAAACCCTAGATCTCTTTTCTTTGTCTAATTAAAATTGAACTTCACTAAGAAATGAGCAAAATGAACCTCACTAAACCTGCTGGCAATGAACGAACTCTGTAATTAGGCTTAGGTTCCCTTTCACTATGGTGGTTTAGTCCCTAATTTTACTATTTATCAGTGGCTTCAACCTAGGTTTTTTTTTTTTCCATTATTCACCTACTGCCGCCATTTTGGGCATTTTGAATTTAGCCTAGTTTTGATGCTTGGGTAGGAAAATTTGCCTTCCAATTCATTTGTTTTCCCTCCCTTTGTTGTTTTATTGGAGCTATTTTGTCAAATTTGTAATTTTTTTGATTTTCTTGCCAAGGGTTCACGGGTTTGTCATGCCGCCCCTTGGCCTTTGTCGCTTAGAGCGACCAAGCTTGAATCCCAATAGTAAAAAATTTGACCATTGGGCCTTGGCCATTATTGCCTCTAGCAACCAGGTTTCGGCCACTATAGGCGACAACGGATAAAGCTTAAGCCTTGTTTTTTTGCATTTTGTGTATTGATTTTATGATTTTTTTTTACTTTTGAATTTTTCTTTGCTTGATTAGGTGCAATTTATTCTTCCTTTGCTTAGATTTAGAGTAACTCGTACTCTTTGTGCACCGTTTTCATGTTTATTGTGAATTATGCCTTAGATGCACTGTAGTTATGTTGTATCTTTCTTATGATTTGTTTATATCCTGACTGCTTAGTCTCGGGACCCAAAGCTCCTGCTTGACTTGCTTCCTAGTTTTAATGACACTAACTAGGAGTGGTTTAGGCCTGTGGGCTATAGTACATTATCAGGTTGCCCCACATTATGGCTGACTAGGCTTATATTACAACTTTAGCCCATCGTTGGGACCCACGAACCAACACCTTCCACCTTCAACCCGGTGAGATGACTATCACATCAAAGGATGTGTACAAGATCTTTTAGATCCCATTCGATGGGGTGCCCATTATTTAATTGACTACTAATGATCAGGTGGTCGTCTATGCTCAAGTGTTTGGGGAACGTTCTACATAGGCCCTCTAGGAGACTAGGTCTGGGGGAGTGTCTATCAAGACTTGGTATGATGCTCATGTTTTCTTAGTGAGGCATGTTGTGTTGATGATGGTGATCAGCAACATTCTTATCCTGGAATGATCGGGTTTTAGGTTACCTTGGAACCTCCTGGAGATGGTGTAGGACCTACTAGATAGCAAGGAGCCTATCATATATGCATGGGGTAGATCACTATTGGCTTAGTGCTATGATGATTTGTACCACATCCATCGGTGATGATGCATTAGAATTACTTGTAGCTTGCTCCTACAAGTTTGGGGATGTGAGCACATTAAGGTAGATCTAGCTAGTTTTACTGCCAAGACATGGTGCTCAGAAAGCTTGCTCCTAGGAAATATTACATATATTGAGGCTCAGACATAGTGTTATGCTGCCAGATGGGATGAGGAGTATGAGGAGCATAAGAGCCATACTTTTATAGGGGAGCTATCCCACTACACTAATGCTTTCACCAGCTATTGGTTTGGGATGTCGTGTGGTGGCCTTACTATGAGTGTCCATTTTGGGATGATCTAGCTAGTTTTACTGCCAAGACATGGTGCAAGCAATGGCTCATTGGTCATAAGCTTGTCATTCGAGAGTATTTCTTCTACTCTTAGGTTCTTCGTTAGTATGGATTGCGGCAACATGTGCCCTTGATACCAATTTTGTACCAGTGCCTCATAGTAGAGAGGGACCTACCTCCACGTTAGGTCATAGAGCTTGTAGATGAGGAGGATGCCCCAACCGTAGACTCTACAGTGGCTGGGGGAGTTATAGAGGCCTAATCTTAGTGGTGGGGTGATCAGATGTGGCATGGAATTGATAGCCTAGGGTGCAAGTATTATAGTAGGGGTGATGGCACAGATCTGATAGGACGCAGGGTTCAAGCCAGGACCGAGGTATGGGTCCAACTGACAGAGCAGGTGGTAGTAGAGGATCCTAACGTTCCTAAGGAGGAGGAGTTAGAGCCTGAGGAGAGATACTATCCTATAATAGTGTAGTTGCACTAGGTCGAGGCTGAGCTCCAAGCTACTAAGATCTAGGTGCAGTGGTGATATGCTACGATTGAGCAACTCACAACATAGATACAGGCTCTACAAGTTACTATTGTGGGTGGCAATGTTAGGATGCAATTTTTTATTCCTCCTTCTACACCATAGGAGGTTCTTATGGCAGGCTCAGGGGTATATGTGGGACGACTTTAGTCTTTGTTGGATGAGCATGAGGTGCGGATCCGGGGTCTTACGGATCATGTCACCATCCTTCAGATGTAGCTCAGGAGGCATGGGATTGTCCCTAAGGATCTAGTAGGTTTAGGTGGTTCGTAGGTTAGCGAGCCCTCTACCTCAGGGCAGTCTTCTGCCCATCCTATCCAGTAGACCTGAACTCGGATAGAGATATGGATAGGCTTGCACCACTCAACTCGTGACACTGCCATAGGGGGAGGTGGCACCGAAGGAGGTGGTGTAGGGGGCTCAGGCCCGATATTTGATTGATGTTCTACTTGGTTCTTGATTCATTTTTGAGGTCGACTGACCTACATGACTATATCCCACGGGTATTTTTGTATATCCATGGACTTGACACACATACTTTTATGATAGTTTTCATTATGACTTATTATGTGTATCATTTATTGCTCATGTTTTTGTTGTTATTTCATTTTATGATATGATGCGATGATGATATTTATGATGATTTGATGAATATTCTAGATGATAGATGATATTTGAAGATGCTTAGATGGATGTGTAGATGCTTATATGATTTGATGATATGATGCGACATATTTTGATGATGTATGATGAATTTATGATTGTATGCAAATGGATATTGCCTATATGTTTTATGATGATGTAGTTTATGGATGATTAATGAATTGTGTTTGCGGATGCAAATGTTATTGTTAAATGCATGTTTAATTTTTGCTTTAATTGTATGCATCTAACTTATGTGGTGGAATGGTATAAATGAACCTGTATGCTGTAATCACTTAAAACATACGGAATGCATATGACATTAAAATTATTAATGGGTGATACCACAGAAAGTAAAATAATAATCATGAATTTAAATAATCACTCTTATCATAAGAATTGATTAGGTATTCATATATGAGATGTAATGGTGTGTAATGTCTTTTCTTAATAATTTTATGTAAATTAAAATATATAAAGTAGTCAGTGGTCATCTATATACTATTTCTAATATATATGCGATATTTATCCTACTATGTTGATACCCCATAATTTATAGAATATTATAAATAAAGTGATGGTGTGAATGATTTAATGATTTGTTGCTATGTAAAAGTTTTTGGGGATTTTTGAAGATTCAAACACTATAGTTCCCCTATCAACAGATGTCTACTTACCACTTAGACTTTTGAAAAGTAAGGCTTTTACCATGGACCTGGTTTTTCCTGATCTCTGTGTGTGCATGTGATTGTATATTTTGAGATAGAACTCAATCATTTCCTCCGATGTCAGGTGGGATTATTTCAGACAATTGCTAAGATCAGGGATCTTCAAGTGTTCATCTCATCCTTATGTTGGACTTAGTTGGAGTATACCACTAGGCAATATTTGGTTACCTAAGCCAGCTCATCCACATTCAAACATTGGTCTACACAAATGCATGAAGCAATTGTAATAGACATATCGTCATGCATAAGGATTTATCCTTCCAGTTTTGTACAATGCTGAGAATTCCAGGGATTCAAGCTTTATTCCCTTCTTTTTGGCTTCTTTTTGGCTTTGGATTTTGCTCATATGTAGTAATGAAAATCACTATTTATTTTGATTTTATTTTTTATTTGAGCGGGGATTTTTTGGTAATGATGATAATCTCCATTTATTTTGCTCATACGTAGTGATGAAAATCACTGTTTATTTTGATTGATTTTTTTGAGCTTGATTTTTTTGTAATTTTTGAATTTATGCTTTGTGTATCGAACTTTTTGCTTTTGAAATCTGGACTGTATGCTTGGCCTTTTGAATGTGTATTTTGCTTTGGTATTTTTGCTTATTTTGTTTTAAGCAAGGGATTTGGATAGGATAAAGATTGTCCTTTTGCCAATTCTCAACACCTTTAAACCGGTTGCACAGGGGGATAAGCAAGGATAATCCTTTTTGCTTAAGGTAACCTAGACCGCTTTGCATATTTCATCTTTTCCTTGTACCAACTAGGATTTTAGTGTTTCAATTAGTGACGGGATCTTGAATATCCAATTATTTATCACAGCTAGGCCTTACCTTCTACTAATCAAAGTTATTTTCCTCAAAAGTTGATAAGATTACTAGGTGTGGTTGACTAATCAAAAAACCTTATTTTATTATGTATAGCAACAAATAATAGTTGTGTTGAAAAACACAATTACACACATTTGGATGGAGTTATGGATATGATTGACTTGTGCGACAAATTATGGTATCACTTTTAAGGCTCTCATGATATATGCAATTGTAGTGGATATGAAAATTCAATGCAATGATGTGGATGCAAAATGTGAGATGCAATTGTTTTTGTATTTTTGATTTTATGTTGTTTTTGTATTTTTTATTAGTTTGACCAAAGGGCTTATTATGCCTTTGGTGCTTTTGTTATTGCTTTTGACCAAGCGGTTTGAATCACCCTTGGAGCCTTTTTGATTAATTTTTGACCAAGCGGTATGAATTACCCTTGGAGCCTTTGATTTTATTTTTGACCAAGCGGCTTGAATTACCCTTGGAGCCTTTTGAATTGATGTTTGACCAAGCGGTATGAATTACCCTTGGAGCCTTTGATGATTTTTGACCAAGCAGCTTGAATTACCCTTGGAGCCTTTTGAATTGATGTTTGACCAAGCGATATGAATTACCCTTGGAGCCTTTTGAATTGATGTTTGACCAAGCAGTATGAATTACCCTTGGAGCCTTTGATGATTTTTGTTTTTGACCAAGTGGTATGAATTACCCTTGGAACTTTTTGTATTGATTTTTGACCAAGTGGCATGAATTACCCTTGGAGCCTTTGATTGAATTTTTGAATTTTATGTTTTTATGATTTGTTTGTATTTTGACATATTTGAATGTTTTTGTGTTTTTGACATATTTGAATGTTTTTGAATTTTATGTATTTATGATTTGTTTGTATTTTGACATATTTAAATGTTTTTGAATTTTATGTATAAAATACCTTTAAATGAATGATATTGAGAGGTTCCAGGTCTTCAACACCATCTAATGATATAAGGCGATATGCTCTAGGCCCAACTCTCAATGAAATCATATATGGACCTACCCAATTTACTGTGAACTTACATCGTAGATGCGGTGACAAATTTGAATTATGCTAGTTTTCTTTGAGCACTAGATCTCCAACCTTGAATTCCCTTAGGTGGATTTTACTATTGTAAGCTCACGCAATGCAATCTTGGTAAACATGAAGATGCTCTAAAGCATTGACTTGGCGTTCATCAAGAAGCATCAACTGATCAAGGCGGTCTTGCCACATAGCTTTATCATCTATGAAGTCCTTTAATGCTATGCGTAGAGTCAAAATTTCCAACTCTAGAGGCATGATGGCTTCAATGCCATATACTAATGAAAATGGTGTTTCCCCAGTGGGCATCCGTATACTAGTCATGTATGCCCATAGTGCAAGAGGCAATTGCATGTGCCAATCCTTGTGATTTTCTTACACTTCTTCCTCAAAATGGAAACTATTGTTTTGTTTGAGGCTTCTGCTTGCCCGTTTACTTGTGGATAATAAGGCAAAAAACTGTGCTAAATGTGGTATTTTTTCATTAAAGCATTCACATTTTTGTTTTTGAAAGATGTCCCATTATCCGATATTATCTTAGAAGGGACCCCAAAAAGACTTATGATATTGTGGAGTATAAAATTTGCAATCCTTGGTCCAGTTGTTGATGTTAAGGGGATTGCTTCTACCCATTTAGTGAAGTATTATGTGGTCGTTATGATGAATGTATGTCATCCTGATGATGGGGGTAAGATTTTCCTAATCAATTCTAGTCCCCATTGCGAGAATGGCCATGCTACCTGGATGGGCTACAATGCTTGCAATGGTAAGTACATTAGGTTTACATGATGCTGGCACTTACTACATTTCTTGACATACTCGCAATAGTCTTTTTTCATGGTGGACCAATAGTAACCCATTCTCAATATGCGCTTAACGATGGTCATGCCACTAAAATTCCTCCACATGTTCCATCGTGAGCTTGAAAAATTGCCCAAGATGCTTCCTGGGGTTCAAGACAACGGAGTAATACTCCATCATATCCTCATTTGTAGAGGATTTATCCTAGAAAAATGTATCTTGTTGATCTCTATTTGAACGTTCACCTTTCAGTATGCAAAATACCTTGAGGTATTATTCTAAGCTTCAGGAAGTCCCACAGTTGGGAAAGCCAATCCTGATAGGCCACATCTTCTATATAATAGACAACTTGCCCTTCCTGTATTTTTGATGTAGTGAACACATATTTATGAACAACTTTATGGTATATGGTTGCACCACACTCTACAGGTCCCTGGGAGATCAAAGACCCCCAAGGTGTTGTTTGCAAGAAATCTCCAGCTGTGAATGACCAATCCTTATTTGGTTTGATGTTGATAATGTTGACTAATTCTTTATTGTCAAAAGCCTCATGGTGTATTGCTGAGTGTGAAAGCACTTTTACATAAACGGTAGTAAAATCAGTAGACATATTCTGAGGGATTAAGTATCCCAAAGAGGCCATGGTGTTTGCAAATCTATTCGATGTACGAGGGATTACCTCGATCTCATACCATTCTATACGAGCTAAGTAATTATCAACAAGTTCCTTGTAAGTCTTCAGGAGTGGGCACCTACATTGAAATAGTCCTTTGACCTGGTTTACTATGAGCAAGGAGTAACCAAAGATATTCAATATTTTAATGCCCATGAATATGGTTGTTTTAAGTCTCAAGATCAATGCATCATATTCTGTATTGTTATTTGTGCATAGGAAGTCTAGTTTGAATGATAAGGGTAATGGAACGCCCTACGATGTGATAAAGACAATCCCTGCTCCACCTCCTTGTTCACACTTTGAACTATCGAAGAACAATGACATGTCTTTTTCTTTCTTAGGTTCTTCAATTTTTGGTGGATCTGATAATGCAAAGACCGCATCATCATGCAATTCTATGGTGAGAGGCTTGTTATCCTGAAGAGGTGCCTCTGCTAATTTATTTTCTATGACTTGTCCCTTGATGGACTTTTGGCTTATTAACTCTAGATCAAATTATATCAATAGCATGATCCACTTTGTGGTACATGTATTGTGATATGTCTTGCTCATCATTTACTGCAAAGGATTTTGTTTTGATATGACATAGGTCGTATGGCTCAACATGTAGTGTCGCAACTTTCGAGTTGCAAAGACAACTGCTAAACACAACTTTTTGACATATGCATATCCTAGCTCATAGCTCACCAAGGTGTGACTAATGTAATATATGGTTTGCTCTTTGTCTTGTGCATTCTTTTGGGCTAACATGGTGCCTAGTGCAAAATCAGTAGCCGATATATATAGTAAAAATGGTATGTCTGGCCTTGGTGGAGCCAATACTGGCGGTGTTGCCAGATAAGTTTTGATCTCTACAAAGGCTTTATGGAATTATTTTTCCCAATAAAATGGGACTTCCTTGCGTAGCAACCTGTTCATAGGTCTGCATTTGTCTGATAATTGCGTGATGAATCTTTTGATGGATTCTATCTTGCCTTGTAGGCTCCTCAACTCCCTAATGTTGGTAGGGGCAGCCATTTCCAATATAGCCTTTACCTTTGCAGGATCTACTTCGATGCCTCTCTTGGATACGATGAATCCCAAAATCTTGCTAGAAGTTATGCCAAATATGCACTTCTTAGGATTCAATCGGACATTATGTTCTATGAGGCGATCGAAGACTTGTCTAAGGACTTCGGCATGCTCTTGCCGCAATAGGGACTTGGATAGTAAGTCATCCATGTAATATTCCAAGATCTTATGCATATAGTCATGGAATATGTATGTCATGGCCCGTTGATATGTGGCACCAGCATTTTTGAGACCGAATGACATCACTTTATAACAGAATGTTCCCCATGGAGTAATGAAAGTAGTTTTTTGTTGATCTTCAGGCTTAATCAAGATTTTATTGTATCCATAAAAACCATCCATTAGGGAGAGCATTTCATGACCTGCGGTTGCATCCACAAGAGCATCTATGTTTGGCAATGGGAATGAATCCTTTGGTGTTGCCCTATTCAAATATCTAAAATCCATGCAGACACAGACTCTTCCACCAGGTTTCCCTACGAGTACCATGTTTGACACCCACTCAGGGTATTCGATAGGAACTATGAATACTGCATTCAATAGTTTTTGTAATTCATTATTTACCATCAAAGCAATAGTTGGATGCATTTTTCTCAATTTTTTCGACTGGATTATTCATGGGATCTAATGAAAGGTTGTGAATGACTAACTTTGGATCTATACCTGGCATGTCTTTGTAAGTCCAAGAAAAAATATTTTTCCTCTCCTTGAGGAGAGGAATCAAGATGGCTTGTTCCTCTAGAGATAGAATTTCTCCGAAATTGACTTTCCTTGGTTGGGTAGGATCATCATTGATGACCACCTCAAAAGTTGCTTCTATAGCCATATGCAACCCATCATCTAGCTAATGAGGCGTGGGTATCAAATGAATGTTAGTGGTGGGATTTATAGGACCTACTAACTCAGGTTCCAAACCAACATGGAAGACATCATACACACAACCTGATGCAAAATGGAATGTCTGTAACATATCTTCATCGAGGAAGAGGTCTTCTAGCCCTATGGGTGAAATAGCATGATACCAATCAATAGCGTCTACATCAATATGCTATGATTTGGTAGGATCTGGTGGATTATGAAGTGGAGTGGTCAAATTAATGGAGAACATGTTGATGGATAGGATGAAATCTCCAGGACCACATGGTTGCAATATTGTCTTAGGGGTTTCCCTTCCATACTCATGATGAGGTTCTAGAGGAATTGGAATTTTTGGATTTGGCCCATGAGTAGGATGGATGATAGGATCATTGGGCTCTAACTACCCTTTGAATGTAGGCAGAGGGGATTTACCATTCGATGAATGGTAGCTAGGTCAAAAGGTCTCCCAAAAAATTGGAGTTGAGGGTCTATGGCACGAATTGTCGTGCCTCTCTCTACTAGCTCATTGACTTACCGTAAGTGGTGAGGCCTAAGATAAGCCATCTTGGTCTCATCATCAAAGTCATCATCACTTATCCAAAAATTGTTAGCATTAGTATGAGGCCCTAAAAAAAGGGGCTCATGTCTTGGCCCCAAGTAGGACATCTTTTTTTCATCTTCATATTCTTTGTCACTTATGAAGAATCCATTTGCATTTGTCTCTTGCCCCAAAGTCAGGGGTTGATGGATTAGGCCTAAGCAAGCTCTTTTTGTTGAGTCTTCTGATTGATAGTCACTTTCATCTAATGTATATCCAATCTCATCATGGATGGACCATGAGAAATTTTGTAAATAGCGGGACCCTTGATAGGCTAAGCCAAGTTGTGCCTCATCATCACTTGTTTCATATCCATTCTCCTCATTCCACAGTTGTACCCTATTGGGGTGGAATGAATTGAGGTATTTGGATGATAAGTTTCTAGAGGCGATATGTTTACCGTGGCCACTTGTCTATTGCTCAAATTTTCTATTCTTAGGGGGTGATAAGGAATGAAATCAATGTCTTCCCCAAACCTATGCTTAATATTTCCAATGCTACTACAAGAGAGTCATATCGACCTTCACTATAATAGCCTAAGCCAAATATATAAGATGGAAGCTGATATAGTGGCTCGTAAGGCCTCCTACGCCCTTGCTCATATATGCCAAGGCCATAGCCATGCCAATGGCAATGCTCAAAGTATCTTAGAGAAAACTTGGGATTAGAGAGGTAACAAAAATTGATTGTAAATAATTCGTCACCATCCTATTCTATATCTAAAGACTTATGAGCACATTCCAAGCCAGCATAGACAAAATTAGTTTGTTTGGGAGGGATTCCAAGTGGAACCACTATTCCTACTAGTGGCCTCAAGTTCTTAGGTCTCCCTATGTCTTGTAAAAACTCAATTATAGGTGTAAAGGTAATGTTCTACACGAGGTGATCCCCTATACCTATACTTGCCAAGTGTATTGATGCATGCAACGTGGATGATCCCACAGATGATACTGATGAAGTAGGGTGATAATCACTATATTCATCTTGATCTTAAGGATATTCCTCTTCCATAGGACTTGGCATTTTAGCAACGACTACAGTTGGCACTTCTTTGGACCTTTCTTCCTTAACTAAGGGTGCCTTTAGCTTTTGATTGTCTTTTGGTTTTGATGTTGATGGTACTTTAGAAGCATTGACTATCTTGAGTGCACCAGGAGGTGTTGATGTGCATGGGTCTTTTCTTACCCCTTTTTCTTTGTTATCCCTTTGTGTGGTTGGGGATGAAGGTGCCACATATAGGTGAGTAGAAGGGATCATGAATTCTCCTAGAATGTCCATCTGATTGATGTATTTAAAATGCTCTTCATCGGCCAGAACCACATAGAATTTTTTTTCATGCACATACTTGACACACTGGTGCAAGATCGAAGGCACACATTTCATGGCCCTTATCCAAGGTCACCCTAAGAGGATGTTATATTGCATAACTCCTTCCAATACATAACACATAACGGGGATGGTCTTGTGCCTCACCTATGGGTAGGACTATTGTTCCCATAGTATTGCATAAAGCATAATTAGAAGTTCTCAATGTGTAAGCTCCTAGAATGATATTGGTCTTGGGTATCTTGAGGTGCTCTATTGTAGTTGTTGTGATGATTTTTATCGATGAACCTGTATTGAAAAAAAGCCTCTTGAAAGGTAAGTCATGGATGGCTGCTATAATGTTTAGCAGAGGGTCTAGTAAGGTAGCAAAAACTATATTAATCTCATGATCATAGAATCAGATTACAGGTTCCTGGCATTCTTGCTTTTGTCCCACAAAGTGAGTGAATTCATTCACATCTTGTGGTTGAAGCTCAATTGTTCTTAAAATATCCATTACAGTCTCCCTATGCTTTGGGGACTATTGTATGAGCTCATATATGGATAACTTAGTTGGAGTCATCTATAGGTTTTTCTCCAATCTACTCCAAATAGTTACCATAGGTCTTGTCAGTGGACCTGGAAGGTTGTCTTGCCTTTTCCTAGGAGCGGTTGGGATGTTCATGGGATCTACAAGCGGTTGTGGTTGACCATACCACCTAGTCCTTGTTACTATGTTAATGTTCTCAACCATCCCAATGCATTTGTGGGTAGGTATGCCAACTCTAACTTGATTGACTTGGGCCCCTTGATCTCGAGGGGCATCATGATTGGGCAATATGCCCATGCATCTGTTATCATGAGCCAGTGGGTTGTCAACTTTTAGTTCTCCTACCTCAATCATGTTTTGCACTTGATGCTTAAACTCGACATAAGCCTTAATGTCATGCCCTAGTATCCTGTGATAAGGGCAAAATTAAACTTCCCTATACCCTTTTGGCTTAGGATGGTTGGGATCTATAAGAGGTATATCAAGAAATTTGATCCTCTTGGCCTCACTCAAAGGTGTGAAATAACGAGATGGCTTGCATTTTAGGTTTCTTCCCTAATTGTTCTTTTGGTCATAGGTGTATGCTGAGGGATATGCTTGATATTTCTATGGTTGTTGTACACCCCCATCCTTGGGTGTACCCAATACGACTTGATTTACTAGAGCAGGATTGCTCTGCTTTTGTTTGAACTTGTCATTCTTACCATTTTTGTTCCACTCCTTTTTGTTTCAGAGTTTAATGGTTCCCTCATCTACTTTTATTTCTTCGATGAGCTTGGCCTGTGCCAAAGCTTCCTCAAACAAAGGATATTATTGGATTTGTAGCAAGAGGGAAATATGTTTCGAATAAATTTTGGTGAACATGCGAATGATATCTTCTGTGGGAATGGAGAATGATAATTTTACCATGAATTTTCTCCATATATTCCCATAATTCATTACTAGCTCATCATCATACTGTTTCAATTTAGCCAGGTCTGAAAGCTTCACCTTCTTCTTAGCACCAAAGGATAAATGCTTCAAGAATGTGTTTACTAGTTGTTCAAAATTGGTTATGCTATGCTTAGGTAGTTGGCTGAACCATTGAGTGGAAGCGCCTAAAAATGTCATTATGAAATTTTTTAGCATAAGAGCGTTGAAGAACATAGACTTATACTAAGATAGGGGGTGAACAGTATAAGATGCAACCATTTAAAAAACTTTACTTTAAATAGTAGTGGCATCACCATAACATTAACCATAACAGAACGCAACACACAAAGAAGAGCCATTTTAATGTGGTTCACCCAATATGGGCTACATCCACAGAAATATTTTCACTAAAAGCTTTCTCAATCAAGTTCTTTGGGAAATCCTTTCCCTATTACAAATTTTATGAACTTCCTATCCAAAGGAGAATCCTTCCCCTCAACAAGTATTTATGAGCCTCCTGCCTAAAGGAGAATCCTTCCCCTCAACAAGTATTTATGAGCCTCCTACCCAAAGGATATGTCCTATCCCCTCAAAAAGTATTTATGAGTCTCCTGCCCAAAGGAGATGTCCTATCCCTTAAAGCTCTAGAAATGATACTTCAGAAGATCACTGCCTCTTCTACCGCTAGCAGGTGGAACTCCTTTCCATAGAAGATGTCATGTCCTCCTTGCTCTGGCTCTAGATACTTCTATCCTCACTGATCACCTCCATAGCTGCTCATCAAAACCTGTATAAAACACAGTCAGTCGATCTAGCATAAGTCCTCTCAAACTCTATCACAAATCTGAACCAAACTCAGTCCTCTGGTCCAACACAAATCTACTCTCAAATCTCTATTAGATTTGTCCCAAGCTTAAGCTAAAAGCTTGAACAAATCAATTACAACTACTCACAAGTCTTCACCAAGACTTCATCAAATATGTCCACAAGTTCTTCATTAAGAACCTGTTCAAATCAGTCCTAGCAAGCTCACCAAGAATTTACCCAAATTAGCTCAAGCAAGCTTACCAAGAAACTTGCCCAATGTGAACACACAAAGAGAATTGTTAGAGACCCAATGTATTTCATCCAATAATATCAAATAAATCTCATAGAAGCATAAAGAGAATTATTAGAGACTCACTATGTTCTATCTTTCAACTCTCAATCTCAACTCAAATCAATCTCATAGAATCATAAAGAAAATTTTTAGAGACTCAATATGTTCTATCCTTCAACTCTTAACAACCAAACAACTCAATTAGAGTTTCAACAACTTATAGCAATGGCATAAGCTTCTAACTCGAAAACCCTAAAGCAAACTTCAAATGCGTCCACTCTCATAAGCCAGAATTATGCAATAACTCATAAACTCATCATGATCTCATAATGCATAATCAATACTTCCACTTTCAAAAATTAAGATCCACTCCAAATAAGGAAACTTAATTTAATAATTTTCACTCCAAACTTATTTTCAGAAAACCATCAATCAATAATAACCATGGAATAATGTTCCCATACCTTTACTTTGATGAAGAAGGAGAACTCAAAATATGTCACAACACTAAATCTCAATTTACCACAAATTAGAGTTAGAAAAAATGGAATAATGCACAATTATAAGAGTCCTAATAACACCTTATCACTCCAACTCATCAATAATCAAAACTCACAAATAGAATGAACTCAAAATATTCTAAAATATAATTACATTGAAATATGGACTAAAATAGTAGACGTTTTTCGTAGGACTTCCCAAACTTCCGAACTCGTTTCGGCCATATCTCACTCATCCGGACTCGGATTGAGCTAAAATTTTGAGGGTAGATGCCTGAAAAACCCTAGAACGTCTCCACCAATTTTCATATCATTTGGAGCAACACAGATCCTAGCGCATCCCTATGTGTGAATGAGATATTTGGCAAGTGGCTATGCGAGGGTTTCATCTGGGTTGAGTGCAAGCAGCTCCGGAGGTTGGTTTTTAGGGCCTTCGGGCCCTAGCGGCCAATATTTTTGTGGTTTATGCTCAATATTTTAGCAAGAAATGTTGCAGGGGATCCAATATGGGTTAGAAATTTATCTTTCAACAGATCATACTATGAACTTGAGTGACAACGGCTTCCAATTTGCTGCACAAAAGAAAAGTGAAAACCATACCTTTCCACGACGTCTAGGGCAAGGATTAAAGAGATCACAAAACAAGTTTCAAGTAGTTGATCAAAAAATGGCTCATATCTCAAGTGAATCTGGTGCTAAGGTGCACCCACAAAATAATTCTACTATGAAAACCCCTGTCAAGGGTAAGAATTTCGAAGACTCAGTCCCAAAAATGAATTTTAGGGATGCCCTTCATGGTGGACAACCTCAGCCCAATGCTAATATCAATCTTAGGGCTTCCCATAAACCTCTAAGAATGCCTAATATTGATCCCAGGAAAATGGAGTCAGGATGTCTTAAAGCAGCTGATGGAACTCCTATTGTTAAGCTTGATATGGGTAACATTCAGACTGGCATTGAAGATTTGGAAAAAAGAGGACTAATTTTTCGGTTCATGGGTTTTCATCCGAGTCTATCTTCTTTCAAAGTTTGGGGTGCAAAAATCTGGAAAACTAAAGGTGAGTTACAAATCTCTATTTATCCAAATGGTTATTTTCTTGTTTTATTTGCTAATAATGAAGATAGAGAGAAAACTTTTCAAGGGGGTCCTTGGTTTTTTGGAAGGGCGGGGCTTTTCATGAAGCCCCGGCATACTAAATTTAAAGCCGAAGAAGAGATGCCTTCTATAGCTCCCGTGTGGGTTAGACTCTTTGGCCTCCCTATTGAATTTTGGAATCCTACTATTTTTTCTTCAATTGGAAACTCTTTAGGAACTTTTATGATGACTCGTTGATTGTACTCAAAATTTTGAACATATTATTTATGCTCGGATTTGTGTTTTAATGGATTTTGACAAACCCCTACCTAAAAATATCACATTACAATTTGGGGAAGACACTTGGGAGCAAGTAGTGGACTATGAGAACATTCCTTTTCATTGTAGAATTTGCCATGAATATGGTCATTTGGCCAATGCTTGCCCAAATAAAATTCCTGATCAAAAGAAAGAAGATATAAACTCAGCAGGTTTCCAAATACCTAAGAAGAAGAACACTAAAAAAAACCAGTTATGAAGGATCAATCAAAGTCATCTCGCTAATATGTTTGAAATCCTTTCCACAAATGATGTCCCAAGTGAGGAAGAGGAAATAATGGAAACTGAAATCTTAGAAACACAATTTAAATATGAAGGGAAGAACTCAGAGACAAACCAACAAATCAAAGGTTTTCAACAGAAAAAAAAGGAGAAAATTTACACAAGAAAAACAATCTTTCAAATGTCAAAACTTCAAATAATGCAGGTCCCAATATAGACTCCATTGAACCATCTAGTAAAATTTTGGTTGTGTACGAGCATTCTTCAAGGTTAGAAGCCATCTCATATTCAATTGGAATAAGTCAAGAAACAGGGAAAAAAAATTGAAGATGGATTCTAATAAAAAAGCAGGTCGCAAGACCAATCAATATCATATGGTAAAAGAAGGTGAAAAGCTTGTAGAGGAAGGTAAGATTAATGCCCTTCCCAACTTTTTTAGCCCTGGTATTAATGAAGATCATCACTTGGAATATTAGAGGACTCAAAGGGAGTCTTTCAAAACAAAATGAAATTAGAAGAATGATTCAGATAAATCATCCACATCTTGTTTTCCTTCAAGAAACAAAGATGTCAATGGAGGATATGGACTCAATTGCCAAATAAATTTAGCCAGCTAGAAAAGTGGTTTCCCTCGGCTCCCAAGGGACTTCGGGTGGCATTGCTTGTCTTTGGGACCCAAAAGAGGTAGTTATTCACCATATGGTTGGCAGTTGGGGTTTGTTGGCTATAGCTATTCAAAGTAGACATTCCAACCAGATTATGCTCTGCATTACTGTTTATGCTCCAACTTCTTTGGAGGAAAAAAGAAGATAGTGGAAGGATATTACTCATATTATCTCTCATTTTCCTAAATCTTGGATCTTGATCGGAGGAGATTTCAATACCATCCTCTCTCTGGATGAGAAAATGGGGGGGAAATAGAAATTTGGACAAAAGCACTGACCTCATGAGCGAATATATTGCAAACCTCCATCTTGTGGATATCCAACTGGATAATGGCCTTATGACTTGGTCTAACAGAAGGCAAGGCTTAGCTTGTATAATGGAGAGATTGGATAGGTTTTTGCTCTCTAAAAATTTCTTAATCCATGGTCACATTCCTAAAGTGAAGACTCTTAATAATGCTGGTTCGGATCATTGGCCAGCCATGGTGGAAATGTGGAAAACCAATGTGAGTTTCTCTCCTTTTCATTTTCAATTAATGTGGCTTAGAGACATTTCCTTCAGACCTCGTGTGCAACAATGGTGGAAGGAAGGTAAACCTAGGCATGGGACTAAGATGTTCTATTTTGCCAAAAATACTGCAATACATTAAATCCAAAATCAAGACTTGGAACTGGAAAGAGTTTGGGGATGTTCATAAAAAAAACATGAAGTTATTGCTCATCTTGAAAATTTGAATAAGAAAATCCATTTAGATGGCCTCACAGAGAAGAGAAGTGCAGATGAAATTAAACTCACAACTCAGTTAGAGGAATGGGAAAAAAGAGAAGAAATCTTATGGAAGCAAAAATCTAGAATTCAATGGCTCAAAGAAGGAGATCGAAACACAAATTTCTTCCACAAATCTCTTCTAGCTCGAAGATCTCACAACTTTATTTCTTCCTTAAAATCATATTCTGGAGATGTTGTTTATACTTGGGATGGCATGAACTCTATTGTTGTTGATTACTTTTCCAATATTTTTGTCGCTACTCCTCTTGACTCAGCTTCACAACAAAATGTTCTTCAAGCAATCCCTTCTCTTATCACTTCCGAGGAGAACTCTATTTTGACTGCTCCTATTACTATCAATGAGCTTCAACAAGTAGTTTTTAAAATGCAAAAAGGGGAAACCCCAGGTCCTGATGGTTTTCCCATTGAGTTCTACCAAGAGTTCTGGGATATCCTTCATGTTGATTTATTAGAGGTGGTGGAAGAAGCCAAGAAAGCCAAAGAAATTTTGAAGGTTATCAATAAAACTTATATTACTCTTGTTCCAAAAGCTCAAGAGGTTGATCATATCTCAGCTTTTAGACCTATTGCTTTATGTAATGTTCTTCTCAAAATCATTACTAAAATCATGGTAGAAAGGTTGAAGCCTCTTTTGCATAAGATTATTTCCCCAGAGCAAGGGGGTTATGTGGAAGGACGTCAAATAGTAGATGAGATAGTTCTTGCTCAGGAAGCCATCCATTCCATGGATATGCAAAATTCTCCTTCCATGTTCATTCGGTTAGACTTATCCAAAGCTTATGACAGAGTGGATTGGCACTTCCTTATCAAAGTTTTGAGGCAATTTGGTTTCTCTAAGGATTGGATGGATTGGATTATGGGATGTATCTCTTTAGTTTCCTACTTAGTTCTTATCAATGGCAGGCCTTCTCAGTCATTCCCAGCTTCCAGAGGTATTAGGCAAGGTGACCCGCTATCCCCTTATTTATTCATCATTCTTGTTGAATGCTTGGGTAGGACTATAACCAAAAAGAGGGAAAACAAAACCCTTGAGGGAGTTACCATTGCTCATGGAGCTAGACCTATCTCTCATCTTCAATTTGTGGATGACTCTACTCTTTTAGGTAAAGCTACAGTTAAGGAAGCTTCTAATATTAAGCAAATCATTAGCTATTTTTCTAAGGCTATCGGGCAATTGATCAATGAAGACAAATCTAAAGTTATTTTCTTTCATTGCTCTGCTAGACAGGAATCCATGGTCTTGGATAAATTAAGATATAAGAAGACCTCTCTTCCAATCACTTATTTAGGTATTCCCATAAATATTCAAAGGCAAAAAAATAAATATTGGAATTGGTTGTTGGACAAAGTCAAGAAGAAAATTGGAAAGTGGACCAACAAGTGGCTTTCTTCTGGGGGTAGAATCACCTTGGTAAAATCAGTCCTTCAAGCTATTCCTATTTATGTTTCTTCCATTTTGAATATCCCAAAGGCTGTTCTTCGAGAATTGGATCAAATCAGTCATCGTTTCCTTTGGAGTGGTACTAAGGAGAAAAGAAAATGGGCCTTGGTGAAATGGGATACTTTATGTCTTCCTAAGAGTGAAGGGGGGTTAGGATTCCGGTCTTCTATTAATAACAACAAAGCTTTAGCTGCTAAATTATATTGGAGGATGTTGCATAACCCCAATGCTCTTTGGGCCAATAATCTTCGTGCTAAATATGCTGAGAACAAAAGTCCTGAAGACCTTGTTCGCTATCAACTTCCTACCAAAGGTTCTCCCATTTTAGCGGTTCTTAAGACTGGTGAGGATTTGATAAAGAAAAAATTATTTTGGATCATTCATAATGGTCAACATGCAAATTTTTGGACAGATTCTTGGGATGGTCACAAGCCTTTGATAACTCGGTTTCCCGATTGGAGGCCTTGGATGGAGGAGCTTCACCGAGCTAATTGGATAAAGGTGGCTAATTACTATCGGTACCATACTCGGTAATTCAAAGGTTGGTAGATATTGGATCCCTATTGAGGACTGGCCTATTCAAATCCCGAGAAAGGCAAAGACAAGATATCCAAGGCATCCTTCATATGAGATCCCTCTCTTGGTCCCATGAAAAAGATTGTTTTGGATGGAACAACACTACTAAGGGTGAGTATTCAATTGCTCAAGGTTATTTGACCTTATGCCATAATAATCCCAACCATTCTTCCGACATATTTTCTCGATTGTGGGCTCAAAAGCTCTGGCCTAAGGTGAGGTTCTTTAATTGGATTTTATTGCATCGTAGGGTGCTTACCGGTGAGCAACTTATGAAGCATGGTTTTCATGGCCCTTTTAGATGTGAAATGTGTGAAGAGAATGTAGAAAATCTCAACCATATTTTTATTGAGTGTACTTTAGCCTCTGAGCTATGGAGGAGAATGGCCACTTTACTTGGCTTACAGTGGTCCAATTTTTTTACTTTTGAACAACTTTGGAGGGATTGGCCTAATCAAGAGGGTGTTGATCATTTTATTAGGCAGTTAGTTTGGATGGGTTCTACCATTCTTCTTTGGAATATTTGGAATGAAAGGAACAACCAAATTTTTAATCAAGATAGGAAGGATATTCACTATATTTGGCAAAATACCATAGCCAACTTAGTTGAATCAGTCCATCAACTCCTTAATCACCCCCAAAACTCCCACCAAAGATGGGATCAAGTGATGCAAATATTGAAGATTAAATATTCTAAGGGCAACCAACTTAAAGGGAATGTGAGTATTAGTAAGATGGATAGGACTAGAAATTGGCAACCTCCTCCTAAGGATTTTGGAAAAGTCAATACTGATGGAGCCTCTAGAGGGAACCCTAGAAAAGCCAGTGTGGGAGGAATTGGTAGACTTTCAGATGGCTCCCTGGTTTTTACTTTTGCTGAGAATTTGGGTATTCTTTCCAATAACCTTGCTGAGGGGTATGGTATCCTCAGAGGCCTTCAGGAGGCTACTAAGGTTGGATGGGAAAAGGTGTTAGTTGAGTCCGACTCTCAACTTATGATTAATCTCTTGAAGACTCCTTCTAAGAATCATAAGGTGGATTGGAGAATAAAAAGAATTATTGAGAAGATTCAATTAATCCAGATGGGATTTTTGAAAGTTGATTACAATCATGTGGTCAGAGATCAAAACAAGAGTGTTGATGCTTTAGCTAATTGGGCTTTGGACAAAGGTGATCTTACTTGTTATGGCCACCCTCCTATATGGTGGGCTTCTCAAATTAGGGAAGCTCTTCTTTCTATCATTTCTTTGGATGGCTCCAGTTCTGAAGGTACCTAGTTTCTTCTTGCTTTTTTTTTTTGCTTCTCTTTGGTTCATTCAGTTTTTTTTAGTTCCCTAGCTCATTCTATTCTTTATTTTGTTTCCTCTGTTGATTCTTGCCTTAATAGTCTTCTGGTCTAGATAGGTCATTGTTATGTTCAATTTTTTTTTCTTTTTTCTTTTTTGTTTTTTTTTTTAGTTTTTTAAGGTGGGTGGGTTCTTTTGTTTTGTTTTGTTTTTGTGTTCTTTGTGTTGTTTTTTGTTGTTCATGTGTTTTTGTTGTTTTTTTTTTTTTTTTTTATGTTTTTTGTTATTGTTCTTGTGTTTTTTTCGTTCTTGTTCTTGGGTTTCTCTTTGTTTGTGTTATTTCGTGTTTTTATGTGTGAGTGTTTTCTATGTTTTTTGTTTTTGTTTATTGTCTGTTGTTGGTTGTTTTTTATTTTTATTTTTATTTTTTTTATTTTTTAGGTTTTGGTTGTGTTTATTTTTCATGTTTTTTTTGGGTTATGTCTTTGTAGTGTTCTGTTTTTTTTGTCTTGTTTGTGTTTTGTTATGTGGTTCTTGTGTTTTTCTATGTGGTTTGTGTTGTGGTTTCTTTTATCTTATTGTGCGTGTTTGGTTGTGCTTTTGTTTTTGACACACTCAAGGAGCATGTTTTTTATTTTATTTTATTATTTTTGTTGTTATTTACTTATTTTTAAATTGGTTTTGTGTGTTTGTTTGCTCCTTGAGTATGTCAAAGGTGGTAGGCCAGGTCCGAGTCCTGGGCATTTTTGGTGGAATGGATACCCCTGCCTCCTTGGGTCTTACCCGAAAGTGGCATCCCTTTTGGGATGTTTTCCACAAATAAAAAAAAACTCACAAATATACATATCAACAATATTCCTTTACAATTTATAATTCCTACTTAATATATCACAAAATAACTTCAACCTAAAAAATAATTACAAAAGAATATCCACTCAATAACTCCAAAGGCTTTCTAACCCCAATATGACATTAAGCACAATTATTCCTTAAACCCTTATAACTCCTAAAATACATTTACTTCTAAATGCATTTACCACATAAATATTAAGCATCAATAATAACAATGTCAAAGCATTATTTCTATTTAACCTTATACCTCCATCCAATTACCAACAATAATTTGCCAAGTCAAATCAAATATTCCACATTATCAACAAAATATCTATCTTGGCCAAAAATCAATTCTCCAACCTTAGGAGAAGTATGGAGACACCAACATAAGTGCCAAAGTGCTTCCTCCTCCAAACTTGTGGCCCAAGGCAACTATTGTACCACGTGCACAATAATCCACAACCAAAAACAAAACACAACCGATACGAATTGATCTCAAAACCTCTACCTAGCGAGCGCCTTCACTCCACTGCCTCCGTCATTGGAGCATAAGTGCCCAATGAAAATCTCAAATGCCACTCATCATTTTACCTTCCCTTTGCTCGCATAAATTAAATACAAATAGATTTGTCTTCCTCACAGGCGTACGAAATCAGAACTTAAACAGAGAGCAATACGAAACTTGAAAATCATAGAGCAATCCAAAATTGAAGGTCACAGAGCAATACAAAATCGAAGGTCACAAATAAATACGAATTCGAAGCTAATAGCACAAACCGGAGGTGTATTGAACCTTAGGAATTAATGCCCTTTAATAGTCTTTTGCATCCCATGGAAGTTGACGTTGGCGCTCCTTCCAAAAAAACAACGTTGATGAGGTAAGTCTTCTACATTGGCATCGCTAAGGATTTAGAAACCCTTTCAATAATAATTATTATTTTATTAATAATAAACTTAACTTAAAACCTTTTCAAAGGTTTGAGTTAATTTATTTATTAATAATAAAAATGGACTTTTAATATTTTTTCAAGGAGAAAAAACCTTTTCATTAAGCCAATATGGTTTTAATAAAAACCCTTAATGAGTCTAGATGGTTTTAAGAAAAACCTTTAACCTTGTCACCATGGTTTTAATTAAAAACCCTTAAAAAAACATCATGGAAATTTCAAGATATTTTTGGCACCAAAATATTTTTGACATCATCACAAATTCCTTTTGATATCAACACAAAACTCCTTTTGACATCAATGACAACTCACAACCATGAAGCTAGGCAACATACCTAAAATTGCCAACAATCTCCCCCTTTGTCATTGATGGCAAACCACTACTGAAACCACTACCAACTGTCAAAAATAAAACCACCTGAAAACCATCCTCTAAAGCTTTGCTCCCCCTGACTCAAGGCTCTCCACCTCACTCAAATATCTCCTCCTTTGTCATCAATGGCAAAGGGTCACCTTTGGGGCTCAGGGTTAAGAATGAACCTCTTAGATTAGCCCCTCCCTGACCTCTTGTTGAGGTGATTAATTCTAGGGTGGGAGTAAAATTACTCCCAACTTCTTCCTCAAATACTCAAAAGTCTCTCTTGGAAGAGGTTTGGTGAAAATATCAGCAATCTGTTCCTTAGTAGGCACATATTTTAGCTTAACCTACTTGTCCTGAGCTTGCTCTCTCAGAAAGTGATATTTGATGAAAATATGTTTTTTTCTTGAGTGCATTACTGGATTCTTGGAGATACTTATGGCACTTATATTATCACACAATATGGAAATATGGGTTGATCATGCTGTATTTTGAAATCCTCCAAGGTAGTCTTCATCCATAAAACTTGTGTACAACAAGCTACTGCTGCTATGTATTCTGCCTCTACTGTAGACAAGGAAACTAAAGGTTGTTTCTTGCTTAACCAAGAAACTAAACAATTTCCAAAAAATAAAGCTCCACCACTGGTGCTTTTTTTTTCATCAATATTTCTAGCACAATCTGCATCTATAAAATTTGTGAGAGTGAACTTATCGCTCTTGGGATACCAAAGCCCAAGATCCATAGTACCTTTCAAATATCTGAGAATCCTTTTTACTGCCATAACATGAGTTTCTTTTGGTGCATCCTGAAACCTTGCAACTAGTCCCACTGCCTGCATGATGTCTGGTTTGGTAGTTGTAACATAAAGAAACCTGCCAATCATGGATCTGTACAACCTTTGATTTACCTCTAGAGATTCATCATCCTTGATCAACTTACACCCTGTAATCATTGGAGTACTAACATGTTTGCTATCCTCCATACCAAACTTTTTTAGCATCTCTCTTATGTATTTACCTTGTGAGAGAAATATTCCTTTTCTTATTTGTCAATCTAAAGTCCTAAGAAGAAGGACAATTCCCCAATCATGGACACATCAAATTCACTCTACATATTGTTAGCAAAATATTTACACATTTTGGTGTTATTACCTCCAAAAATGATATCATCAACATAAACAACCACAATTAAGATATTATTTCCATCATTTTTTATATACAAATTGCTATCTACCATACCTTTTCTGAAACCTTATTTTTAAATATACCTATCAAGCCTCGAATACCAAGCCCTAGGAGCTTGTTTCAAACCATACAATGCCTTTTTTAATCTACACACAAAATCTGAATTTTCTGAAAGTAAGAACCCTTTTGTTTGTTCAATGTAGACTTCTTCTTCTAAAACACCATTTAGAAAAGCTGATTTGACATCCATTTGATAGACCTTGAAGTTTTTAAAACTTGAAAAATCCAAAAACATTCTGATAGCCTCAAGACGAGCAACTGGAGAAAAAGTTTCTTCAAAATCAATTCCTTCTACTTGAGCATAACCTTTGCAAACTAACCTTGCTTTATTTCTGACTACCTGACCATCTTCATTTAGCTTATTTCTGAAGACCCACTTAGTGCCAATGACATTTTATCTTTAGGTCTTAGAACAAATTCCCAAGTCTCACTCTTCTCTATCTGTTCCAATTATTCATTCATAGCATTTATCCAAAACTTATCTGCACAGGCTTCACTGAGATATTTTGGCTCAATCTAAGATAACAACGAAACATATGTATGGGAATTTGAAGATATGATTCTTCTCCTTGTCTGTCTGACTTCTAGATTGCCAATGATTTTATCATTTGGATAGTGTTTCTGAACATATCTAGATGGAGTTTTAGGAAGAAGTTGTTGTCTTTCCTCTTCTTATTTATCTAAATCCTCCCTAAATTCTTCTTGGCAATCTTCATCATCAATTTCCTGAACTGGTTCTCTTATCCCTATTTTCTCATCCACTGTAACATTTATGCTTTCCACAATAGTACAAGTTCTTTTGTTGTAGCATCTATAGGCTTTGCTATTGTTGGAGTACTCAAGAAAAATGCCCTCATCACATCTAGGATCAAAATTCCCTAAATTTTGATCTTTCCTTCTGATTTAACATTTACTACCAAAAACTCTGAACAAATGACATTTTTATCTTTAGGTCTTGGAAAAAATTCCCAAGTCTCACTCTTCTCTATCTGTTCCAATTATTCATTCATAGAATTTATCCAAAAATTATCTACACAGGCTTCACTGAGATATTTTGGCTCAATATGAGATAACAATGAAACATCTGTATGGGAATTTGAAGATATGATTCTTCTCCTTGTCTGTTTTACTTCTAGATTGCAAATTATTTGATAATTTGGATAGTTTTTCTGAACATATCTAGATGGATTTTTAGGAAGAAGTTGTTGTCTTTACTCTTCTTATTTATCTGAATCCTCCCTGAATTCTTCTTGGCAATATTCATCATCAATTTCCTGAACTGGTTCTCTTATCCCTATTTTATCATCCATTGTAACATTTATGCTTTCCACAATAGTACAAGTTCTTTTTTTGTAGCATCTATAGGCTTTGCTCTTGTTGGAGTACCCAAGAAAAATGTCCTCATCACATCTAGGATCAGAATTCCCTAAATTCTGATCTTCCCTTCTGATGTAACATTTACTACCAAAAAATCTGAAATGTTTTACTGTGGCTGGTCTTCCTTTCCATAGCTCATAGGGATTTTTGTGATGATTGACTCTTAACTGAGCTCTGGTGATAATATACACTGATGTACTAACTCCCTCTTTCCAAAAACCATCAAGAAGCTTTGACTCATTCAACATAGCTCTATCCATATTTTCAATAGTTCTATTTTTTATTTCAACTACTCCATTTTGTTGAGAAGTTCTTACAGCTGAAAATTCCCTCTTAATACCTTGTTGTTCACAATAATCTACAAATTCAATTGAAGCGAATTCTCCTCCTCTATATGATCTTAAGAATTTTATTCTTTTGTCTGTTTCATTCTCTATCATTTATTTGAAGGCTTTAAACTTGTCAAGGGCTTCAGATTTTTCTTTCAGAAAGGTAACCCAAGTCATTCTAGAGAAATCATCTATGAAAAGCATGAAGTGACTCTCTCCCTGTATACTCTGAGTTTTGGTGGGACCACACAAATCAGTATGAATAAGATCTAAAGGTTTGGATGACATGTACCCTTTAGCCTTAAATCTCGTTCTATTTTGCTTTCCATGTTGACAAGGACCACAAATAGTATCTTGGGATATTTTAAATTTAGGTAAGTATCTGACTGCTTTCTTATGGCTAATGTTGATAATATTAGCAAAGCTCAAATGTCCCATTCTTTTATGCCAAATCCAACTTTCATCCTCTTGAGACAAAAAACATTTTTTCCTTTTTATCTCACTTAGCATGTAGAGGTTGTTAAGAGTTCATATTGCATTAGCAATGATTTTTCCATTCTTTGCTTTCCTTATCTCACATCTATCATAATATAAAGTCGCCATATGACCCTGATCACAAATTTGGCTAACACTCAAAATATTATATCTCAATCCTTCTACATAAAGCATATTTTTAGTTCTGGTTTTTCCATCTAAACTTAGATAACCCTTTCCACAAATTTTAGCTGATCTGTTATCTCCAAAGCTAACTGAACCTCTACTAGTTTCTTTGAGAACTATAACATTTTATTTTTCTCCAGTCATGTACCTAGAACATCCATTATCAAGGTACCATTTTTCTTCCTTATCTTGAGCATGAAGAGAAATTTGAACTATCATAGATCTAGTTTTATTTCCATTTGTTTTCCTAACATTCACTTCACTAGATCTTTCCAATTTACACATTCTAGCTATATGCCCAAAATTATTGCATTTGTAACACATAATACTATCATCCATGAGTGGTGCAAAAGAATTAATATTTTTCTTAACGTTGTCATTCACAATACTAGTACAATGGATAGCTCTATGACCATATTTATTGCAATAAAAACAATAGCCATGGAAAGTTTATGTAACATGTTTCGAAGAATTTGATGAGTGTTCCTTATTGTGTGATCAACTCTTGTCCATTGCTCTCCTTATTTTTCTTCTTTTTTGGAATCCTTTGGTTTTTGAAATTTGAATTTATTTTTGTTGGATGTTCCTACTTCTTGGATATAGAGATCTTCTTCCCTTTGCTTTCCAAGAAAAATATTTTGTTTAAGACTCATTTTTTCAAGTCTAACTCTTAGAGAAACCACCCCTTCTTCAAGTCTCTCACATTCAGCTTTCTTCCCTTTAAAAACCTCTATCAAAACCTACACAACTTTCTTTCCTTCTTTAGCTAGGATGTTGAAGTCTGTGAGATTTTGATATAGTTCTATTTTGGCCATCTCTTCTTCTTGATTTTGTTGTTTTAAAACAAAATTATCTTCCCTAAATTTTTCCAGATTTCTTAAGGCAAAAAAGAATTCCCCTTTCAAATCAAATTCAATATCTTCATCATTTTCCATGCTCATATGATCTTCTGTGGGATCCTTCTCCAAGCTGTTATGCTCTTCCTAGAGAGACCCGCTCTTATACCAATTGAAGAACATAGACTTATACTGAGAGGGGGTGAAAATATAAGATGCAACCATTTAAAAAACTTTACTTTAGATAGTAGTGGTATCACCATAACATTAACCATCACATAAAGCAACACACAAAGAAGAGGCATTTTAATGTGGTTCACCCAATATGGGCTACATCCCCAAACATATTTTCACTAAAATCTTTCTCAATCAAGTTCTTTGGGAAATCCTTTCCCTATTACAAATTTTATGAACTTCTTATCCAAAGGAGAATCCTTCCCCTCAACAAGTATTTATGAGATTCCTACCCAAAGGATAATCCTTCCCGTCAACAAGTTTTTATGAGCCTCCTACCCAAAGGATATGTCCTATCCCCTCAAAAAGTATTTATGAGCCTCTTGTCCAAAGGAGATGTTTTATCCCCTAAAGCTCTAGAGATGATACTGCAAAAGATCACTACCTCTTCTGCCACTAGCAGGTGGAACTCCTTTCCATAGAAGACATCCTATAATCCTTGCTCTGACTCTAGAGACTTATGTCCTCACTAATCACCTCCACAACTGCTCATCAAAACCTGTACTAAACATAGTTATTTTGTCCAGCACAAGTCCTCTCAAAATCTGTCACAAATCTACACCAAACTCATTTCTCTGGTCCAACACAAATTTGTTCTCAAATCTCTGTCATATATGTACCAAGCTTAAGCCAAAAGCTTGAACAAATCAATCACAACTGCTCACAAGTATTCACCAAGACTTCATAAAATTTTTCCACAAGTTCTTCAACAAGAACCTATCCAAATCAGTCCTAGCAAGCTCACCAAGAACTTGCCCAAATCAGCTCAAGCAAGTTTACCAAGAAACTTGCCCAATGTGAACACACAAAGAGAATTGTTAGAGACCCAATGTTTTTCATCCAATCATATCAAATCAATATCATAGAAGCATAAAGAGAATTTTTAGAGACTCAATATGTTCTATCCTTCAACTATCAATCTCAACTCAAATAAATCTCATAGAAGCATAAAGAGAATTGTTAGAGACTCAATATATTCTATCTTTCAACTCTCAACAACAAAACAACTCAATTAGGGTTTCAAAAACTTATAGCAATGGCATAATATTTTCACTCAAAAACCCTAAAGCAAACTTCAAATGCTTCCACTCTCATAAACCATAATTATGCAATAACTCATAAACTCATCATGATATCATAATGCATAATCAATACTTCCACTTTCAGAAAATAAGATCCACTCCAAATAAGGAAACTTAATTTAATCCTTTTCACTCCAAACTTATTTTCAGAAAACCATCAATCAATAATAACCATGGAAGAATGTGCCCATACCTTTACTTTGATGAAGAAGGAGAACTCAAAATTTTTCACAACACTAACTCTCAATTTGCCACAAATTAGAGTTAGCAACAATGGAATATTGCATAATGATTAGAGTCCTAATAACACCTTATCACTCCAACTCATCAATAATAAAAATTCACAAATATACATATCAACAATATTCCTTTACACCTTTTAACTCCTACTTAATATATCACAAATTAACTTCAACCTCAAAAATAATTACAAGAGAATATCCACTCAATAACTCCAAAGGCTTTCTAACCCCAATATGACATTAAGCACAATTATTCCTTAAACCCTTATAACTCCTAAAATAAATTTACTTCTGTTGAGCAAGGTGCAGCGACAGTATTGTCATTGTTGTCAACAGAGTCAGATAGATCGGTTGATGCAGTGGATAGGAGTTCAAATGTTATTCAGAGTATGTACAGTGATGTTAAATGCTTATGAGGATGTTTTTGATGTTTGGGTGAAGTTGTTACAGGTTGTTTGTGCAAAGTTGAAAAAATTGTCATGTTGTGGCTGCTCCACAATGTATTCCAAAATTGGAGACCCACCTTTTTGCATATTTTTCAAGAAGACCGAAGTGGCCCATATGCTAAAGATCAAAGAAAAATCAAAACATCACAAAGAAAAAAAAGTGTCGTGATATCGCGACATGTTGCATTTTCGAGGTCCAAAGCAAAGAGAAAAAGCAAGGAGAAAAAAGTGTCGCGATATCGTGACATGTTGTATTTTTGCGGTCCAAAGCAAAGAGAAAGAACAAGAAAGAAAAAGTGTCGTGATATCGTGACATGTTGCATTTTCACGGTCCAAAGAAAAGAGAAAGAGCAAGGAAAAAAAAAGTGTCGCAATATCGCGACATGTTGCATTTTTGTGGTCCAAAGAAAAGAGAAAGAGCAAGAAGGAAAAAGTGTCATGATATCGCAACATGTTGTATTTTCACGACTAAAAAAGGGTAGGTAGGCAAAGAAACAAAAGTGTCACGATATCGCGACATGTTGCATTTTCATGACTCAAAAAGGGCAGGCAGGTAGAGAAACAAAAGTGTCACGATATCGCGACATGTTGCATTTTCATGACTCAAAAAGGGCAGGCAGGCAGAGAAACAAAAGTGTCGCGATATCGCGACATGTTGCATTTTTGCCAAAGGAACAGAGTAGTTGACAGTGCATATGATATTAGTGATGAACACCAGGATAGTGAAACTAAAGACTACATAGTTACGTGGACCTATAAGGAATAAATCGAAGATTGAATAAGGTAATTTGTCACATAAGGAAAAAATTCAATGAATAAGACAAAATGTTACATAAGGAATTTTTAATGATTTGAAATCGTTTAAGATGGTCATTACACATGGAAAGAAGCGAACGCATGCCGATGTGGAGAAAATGAAACGAAGGGCTACAAAATAGAAATGAAAAGCCTTTTTGGAAACCAAAACACATGCATGCACAAGGGAAGGAGAAAACGAACAGTCATGGAAGGAGAAAATGAATAGTCATGGAAGGAGAAAACGAACAGTCATGGAAGGAGAAAACGAATAGTCATGGAAGGAGAAACAAAAAAAAAATTAGAGGTTTTAAATACGCCATTCAAAGAGGCCATAATATGTTGGTGCTCCTTTATGTTGGTGCAGATAAATCAGGGGTTGGTGCTCCTTTTTGTTGGTGGAGATAAATCAGGGGTTTGTGCTCCTTCTAGTGGGTGCTGGTAAATTGATTGTAAATTTGGTGCTTTGCAAATGCTAAATTTGGATGGGAGTCCAAACAATCATTTTGAGGATGTAGCCAAATCGGTGAACCTCGATACATCTTGTGTTGTGTGATGTTCTCTTGTTATACTTGTTTTATTTGGTTTCAAGTTTTCATTGTTTTAGCTTTAAGAGTTGAAGATTTAAGTTTTAAAAGAGCTACACTAATTCACCCCCCCTCTTAGTGTCATTGTGAGACTAACAATTGGTATCAGAGTGAGGTTCCTGAATAAGCTTAATCGACTAGGGTGATCTCGAAAGTGACACAATGGTAGGTGGTGAAGGCTTCTCATCAAACAAAGCACCATTGTTTGACGGAACTAATTATTCATTTTGGAGACTTAGGATGCAGACATATCTTTGTTCTTTGGGATACGACATTTGGGATTCAGTAGATAGTAGATACACAATACCCACAACTTCTCCAATCGATGTTGTCAATAAGAAACTGTTTGAGAATGACTCAAAAGCAAAGAATGCTATCATGTATGGATTAGTGGAAAGTGAACTAGTAAATATTATGAGTTGTAAAATGGCAAAAGAAATATGTAAAAACTGAGGAGCATTCATGAAGGAGACGTTAAGATCAAGGAGGCCAAGTTACAAACACATCGAGCTCAGTTCGAAGTATTAAATATGAATGACGATGAGAACATAGAGGCATATATGCTGAGAGTTAATGAAGTCATTAATGCAATTAGAGGAGTTGGTGAGGAAATCAAAGATTCTATCATAGTGAAAAAAGTATTAAGATCTCTTCCCCAAATATTTGATTCTAAAGTTTCAGCTATAGAAGAAGCTAAAGATCTAAATTATTTTAGTATGGATGAGATGCATGGTTCTTTGACTACATATGATATGAGAATAGGAAAATCTAAACCCATAGACAGAGAAGCTGCTTTTAAAGCCCATACAAATATGAAAGCAAAACAAGAATCCGAGGAAGAAGAGACATCAGATGAAATGGAAGCAAACTTTATTCGAAAACTAAAAAGGGGAAAAGAAAAATACAGAGGAAACTTACCGTTTAAATGTTTCAATTATGGAGGCATTGGGAATTTTGTAGCTAAATGTCCACTTAATGAGAAGAACAAAAGTGATGAAGGATCGCACCAAGAAAGAAGTGATTGGAAGAAAAAAACAAATTTCATAAAAGGCAACTTCAAGAAGAAAAGTTTCATCTCCAAGAATGTCAGTTCATCAGAATATAGCTACGGTGAGGATTCTGAAAAGGAAATAGGTGAAGCTCTTTTCATGGCACTCAAAGAAGAAAAAATAGAAAAATAACAGGAATGTTATGAAGAATAAATTGATGTAGAAGTAAATTTGGAAGAGGAACTAATTACAACTCTGGATGAATTGAAGATAGAAAGAAAAAAGAATAAGAAAATTTCAAGAAAGCTTGAGGATGCAAATGAAATCATAACCAATTTGAAAGTACAGATAGAAGAATCCAAGAAAATATCTGAAGATATCGAAGTGCAAATAACCATGAAAATAGATTATTACAGAAAGTTAGAAGAAGAGACTGTTGGTTTAAGGATGCATATAGAAGAGATGAATCGTAAAATTAGTTGTTATCACAAACGTGAAGAAAGTTTTATGAAGCTGGATAAGATCATAAATAACCAAAAGAATACAGGCATAAAATTTGGTTTGGGCTTTGATGAAGGAGAATCATCAAATGAATCAAAGGCCATAAATGAAAAATCCATAAAGAATGAAGATAAGAAACAGGTTGATCAAGAAAAATTGACTCATGCAAAAGAAAGCAATAATGCAAGGCACGAAAGGAGAATTGACAATTATGGATTCACCAATGTCACACATCAAAGAAGAAGAAGATTTATGACTCCTACGACAACATGACAAAGACCATCACCCAGGTTCAATCATCTATTTTTTGGTTACTGTTTTAAATGCAATGGTTATGGACATAAGATTTCAGATTGCAAGTATAATGTAGGACCAAGGAATTTTACCAGTAGAAATGTTTTTTCACCTTTGATGGATTATGCAGTAGAATGTTATAACTATCATAATTTTTGGCACATTGAAAGAAATTATCGAAGTACATTCACATCAAATCAATTTCAGGGAAGAAAATTTCAACCAAATGGAATGAGACAAAATAGAAAATTTCCTGAAAAAAATGCACATTCTACTGAAAAAGAAAAGTCAAAACAAGAGCCCAAAACTGTAATCAAACCAGAGTGGAAATAAAAAGAGCGATCTAAGGAAGAAAAGGAATCCCTGATTGTACAAACAACATTTAAAGCATAGAATAAATTTGCACCATGGATACTTGATAGTGGATGCTCCAGTCATATGACAGGTGACAAACAGAAATTTGAGAAGTTACAGCAATATGAAGGTGGTTCAGTAAAATTTGGAAATAATGATGGAGCTAAGATAGTTGGCAAAGGTTCGGTTAAGATCGAGTGACGGAAAAATCAAGTCAAAAGAAGTCTTTTTTGTGGTTGTTCTGAAGCATAACTTGTTGAGCGTAAGTTAGATTTGTGATAGAGGTCATGAAGTGATTTTTAAGAAGCAGGGTTGTGAAGTCAGAAAATCAAATAGTGGAAATTTGATAACAAATGGATAGAGGACATCTGGAAACCTATACACTCTCTCAGAGACTTCAGAAGGAGCTTGCTTGATTGGACAAGAAGAAGAAAATTGGTTGTGGCACAAGAGGCTCGGTCATATCAGTTTTGACAATCTAGTAAAAATCAGCTCAAAAAGGGCAAGTGAGAGATATTCCCACCATTGGAAAACCATCAAATAGCATTTGTGCTTCATGTCAAAAGGGGAAGCAAACTAGAGTCTCATTTAAAACAAAAGAGTACTACACAAGAAAACCTTTGGAACTAATACATACTGATTTATGTGGACCCATGAGAATGCAAAGCATAAATGGTGACAAATATTTTATGTTGTGTATAGATGACTATTCCAGGATGTCATGGGTACTATTTTTGAAGCATAAATTAGAAGCTTTTGAGATGTTCAAGGTTTTCAAAAACCAAGTTGATAATCAAACAGGAAAAAGGATTAAATGTTTAAGATCAGATAGAGGAGGAGAGTTCATTTCAGAGGATTTTACATAGTACTATGAAAAATATGGTATTAGGAGACAGTTTTCAGCAGACTGGACACCTTAGCATAATGGTGTTGTAGAAAGAAAGAATAGGACAGTGCAGAAAATGGCATGGACTATGTTTACTAAGATCAAAGTAGTAGACAAATTTTGGAAAGAGGCAGTCCATACTACAGTATACATCCAAAATAGGTGCATATTGAGGACGCATGGAAGCAAAACTCCTTATGAGTTGTGGTTCGATAAAAAGGCAACAGTAAGATACTTTAAAGTTTTTGGCAGCAAGTGTTACATCAAAAAAACTGAAGAAAACCTTGGTAAGTTTGAATATAGAGCGGATGAAGGTATTTTTCTTGGCTATTCGTCAAAAAGCTAAGATTACAAATGCTACAACAAGAGGCTAAGGAAAATTGTGGATAGTGTCGATGTTAAAGTTGATGAAGGTAGGGAACGAGTAATTAGCTATGAAGAGAAATACCCAATTTATGAAGAGGTTATTAAAAAAGATGAGGAAAAGGAAACGAAAAAGAAACAAAAAATTGACTCAGATGATTTAAACAGTGATTCAAAAGTGGAAGAAAATAAGAAATTCAAAACAGGCAGCTGGTAGAAAGATCATCCTAGAGAGCAAATAATTGGAGACCCCATAGTTGGTGTTCAGACAAGAAGAAGAGTAGTAAGTAACTACTCTCTATTATCCAGCATTGAGCCCAAAAATGTTGCTAACGCAAGCAAAGATGAAAGTTGGATGAAGGCAATAAATGAATAATTAGATCAGATCGAGAAAAATAAAACTTGGGAGTTAGTACCAAGACCTGCAAATAAAAATATAATCGGTACTAAATGGATCTTTCGAAACAAATTGAATGAAGACGGATAGGTAGTCAGGAATAAAGCAATATTGGTATGTAAATGCTATGCACAAGTTGAAGGTATTGAATTTGAGGAAACCTTTTCACCTGTGGCTAGACTAGAGGCAATTAGAATATTTCTAGCTTTAGCAGTTTACAAGAATTTCAAATTTTATCAAATGGATGTGAAATCAGCATTTTTGAATGGAAAACTTGAAGAAGAGGTTTATATTGAGCAGCTAGATGGTTTCCAACTTGGTGATGATCCCAACTTGGTTTGCAAGTTGAAGAAAGCATTATATGGCTTAAAAAAGGCACCCCGAGAATGGTATACAAGGCTAGACAACTATCTTACTCAACAAGGGTTCAAGAAATATATGGTGGATAGTAATTTGTATGTCAAAACAAAAAATGGCCATCTTATTGTTCTTGTTGTATACGTAGATTATATCATATTTGGCAGCAACAAAGATGAGTCATGTAAATATTTAGCAAATAAGATGCAGAAAGAATTTGAAATGTCAATGATTGGTGAACTTTTGTATTTCCTCGGGTTGCAAGTTAATAAAAATGAGAAGGGCATATTTATTTCTCAAATTAAATATTTAAAAGAGATGCTAAAAAAGTTCACAATGGAGGATTGTAAGCCAGTTAGCACTCCCATGATGACAGGTTGCAAGTTGAGTAAGGATGACAAATCTCCACATGTTGATCAAACCATGTACAAATCTATGATTAGGAGCTTACTGTACTTGACAGCTGCCAAACCAGATATTTTGTAGACAGTATGCATGGTAGCACGATTTCAGGATACTCCCAAGGAGACTCATGTGACAGTAGTGAAGAGGATTCTTCGATACCTCAAGGGTACTATGGAGTATGGGTTATGGTATCCGAAAGGTAAGGACTTCACCCTTATTATGTATTTAGATGCAGATTGGGTAGGATGTGTAGATGATAGAAAGAGTACCAGTGGAGGTGCATTCTATCTTGGAGACAATTTGGTTTCATGGCATAGTAAGAAACAAGAGTCAGTCTCCTTATCCATAGTAGAGGTAGAATATATTGCAGCAACAACATGTTGTACGCAGGTATTATGGATGAAACAAACACTGAAATATCTTGGTATTAACTTCAGTGAGCCAATTTTAGTTAAGTGTGATAACATCAGTGCCATTAACATCTCAAAGAATCCGGTTATGCATTCTCACACAAAAAATATTGCTATCCAGTATCACTTTTTGAAGGAGAAAGTTACGAAAGGTAAGGTTAAGTTGGATTTTGTTCCAAAAATAGAGCAAGTAGCGGATATCTTCACAAAATCGTTGCCCAAGGAAGTCTTTGAGTACCTTCACAATAAATTGGGAGTGGTCATGCTTCCCAAGAATTAACTAGCTATCGAGACCACATTCTCAGGGGGAGCATTTGTGTATTTGTTTATCTTTTTGCTCATGTTTGTGATTTTTGCCAAGTGTAATAATTTTTTCCTGAGAATGTTGTGCATGGACTCAGGGGGAGTTTGCAACAGCCCTTTGGTATTGTTGTCAAAGGGGGAGAAAAGTTATAGGAAATTGTACATGTGTTGCCAACAATTCCAAAGGGGGAGATTATTGAGCAAGGTGCAACGACAGTATTTTCATTGTTTTCAACACAGTCATATAGATCGGTTGATGCAGTGGACAGGAGTTCAAAGGTTATTCAGAGTATGTACAGTGATGTTAAATGCTTATGAGGATATTTTTGATGTTTGGGTGAAGTTGTTACAGGTTGTTTGTGCAAAGTTGAAAAAATCATCATGTTGTGGCTGCTCCACAACGTACCCCAAAATTGGGGACCCACATTTTTGCATATTTTCCAAGAAGACCGAAGTGGACCATATGCTAAAGATCAAAGAAAAAGCAAAACATCGCAAAGGAAAAAAAGTGTCGCGATATCGTGACATGTTGTATTTTCGCGGTCCAAAGTAAAGAGAAAAAGCAAGGAGAAAAAAGTGTCGCGATATCACAACATGATGCATTTTCGCGGTCCAAATAAAAGAGAAAGAACAAGAAAGAAAAAGTTTCGCGATATCGCAACATGTTGCATTTTCGCGGTCCAAAGCAAAGAGAAAGAGCAAGGAGAAAAAAAGTGTCACGATATCGTGACATGTTGCATTTTCGCAATCCAAAGCAAAGAGAAAGAGCAAGAAGGAAAAAGTGTCGCGATATCGCGACATGTTACATTATCATGACTCAAAAATGGTAGGCAGGCAGAGAAACAAAAGTGTCATGATATCGCAACATGTTTCATTTTCGTGACTCAAAAAGGGCAGGCAGGCAGAGAAACAAAAGTGTCGCGATATCGCGACATGTTGCATTTTTGTGACTCAAAAAGGGCAGGAAGGTAGAGAAACAAAAGTGTCGCGATATCACGATATGTTGCATTTTCACCAAAGGAACAGAGTAGTTGACAGTGCATCTGATATTAGTGATGAACACCAGGATAGTGAAACTGAAAACTGCATAGTGACGTGGACCTATAAGGAATAAATCGAAGATTGAATAAGGTAATTTGTCACATAAGGAAAAAATTCAATGAATAAGACAAAATGTTACATAAGGAATCTTTAATTATTTGAAATCATTTAAGATGGTTGTTACACATGGAAAGAAGCGAACGCATGCCCATGTGGAGAAAAGGAAACGAAGGGCCACAAAATGGAAACGAAAAGCCTTTTTGGAAACCAAAACACATGCATGCACAAGGGAAGGAGAAAACGAACAGTCATGGAAGGAGAAAATGAACAGTCATGGAAGGAGAAAACGAACAGTCATGGAAGGAGAAACAAAAAAAAAATTAGAGGTTTTAAATACGCCATTCAAAGAGGCCATAATATGTTGGTGCTCCTTTCTATTGGTGCAAATAAATCAGGGGTTGGTGCTCCTTTCTGTTCATGAAGATAAATCAGGGGTTGGTGCTCCTTCCAGTGGGTGTTGGTAAATTGATTGTAAAGTTGGTGCTTTGCAAAGGCTGAATTTGTATGAGAGTCCAAACAGTCATTTTGAGGATGTAGCCAAATCGGTGAACCTCGGTACATCTTGTGTTGTGTGATGTTATCTTGTTATACTTGTTTTATTTGGTTTCAATTTTTCATTGTTTTGGCTTTAAGAGTTGAAGATTTAAGTTTTAAAAGAGCTACACTGATTCACCCCCCCTCTCAGTGTCATTGTGAGACTAACAACTTCTAAATGCATTTACCACATAAACATTAAGCATCAATAATAACAATGTCAAAGCAATATTTCTATTTAACCTTATACCTCCATCCAATTACCAACAATAATTTGCCAAGTCAAATCAAATATTCCACATTATCAAGAAAAGATCCACCTTGGCCAAAAATCAATTCTCCAACCTTAGGAGAAGTGTGCAGACACCAACATAAGCGCCAAAGTACTTCCTCCTCCAAAATTGTGGCCCAAGGCAACTATTGTACCACGTGTAGAATAATTCACAACCAAAAATGAAACACGCCCGATGCGAATCAATCTCGACACCTCTACCTAGATAGCGCCTTTGCTCCACTACCTCCATCATTGGAGCACAAGTGCCCAACAAAATTCTCAAGTCCCACTTGTCATTTTACCTTCCCTTTGCTCACAAAAATTAAAGACAAATAGATTTGTCTTCCTCATAGGCATACGAAATCAGAACTTAAACACAGAGCAATATGAAACTCAAAAATCACAGAGCAATCTGAAATTGAAGGTCACAGAGCAATACAAAATTGAATGTCACAGAGCAATATGAATTTTAAGGTAATCACACAAATTGGAGGTGTATTGAACCTTAAGAATTAATACCCTTTAATAGTCTTTTGCATCCCATGCAAGTTGACGTCGTCTTTCCTTCCAAATAAATGACGTCGATGAAGTAAGTCTTCTACATTGGCGTCACTAAGGGTTTAGAAACCCTTTCAATAATAATTATTAAATTAATATTTATTATTTTATTAATAATAAACTTAACTTAAAACATTTTCAAAGGTTTGAGTTAATTTATTTATTAATAATCAAAATGGACTTTTAAGGTTTTTTCAAGGATCAAAAACATTTTCATTAAGCCAAGATGGTTTTAATAAAAACCCTTAATGAGTCCAGATGGTTTTAAGAAAAACCATTAACCTTGTCACCATGGTTTTAATTAAAAACCCTTAAACAAACATCATGGAACTTTCAATATCTTTTTGGCACCAAACTCTTTTTGACATCATCACAAATTTCTTTTGATATCAACACAAACTCCTTTTGACATCAATGACAACTCACAACCATGAAGCTAGGCAACATACCCAAAATTACCAACAATATCTCCCTTTATCATTGATGGCAAACCACTACTAAAACCACTACCAACTGTAAAAACTGAAACCAACTGAAAACCATCCTCTGAATCTTTGTTCCCGCTGACTCAAGGCTCTCCCCCTTACTCAAATATTTCCCCCTTTGTCATCAATGGCAAAGGGTCACCTTTGGGGCTCAGGGCTAAGAATGAGCCTCTTAGCTTAGCCCCTCCCCCACCTCCTGTTGAGGTGATTAATTCTGGGGTGGGAGTAAAACTACTCCCAACCTTTTTCTTAAATACTCAAAAGTCTCTCTTGGAAGAGGTTTGGTGAAAATATCAACAATCTATTCCTTAGTAGACACATATTCTAGCTTAACCTACTTGTCCTTAAACTTCTCTCTTAGAAAGTGATATTTTATGGAAATATGATTTGTTATTGAGTGCATTACTGGATTCTTGGATATACTTATGGCACTTGTATTATCACACAATATGGAAATGGGTTGATCATGCTTTATTTTGAAATCCTCCAAGGTAGTCTTCATCCATAAAAGTTGTGTACAATAATCTACTGCTGCTATGTATTCTGCCTCTAATATAGACAAGGAGACTAAAGGTTGTTTCTTACTTAACCAAGCAACTAAACAATTCCCAAAAAATAAAACTCCACCATTGGTGCATTTTCTGTCATTAATATTGTCGGCCCAATCTGCATCTATAAAAGCTGTGAGAGTGAACTTATCGCTCTTGGGATACCAAAGCCCAAGATCCATAGTATCTTTTGGATATCTGAGAATCATTTTTACTGCCATAACATGAGTTTATTTTGGTGTAGCCTAAAACCTTGCAACTAGTCCCACTACCTGCATGATGTCTGGTCTAGTAGCTGTAACATAAAGCAAACTACCAATCATGGATCTGTACAACCTTTGATCTGCCTCTGGAGATTCATCATCCTTGCTCAACTTACACCCTGTAATCATTGGAGTACTAATAGGTTTTCTATCCTCCATACCAAACTTTCTCAACATCTCTCTTATGTATTTACCTTGTGAGAGAAATATTCCTTCTTCTGATTTGGCAATCTAAAGTCCTAAGAAGAAGGACAATTCCCCAATCATAGACATCTCAAATTCACTCTACATATTGTTAGCAAAATATTTACACATTTTGGTGTTATTACCTCCAAAAATGATATCATCAACATAAACAACCACAATTAAGATATTATTTCCATCATTTTTTATATACAAATTGCTATCTGCCATACCTTTTCTAAAACCTTATTTCTAAAGATACCTGTCAAGCCTCGAATACCAAGCCCTAGGAGCTTGTTTCAAACCATACAATGCCTTTTTCAATCTACACACAAAATATAATTCTTTTGAAAGTAAGAACCCTTCTGGTTGTTCAATGTAGACTTCTTCTAACACACCATTTAGAAAAGTTGATTTTACATCCATCTGATAGACCTTGAAGTTTTTAAAACTTGAAAAAACTAAAAACATTCTGATAGCCTCAAGATGAGCAACTAGAGCAAAAGTTTCTTCAAAATCAATTCCTTCTACTTGAGCATAACCTTTGCAAACTAACCTTGCTTTATTTCTGACTACCTGACCATCTCCATTTAACTTGTTTCTGAAGACCCACTTAGTTCCAATGACATTTTTATATTTAGGTATTGGAACAAGTTCCCAAGTCTCACTCTTCTCTATATTTTCCAATTCTTCATTCATAGAATTTATCCAAAACTTATTTGCACAAGCTTCACTGAGATATTTTGGCTCAATCTGAGATAACAACGAAACATCTATTTGAGAATTTTGAAGATATGATTCTTCTCCTTGTCTGTCTGACTTCTGGATTACCAATGATTTGATCCTTTGGATGGTGTTTATGAACATATATGGATGGAGTTTTAGGAAGGAGTTGTTATATTTCCTCTTCTTCTTTATCTGAATCCTCCCTAAATTCTTCTTGGCAATATTCATCATCAATTTCCTTAACAGGTTATCTTATACCTATTTTCTCATCCACTGTAACATTTATGCTTTCCACAATAGTACAAGTTCTTTTGTTGTAGCATCTATAGGCTTTGCTCTTGCTAGAGTACCCAATAAAAATGCCCTCATCACATCTAGGATCAAAATTCCCTAAATTCTTATCTTCCCTTTTGATGTAACATTTACTACCAAAAAATCTAAAATGTTTTACTATGGTTGGTCTTCCTTTCCATAGCTCATAGGTATTTTTGTGATGATTGACTCTTAACTAAGCTATGGTGATAATATACATTATTGTACTAACTCCCTCTTTCCAAAAAACATCAGGAAGCTTTGACTCATTCAATATAGCTTTAGCTATATTTTCAATAGTTCTGTTTTTTATTTCAACTAATCCATTTTGTTGAGAAGTTCTTGCTGCTAAAAATTCCCTCTTAATACCTTGTTGCTCACAATAATCCACAAATTCATTTGAAGTGAATTCTCCTCCTCTATATGATCTTAAGCATTTTATTCTTTTGTCTGTTTCATTCTCTATCATTTCTTTGAAGGCTTTAAACTTGTCAAGGGCTTCAGATTTTTCTTTCAAAAAGGTAACCCAAGTCATTCTAGAGAAATCATATATGAAAAGCATGAAGTGACTCTCTCCCTGTATACTCTGAGTTTTGGTGGGACCACACAAATTAGTATGAATAAGATCTAAAGGTTTGTATGGCATGTACCCTTTAGACTTAAAGCTAGTTCTAGTTTGCTTTCCATGTTTATAAGGACCACAAATAGTATTTTGGGGTCTTTTAAATTTAGGTAAGTATCTGACTGCTTTCTTATGGCTAATATTGATAAGATTATCAAAGCTCAAATGTCCCATTCTTTTATGCCATAGCCAACTTTCATCCTCTTGAGACAAAAAACACTTTTCTCTTTTTATCTCACTTAGCATGTAGAGGTTTTTAGGAGTTTGTCTTGCATTAGCAACGATTTTTCCATTCTCTACTTTCTTTATCTCACATCTATCAGAATAGAAAGTCACCATATGACCCTGATCACAAAGTTGGCTAACATTCAAAATATTATGTCTCAATCCTTCTACATAAAGCACATTTTCAATTCTGGTTTTTCCATCTAAACTTAGAGAACCCTTTCCACAATTTTAGCTGATCTGTTATATCCAAATCTAACTGACCCTCTACTAGTTTCTTTGAGAACTATAAACTTTTCTTTTTCTCTAGTTATGTGTCTAGAACATCCACTATCAAGGCACCATTTTTTCTTCCTTATCTTGAGCATGAAGAGCAGTTTGAACTATCATAGATCTAGTTTTATTTCCATTTGTTTTCCTAACATTCACTTCACTAGATATTTTTCAATTTACACATTCTAGCTATATGCCCAAAATTATTACATTTTTAACACATAATACTATCATCCATGAGTGGTGCAAAAGAATTAACATTTTTCTTAATGTTGTCATTCACAATCCTAGTACAATGGATAGCTCTATGACCATATTTATTGCAAGAAAAACAATATCCATGGAAAGTATTATGTAACCTTTTTGGAAGCCTTTGATGAGTGTTCCTTCTTTTATGATCAACTCTTGTCCATTGCTCTCATTTGTTTTCTTCTTTTCTAGTATCCTTTGGTTTTTTAAAGTTGACTTTATTTCTGCTGGATGTTCCTGCTTCTTGGATATGGAGATATTCTTCCCTTTTCTTTCCAAGAAAAATATTTTGTTTAAGACTCATCTGTTCAAGTCTAACTCTTAGAGAAACCACCTCTTCTTCAAGTCTCTCACATTCAGCTTCCTTCCCTTTAAAGAACTTTTTCAAAACCTACTCAACTTTCTTTCCTTCTTTAGCTAGGATCTTGAAGTTTGTGAGATTTTGAGATAGTTCTATTTTTGCCATCTCTTCTTCTTGATTTTGTTGTTTTAAAACAAAATTCTCTTCCCTGAATTTTTCTAGATTTCTTAGGGCCAAAAATAATTCCCCTTTCAAATAAAATTCAATCTCTTCATCACTTTTCATGCTTATATGATCTTCTGAGGGACCCTTCTCCAAGTTGTTAGGCTCTTCCTGGAGAGACTCGCTCTGACACCAATTGAAGAACATAGACTTATACTGAGAGGTAGGGTGAATAGTATAAGATGCAACCATTTAAAATTTTTTACTTTAGATAGCAGTGGCATCACCATAAAATTAACCATCACATAAAGCAACACATAAAGAAGATCCATTTTAACGTGGTTCACCCAAGATGGGATACATCCACAAAAATATTTTCACTAAAAGCTTTCTCAATCAAGTTCTTTGGGAAATCCTTTCCCTATTACAAATTTTATGAACTTCCTATCCAAAGGAGAATCCTTCCCCTCAACAAGCATTTATCAGCCTCCTGCCCTAAGGAGAATCCTTCCCCTCAACAAGTATTTATGAGACTCCTACCCAAAGGAGATGTCCTATCCCCTCAACAAATATTTATGAGCCTCCTACCCAAAGAAGATGTCCTATCCCTTAAAGCTTTGGAAATTATACTTCAGAAGATCACTACCTCTTCTGCTGCTAGTAGGTGGACCTCCTTTCCATAGAAGACATCCCGTCATCGTTGCTCTATCTCTATAGACTTTTGTCCTCACTGATCACCTCCACAAATGCTCATCAAAACATATACTAAACATAGTCAGTCGATCCAGCACAAGTCCTCTCAAACTCTGTCACAAATCTGCACCAAACTTAGTCCTCTAGTCCAACATAAATTTACTCTCAAATCTCTATTAGATCTATCCCAAGCTTAAGCCAAAATCTTGAATAAATCAATCACAACTGCTCACAAGTCTTCACCAAGACTTCATCAAATATGTCCACAAGTTCTTCAACAAGAACCTATCCAAATAAGTCCTAGCAAGCTCACCAAGAACTTGCCCAAATCAACTCAAGCAAGTTTACCAAGAAACTTGCCCAATGTGAACACACAAAGAGAATTGTTAGAGACCCAATGTGTTTCATCCAATCATATAAAATAAATATCATAGAAGCATAAAGATAATTTTTAGAGACTCAATATGTTCTATCCTTCAACTCTTAATCTCAACTAAAATCAATCTCATAGAAGCATAAAGAGAATTTTTAGAGACTCAATATGTTCTATCCTTCAACTCTCAACAACCAAACAACTCAATTAGGGTTTCAACAACTTATAGCAATGGCATAAGCTTCTCACTCAAAAACCCTAAAGCAAACTTCAAATGCTTCCACTCTCATAAACCAAAATTATGCAATAACTCATAAACTCATCATGATCTCATAATGCATAATCAATACTTCCACTTTCAAAAAATAAGATCCACTCCAAATAAGGAAACTTAATTTAATCCTTTTCACTCCAAACTTATTTTCATAAAACCATAAATCAATAATAACCATGGAATAATGTGCCCATACCTTTACTTTGATGAAGAAGGAGAATTCAAAATTTTTCACAACACTAACTCTCAATTTTCCACAAATTAGAGTTAGAAACAATGGAATAATGCACAATGATAAGAGTCCTAATAACACCTTATCACTCCAACTCATCAATAATAAAAACTCACAAATATACATATCAACAATATTTCTTTACACCTTATAACTCCTACTTAATATATCACAAAATAACTTCAACCTCAAAAATAATTACAAGAGAATATCCACTCAATAACTCCAAAGGCTTTCTAACCCCAATATGACATTAAGCACAATTATTCCTTAAACCCTTATAACTCCTAAAATACATTTACTTCTAAATGCATTTACCACATAAACATTAAGCATCAATAATAACAATGTCAAAGAAATATTTCTATTTAACCTTATACCTCCATCCAATTACCAATAATAATTTGCCAAGTCAAATAAAATATTACACATTATCAACAAAATATCTACCTTGGACAAAAATCAATTCTCCAACCTTAGCAGAAGTGTGGATACACAAACATAAGTGCCAAAGTGCTTCCTCCTCCAAAATCATGGCCCAAGGCAACTGTTGTACCATGTGCATAATAATCCATGACCAAAAATAAAACACACTCGACATGAATTGATCTCGACACCTCTGCCTAGCGAGCACCTTCGCTCCACTACCTTCACCATTGGAGCACAAGTGCCCAATGAAACTCTCAAACACCACTCATCGTCTTACCTTCCATTTGCTCACATAAATTAAATACAAACAAATTTTTCTTCCTCATAGGCGTACAAAATTGGAACTTAAACACAGAGCAATACAAAACTCAAAAATCATAGAGCAATCCAAAATCGAAGGTCACAGAACAATACAAAATTGAAGGTCAAAGAGCAATACAAATTTGAAGGTAATCATGCAAATCATAGGTGTATTGAACCTTAGGAATTAATCCCCTTTAATAGTATTTTGCATCCCATACAAGTTGACGTCGGTGCTCCTTCCAAAAAAACGACGTCGGTGAGGTAAGTCTTCTACATTGGTGTCACTAAGGGTTTAGAAACCCTTTCAATAATAATTATTAAATTAATAATTATTATTTTATTAATAATAAACTTAACTTAAAACCTTTTCAAAGGTTTGAGTTAATTTATTTATTAATAATAAAAATGGACTTTTAAGGTTTTTTCAAGGAGCAAAAACCAATTCATTAAGCCAATATGGTTTTAATAAAAACCCTTAATGAGTCCAGATGCTTTTAAGAAAAATATTTAACCTTGTCACCATGGTTTTAATTAAAAACCCTTAAAAAAACATCATGGAAATTTCAAGATATTTTTGGCACAAAAATATTTTTGACATCAGTACAAATTCTATTTGATATCAACACTAACTCCTTTTGACATCAATGACAACTCACAACCATGAAGCTAGGCAACATACCCAAAATTGCCAACAAGCATCATTGTCTTCAAGATGAAAATAGACGTTGATAAAATTGGTGACATACTCTTGTGCATCCTCTTCACCTTTAAACTTTTGGAACCTAGGCATATCAAAGTGCTTAGGATATGGAGGGCTAGGGATTGATGGGCACAATGGTTGATTGTGTATTTTGCTCAATTTTGGTGAGTTCCTAGCTACCTCTTGTTTCTCAAAGGTTTTCATCTTTTTAGTAAGCTCTTGAAATGCCTTTGATGCATGGATTTCCTCCTCTCATAAGCCTATTTGCATTGGAAATGGATGTAACTCTCTATCCATTTGATTTTTTCCATTTTCCTCCCTCCTATGAGGGGAATCAGGATTGTGATCTTGGTTTGTTATGTTTTCCCTCCCCCATTAGTTGGATTTCATTCATGATTTTGTGGGGGGTTTTGTTGTGGGCTATCTTGTCTAACATTTATTTCCTTAGGTGAGTAAGTGTGTCTTGTTCTTTGGTGGTCACCAATATTTACCTGTAAATTGTTAAGATCTAGCTGCTCAGCTTGCTCTCTTAAACACTACTCATATTGGTGCAAAAGTCTTTATCTTTGTTTATCTTATTCGAGAGATTCCACTAGCTCTCGATCTTTATGTAATGAATTTTATAACCGCATCACTTGGTCAGTTTGTGTTGTCATAGAAGACTCATGTTTATCTGACTCTGTTCTTGTTGTCTTGACTCATAGATTCCTTGAGGGGGTTTTTGCTGTATTTGTACTCTTGCTAGTTAATGTGACTTGTTTAGTGTACTATTGAGTATCTCTATGATCAGACTCCATGCATATTCTATGGGGTCACTCTAAGGTACCCCTAAACTGGGAGGTTTATTTAGAAGTCATAGTTTGTGAGCTTCCAGATGCAGAGTTCTCAGTAGCTACAATTCTTTGGGTTGGTTGAGTAGGAAATTGATCCAACCTGTCTAGCTGTCTCGTTTTCCATGGTTGGTCCTGTGGGGTACCATTTACTCCTATGAGGTCATAGTCTATAGGTTTTATTCTATATGATTCCCATGACTAGATGTAGCTCTAGTTTCATGCCCTTCAATGGGCAGACATATTTCATATGTTTCTTGTGCGTCTTGAGGTGTTGCAATTCTTGTTTGCCTTCTTGATGAAGAGGGCTTTATGGTAACATGATTCCTCCATGTGGATGGAGATGTGGCAGTATCATCATCCCTATGTGAAGAGTGGATTTTAGAACCTTATTTATGTCCACATGAGGAAGAAGCCCTTGAAACTTCATCATGTTTTTGAGATGTTTCTGTGTGTTTAGAGGAGGCCCTTGAGGCCTACTCATGTCTCCTTAATGAGGATGGCTATGAAGCCTCTTTTTGTTTATGTGATTTTGTTCCATTATGTGGTTCCTTTCTTTGGATTTCTCGAGGAGATCCTCCAAGGGTTGAATTATCACCCCTTAGGCTCGTGAAACTACATCTCACGGTCTTACGGGTAGGTCGTTCAATGTTACTATGAATCCACCTATGGGTATGAATTGCTTCTATATCTCCCTTGACATCAGACTGAGGGTGTTTACTTCTTGTTTTGACCATGTTTTTTATGACTTGATCTTTTGCAATTTAGGAGTGACCACACAATTCCAAATAAATGTTTATCTTGATTACCGATTTGAGTGTGCCCTAAACTGTTTAGTGTGTTGTTCTCTTGATTTTTTTGCTCTTATTCTGGGATTAATAATGAGAAGACTCATCCATAGTGACAATCAATTACACCCATTCCAAACATGATTTTCTCAAAATAAGTTAGGGTACACCACTGAAGACCCAATGGGGGGTTCACCTAGCTCTTCCACTCTTAACCAATTATTGTTCCAATAGTGGGAGACAGTTTGAACACAAGTAACTTAGTGTCACTATAAGTAAGTTTCCCAATTTGTTTCTAGGAAGCTCTAGGGGGAAAACTAGTGGAAGGAGATGAATTCCAATGTCACTGGACTAAATTGAAGGTTGGTGATGAAATCCAACTCTCCAATGTTTAAATTATATGTGTGTGTGTGTGGTGTTCATTTTAAGCTTGCATAACATAAAGTGCATCATATAGTAGCAATGAGTCTTTCCTATATGCCTAAATGCAAAAATACATTTCAATATTCAGAAACATGCATGAACTACTATGATTTGTATGAGCGCACTTTATTTCATGCAACTATAGCCTCTAGCAGCTTGAAAGCAAGCATACAACATATAATTTCTAGCACGTTGGATTATAGGGTGAAATTTTTAGGCATAAGACATTGTTCCTAGCAACACCTAGTGGAAAATTTAAAAGAATATCTAAGATATGCAAAATGTTTAATTCTTTCTTCTTTATTCTTTCAATTTCCAAACATAAATGTGCTTTAAGTTCTCTATTTTAAATACATAGAAGTAGATAGAAAGCTATAAAATATCAGAGAAGCTATACCAACCTTTTATCTAGCTCAGATAGTCTATGTTTTGACCTCTACTGCACTCCAGTTCTGGACACTATTGACTAGAGTGGCTGGTTCTTGGCCGTTGTAGCTCAGAGTGGTTAGTTTCTGGCCATTGTAGCTCAGAGAAGCTAGTTTTTGGCCACTATAGCTCAAAGAGGCTAGACCTGCATAGAAAATTAAGTTAGTTTTTTGGTACAAAATGAAAAATTAGTGGTGTTCCCACCATGATCACCATCTGTAGTGACCCCTGGAATGCATGCATCGGTCCCTTTTTTGAAAACCCTACTTGCAATGCTTATGTAAAATACCAAAGATAAAATGGAAAGATAAGAGGAAAAAGAAAGCATATAACACGAAATAACAAAATACGGATCTCTTTGTTGATATTGAAGCTTAGTTACATGTCGGTCCCTCTTAGGGATACCCATTTTGATACTATAAATTACAAGTGGGAAAGGAGTGCCCCTTTCGCGAAGAGGTGGTGTGCTTATGAAAGCTTCCCGGTTCCGCACATAGAAATTTATGAAAGCTTATAGATGCCTCCTTCTCTAGGTCTATTTCCTAGAGGGATCCCTTTTTGCTCTCGTATGTTGTAATGTTCGTCTGATGTACCTGTGGCCCTACAAGCAATGAAACAACAACACACATTTAGGTGTCCGAGATTGCCTCCTTGGATGAGGTTGTTAGTAATCAAATAATGTAACATAAATATGATAAAAATATGCCATGAAATCATGTAAATCTATGCTAATGATATAAGAAAATAGAATAAAATATGTTATGTCTATCTAAGCTAAGCCTGCAGGCCACTGTCCAAGACAACGGCCGCTAAAGTAAACCTTACCCTCTTTGCCCCAAAGCTATGGATCAAAGACTATAATATGATGTTGAAGATAATAGGTGTTATGCTCTTTGATTTGTCAAAGCTCCATTGTACACGTGATCTCAAAGAGAAATTTTTGAGTTTTTAAAGCTCTCCTCAAGAATATGTCTCTCTCTATAATGATCTCATGTATGTTTGATTCTCTATCTTATGATAAAATATAAAATATCTCTAGATCTCTTGGTGCTCTTAGGCTTGCACCTTTTATAGTGTGAAACCCTAGGTCTATGTCCAAGCCCTAGAAATGAATTTATCATGCGTAGTGCAAGTTAGCATGAGAATATTTTGTCCATTGTCTATGTTTGAAGGCCAGTTAACTAAATCTAACTGCCTCTTGAGTCTTCTATGCAAACTGGTCGTTAGCATGAGAAGCTTTTGTCCTTTGTTTATGCTTGAAGGTCAGTTAACTTAAGTCTAAATGAAAACTCAAGTATCCTATGTGAACTAGTCATGAAAAGGAATGCAAATTCACTCCCACTCACCTTTATTGCATGCAAACTACCACTTCCACCCAATATTGGGCTTGTTTGTCGATAAACTGCTTCTTATGGTTTAGCCGCTATCATCTACTATAGATAAAATCTGGCCACTGTCATCTGTAGCGACTAAAGTCTAGATGCTCTAGGATTGAGAGGCTAGGATCTGGTCACTCTTGGCTTGAGTGGCCAAGCTTGGATGGATTGAAAAGGCCCCAAATGAGTTATGAGAACCATTTTTGATGCTTGGAAAGTCCAATATTATGTCTTATGATCTTATGAATCTGTCTATGTAAGTATCTCCCCTAAGAATGACATGATTTATGTGTCTACAAATTTGAAAAATTAGTAATTTTTCTTCATCAAATAGTGGTCCTAATGGTACTTCAATTTATTGCTACAAATATTCACTTAACACATTAATTGATAAAGTTTTAATAGCATCCAAATCATTAGGAAAATTATACCAGAGTTATTTTAAAAATCATCTATCTAATGTTGACTTAGGAAATAGACTCAGATATTTAGTGTGCTTCCCATTGGAAATAGGCATATTCCCATATATACAACTAATATAAGCATCAAATATTGAAAGCCATGGGCATATGAAGAAGAAATATAATCAATAGAACACAAACAACCTTCCTAAATAGAGAAATTTGTAAAAAAATGCTACATATTTCCTATTACTTTTCATGATAATGATGATACAGACCAGACCCCTTTTGCAATTTTAAATTTCCCTATAATACCCTATTTCTCTTTCCCCCCTAAAATAATTCATTTGAAATTTGAATTTCAAAGGCAAAACTTTCGGGGTCATAACTCCTCGCTCGTTGCTCGGATTGACTATTAGTGCATTTTTTTGGAAAGCTCTCAAAAAGACCTACAACAATATAATGTCCCAAAGGACATCACACTTAATTTTCACCCCTCTACGAGGCCTCTAAGGCCTTTAAGTTTAAATGGTAGGATTTTCACCATTTTGGTAGGGTTCTTACCATAAAACTTGCATATCTCCAAAACCACTCATGATATTGGGATGATTCCTTCACCATTAGATCTATTTATCCATCCCATAAATAATTAAATAAACTTTAGAATAGAATAAAACAAATACAAATTTGAATGATGCAAGATCACTCTTACACCACTAGATGCTCCTACATCAACATCCTAGAATTAAGGGATGTACCCTAGCTTCTTCTTAGGTTGTAAGACTATAAAGTCTACAGGATACTCCCATGAGCTTACAAAAACTTTGATGTCTTCTAAATTTCCTTCTAGTTTGATAGTATATTTATCTGTAATTTGAAGGATTATAGATATTGGTTCTAATTTATATACCCTAAAGAATCTATTATTTCTTTGGTCATAATGTTTATGGAATCCCCTAAATATATCAAGACATTATACAAGGTTGTATCACCAATGTGGATTTTGAGTATAGGTATTCTAGGATCTGTATATTTTGACAGTAACTTACCTTCAGTAATTATCTCTGATAGTTATCCAATAACCTGGATAGTTTGAGGTTCATCCTTCTTTTTCCTTCCTGAATTGGATGTGTAAATATTCTTTATCAACTTAGAGTAGCTCATAATAAAGGAATTTTAATGGTAACATTCTATAATTATTGAAGGAAATTGAAAGCTATTTTGTAAGGTTCTTTAGGTATTTCCAGTCTTTCAGGAAATGGAATTTTTATTTCTTTCCTTTGAGGGGTTTGGATCTCTCTTTTTTTATGGAATATTTTTTGATAAAGTTTCTATTTCTTTTTCATTTTTATCTACGTTTTCAAAAAAGTCTTGAATAGGATCTTCAACTTCTATGAGAGTCACATTATTTTCCAACACTTTTCCATATCTCAATTGGATCTGTTGGCAAGATGCCATAGATATTGAACATGTCTCATTTATTTCGTAGACCTGTTGAACATTCTTGTTATTATTAGGATTAGGAACTGGTTGAGCCAGTAAATGTGGTTGCTTAGGAGGGTTTTTCATATTGTTTGGAGGTGGAAGAAGTCTATTTTAAGGTTGATTTTTAGGGGATTGTCCCCTAAAATAGTTTAGGAAATTCTATTGTTGAGGTGGATTTTGAGACCAGCTATGTCCTCCTTGATGATATTGGCCATTTGTATTTCGACTAGGCATATTTTGACCCAACATTCCTTGGGTCCATGGGGGTGGACTTCCATATGTATTGGCCATAAATTGGGTCCATCAAGGTATATTCCAGTCTTGGTTATTTGGATATGGGTTCCAAATTTTCCAATTTGATTCATTTGACCACTGGTTAGGTCTTTGCTAGTTGGAATAACTAGAGTTTTACCAATTAGATAGACCATTGAATGGGCTATTTCTTCTTTGAGCTACAAAAAAAAACATCCTCTGCCTTCTTAACTTTAGGTTCTTTTATAGTAAACTTCATAGTTGAAATATACTTACAGTTTTTAGAACTATGATTTTTATCACAAATTTTACATGCATAAATATTGGAAATATTTGTAATGTTGAGACTCGAGAGGCAATTACCTTAAATTATTCTTTTCCTACATATGTGATAGTAAATCTCATCAATATTTTTTTCTTTTTGTTTCTTATCAATGGGGTCCAAATATGTCGTTAATGTACTTAAAAAATCAGTTTTTAAGCTTTCCAACATATTACCAATGCTCTTGTTACTCCTTAACTTATGGATTAGTATTTATTGCTCCTAAGAGGCTTATTCCTTGAATAATTTTTTCAAAGGTTTACAATCTCTTAAAATACCACTAGATGAATTTCCTCCTTAGCCATGAGGTTTAGAACATCAAGGACATATTATTTTAATCCTTTTAGAAAGAGTTCTTTCAAGACTTCTTCATCTAAGTTAATATTTACTCTAGATCCTACAAACTAAAATATTTCAAGATAATCCTCAAGGGAATTTTCCTCTCATTGGTTCATACAGAAGAGATAATATTTCTTATTTCTAAATCTATAGTAATCCTAATATCTTTCAAGGAATATATATTTTAATTCATGGTCTCCATGCCATCGGTTACAAACACTTTCTCCTAAACCCATAAACCATATTAAATTTGCATCCTTAAGGGTAGAAGTAAATAGTATTAATTTTTATTCATATGTGGTATAAAAATAGGCTTGACACACTACTTCAAACTCAAATAGAAAAAAATCAAGATCTTCATGTGGTTTCCCATGGAAGGTAGGCAAAACAACAACAGAGATTTGTTTTGGTTTTCTTGTTAGCCTATCTACTGAAGAAGAAATTGGGAAGGCAAAAGTATTTCGTTGCCAACCTCTTATTTGGGTTTCTTCTACTTATTCATGATCATTACTCATTTTCCTATGTCCTATTTGGTTTCCATCTACTTCCCCATGTTCACTAGCTTGGTCATCCATGAATGATTGGATGAATTTTAACATTATACTTGGTATAGGTTCAGAAAATATGGTTGATAGATCAATATGATTATCGAATTTAGGTTTTGGCAATAAAAATAATTCAAGGTTTTGATTTAGTAGAGTCAATGGTAGCTCAACTTGTTCTTCTACTAGAATATCCATATTTTTTGACCTAGAATTATTGGTATTTTCACTAGAGTTTTATTTGTAGAATTTAATGAATCTTCCCATTGAATCTCTAGGTCTACTCATAAATTTGAAAAGATCTTAAATTTTTTACAACAAAAATTATTCATTCCTCCTTAAACAATTTGTGAATATCATTAATTGGGTTTAGTTGTTCAGAGGTCATGTAATGCTCCTACTCAAAATCAAAATATTATTTTAAAAGACAAATCAATTGAACAATAACAACTTTTTTTATTTGAGATAGGATTTTCAAATTGTAACTTATAGCACAAATCATGACAGAACTCTAGGAGCCTTTTTGTATATTATGTTGTATTCTAGATTCACTTCTCTATTTTCTATGTTTGCTAGGAAATTGTAGACAAAAAGGGAGTCCTCAAGGTATTGTTCCCAAGGATATGTAGCTGAATTTACACTCACTCTCCTATCTCCAAACCAACGTTCATAACTCCTCACAAGAATAAGGGGAATGATAATTTAGCCCTAGGGATTTAACTATATCAATCCTCTCAATGTTGTTCAACTCTTGTGTTCTTTCCCTAATAAGATCAAGGTGTTCCTACATATAATATCACTATGTCTTTGTTCAAAAAGTAAGTTGATTTATTGTTCTAGAAATAGTGTTTTGAGGTCTATTAAGGTAGATTGAAAATAACTCTTTACCATTAGCAATTTTTAATTCTCTTTATTTTTCTTTTTTCTTTTTTGTTTTGTTTTTATTTTTGTTTTCAGAATAAAGTTTTTAGGAAGTAAATTTCAACATAATAGTCTTACTATTATTAAGACTAAGTCTGAATTTCCATCCAATATTAACATAGCAAGGGGAAGTAAAATTTATATTCTAAAATAGTTCTTACTATCACTAAAACTAGGTCTGATTTTCCAACTAATTTTAGCACAATAAGGGAAAGTAAATTTTTGTTGTTACTACTTTATTTTTAGAAATATTTTACTATAATTGTGTCACTCCATTACACCTACTTTATTGTTTTCACAATGTCAAATAACCCATACCTAAGCTAGTAACAACCACAACGTGTTGAAAAGTAAATTTGCTTAAAATAAAAATACTAAAATAAAAGGTTAAATTGTTGTTACTTCTTTATTTTAAGGAACATTTCAGTGTGATTGTGTCACTCTATCACACCTACTTCCTTGTTTTCACAAGGTCAAAGAACCTAGACCTAAGAAAGCAACAACAACCACCCAATGCTTTGAAAATTTACTAAAAGTAAAAATTCTAACTAGGAAAGCAGTCAAATTGATCCTAAGAAAGTGGAACTTGGAAGTATTGAGATGAAGACACTTGCTAAAACCCTATTATCCCAACCTCAAGTTGCATGAATGTGGAAATCCTTTCTAGTCATGTAGGTAAGTCTCCTTCTCACTCCAGTAGTCTTTGATTTAAAATTACAGCATTGTTCTCCCTGGAAACAATACCAAAATGTCGAGTTGTATCTCATACATTAAATTTTTCAATCCAGGTTAAATGATTTAAAGAACAATAAATCTAGTATAGATAATTCTATAATTATTAATTTTCAACTTGATTTGATTTTCTTAGTTTTAGTTGTAGGAATGAAAATTACATGAAATGAAATAAAATAAAATATTCAAAGTGTAATTATGATGCAAATTATTTTTGTGTTGTGTATGTTTATTGGTGTGGATCCACCTATAATATAATAATGTTTTTATGATTTTAACTAGCTAATTTACTCTATAATTTAAAATTATGCAATTTAATTTATCTTATGGTCTAAGACAAATTCTACTCACTAACTAATCCTAATCTATTTTAGGAGATAGATAGTAAGGAACTGACTGCACAAAGTGGACCCTAACTCATAGAATACAATGTAACTCTCTTCTCCTCTACTCTAATTTACTTCATTAACTAATGTTTCATTAAACTAATCTAACACTATTCAATTCATTAATGTAGGAAAGTAAAAAGAGATTTTACGAAGATAAACAAATAATGAAAATATACAGAATACCATTGCTAGAGTCATGAAATAAAATATGACTTTATTGATGAACTTGAAACGTATAGAATATCGGACATACTTCTTCAAACATGTAAAACGTAGACATCAGAAAACTAGAAAAATGTAGATATAAAACCATTAGACCTTTTCAAAGATCTCTACCTTGTATTTTATAATGTCTCTTGGACATTTTACAATAAAATTATCTTCTGCCATCTAATTCATTTAAAATATTCAAATATTTGAATCTTAATCTGTCACAACAAATATGTATTATAACTAAGACACACTTAACCACTACCCTTGGACTTATTACAATAGGAATTTTCCAAGTGGTAAACTTCCAAACTAACATAACAAAAGTCCTAAATTTAAATAATTTAATGACACGACAATACAACTATTTATCCTCTTCTTGCAGAAAGACAAATTAGGTTTATGTCTAAATCTAAGCAACTTAACAATCTAACAACTTTACAGCTTTTTAATAACAACTCGTATAACAAATGTTCACGTATATAATACCATTGTATCAGTAAATTATGCTCACTGTATATGCTATGTAATGCTGCTACACTATCATCAAATTAGGCATGTTGGTGCATTATATAGCTTAACTTGGTCAACATTCTTTATATAATGCCTTTCAGTAGGTGCTTTTTGTAGCACCTTTTTGTAGGTGCTTTCTATAGATTATTTCTATAACATTCATCCATGCATCTTCTCAATGCACCATTCATATGACTGGTTCATCCAGACTTGTTTTTTGGTCTATGTTTTGTTGCAATGTACCCTGTAAAGCTCTTGTAACGTTCATTTGCCAAAAATGTACAAAACCTTACACATTTCATGTAAAATATAGGCAAAATCTGATTTAAACTCATAATTCACATAAATAATATATAATAATTATCGGAATACATTCATCTACATATATTTGCGAATAAAATATAAATTAAACTTGCACAAAATATATACGATTTTAGTACTCATCAATGTTCAACATGTAAATGACATACTCTAAATTTTTCCTCCCTAATGCCAATTTTATTAGGCATGAAAAGGTAAAATTCAAACTATTAGTGTGTTGAGGTTAATCCAACTTACATGAAATAGAGTTCGTTCTCTCTTGAAAGAGAAATTATTTCTATTTTTAGTATGCTAAGTCTTGGCAAGCATTGATAAACCCATAGGTCATTGATAGTTATTCCTTCAAGGGGACTTTACTGGTATGACTCAAAGAGATAATTTTCCTAGGCACAATGTCTTAGAATAAAATACTTAACTATTTGAAAATAATTATGTTGCATTGATATTACAACATACATGATCTAAGAAGAATTGAAACTAGGCAACAAAAAATATACCGTGTAAGCTATAATTAATGAATTAGAATTCATTGCACTCAGGTTGGTTAGATTGCAACATAAATAAATTTCAAATTAGCATATTAGAAAATCAACTTCAATGCTTTAAACTAAAATTAATCTACTTCTAATATAAATAGGCTCCAAAGAAAATCAAAGGTTTAAGGGCAAGAGAAAAGAATGACAAATAAGCCCATACTACCCTAAAATTCAACTTTAATCTATTAAAGTAGAAAATCCAATTTAAAACCAACCCTGACCTGACTAGAATTTACATGGTGGAATCGGTAGCCACCACAAATCTGGGTAGACTGTCCAGCTTTTTATGGCTGCCAAGTATTTTGCATTGTCTATTCCAGAAGCCACCACACAGATCTTCGCGTAGTTTGTCCCTATAACCACCATGCCACAATCATTTTAAATCTTTTACGTTGTTGAAAGCACTAGGAAAGGGACATGCGTTCAATCCGGTGAGGCCCGAGATTTGAACCTTGGACCTCTGTCCCCCTTATGGTGTTTGGATGAACCAATTGGTCTACACCTTGGACCTCTAAATGGTGCATTATTAAAATGGAAAATAGACTATGAAAATATGTTGAGTGCAATCACCATCATCATGTGTGGATTGAACATAGAAATTTTCAAAAGTATTATATTATAAAGATAATCATGGAGTATATTTGATTCAAATTTTCCCACTTTGATGGATTACAGGAATAGAGTTCAAAACAATATTATGCTTGGTTGAAATAAAATCTATCCAAACTACAATCAAAGAAGACACTCAAATTGAGACACTTTCTAATGGATGTTTTCTGACCTTTGTAATTGACTAGTGAGCCCATAATTATATAATTTGATGGCACTTCATAGAGAGTTACTTTTATGATTAATTATTATCCACTTTTATGGGGTGTATCAAATCTGATATTTTTCTTCCCCATGACATGTGCTCCGTAGGATTGCTTTTGTTGCACCTCAACCATGCCTCATTAATTTTCTATAAAATTTGGGTTGATCATTAATATTACCATATTTTTCATCCTACATGTTAGTACTCACCTAGTAAACATTAAAAATCCCACATCCATTGCCTTTGAATGTCGATCATATGCATTAGATATTCTATAAGACAAAATCAAAATTGTAGGTGTTAGAATTTACTACCATATCTATTATTATTTTAAACTTTTTATTTATTTCTCTTCCTCTATGCCTCTCTCTCTTTCAGCAATTTTTTAAAATAAAATTTTCATTTTCATTATTTTTATCTCCTCGAACAAAAATTTGCAATTTCTAGTAATTTTGATATTTTTCGATAATTTATGTATTTTTCTAATGGTTGTAATTTCTAGAAAAATATTTCTTTTTCTAGTAATTTTTGCATTTTTCTGGATTTTTTTACCCTTTCCTAGTAATTTCTACATTTCCCCCCTTTGTCAAGGTCCAGTGCTAATTTTCAATTATCAAAGCTTCAATTTCCTTTGCTTCTATGTTTCCCTGCAAATGTCCAAGTTTTCAATTGTCAGAGCTTTAATTTTATTTGCTTTTATACTTCTAACTTATTTAGATTTTGGGTTTTAATTTCTTTTGCTTTTATATTTCTCATATATGTTTGGGTTTTAGGTCAGGGCTAATTTTACTTGTCGAGGTTTTAAATTTTATTCTTCCATGCTTCCTTGCAAGTGTCTAAAATTCTAGATGAAGCTTTAATTTTTTTCTCATACTCCCTACAAGTATCTAGGTTTCCATCCACTTATGCTTCCCCATAGGTTTATATGGATTTTGAAGTTTATTTCTAACATTACTACCCAAAATCTTTGGCCAACTAGCTTTTGAGTGTCTAGGTATTTTGAAGCTCCTTGCTAATGTCACAACCAAAAACCTTTGGCCAACTAGGTTTTAATATTTTGTAAATACTTAATTTTTTTATTTTCCATGGATCTTTGGGGCCAAATTTAGTCACCCTAGTCAATAAAGGCTAGTAGCAAGATAAATATAGAGGTCAACTAGGTCATCATCATATGAGAAATTGAGGTTGGTACACATCTTTGATTCTCTATGATTTTTTGTCTACATTTATTTTCCAAAAATAGCAAGCAAAAACATAGCTAATTAGGGAAAAGCGAAGAAAATGGAATGAAAACTACATTATAAGTTTCTTAAATTTCTTTAGCTTCCTCTAGGAACTACTAGGAACATCGAACCTCTACCTGTAAGGTCTGTCCTAGTCTCCCGGATGCTAGGCCATTGTATGTTTGTTTGCTTGCATGTGGCCAAATCAATGGTCGCCCATTCACAAAGTAGGAAGTGCATTACATAAAGATCATCTAGATTACATTAAATATGCATCCTTTTGAAGAAAAAATGTTCTTTCTAGGCATGTAGTGAACTAAAGCATGAATGTTGGTTGATGCATCATTTTATATTTCAAAAGCTAAAAATAACACCACACACTTGCACGTTATCTCATAACATTAGTAAGGTTGGATTTCATCACCGACCCCCAATTCAGACTGATGATGTTGGAATTCATCTCCTTCCATCGACTTACCCCGTAGAGATCCTTAGATGGGATAGAGAGCTCTTTTTAAGTTTGTATAAGACACTTGTGATTCAAATTGTGTCCCACTATGGCATAGTGGAAGATCTAGGTGAACCCCCCACTGGAATTTAAGTGGTGTATCCTAGACTCTTTTGAGAAATCATGTTCGACACTAGTGTTCTTAGTCCCCAATTTGATTGAGTTCCCTCATTCCAAGTCCAAAGCATAGATAAGAAGACAAGATCATCAACAAATCCAAAAACACCAGACAATTTAGGGAACACAATAATCCTTTAAAGAGATCAAAATTTGCTTTCTTTTTTTGTATAGTTTGGAATCCAATTAACAAGATAACACACAATTCATAATGGTGAACACATAGAGAAACTACCCCTGGTCCATGAATGAGGAGGAAACTAGTATTACTAAATCTCACAAACATACTAGCATTGAGTTACCCATCCATAATGTTATCGAACAAAATTTGGCAAGTATTAGGGGTGACAACTCAACCATTGGGGGGACTCCATGAGAGACCCCTGTGAGAGATCCACTTCCTAGTTCTCCATAACATATACATGAGGAGGCCTCAATACCCCCCTCATCACACAAGAATGAGGAGTCCTCATGGTGCCTCTCATCATACAGATACACAGAGGCATCATGACCTCCTTCTTCTAATAGACACACGGAGGCATCTGACCTCCCTCGTTGCACAAACACACAGATGTTTCAAGGTCTCCATCATCATGCCAACATGAGGAGGCGATAATATCTCCATCATCACATAGGCAAGAAAGGAAGATAAGATCCTAAACATCATATGATACACATAGAACAGATCAGCCCACTGAGGGGAAAGATAACAGATCTACATCAAATCATAGACCAAGGACGTCCTATAGCCTCCTGGAATATGGAAGAATACCTATGGATGACAACCTCATTGGTGTCAATGGCACTCCATAAGATCAACCATGGATAACTAGATAATTGGATGGGCTGGATCGATTTCCCCCGAGACCAACTCCAAGAAGTATTGCTATCGAACATTCTACTTTAGAAATTTCACATAGTATAGCCACTAGATGCATCAATGAACCATGGGAAACTACAAAGTGACCTCACAACACATACACTATTACATATCATGAGCATACTCAACTCTTAACATAGTACATAGATCAAGTCACCCTAGAAGATCAAGGAAGACACATAATAGGAAATTCCTCGAGGGGTCTCAATATTAGAATTCCTCACATAGAGGTGGAAAGATATGAACCCTCAATAGCAAGTCACTTTGACCACATACATAGAATAGAAGAAGAGCTACACATTGAGTAGGAGCATGTGGAATATATTGAGAAAAAAGAGTGCAGGAAAATGTGCCTGCACTTACAAGAGCAACTCTTAAGAGAGGAAAGAGTGAAGCGTGAGGAGCTAGTAGAGAGGCTAGCTCAAATAGACACACACATAACTAGTGAGAGGTATCAAAATGAAATATGTGTCGATTCTCCCTGCGATAGAGGTGCTAGATATGAGCATGTTCACCATGCTCCACAACATCAAAAAAACATGGACCTCGAGAAAATGCAATTCAATGGGGACCAAAAAAGGATAGAATATCAAGAAAAAACCCCTCTTGAACCTCCAAACGTGATCATGGGAGGAGATTATAGATGCACGATTGAGACAAATACTAGAATACCTCCATTACCACCACGAGCAAACATCTAGGAGCATGAAATTATCTCCTTGAAGGTATACCAAATGCTCACGAAAAGGGTCAAGTATCTCTAAAAGGACACAAGCGGATAAAAGCCAACATTAAACAAGATACACAACCATCCTTTGTGCCCATCAGTCTCGAGTCCCACATATCCTAGGCACTTTGAGATGCCTAGGTTGGATAAGTTTAAAGGGAAGGGAGATGCACAAGAGCACATGACCAACTTCATGAATGCATACTTTCATCTTGACAAATATGATGCTTTGATGTTGATAACCTTAATCATGATATTCTCAGGAACCACCCAATGGTTTAACCAGTTACCCAAGCATAGCATTACCAGTTTTGAGAAACTAGTAAATGCGTTCCTAGAACATTTCTCCTTTGGTGCTAAGAATAAGGTGAACTTGTCTGATCTGGATAATTTTAAGAAATAGGATGATGAGCTAGTGATGGACTATGGGGATATATGGAGAAAAGTCATCGCAAAGCTATCATTCCCCATCCCCACAAAAGAGCTCATCTGAATGGTCACAAAGAGTTGTGTAAATCATATCTCTCTACTGCTACAGCTATAGTAGTACATAATATTCAAAGAAGTCTTGGATCAATCCAAGCTTATCGAAGACATCAAGGTTGATGAGGGAGACCTCAAGCTCCATAATAAGAAATAATGGAGTAAGAACAATCAAAAAAACAAGAACAAGAAAAATCAGGCTAAGTTTACCCAAGTCAATTAGGTAGTATTAGCCGTGCCACAGGGGGGAATGGACAGAAACCCCATAATTATCAAGTGCAACCCCACTGGCTAACTATGATCCCAAGAGAAACCAAGGCCAAAATAGGGAACACCGGATACCTCACTACTTTATACCTTTAAATGAATCGATGCAATCAATATTCAACCAATTGAATGAGGCATAGAGGATAATATTTACCAACATACAACTTCTCGACCCTAATCATCCCAAGACAAGGGGATACAAGGAAGATCGCCATTGCCTATACCATAGGATACTAGGGCATGACATCGAAAATGATATGGGATTCAATAATGTTGTGCAAAACATGATCGATAAGGGAGATCTCAAATTTGAAAACCCACTTGCTCCTAATAACAGGGATATGGGTATATTCAAGAACTCATTACCCAATCATGAGGTCCCTAGGAATCAGGGTTCCCAAGTCAATCAAGTTTGAATTGATCCACCTATTCGAGGATGTATCAGAATGGTTGAGTTGGTCAACATAGCAACTAGGAGTCAGAGATATGGGAAACCATAGCTTCTTGCAACTACCATAAACATCTCAGCTACACCTCAATAGAGATAGGTGCAAAACAATCCCCTAGGTCCACCAGTGAGTGTATCGCTCCAAATTTTGTGCATCCTTACCTTCAGGCTAAAGGATCCACACCCGAAAGGAGGATGGGAAAAGGATGGGATGGTACCTTAGACTGAGAGGCCCTTTGAAGGTCCCGCATCTCGAGGGAGGGGTATTAAGGTGATTTTTCGATGGATGGTGGGGTTCACCAGGAAACGTTTAGTGGCAGTCTCCATGCCTAGGTTGGGAATGAGTTTAATGTGTTCAATTTTAGCTTTAAACATCCAAGTCCTAGGTTTGGCCAGATGAATCTAAGTTATTCTATATGAAAATGCAAATTAAATGAATACAAAAAATAGATTTAAATAGAAAATAGAGAATAAGCTAGATTAAAGAGACATACCCGATCCGAATGTCTGATGGAGGTTCTAATTTTTGAAGCAGTCTGGATCATCTGGAATTTGACAGGATCATCTTCGATCTAATAGGATCGTGTGAGATCTGACGAATTCGTCAGAGACCTGCAATTAGAGAAGCAGATACAAAATACAGAAAATGCAACAATACAAACAGAGGGCAATGATGCAGAATGACAACAATAATATTAGATGGATAATTATAAATAAAATATGAGTGTATTTCAATGATTTAATGACAAATTATGATTTTATCATGCATTAAAACTATATGGGTGAACTCCAAAATGTAGATTAATAAGGAATAACCATAGAATTAACTAAATGCAGAATAATGCAGTAGAAAAAAGTGGAGAAAACACAAAATTTGGGCACTGATTGCCCCCAATGTTGACTGCAGTCGAAATCATCTCGGATTGGTACGAAATCGTCTCAAATTGGACAGGATCGTCTGTGACGATTTGAGCTTGCTCCGGCTGAAGAATAACAAAAGTTCCTGCAAGAAAACTCGAGAAGGGACAAAGGCAAACAATAGTCTAGAATATACTAATGCATGTGAAACTTGAAGTGCAGAAAAATTCAGCCAGGGGAATGTCAAGGGGAGGGCCTAATATTAAATAGGCATAGGAAGGAGGTTGGGAGGTTGGAGATCATCCCATTTTGGGAGATCTCCAACGGGGGAGACTCTAACGGTGCAGACACGTCTCTGCCCGAGTTAGAGAAGCTGTTGAAACAGAAGCTAATTATGAAAAATTAGTTTTGGGATGAAATCGTTTGGACATTCTGCTCCAGACGAAATCGTCCGATCTGAGGCGATATCATCTGATCGGAGACGATATCGTCCAACGAAAGAAACAAACTCTAAAAATGGCATGGAAAACGAGGAAATGGGTAGCAGGCGATTTGGGAGCGATTTTGGGGTTGAAATTTGAATTTGAATTATTACTAAGGTAATTTTAATTATTTACTAAGTTTTACTGTGCCAATTTTAGGGTGCTACATTTTGCCCCCTCTTTAGTGAATTTTTTGAAGAAAATGCGTTAAAGATGAGTTCTTCTCAATCTACGAGAAAGCAAAAATTTATTCCCATTTTTAGGCGATGATTCTAGGTCGAATCATACGACAACTTACTATGGTGCCCCCTCCGTGTTTTTACCCAAATCGAACGTTTGAGGTAAAAATGCGGAAAAGCAAAAAATTAAAATGTTTTTAATTGTTTTTGAATAAAATTAAAAAATAGGGAAAAACCCTAATTCATTGTTACTGTTCATTTTCATTTTCTGGTTTCTGGAGCTCTGCAAACAAAATGGTCGAGACAGCGCACAGATCGACAGAGGTCCAGCGCGGGCTACGGGTAAGGGTCTAAACTTAGTTTAGAATGCTTGAATTTTGAGTTTCTATGCTTTTTAGATTTAAATTTTGATGATTTTTGAGCATCACGGCCGTTTTTGGGCCATCGACGTCGTCGGGACGAAATCGTCTCGATTTCGTCGAAATCGTCTCGATATCTCCGATTTCGTCCAAGGGCGAAATCGGCAAAATGGGGAAGATTTAGTCAAAAAAGGGACGATTTCGGCTTGCAAAATCGAAGATGAATTTGCTCAAATTTTGGACGATATCATCCAATAGTGGACGATATCATCATTGATGAAATTGAACTTACTTTACTTGCATTTTTAATCACTGTTTTATTAATGATTTTTATTGTTTTGTTGTTTATGTTGCAGAGAGGATTACTAAAGAGTAGAGAATGGAAATACGGTGGGCTGAGGGATGACTTGGCAACTCTATCTCAGGTAGAGCGAGATCAGTTGGCATAAGTTGGCTTGCAGCATGTGGCAGAGATGCCACAAGTTTCTACAGATATGGGGCTATTGACAACCCTAGCATAGAGGTGGTATCCGGGTTCTTCCTGTTTTTGATTATCGATAGGGGAGATGACTCCCACACTGGAGGATGTATGGAGGATTTTGAGGATCCCCATACAAGGACGGTTGATAACTCCCACGGCCAATCAGGGCCACATGATGATGCAACTGTGCGGAGATCCGAGCTTCACCCTGGAGAAGGGCGGAGTGAACATCGAGTCGCTACACCAGATGCCTGGGGCATCTAGACTGACACAGGTTTTGGTTGGGGTTGTAGGTGGTCTCTTGCTATGCCATCGAAGTGGATGCGAGTACCATGGCTAGCGACAGATGTGGTCTGTGACATGAGAGACCATGGATACAGGTTTGCTTGGGGGAGTTATGTACTATGCCGATTGTATAGGATCCTACATGGGGTCGTATACAAGGGCGACCAATGTCTGGTCATGACATCACTACTGCAGGTTTGGTGCTGGGAGCACATCGTGGTGCAAAGGCCGATAGGGCTCCCACTGACAGGGATTGACGGGGAGAGGCCTCGAGATTTCTACTGGTGGCTCCAGAGAGGGTCACAGTGGCGGATAGATCTGCCAATGTCCCGGAGACTACTTGACGACCTTGTCTTCGACCAGATCACCTGGAGGCCTTGGAGAGATCATCTAGGGTGGGCCAAGGATGGACAGGAGCTGGATCATGTTAGGCAAACCTGCTAGCTGAGGATGGAGAGGGGAGAGGTGGAGCTCCACCGCTATGACCGAGTTTTGAGGCAGTTCGGTCTACAATAGGGGATCCCATCTCTTAGAGACTATGAGTTTTCCTAGACCGTCCGAGATAACACTATAGTTAGCGGGGCTCCAGATATGCAGTGCTTTTGGAGTCAGGATGCAGATGATGCCCCCATTTAGCTAGTGGATGGGGATGATGCAGGGGTAGCCGATGGCTATGATGCCTGGTACATAGGCATCCGCCCTCCTCGAATGACAAGGGCTCAGGGTCCAATTCATATAGTTGTGCATCGGATGGGGATGCGGTGCCAGGCGGCCATTAAGGCTACACAAGGTCATGATGAGAGAGAGCAGAGGAGACCACAGGCTCAACAGAGGCCACGACAGCGAGAGAGGAGGGAGGATAGACCCCCTTCTCCATGGAGAGAGAGGCCACCATCGCCCGATAAGGGCAAGGGTGTGGACATAAGAGAGAGTAGTGAGATGGCTACTCTCCGGGTGGAGACTGTCCGTCTCCAGGCACAGGTGTAGACTCTACAGGATGAGGCTACACGCCATCGAGCGGAGGCTACACAGCTCAGATATGAGGTTGCATGCCTTAGAGCACGGAGCGGAGGAGCAAGAACTCAGGAGCTGGCATGGTCGATTGCTTAGACCGCGTTCTATCAGGGTATCTACTTCCAGATGGTGCCAGAGGGCCAGAGGGTACAGCTTCTAGCCGATATTGCAGATCCGATTAGGGTTGGGTCATCGAGGACTTCATCCCGATCGACGACTAGGACTCGCAGTACCACACATACTATGATGGGGCCACCTCATCCACCTCAGGGCGGGGGAGGAGATGAGGCTGAGAGCTCGAGGGGTTCTTGAGGCTAGGCTACTGCACTGTACAGACTGAGTATATGATTGAGAGGATTGAGTATGCCAAGATGTAGATTATGGCATACCAATCTAGTTTTGATATGATGTACATATATTGTTGAGATATATATATATATATATGATATTTTTGATCATATGACTTGTCTTATGTGTTTGTATGATGCTTTAATATTGTGGTGTGATTGATTTGATGATTCATGTAATTATGTCGTTTGGAAATATTATGGTTTGAATGTCATGTTTTTAAAATTTAAATGAAATAATCTGATGTAAACAAATTGGTTGTTTGTGATGTGATTTGATAAAAAAAAAAAGGGACTTCTAAAAATAATTTCAAAGGACATTGTCGCTATTATAGACCATTTCATGGAGTCGCCGCTCACTCGGTCGTCAAGCTAATCCCAGTATAGAAATATTGTTAAAAGTAAAAGAGTGCTTAAGAGACTATCTTAAGACTTTGTTGTGATGATGCAAATGATGATGATGATGATGATTTGTTTTCAGATTTCCATGAAAATATTATGCATGAAATATTTTAAAATGACTTTTGCTAGGCATAAATTCCTAAGTGTGATAATTTTTTTTTTTTGGATAATTCCCTAGGAATTATACCATCATTGCAAAATTGAAGTTTGACATAATGACATGAAAATAGAGTAAGTGTTTGTTTTGTTTTAAAGCATAATTGTGTAACATAATGATTTAAGTCATATGTTTTTATGATTTTAAATAAATGGGAAATAAAATTGGTACAATGGTTTGCGCTAGGCATAGAATATTTAGGTATAGACTTATACCATCATCGCGAAATCCAAAGAAGAAAATAATAGATAGTTTTATTGCATGGTTGATTTTTAATTTTTGAAAATAGTCAAAAAATATGAAGATGAGGACTTGCGCTAGGCATAAAATTCCAATTTTGGTTTTGGAACTATACCATCGTCACGAAAGTCAAAAGTTATATATAAACGTAACTTGATTGTATGTTTTTGAAAATGATTTTGATTTTTGATAATGCATATAGTTGTCTTTATACTAAACAATTGTTCTTTAAAGAGGAAAATGAATTTATTCCAAACAATTTGCAAAAATATTTCAAAGTATCTTAAAGACAAAAGTTAGATTTATAAGGAATCCCATGTGCGTAGGTGAGTTCATTACCAATCTTGATTTATCATAATGATACACAAAATCTCTCAAATACAAAATGTGTGTGCAATTGCATTGTGCATTTACCAGTTTTGAGCAAGATAATTTGATACAAGTGATTTGAATGAACCAAATAAGTGTTCATTAACCATGATTTAGATGCATATAACCATACCAGACTACTATGTAAGTCGGGTTATCAAGAGCTAGCTAATCCATGAGCAGACATAGGTCTGTACAAAAGAAGGTCGCTAATGTGACAGACATATCGCCACGCTAGGGATTACCCAAGGCCAAGCGGGTTGGGCACAAACCACCTGTTATGGGGCTTACCTCACAGTTTTTGAATAATTGAGAATTCCAGGGATTCAAGCTCATCAACCCTTCTTTTATTTTCAATGGGTAGGGAAAGGGATTTTATTGCTTTTGCTTTTGCTTATTTCTTTTTCTTTGCTTTTGCTTTTCTTTTTCTCTTTTTTTTTTTTTTTTTGTATTTTGGCTTGATATTTGAGATAATGCTGAAATAATTTGTTTCTTTTTCTCTTTTTCTTGATTTTCTTTTTCTTTTCTTCCTATTCTAGGGATACTTGCTCGGATTAGCTGTAGAGCAAGGGATTTTTATTCTGGGTAGGGGTGAACTTGTCCTTTTGCCAATTCTCAAAAATTCTAGACCATGTGCATGATAGGATAGCAGGGGAAACTTTTCGCTCAAGAAACCACTTCTACTATGTAGCATAGCATGGAAATTACAAATGTAATCATTTTATTGTGAAAGGATATGCTTGGTTTAAGTAAATAACAAGATCAATTCTCTATGCTCAAACTTTATTTAATTGAATTTTGTGGACTTTGATATAAGAGAGATTAGTAATCATGCCAGATAAAATCAAGATATTTATTTTTGTGTTTGTGAAAGTGGGGGATTCCAAATAAATGCTAATTTATCCAAAATAATTTGAAAATATAACTGCAATACTTGAAGAAGAAATATATACAACAAATATTTTTGAGGAGTTTGATAATTTTGACTCTCTCTTTCTTCTTTATTTTTTTTGGGTTTCAAAAGAGTCAATAATATTGTTGTTTTGACTTTTATTTTTTATTTGTTTTTGTTTAAACAATTATATATATATTTTTAAAATGAGACAACATGCAAAATATGTACAAATGATGAAATGACCAAATTTTATGCATAATATCACTTAAGATGCATAATATTCATAGGTTCTTTTAAATATTTACCATCTAAGGTAGCTAATTTGTATGCTCCCGATTCAAATTTAGTAGTGATAATATATGGTCCAAGCCAGTTGGGCTCAAATTTACCTTTAAGGTCTTTAGTTGCATTAGTATTTTTTTAATTTTCTTTTAAAACAAGGTCACCGACCTCAAAGGATCGATGACGAACTTTCTTGGCATATGATCTTTTAAGCTTGTTTTGGTAGGCACGAAGATGCTCCAAAGCATTGATGCACTTTTCATCTAGGAGTTCCAACTGACTGAGTATGCTAGCTCGATATTCATCTCCTACTTCGGTATCTTGAAGTAGTAGAGCCAAAGAAGGAACTTCTAATTCAAAGGGAAAAACGGCTTCAGCGCCATAAACCAAGACAAAAGGTGAAGTTCCAGTGGGAGTTCGAACACTAGTTCGATAGGCCCACAAAGCTAGATATAATTGAATGTGCCAGTCACGACCAGATTTATTGACCAATCTTTTGAGAATTTTGATTAAGGTTTTGTTAGATGCTTCTACTTGGCCATTACCCTGAGGATAATAGGGAGTGGACCAACGATGTTGAATCTTATATTTTTGGCATAATTTCTTGACATATTTATTTTTGAAACAAGTTCCATTGTCTGAGATGAGATTTGCAGGAATTTCGAACCTACAAATGATTTGATTAAAAATAAATTTAGAGACTTGTGTTCCAGTGCAGGAAGCTAAAGGCATAGCTTCAACCCACTTCATGAAATACTCAGTGGCGGTTATGATGAATTTGTGTCCATCAGATGACATAGGATTAATTTTGCCAATAATGTCTAAGCCCCATTTTGAAAAGGGCCAAGGAGATGAAATAGCCTGCAGCTCTTGTGTAGGTGCATGGACAAGGTCAGCATGTTTCTAGCACTTGTCGCAATGGCGCACATAATCATGTGCATCATTTTCCATGGTAGGCCAAAAGTAGCCTATCCTAAGGAGCTTTTTAGCAATGACACTACCATTGAAGTGTCCTCCACAAGATCCATCGTGGGCTTCACTTAAAGCTGATTTGGATTCTTCTAGATTCAAACATCTCAATAGGATACCTTCAAAAGATCTCCTATATAAAGTATTGCCAATTATTACAAATTGACTTGCTCGTCTACGTAATAACCGACGTTGGTTTCTATTAGAATTGGTAGGGAAAGTCCCATTTTGAAGAAAATCAACTATATCTGTATACCAAGGGTCAGGAGTAGTTTCATTGATTAGAAACACATCCAAAGGTTCTAAGCATGACTTATTTGAAGCGGGTTCCTGGAGTCGACGAATAATGATGGTGGCATATTCGTCATCTAACTCCAAGGGCAGAAGAGATGCAGTTGCGACCATAGCGTCAGCCGCACGGTTGCTAGTTTGCGGAATAGCTTCCAAGGTAACTTTATCAAACAAGGATAACAATTGCAAAACATATGCTTTATATGGGCGCAATTTATCATCTCTGGTCTGATAAAATTCATTAATTTGATTTATGACAAGTTGAGAGTCACCAAAAACTAGTAGATGTTTTATTTTTAATGCCAAGGCAGCTCGTAATCCAAGGATTAGAGCCTCATATTCGACAGTATTATTGGTGCAAGCAAATGTTAATTTGAAGGACAGAGGTATAAGATGTTTTTGTGGGGATATTAAAATAATACCCGCACCAGCCCCACTCATGCATCGGGCTCCATCAAAGTATAAGGACCATTGTTCAATATGGTCTGCCTCTAATTGAAGGCATTCATCAGGAAACTCAATGATGAGGGGATGGGTAGACTCTAAGGGTGCAACAGCTAATTGATATGCTATGATTTGACCCTTAACATACTTTTTTCCTATGAATGTGAGTTCAAACTCACTTAGAGCAAGAACCCACTTGGATGTGCGACCCGATAAATAAGGTCGACTCATGAGATACCGCAAGGGATCATATTTAGCAATGACATATGTTTTTTGACTAAGCATATAATGGCATAATTTCTGCATAGAAAATACAACTGCTAGACATAGTTTTTCTAATGAGGTATAATGAGTTTCATAACTGATTAAAGTTTGGCTAATGTAATAATTAGCACGTTCTTTCTTCTCATCATCAAGCTGAGCTAACATAGCTCCTAAAGAAAAATCTGAAGCTGAAATATATAGGAGAAACGGGCGATCAGGTCTAGGTGGTGAAAGCACAGGTGGGTTAAGGAGGTATTGTTTGAGAAGTTCAAAAGCTTCTTTACATTCGTCGTCCCAATTAAAAGGGACATCCTTCTTAAGGAGCTTAAGAAAGGGAGTGGTTTTGTCTCGCGACTTATCGATGAAGCGACGGATGGCTTGAAGCTTACCTTGTAAACTTCGTAACTCAGATATATTGGTAGGTGCGGGCATATCAGTGATAGCCACAATCTTGAGAGGGTCAATTTTGATACCACGTAAAGAAACTAAAACCCCTAATAGTTTACCGGACTTAACTCCGAATATACATTTGGTTGGATTTAATCGAATAAGATATTCTCTTAACCGATTAAATACTTTTCTCAAATCATCTAAATGATCATCTTCATTAATAGAGCGAGCTATAATATCATCTACATAATCATGTAGGATATCATGCATCATATCATGAAAGATATAAGTCATAGCTCGTTGATATGTTGCGCCTGCATTCTTTAAACCAAATGGCATCACTTTCCAACAAAAGGTACCCCAAGGGGTAATAAAGGCTGTTTTAGCCTGATCTTCAGGAGCTATCCTGATCTGATTATAACCGAAAAATCCATCCATTAGGGACATCATTCCACTCCCAACGGTAAAGTCAATGATTTGATCCATGTTTGGAAGAGGAAAATCATCTTTAGGGCATGCAACGTTAATATCTCTAAATTCTGTGCAAACCCTAACTTTGGTAGCTTCTTTCTTGGTGACTGGAACTACATTTGAGATCCATTCAAGCATAATCAATAGCTTGTATAAAAACAACATTCAAGAGTTTTTCTAACTCCCCTTTGACTAGCAAGGCCACTTTGGGATGCATTTTTCTAAGTTTTTGTTTAACAGGTTTAGCATCCGGATGGACTACTAGGTGATGCATGACTACGGAAGGGTCCAGACCTGGCATATCTTCATATGTCCAAGCGAAGACATCTTCATATTCTTTAAGGAATGCAATGTATTCCTCTTGTTTTTCTTGACTTAATGCTGATCCAATATTGATTATGTGAGGATTATCCTCAGTTCCAATGTTAACTTTAATGACGTTTTCTACTTCCATGTGTAGATCTCTTTCAAAATTAGGTGGGGTGGGTGAAATGCCCAATTCTTGTAATTCTTTTAAGGTTAAGTTGGATAATTCATCTTGAGGAGTCGTGGCCTCAAGTTGGGCTATAGTAGGTATAGAACCATCAAAATAAAAACCATTGTGTAACAACTCTTCAACGGAGACATCATGGAAAATATCTCCTTCCAACTCCTCATCGGATTCAACAATCAATTCGGGGTAAGCTATGGATAGCATATTGCAGGTAAAGGGATTATTCTTTGAACACAAAGAATCTTGTTTATCTAGATAATCTTGATAACATATGAGTTGATCATCATATTCAAAAGGGAAGGGTTGAGCCTTACTAGGAAAGAGACCCACACCACATCGGGAGGGCCATGGCTCTACCTCAATAGGTTCTTTCATACCATTTTGTAAAGGTCCCAAGCCTTTCCCTTTATATCCCATTTTAAGCATTATAGGCTTATATTTGTTGTAATCACAGTGACACTGAGAGGGGGGGTGAATCAGTGTGATCTTTTAAATTTCAAGTATACAGTTTAAAAACCAGCAGTAGATTAAAACTTATAAAAGATATATCAATTACAGCAAGAAAGCATCACACACAACACAACAATTTTAACGAGGTTCACCAATGTGGCTACTCCTCAAAAATGGCTGCTTGGACTACCATCCAAATCCAGCTCAAGCAAAGCAACAACTTTATAGCTTATTTACCAGCACCAACTAGAAGGAGCACCAACCCCTCAATTTTTCTGCACCAACGAGAATGGAGCACCAACTCCTAATTTACCGGCACCCTCACTGGAAAGAGGCACCAACCCCTTATGCCAAGCTGCAACTTGGAAGTCAATCAAGATAATGAAAAATACAGAATAATACTTTCACCTTATTTCTCATAGTCTGTTGTTCCTAGGGTTTCTAGCTTCTGCACAAAACACTTCGCACTATCCGACTACTTCTGTGAACTTCTTCGCACTCTCTGCTGCAACCAGATGATCGATCACTTCTACTATCTGTGCGCTATCACTTCGCACTTAGAACTCAACCTCTGCACCCCGCGCTCTTCATTCACGCAATCACGATATGCACTCTTCGCTTCAACTCGACCTACGACTTCGCACTCAGCTCGAATCGATATGACTCGCTCTCTGCTCGACGTGGACTTCACTTGCACAAACATGATACTTCCTTACTTCAAACTCGAAATAGCCCTCCTTTTATAGATGAAATTTCATGATCAAATATTAAACAATAGTCGGCTGTAACCCTAAGAACGTCGGCTACAAAACCCTAGAAATTGTCGACTGCAAAACCCTAAAATCCATCGGTTGTAACCCTAAGAACGTTGGCTACAAAACCCTAGAAATTGTCGGCTACAGAACCCTAAAATCTATCGACCCAGATTCAACTTTGTCGGCCTTAACTGCTACTGCCACCTTTGTCACCTTTCTGTAACTATTGCCATGAAATAATAACATGTCACGATATCGTGACACTTTTTGTAGCCGTACGCCTTCTTGTCCTTGCTGTCATGAAATCGTGACCCTTTTGGCCTTTGAAAGCTTTGCCACCGTTCTTGTCATGAAATCATGACACTTCAAACTTTTGTTGACGTCATCCTCATTCTTGTCATGAAATCATGATGCTTTCGGCTTCCAGAGGCTTTTCTTGCAACCTGTCATGAAATCGTGACACTTTCAGCTTTCGTTGATGTCATCCTCATTCTTGTCATGAAATCGTGATGCTTTCGGCTTCCAGAGGCTTTTCTTGCAACCTATCATGAAATCGTGACACTTTCAGCTTTCGCTGACGTCATCCTCATTCTTGTCGTGAAATCATGACGCTTTCGGCTTTCGTACATTTCTCGCTTCATGCACTAGCGAAATCAAGACATGTAGCGAAATCGCTACAACTTTGTGCCTTATGCTTCCAACTTTGCTTCGACCCGCGAAACTTTGACTTGTAGCGAAATCGCTACACCTTTGTGCCTTGCACTTTCGACTTGTAGCATAATCGCTACACCTTTGTGTTCTGCACTTTTGACTTGTAGCGAAATCGCTACACTTTTGTGTCTTGCAGTTTCGACTTGTAGCGAAATCGCTACAACTTTTCCACTTAACACTTTCTCCTTGCTTCGGCCAGCGAAATTTCAACATGTAGCGAAATCGCTACAGTTTCTCGACTTAGCTTCTTGGCCTCCAACATGTCGCGAAATCGCGATAGTTTGCCTTGCGCCTTCTCTCTCCTCATTTTTGTCGTGAAATCATGACATTTTTGGCTGCGCCTTCTCTCTCCTCATTTTTGTCATGAAATCATGACATTTTTGGCTATGCCTTCTCTCTCCTCATTTTTGTCATGAAATCATGACATTTTCGGCTACGCCTTCTCTCTCCTCCGACCTGTCGTGAAATCGTGATAGAAAACATGTCGCGATATCGCGATAGTTTTCTAACTTGTCTTTTTCTTCGAATTTTTGAAACTGGGTCACTTCTATTTTCCTGGAATTGCACTTTACATAAGCTGACTATCCTTTGAACTTCTATCCTCTGCATCTGAATGACTCCTGAACTGTCTATCCACTGCATCATTAGATCTAACTGCCTGTGTTGACAACAATGACAAACCTCTTGCAACACCTTACTCAACAATCTCCCCCTTTGGAATTGTTGGCAACACCTGTGTACATTCCTGTAACTCTTCTCCCCCTTTGTCAATAATACCAAAGGGCTGCTGCAGACTCCCCCTGAGTCCATCCTCACAATTCTCAGGCACAATTTGTTGCATCTAGCACAAATTATGATCATGAGCAAAAGAGTAGTCAAATACTCAAATGCTCCCCCTGAGAAAGTGATCCCTATAGCTAGTCACTTCTTGGGAAATGTGACTACTCCCAATTTGTCTCGAAGGTACTCAAACACTTCCTTGGGCAATGGTTTTGTAAAAATATCTGCTACTTGTTCTGTGGTTGGGACAAAATCCAACTTGACTTCTCCTTCTACAACTTTCTCCTTCAAGAAATGATACCTTATAGCAATGTGTTTTGTCCGTGAGTGCATAACTGGATTCTTGGAGATGTTAATTGCACTGGTGTTATCACACTTAACTGATATTGGTTCACTGAAATTAATTCCAAGATCTTTCAAAGTTTGTTTCATCCATAAAACTTGAGTACAACAAGTTGTTGTTGCAATATATTCAGCCTCAGTTGTTGATAAAGAAACTGACTCTTGTTTCTTGTTGTGCCAAGCAACCAACCTGTCATCGAGATAAAAAGCACCTCCACTTGTGCTCTTTCTATCATCAACACATCCAGCCCAATCTGCATCTGAATATGATATAAGAGTGAAGTCTTTGCCTTTTGGATACCACAACCCATACTCCATGGTCCCCTTGAGATACCGAAAAATCCTTTTAACTTTTGTCACATGAGTCTCTTTGGGACTGGCACTGAAATCTAGCTACCATGCAAGCGCCTACGGAATATCGGGTCCGGTAGCTGTTAAATATAGTAAACTTCCAATCATAGATCTGTACATGGTTTGGTCTACAGGTGGAGATTTGTCTTCTTTACTTAATTTGCAGCTCTGTTGTCATGGGAGTGCTAAGCGGCTTCTGAGTCCTCCATAGTGAACCTCTTTAGCATTTCTTTCACATATTTGATTTGGGAAATGAATATGCCTTTCTCATTTTGATTAACTTGTAGCCCAAGAAAGTAAGACAGTTCACCAATCATAGACATTTCAAATTCATTATGCATCTTATTTGCTAAGTCTTTACAAGATTCATCTTTGTTGCTGCCAAATATGATATCATCTACATAGACAACAAGAACAATGAGATGCCCACCTTCTATTTTCACATACAGATTACTGTCCACTAAACCTTTCTTGAATCCCTGTTGAGAGAGATAGTTGTCTAGCCTTGCATACCATGCCCGTGGTGCTTGTTTTAATCCATATAATGCTTTCTTTAATTTGCAGACAAGGTTAGGATCTTCACTAATTTGAAAGCCATCTGGTTGTTCAATATAGACCTCTTCTTCAAGTTTCCCATTTAAAAAGGCAGATTTTACATCCATCTGATAAACTCTGAAGTTCTTGTGGACTGCTAAGGCCAGAAACATTCTAATTGCTTCTAATCTGGCCACTGGTGCAAAAGTCTCTTCAAAATCAATGCCTTCGACCTGTGCATATCCTTTACAAACCAGTCTTGCTTTGTTCCTAATGACCTGTCCGTCTTCATTTAATTTGTTTCGAAATATCCATTTGGTGTCGATTACATTCTTATTCGCAGGTCTAGGTACTAATTCCCAAGTTCTGTTCTTTTCAATCTGATCTAACTCTTCATTTATTGCCTTCATCCAGCTATCATCTTTGCTTGCTTCATCTATGTTTTTGGGCTCAATTATGGATAAAAGAGAGTAATTACTTATTACTTTCCTTCTTGTCCGAATACCAGCTGTGGGATCTCCAATTATTTGGTCTCTTGGATGATTTTTCTGCCAGTCTACTGTTTTGAATTTCTTGTTTTCTTGCACCTCTGAGTCATCGATTAATTCATCTGAATCAAACGTAGATTTATTTTCTGTTTCATTCACCTCATCTCCTTCGAAGACTTCTTCATAGATTGGGTAGTTTTCCTCAAAGTCAGCTAGTCGTTTCCCACCTTCATCGAATTTAACATCTGCACTGTCCACAATTTTCTTGAGTCTCTTGTTATAGCATTTGTAAGCTTTGCTTTTTGGTGAATACCCAACAAAAACACCTTCATCTGCTCTATTTTCAAACTTCCCAAGATTGTCATCGGTTTTTTGATGTAACACTTACTGACCAAACACTTTGAGATGTTTTGTTGTTGCTTTTCTACCAAACCACAACTCATAAGGTGTTTTGCTTTCATGAGTTCTTAACATATATCTGTTTTGGATGTATACTGTTGTGTGAACTGCTTCTTTCTAGAATATGTCTGCTATTTTGTTTTTTGCCAGCATAGTGCGTGCCATTTCCTGTACAGTTCTGTTCTTTCTTTCTACTACACCATTCTGCTGGGGAGTTCTAGCTGCTGAATATTGTCTCCTGATTCCATGTTTTTCATAGTATTCTAAAAATTCATTCGAAATGAATTCTCCTCCTCTATCTGATCGTAAACATTTTATCCTTTTTCCTGTTTCATTCTCAACTAGTTGTTTGAAAGATCTGAACATTTCAAAAGCTTCTGTTTTATCTTTTAAGAAAAATATCCATGTCATTCTGGAATAATCATCAATACACAACATAAAGTATTTGTCTCCATTTATGCTTTGTGTTCTCATGGGTCCACATAAGTCTGTATGTATAAGTTCCAAAGGCTTGCTAGTGTGGTACTCTTTTGTTTTGAATGAGACTATGGTTTGCTTTCCCTTCTGACATGAAGCACAGATATTATTTGAAGGTTTTCTAATGGTTGGAATATCTCTCACTGCTTGTTTCGAGCTGATTTTCACCAAGTTATCAAAACTTATGTGTCCAAGCCTCTTGTGCCACAGCCAGTTCTCTTCTTCTTGTCCAATAAAACACATACCTTCTGAAGATTCTGAGAGTGTGTATAGGTTTCCAGACGTCCTTGAGCCAGTTGCTATTAATTTCCCATTGTTTATCTTTCTGACTTCACAACCCTGCTTCTTGAAGACCACTTCATGTCCTTTATCACAGATTTGACTGACACTCAACAGGTTGTGTTTCAGACCATCCACAAATAGAACTTCTTCTGACTTGATTTTCCCATCACTAATTTTGATAGATCCTTTTCCGATTATCTTGGCTCCATCATTATTTCCGAACTTTACAGAGCCACCCTCATATTTTTGTAGTTTTTCAAACTTATGTTTATCACCTGTCATGTGACTTGAGCAGCCACTGTCAAGAATCCATGGAACACATTTATTCTGAGCCTTGAAAGTTGTCTGTACTATTAGAGATTCCTTTTCTTCCCTGAGCTGTTCTTTCTGTTTCCACTCTGTTTTGACTATGGTATTGGGCTCTAGCTTGGATTTCCCCTTTTCAGTATCTTGCACATATCTTTCAGAAAGATTTCTATTTTGTTTTGCCCTATATGGTTGAACTCTTCTTTTCTCAAATTGATTTGAAACAGAGGTACTACGACAATTTCTAGCAATATGCCCAAAGTTGTGACAATTAAAGCATTCTACTGCATAACTTGTTAGAGGAGCAAAAGTATTTCTGTTGGTGAAACTTCGTGGTCCTACATTATACTTGCAGTCAGCAATTTTATGTCCATAACCATTACATTTGAAACAGAAACCATAAAAGTAATGATTGAACCTGAAATATGGTCTTTGCCAGGTTGTTGCAGGAGCCATAGACCTTCTTTTCTTTTGATGTGTGACCTTGGTAAAGCCATCATTGTCAGTTCTTCTTTCAGGCCCGGTATTACTGCTTTCTTTTGCATGCTTTGTTTTTCTTTCATCAGCCTGTTTCTCATCTTCACTCCTTATAGTTTCAATATTGCTGGCTTTTGGTCCGTTTGATGATTCTCCTTCAATGAAGCCCAGACCAAATTTAATGCCTGCAGGTCGTTGATCACTTAAGATTTTATCCAGCTTCTTCGAACTTTCTTCACGTTTGTGATGGCAGCTAATTTTTCGATCCAGCTCTTGTATCTGCATTCGTAGGCCAAGATTTTCTTCTTCTAGTTTACAGCAGTAATCTATCTTCACGGTTATCTGAACTTCAAGATCTTTGGATATTTTCTTGTATTCTTCTGCCTGTATTTTTAAACTGGTTATAATGTCATTTGCATCCTCGAGCTTTCTTGACAGTTTATAATTCTTTCTTTTCTCAGATTTCCATTCTTCAAGAGCAGAGACCAGTTCACCTTCTAGATCCACTTATGCCTCAGGTTTTTCAACACATGCTTTAGAGTTCATTCCTTCTCTCTTCTCTGATTTTTCTACCTCTTCTGATTTTTCTACTTCAAAAGCCATGAATAGAGCTTCACCTGTTCCTTCTTCAGACTCCTCACTAGAGCTGTCCTCTGAAGAATTTGCATTTCTGGAGATGAAACTTTTCTTTTTGAAATTTCCCTTTCTGAAGTTTGTTTTCTTTCTCCATTCACTTCTTTCTTGATGAGATGCTTCCTCACCTTTGTTCTTATCATTGAGAGGACATTTGGTAGCAAAGTGTCCAATCCCCCCATAGTTGAAACATTTGAAAGGAAGCTTTCCTCTGTATTTTCCTTTTCCCTTTCTCAGCTTTCTAACAAAATTTGCTTCCATTTCATCCGAATTTTCTTCTTCTTTAGACTCTTGTTTTGTGTCTTTACCTTTTAGGGCTTTAAAGGCTGCTTCTCTATCTGTGGGATCAGATCTTCCTATTCTCATTTCATAAGCGATCAGGGAACCATGCATCTCATCCATACTGAAGTGATTTAGATCTTTAGCTTCTTCTATGGCTGAGACTTTAGAATTAAATCTTTGGGGAAGCGATCTTAATACCTTTTTCATGATAGTTGCATCATCCAAATCTTCGCCAAGACCTCTCATTGAGTTAGTGATTCCATTAACTCTCTGCATAAAGGCTTCTATGTTCTCATCGTTGGTCATCTTTAATGATTCGAATTGAGCTCGATGTGTTTGAAGCTTGGCTTCCTTGATCTTGTCATCTCCCTCATAAATATTTTCTAGTTTGTCCCACACATCTTTTGTTGATTCGCAATTTATGATCTTGACCAACTCACTGTCAACCAATCCACACATGATGGCATTTTTTGCTTTAGAGTCATTTTCAAATGCCTTTTTCCTAGTGTTGTCGGTTGGAGCAGTGTCGGGAGCTGTGTAACCATTAACTACTGCACTCCAGATATCAAATCCCAAAGCACGGAGATATGTTTGCATTCTGATCTTCCAGAATGCATAATTCATTCCGTTAAACAATGGTGCTTTGTTTGAGGAGAATCCTTCACCACCTGCCATTTTGTCACTTCCAAGATCACCCTAGCTGATTTAGCCTGTTCAGGAACCTTGCTCTGATACCAATTGTTGTAATCACAGTGACACTGAGAGGGGGGGTGAATCAGTGTGATCTTTTAAATTTCAAGTATACAGTTTAAAAACTAGCAACAAATTAAAACTTATAAAAGATATATCAATTACAGCAAGAAAGCATCACACACAACACAACAATTTTAACGAGGTTCACCAATGTGGCTACTCCTCAAAAATGGCTGCTTGGACTACCATCCAAATCCAGCTCAAGCAAAGCAACAACTTTACAACTTATTTACCAGCACCAACTGGAAGGAGCACCAACCCCTCAATTTTTTTGCACCAACAGAATGGAGCACCAACTCCTAATTTACCAGCACCTATTGGAAAGAGGCACCAACCCCTTATGCCAAGCTGCAACTTGGAAGTCAATCAAGATAATGAAAAATACAGAATAATACTTTCACCTTATTTCTCACAGTCTGTTGTTCCTAGGGTTTCTGCTGCTTCTGTGCAAAACACTTCGCACTATCTGACTACTTCTGTGAACTTCTTCGCACTCTCTGCTGCAACCTGATGATCGATCACTTCTGCTGTCTATGCGCTATCACTTCGCACTTAGAACTCAACCTCTGCACCCTGCGCTCTTCATTCATGCAATCACGATACGCACTCTTCGCTTCAACTCGACCTACGACTTCGCACTCAGCTCGAATCGATATGACTCGCTCTCTGCTCGACGCGGACTTCACTTGCACAAACACGATACTTCCTTATCTTCAAACTCGAAATAGCCCTCCTTTTATAGATGAAATTTCATGATCAAATATTAAACAATAGTCGGCTGTAACCCTAAGAACGTCGGCTGCAAAACCCTAGAAATTATCGGTTGTAAAACCCTAAAATCCGTCGGCTGTAACCCTAAGAACGTCGGCTGCAAAACCCTAGAAATTGTCGGCTACAGAACCCTAAAATCTATCGGCCTAGATTCAACTTTGTCGGCCTTAACTGCTACTGCCACCTTTGTCACCTTTCTATAACTATTGCCATGAAATAATAACATGTCGTGATATCGTGACACTTTTTGTAGCCGTACGCCTTCTTGTCCTTGTTGTCATGAAATCGTGACCCTTTTGGCCTTTGAAAGCTTTGCCACCGTTCTTGTCACGAAATCGTGACACTTCGAACTTTTGCTGACGTCATCCTCATTCTTGTCATGAAATCGTGACGCTTTCGGCTTCCAGAGGCTTTTCTTGCAACCTGTCATGAAATCGTGACACTTTCAGCTTTTGCTGACGTCATCCTCATTCTTGTCGTGAAATCGTGATGCTTTCGGCTTCCAGAGGCTTTTCTTGCAACCTATCGTGAAATCGTGACACTTTCAGCTTTCACTGACGTCATCCTCATTCTTGTCACGAAATCGCGATGCTTTCGGCTTTCGTACATTTCTCGCTTCATGCACTAGCGAAATCAAGACATGTAGCGAAATCGCTACAACTTTGTGCCTTATGCTTCCAACTTTGCTTCGACCCGTGAAACTTTGACTTGTAGCGAAATCGCTACACCTTTGTGCCTTGCACTTTCGACTTGTAGCATAATCGCTACACCTTTGTGTTCTGCACTTTTGACTTGTAGCGAAATCGCTACACTTTTGTGTCTTGCAGTTTCGACTTGTAGCGAAATCGCTACAACTTTTCACTTAACACTTTCTCCTTGCTTTGGCCAGCGAAAATTCAACATGTAGCGAAATCGCTACAATTTCTCGACTTAGCTTCTTGGCCTCCAACATGTCGTGAAATCATGACAGTTTGCCTTGCGCCTTCTCTCTCCTCATTTTTGTCGTGAAATCATGACATTTTTGGCTATGCCTTCTCTCTCCTCATTTTTGTCATGAAATCATGACATTTTCGGCTGTGCCTTCTCTCTCCTCATTTTTGTCATGAAATCGTGACATAAAACATGTCGCGATATCGTGACAGTTTTCTAACTTGTCTTTTTCTTCGAATTTTTGAAATTGGGTCACTTCTATTTTCCTGGAATTGCACTTTACATAAGCTGACTATCCTTTGAACTTCTGTCCTCTGCATCTGAATGACTCCTGAACTATCTGTCCACTGCATCATTAGATCTAATTGCCTGTGTTGACAACAATGACAAACCTCTTGCAACACCTTACTCAACAATTTAAATATTAGAAAAAAGGAACCAAATAAGAATCCAAAACTAAAAAAAAGAACACAAGAGAGAGAAAGGTGAAGTTAAGAAGGAATGCAAAAAAAAAAGGAAAAAAGTCACAGAGAAAGAGGAGAAGGAATTCCTAATTTAGAGTGGAAGGAGAAGATGAGAATGGAGGTGAAAAAGGCAAGAATAAGGGAAAAGAAGGATGGTGTGGATGAAGACCTTTGAGGTTTAGTGGGTTGTTCAAGAGGTTGAAAAATAGGTGAGTTGATGGGGTAGATGATGTTATGGGTGTGTGTTTCACATGTTTAGATGAAAAATAAGAATTAGGATGTGTGGATGACAGAGCGGGGCAAAATTACACTCCAACAGGTTCTACCAAAGCACACATATCAAAGGGTCTAGGGTCACCATGGATAGTGACCAACTGATTTTTAAATTCGAATTTAACACATTGGTGTAAAGTGGAGGGAACCGCTCGCATCGCATTGATCCAAGGGCGACCCAAAAGTATATTATACGATGCGGGGCAATGTACAATAAACACGGTTGTATCTAGGGTTCTAGGACCAACTTGCAAGGGTAAGGTAATGACTCCACACGTTTCTTGTGTATCGTCATTGAAAGCTTTGATAATCATATCAATTTTCTTCATTTCATCACTTCTAAAGCCAAATATTTGGTAGAAGTCAAAAGTGCAAATGTTTAGAGATGAACCATTATCAATCAAGACTCTTTTAATAGCTACATCTCCAATTAGAGCAGTAATATATAAGGGATTATCCTTATGTAAACTATGTTGTGGTATATCTTTATCTCGGAAGTCAATACAATCAACTTCTCGAGTGATGATAGTATTGGACATGGCTTCAGGTTGAATATTTTGAGGTACCATCATTTGGCTTAATGTGAGCATTAACTCATCCCTATGGGTAGGAGAAGATCTTAACAAGTCCAAAAGGGAAATTTTGGCTATAGTATTGGATAATTGTTCATTAATATTGTAAGGAGGTTTTGGTTGAACATTAGACATATGATTCCCTTTATTGGGATTTTTAAAAAGAAATGGAGCTGATCCATCATTTCGAGTTTGATCTTGTTGAGATTTTTGAGCCTGTTGTCTGGTAACGGCTTCGATGGTACCTACAATGTTATATTGAAGACGCTAAACTGGTCTCGGTTGAGCATTTATGGCTTGTTCATTAGGAAGGAACTGATTAGAAGAGGGTCGAGTAGTAACTCTTCTAGGAAATGGTTCTTCTGGAACCATAGAATCTGTGATGGGTTGAATAGGATCTGATTCATTTTCAGAACTATTCGATTGGTTTGAGGTGATGTCTATTTCACTTTTAGTATCTGATTCTACATCACTAGGATCAGGAGTTTGAATATTATGTAGGGGTCTAGTCGTGACCATGGATAAGGTTGTGCCAAATATTTGAGGATCCTGAACAGATAATTGTCTGCTAATAGTCCCTACATATCGGGTAGGAGGAGGAACATTATGATGTTCGATTTGATTGGCCACTTCTTTACCATGTTTTGGTAAAGGATGTTGAAATATATCTAATGATTGATTAGCATTTTGATTTTGATTTTGGGGAATGGTCTTTTGAGCGTTATTAGGAGCATTTTGTTTAGGTTGGAAGGCTTGCACCTCCATTTCATTATTATCAATCAGATATTGTATTTTATGTTTCAATATTTTACAAGAGTTTGTAGCATGTCCAGGTCCTCTATGAAAATCACAATGTAAATCAGCTCTGTATCCGGGTATAGTTGGATCGGTTCCTGGATAGCTGGTAATTGAATCAAACCTCTTTCGAGTAATTGGGGAAGAATAGTTGATAATGGTTGATTCAATCTAGTAAATTCTCGAGGAGGTTTATCAGGAGGTTTTAATATAAATTTTTCTATTGTCTTCATTGTATTGATATTAGCAATATTTCTACTATCAGTGACTCCATCACCTACAACTTGTTTGTTTTTATACTAATTTCTGGATGTTTTCTCATCATCTTTATTTTTGAGCTAACCTCTTCTAATGAGAGCATCTTCCACCCTTCGATCTAAGTCTATAGCTTGATCGAAGGTGGTCAAGGTGGCAGTTGATAACTCATAGGATATTTGTTCTTGTAAATTATTAATAAAAATTTCCAACATTTCCCTATAAGGTAGCACAAAGTGCAGTTTTCCTGTCAATCGCCTCCATCTAGCTAAGAAATCAGCAAAACATTCATCTTTGTCTTGTTTTAAGTTGTATAAATATTTAATGGTGACATGCCTCTCGATGTAGGCACTAAATTGATGGACAAAAGATTTAGTTGTTTCTTCAAAATTTCTCAAAGAATGAGTGGGCAATTGATAGTACCACTCTAATGCCATTCCTCCTAAACTTTTTGGGAACATTTTTAGTAATAGCAAGTCATCATGTGATATATCATGACATGCTATCCTAAACATGCGAAGATGCTCTATGGGATCTTCGGTTCCTTTATATATAGGCAGGACGGGCATGGGGAAGTGTTTAGGGTATGGTTGTGCTACAACTATGGGATCCAAAGGTTGACTACACATCTCTCGATAATTTTACGAGGGACGGTAGGGATCTATCTGGTCCATGCGCGAAGCTAACTATTTCACCATGGCTTCCAGATTATTGGTTTGCCCACCATATTGGTTCGGTAGGGCATTAATATGGGATTTGTGAGCATATGATGGAGGGACATGAAGATTAGATGCTATATTGCTATTGTGTAAATTGTTGGTAGGAAGGGTGTTATGAAGAAATTTTGAAGTTGTATTATGTTGTATGCTCGATTGTTGAAAATTGGTGTTTGGCTTCATTTTAGGTTTTTGTCGATTTGAAGCATATTGATCAATAGTTTGGTGAAGTAAAGCAGTGAATGAAGGTCTCTTTTGTGTGGGAATGATTTTAGGCTCAATAACAGGTTCCTTAGGGGTTTGGGTAACTTGTTGTTTTGGCATGTTCTGAATCATAGTGACCATATCTCTATTGGATGGTCCAGACTTTATCACTTTCTTGATCAACAAAGGACAAGGGATTAGTGTGTATGTTAAACAACATATCTTCCATGGCTGCTTGAGTGTCACTAATTTGTCCTCTATCAATACGAACTGCCATATTAAGAGCACCAATGTTATTATTGAAAAATTTCCAAAAATGATCTAAGTTATCAAAAGCAATAGTTCCATTTGGAGCCATTCTAGGGGATGAGGATCCTTCCTCTTTAACATTTTCTTCTTGTTCATTTTCTTCAACCAGCTCATCTTCTGGCTGTTCTAGAGTTTCTCCTTCCGGAATTGAATCCTCAGGAAGGACATTTGGGTTTTTTGTTTTGTCTCCTAACCAATCTTCTTCTTCTTCTTTAGTTTGTTTACCATTCCTAAGTCTAGTCATTGTGCTTAAACTTAGATTTCAGAATATATATATATATATATATATATATATATATATATATATATATAAATATTTATGCAACAAGCTTAAGAGGTATATATTTTAATTATATACCTACTATAGTATTTAAAATAAAATGTTTTGGTTTTTGTTATGTTTTTGGTTTTTCTTGTTTTTTTCTATTTTTGTAACAATATTATAAAGATAACAAACAACACACTAAATGCAAGAAATAATAATAATGAAAGCAATGATCTAGTTTTCTATAAACAATTTATAAATATCATTAATGGGCTCAAGTTCTTCGGAGTCATGAAGTGTTCTTCTTCAAATTGAAAATTTTCTTTCAAGAATTTGACAAAAAGTGCTATAGTGATATTATCTGTCTCAGATTTCGGTTGGTAGAAATAAAGTTCGTGGCAATACTCTCGATATAACACAGCTCTAGGAACTCTATTCCATATTTCCCTATTCATAAGAACGACCTCTTGATCTTCTACACGACCTAGGAATTGGTGTATAACAGCTACGTTCTCGAGGTATTCCTCGAAGGTGAACAATTCTAAAGACACAAGAGCTCTCCTATAAGCTAACCACCTATGGCAGGCTCTCTGAAGTTCATGATAAACAATGAGTTGATGAGGATCAAGGATCCTATCTAGGGCAAACCTCTTGATTTGTCTAAGTTTGGTTGATCTAGATGAAATGATACCTAGCCTCCTATCAAGTTCTTTCCACAAAAGTTGGTTTCTATCTGTTTCAGGCACACTAAGCACAGAATTAACTTCTATGGCTGCTAATTGGTTTTCAACATTTATAGTGATAGCTAATATTTTCTTAGGAGCTACCATCTAGACATGATATGCAACTTAGTAGTTTTCTAATGATTTGAAATGCATCTATATTTTTGTTTTTTGTTTTTTTTTCAAAAGGTTTTAGTTTCACGTCGGGTTCACCAAAATGTATCGCTCCAAATTTTTTGCACCCTTACCTTCAGGCTAAAGGATCCGTGCCTAGAAGGAGGATGGGAAAAGGATGGGACAATACCTTGGACTGAGAGGCCCTTTGAAGGTCTTGCCTCTCGGGGGAGGGGTATTAAGGTGATTTTTCGACGGATGGTGGGGTTCACCAAGAAATGTTTAGTGGCAGTTTCCACGCCTAGGTTGGGAATGAGTTTAATGTGTTCAATTTTAGCTTTAAACATTCAAGTCCTAGGTTTGGCCAAATGAATCTAAGTTATTCTATATGAAAATGCAAATTAAATGAATACAAAAAACAGATTTGAATAGAAAATAGAGAGAATAAGCTAGATGAGAAAAGCCATACCTGATTCCGGATGTCTGATGGAGGTTTTGATTTTTGAAGCAGTCCGGATTGTCTGGAATTTGATAGGATCGTCTCTGATCTGACAGGATCGTCTGAGATCTGATGAATTCGTCAGACGAATTCTTTAGAGACCTGCAATCAGAGAAGCAGATACAAAATACAGAAAATGCAGCAATACAAACAGAGGGCAATGATGTGAAATGATAATAATGATATTAGACAGATAATCACAAACAAAATATGAGTGAATTTCAATGATTTAATGGCTAATCATGACTTTATTATGCATTTAAACTATATGGGTGAACTCCAAGATGCAGAATAATAAGGAATAATAATAAAATTAACTAAATGCAAAATAATGCAGCAAAAAAAAGTGGAGAAAATGCAAACTCTGGGCACTGATTGCCCCCAATGTTGACTACAGTCGAAATCATCTCGGATTGGTATGAAATCGTCTCGAATTGGACAGGATCGTCTACGATGATTTGAGCTTGCTCCGGATGAAGAATAACAAAATTTCCTGCAAGAAAACTCGAGAAGGGACAAAGGTGAACAATAGTCTAGAATATACTAATGCATGTGAAAGGGGAGGGCCTAAGATTAAATAGGCATAGGAAAGAGGTTGGGAGGTTGGAGATCATCCCATTTTGGGAGATCTCCAATGAGGGGAGACTCTAACGGTGCAGACGCGTCTCTGCCCAAGTTAGAGAAGCTGTTGAAATAGAATCTAATTATGAAAAATCAATTTTGGGACAAAATCATCTGGACGTTCTGCTCCAGACAAAATCATCCGATCTGAGGCGATATCGTCTAATCGGAGACGATATCGTCTAATCGGAGACGATATCGTCCAACGGATGAAACAAACTCTAAAAATGGCACGAAAAACAAGGAAACGGGTAGTAGGCGGTTTGGGAGCGATTTTGGGGTTGAAATTTGAATTTGAATTATTACTAAGGTAATTTTAATTATTTACTAAGTTTTACTGCACCAATTTTAGGGTGCTACAGTGAGACTTGTAGTAATGGTTCAGAGTAGACTGGAATAGAATTTACAAACAACTCCAGCCACATTATCCATCTACGAGCTTATACAATAGTCCCCTAGGCACAGAGAGATGTTAATGGATATTTTGAGATCAATAGAGCTCCATCCCTAGAATCCATATGCGTTCACACATTTAGTAGGGCAAGTTAAATAGTTCCAAGAGCCCGTGATTCACTTTTATGATCACAAAATCAAAGAAGTGTCAACTACTATAGCATACCCACCTTTGCACAACATTACATATATCAATGACATGAAATTCAAGTGGGTTTTGATTGATACAGACTCATCAATCAACATAATTACTACCAAGGCTATAGGGCACTTGAAGATACCCAATTCCAACATTGTCCCAACTTCATACACCTTGTGGGCTTTAAATGGCGTGTTATGCACCACTGTGGGTACAATTATTTTACCTATAAAAGTGGGGCATAATACCATCCTTGTGATGTGTCACATGTTGTAAGGGGTAATGTAATATAACATCCTCCTAGGGCATCCCTAGATTAGGGATATGAAGTGTGTACTATCGATCCTACACCAATGAGTCAAGTATGTGCATGAGGGATAGTTTCATGTGAATCTATCTGATGAAGAGCCATTCAAGTATGTGCATCAAGTCAACTTGCCTGGGGGTTTTGACCTCTCATCAATGCACGTGTACATCAGATCATAATTACCAACCACACATCTAAGAAGCAAGAGCAGATTAGTGCGAGGTGACCCATCCATGTCTGTACCACCTCCTACATCCAAAGCCACTAGAACTTATGAAAGGTTTCTAACTGATAAGGCCAAGGATAAACATAAGTTGAAGGGACCCTTAGTGGAGGAAGGATCCCGAGAGCATGCAACCAAAATAGCAGTAGCAATCCCTACTCCCATGGAGGAGGAACATTCATAATAAATATTTGAGGAGGTACCTCAGCTTACCTTGCCTACGTCATCAACGATAGCATCGACATCCTAGGTGACAGTGCACCTATCCAATACAGTGCTAGGAGAGTATCTTGTGCAAAATGTGATTTTTACACCAATCATTGAGTCTACACAATATATGGGATGACCAAGGGTCCCAAACCTACCAATAGGGATGGTGGTACCCTTAGGGATTCTACCTAACCAGACTAAATTCATATACACTGGGCTAGATTATGCCTATACTGCTCCTAACCTAGAAAATTATGAGGATGAGCCATTCAACATGAGTATCCATTACTTATTAAACTCAGAGTTCACACTAAAGTACTTTGAGCAATATCATTGGCATGGCTATGTCCTAGGCCTATATGAGTAGGGATGCAGATTACCATTTTTACCATAGTATCAAATACCTATTTACAAATGTGGTCTAGGCTATCAAATGCAGAGTCATGATGAATTCTTAAAAGTAGCCTTAGATAGGCTAAACATTGGGTTCAAGGAGGAGATTGATTGGAGCCCATTTTGACCCCTTGACAGAAACCTTTAGGGTGAAAAATGGGTGTCGATAGTCAATATCGCACCTCCTAAGACATATCACCTTTAGTTTTCTCTTAAAGCACCCCCCTCAGGAGCCATTCTAAGGGAAGAAGATCCACTGCATAGATATGAGAGAGAGGAGTATAGCTATGTCCCTAGTGAGGATGGAAATGAAACCGAACTAGCCTACTATGGGCCTTGGTATGTGCAAAACCTTGCCTAGATAGGATACATAGATATTGGATACATCTTAAATGAAATTAAGTACATATTGAATTAGGAAGGATACATGTCAAATGAAAGTGACTATGAGTCATATGACTCAATAGAGAGGGCCTACTTGGTGCTAAGACATGCAGGCCATAATGTTGGGCTAGAGAGAAATGCTAATGGATTCTTCATAAGTTACATTGACTATTAATATGAGACTGAGCTAGCCTATCTGGGGCATTCACAATCAAGCCATCGCCCCACCTTGGGGAAAAAAATGAATGCCAATGGATTCTGGATAAGCGATGATTTCTTAGAAGACAAAAAAGATATGGCCTATCTTGGGCCTCATCACTTGCGTCAAGTCGACTTGCTTGTTGAGAGATAAGCAGCACTTTGTGCCATAGATCCCAGTCTTAAATTATTGGGGAGGCCTCTAAATCTATATTCCATTCATCACATGGTCAATCCAAATTTTCCAACATTAGGATAACAACTATTTCCTAACGATCCCATCATTTTTTCTATCCATCGCTGGATCCTAAGATCAAGATAACCCAAGAGACTCATCGCAAGCATAGAGAGCACCCCATTGAGGTAGAGTTTTACCCATGTGGTCCTAGATATTTCATTCCATCCATCACCATGATCTCCATTGATTTCATTACTCCACTCCATAACCCAGTAGATCCTTCAAAACCACTATGTCTTAACATAGATGTTATCGATTGGGATCACATTGATTCACCCCTAGACCCTGAGGACTTCTTCCCCAGTGAAGAGATCCTGCAACCATTTCATTTTGCATCAGGTTGCATGCATGATGTCTATCATGCTATTTTGGATCCTGAGTCAGTAGGAACCATAAACACATCATATGACATTCATCTAATCCCCACTCCTCACAATATTAAGGAGAGGTCACATATGGAAATAGAGGAGACTTTCGAGGTAACATCAATGATGATCCATATCAACCAAAGAAATTCAAGTTTGGAGAAATCTTATCTCTAGAAGAATAGGCCATCATAATTCCTCTACTAAGAGAGACCAAATATCTTTTATTGGACCTACAAGGACATGTTGGGGCTATATTCAAAATTGGTTATCCACAACCTTTCAATAGACCTCACAAAAAATCCAGTCAAGCAAAAACTTAGAAAGATGCATCCAACCATCACTTTGATGGTTAATAATGAATTGCAAAAATTATTGGATGTGGTCTTTATTTTTTCCATAGACTATATAGAATGGGTATCAAACATGGTACCCATAGGAAAACCTAATGGAAGAGTCCACATTTGTACGGACTTCAGGGATCTCAACAAGGAAACTCCAAAGGATTCATTCTCATTTCCCAACATAGATGCTATTGTAGATGCAACTACATGTCATGATATGCTCTCCCTAATGGATAATGTTTTTGGTTACAATCATATTTGGATTAGGACCAACATAAAATTGTATTTACCACTTCGTGGGGAAATTTTGTTACAGAGTAATGACATTCGGCCTTAAGAATGTTGGTGCCACATATCAGCAGGTGATGACATACATTTTTCATGACTACATGAATCAAATCTTGGAAGACAACATTGATGACTTACTGGTCAAGTTATTACTACATAAATAGCATGATGAGACCCTCACAAAGGTCGTCCATCACCTGATTGAGTACAATGTTATGTTGAACCCCAAGAAATGCATCTTTGGAATAACTTCTAGAAAGTTTATGGGGTTCATAATTTCTAAACGAGGCATCGAGGTAGACCCAGAAAAGGTGAATGCTATCTTGGAAATGGCCCTGCCCATGAACATCAAAGAACTGAGAATCCTACAGTGCAAAGTAACATCCATAAAGTGATTTATCGTGCAACTATCAGATAAATGTCGACCCATGAATTGATTTCTACACAAAGTGGTCCCATTCTAATGGGACGAAGAATGTTAGCAAGCCTTTGCTGAAATCAAAGAATACCTAGAAAACCCACCAGTCCTAGCTCCACCAAGGCTAGGCGTACCCTTTCTACTATATATATCCACTATTAATTTTTCTTTGGGCACCATGTTGGCTCAAAATAATGCACAAGATGAAGAATAATCAATATATTACATCAGCCACACATTGGTGAGCTACAAATTTGGATATGCATATGTAGAGAAACTATGTTTAGCGGTGGTCTTCACAACAAAGAAATTGTAACACTACATGTTGATTCATACAATATATGTAATATCTAAACAAAATCCTTTGTAGTACATGATGAGAAAAACATATCATAACAAATGTACTATAAAGTGGATCATGCTATTGATAGAATTCGATCTAGAGTTCATAAGCCAAAATTCCATCAAGGGACAAGTCATAGCTGATCAACTAGCCGAGGCACATATTTCAAATAGTAGGCCCCTCACCATTGAGCTTCTTGATAATGCAGTATTCACACTATCAAAATAACCCAAGCTTGAAGAACCAAAAAAAAGTTGACATGCCTTTGTTCTTTGATGGTTTGAAGTGTGAGCAAGGAGGCGGTGCATGTATTGTCTTTTTCCACCATAAGGTGCTCCAATTCCCTTGTCATTCATGTTAGAATTTCCATGAGAATCAAAAGGTTAAATATCTTTGGTGACTCCTTACTCATATTCAACCAAGTTAAAGGATTATTTCAATATCGAGATCCAGTCCTAAAAGCTTACAAGGATCTTGTTGACACCTACCTAGCTAGACTAGAGTGGTATGACATAGAGGCCATACCTCATTCATAAAATATATTTGTAGACACTATGGAATCTCTAGTATCCTTGATCCCTTATAATCCATCTATCGATTTCACTACCATTCATGTCAAAATGCTTTCACATTCAGTGATCTAGTGTGAGGCTTTGGATAATAAGAAATCTGTTAATATGGTTCATATTGAGCTAGACCAGGATTGGTTTTGTAAAGCTAGAGACTTCTTAAAGAAGGTACCTTGGGGGTCCTTGATCTCCCCAAGTCCTATGGGGAATGGTACCACTATTCACCACAAGGTTGTATCTCAGTCTATGTTTGTGCAAATTGAATCGCAGGAGGTATAAGTCATCTTATCATATGAGGCTATAGCATATCAAGACTAGTTTTCCCAAGTGCAAGATTTTCTAAGACTTGGAAGTGTCCCATAGGGACTATCACATTTCGAGAAGCGAGCATTCAAGAAAAAAATGACAATATATGTCTTGCTAGGAGGCATATTGTATCATCGATGGTATGATGGAGTTCTCCTTAATTGCTTAGAGCCCCAAGAATCAGCTTGGGCAATTTCTCAAGCTCATGATGGTACATGTGATGGATAGTTTAGCAGCATGGCCATTGTCAAGCGCATCCTTTGAATGGGCTATTATTGGCCCACCATGGAAAATGATTATTGCAAATATATGAAGAAATGTGTTAAATGTCAACATCATGCAAATTTGACACACTTACCATCTTAGGCCTTACAACCCATCCAAGCGGCTTGACCCTTTTCTCATTGGGAGTTCTATCTAATAAAAAAAATCTCTCCCCCATCATCAGGTCGACACACGTTTATCCTAACAGCTACTGAATATTTCACCTAGTGGGTGGAAGTGGTCCCCTTTACATCAACAAATGGTCCTTGGATTGTGGAGTTCATGATCCACAATATCATTTTCCATTTTGGGGTGCATTTAAAAATAATATCGAATAATGGACCATCGTTCAAGAACAAAAATGTGTGAGCTTTGATGGCCAAATACAACATTCAACACAGTTTTGCGACACCATACTATTCATAGGCAAATGGGCAAGTAAAAGCCTTAAATAAGACAATAGTAGCCATTTTGAAGAAGAAAATGAAAGAGAAACACAAGGATTGGCATATGTAGCTACCTTTAGCATTATGGGCTTACAGGACTAGCGTATGGATGCCCATTGGGGCAATACCATTTTTGATTGTCTATGACATTGAGGCCATCATGCCCTTATATTTGGAACTTCCAACATTACGTGTCACATTGAAAGAGTTCATCAATGATTACAATGCATGACAAGCTCACTTGGATCATCTGACCCTACTGGATGAACAATATATCAATGCTCTTGAGCATCTTCACATTTACCAATATCATCTAACATGAGCTTAAAATACTACAGTCCACATAAGAGACTTTAAATTTGGTGATCTTGTGCTTAAAGATAACTAGTAGAACTCAAATCTGTCACCGTATCTATGAGACAAATTTGCAGCCAACTGGGTAGGGCCCTACATCATCTCTAAGAAGATTGGAATTAGGGCATATTGCCTAACAATGATGGAAGGTGTTGAGGAGTCAAAGCCTCTCAACATCATTCCATTTAAAGGTATTCCACACATAAAACAATAAAACATCAAAAACATTCAAATAACTTCAAAAATTCAAAAATAATGAAAACCATAAAATCCAAACAAATAAAAAAACATTAAAATAAAAAACAATAACAAAAATCTCCAAAGGTATCTTAAATACCTTTGCTCAAGACAATCACAAAAGGATCCAAAGTCTTCTTAAAGCCCTTTGGTCAAATCATCACAAAAAGCTCCAAAGACATCTTAAAGCCCTTTGGTCAAAACAATCATAAAAGGCTCCAAAGGCTTCTTTATGCCATTTGGAAAAATCATCATAAAATGCTCCAAAGGCTTCTTAAAGCTCTTTGGTCAAATCATCACAAAAGGCTCCAAAGGCATCTTAAAGCCCTTTGGTCAAATCATCACAAAAAGCTCCAAAGGTATCTTAAAGCATTTTGGTCAAAACAATCACAAAACGTTCCAAAGGCATCTTAAAGCCCTTTGGTCAAATCATTACAAAAAGCTACAAAGGTAGCTTAAATCCCTTTGGTAAAATCACAAAAGGCTCCAAAGGCATCTTAAAGCCCTTTGGTCAAAAGAAAAACATAAAAACACAAAAACAACTTAAAATCAAGAAAATTCAAAAATATACAAAATAATCAAAATGCCAAAACAATTGAAAGCATCAAAAATACAAAAACATTTCATTTGCATTTGCATTCATATAGTTGCATTGCATATAGGCATTTGCATCCATTACACCTACATACACATGCATTTACAATCTTACAAATGACACCATGTTTGTACATCAACCATGCATCTCCAAAATCCATCATCATCCATTGCCCATGTGTGTAATTGTGTTTTTCAACACAACCCCCTCCTGTTGCTATAAGGAATATACTAAGGTTTTTCGGTCACTCAACCATACCTAGTGGTTTTATCAAACTTGGTAGAAATATGTCTTTGCTTTTGATAGGTGAATTTTAGTTTGATAGCACCTATAGTTCAGAATCCCGTAACTAATAAAAACACTAAAATCCTAGTTGGAACAAGGGAAATATGAATGTTGTAAAGCAGTATTAGGTATCCTAAGGTGAAAATTTTATCTTTTCCATCCCCTATGCGATCAATTCAAAAATGATGATAATTGACAAAATGAAAAATTCATCACGACCTAAAATCCCTTGCTTCAATCAAAATAAGCAAAAATCCCAAACAAAGCAATATTCAAGATTCAAAAGCCAAAATTCAAAATACAAGATTTAGAAAAACAAAGTGAATAGTGATTATCATCACTACATAAATCCCTTGCTCAAAACAAAAGAAAACAAAAAAAATAAAATAAACAATGATTTTCGTCACTATATCATGAGCAAGTATCCCAATAAATATGAAGAAAATAAGGGAGTATAGAATTTGAATCCCTAGAATTCTTAGCATGGTTGAGCCTTACGCATGATGATATATCTATCACAAGAATCTCACTTTTGTGCATACCAATGTATTCATGTGAAAGAGCTAGCTTTAGGTGTCCTGTATCGCCTAGTTGTTTAATCCAACTAAGTTCAACTTAGGATTAGGATGAACATTTGAGGATACCCAATACAACACTGGGCTGAATGAATCCCACCTGGAACTGGGGTATGCTTATGTTTTGTCTAATATATTCATTTGCACACACAAGGATAATGAGTACATAGGTCTTCATGACAAAAAAGTATCCTTCAAGAGCTCTGTATGGTCAGTATACCACTTTTTGATAAAGCAACTAGGGTGTTTGAGTCTCATGGAAAACCTCAAAAATCATACATAGCAACAAATCATTTCATCTCACAATCATACATATCAAATCATTTCATCTCAAAATCATACATAGCAATAAGTCATTTCACAATCATACATATCACATCATCCCATCTCACATTTGGATGCTTAAATGATTAATTCTTGTGTTAAGAGTTATTATTTACATTCATGATTGATGTTTTCCATCAAGATTGTTAATATCTAATAATTAATATGTTTTTAAGTTATTAAAGCATACATGTTCACTTGCAATAGATTACCATAACACAAATAGTACATTACAAATATCGCATCCATCATATCCATACATCAAAATCAGACATGCATATAAAAAATAGGCATTGACATCATCTACATCATACCATATAGTCATTCTCATATCATGGAACATACATCATATAAACTAAACCATCTGTGTACATCATAAATACTACACCTACACATATAGGTAGAAATAATCTAAGCATACATATATCGTATCGCATCACATCACAAAGCATTAAATCACATCACATCATAAACCATGGGAACATCTAACATAAAATCATAATACTACATTAGATAAAACATAAAAGCATAATCATAAATAAATGTACATGATGAGTCTCAAAGTCTATATATCATATGGGCATGTGTCAAATAAGTACATATAAGTACAAAATAACTAATAAGGCTAAAACCGTGTAGGTTAAATGATCTTAAACCTAAAAATAGGTACAAAGTATCAAATAAGCCATAAAAAATCAGGAATAGCCTGCACCACTAGCCTCGCCACTACCCTCACCACTCCCTCTAGGAGTCGGTATAGAGTTGGCACCTCCAGTATGCTCTATCCAAGACCTAGTCCTATGACTCGACCAAGCTGAATACTGCTCTGAAGTGCTTTGTGTGCTAAGCTATGGACCCCCTACTATGGGCCTCTCCTGAGGAGTAGCACCTATGAACTGAACCTGTGACCTGAGAGCAAAAATATAGGTAGCGTTTGATGTCATATGATCATCATTATCCTTTATAATCCATTGAAGTCATCTCACTTTAACCCCAATATCTAAACCTGCAACTGGGGAAACCTGACTCTGAGCAACATCTTGCTCGACAATAAGTTGGGCAACCTATATCTGAAGATCTACAATAGTAGCATACCACTACTGAACCTGTATCTCAAAAATGTATAGATCGACCTCAACCTGGTGCAACTAAGCCCAAAGAGGAGACTCCTACTCCTCAGGATCTACCTAATCCTCCTCCTCAGGGGCAACCTACTTCTTTGTAGCCTGCTCCTCGACCACTTGCTTTTATAGCCCTACCTACCCCTAATCATCTGTCTGAGCTTGCACTTGGTGCCCATCAAGATCCTCGACCTCAGTTGCATCTAGATACTGACCTAGGCAGCCACCACCATGCCATAGTCACATACCCCACTAGAGAGTGTACACCTATATCACTCCAGCATCAGCCACCCTAGGATTAAATATGGGAGGATCATCTTCATCAAGCACTATTGTAACTTGTGGTGGTGGAAGGTTCTTCTTGACAGTAATCTAGCAATAGAAAACCAACTCGAGAGGAAAATCCTACTAGATACCTAACTATCATAGTACCCTGGACTAATAAAAGAACTCCTTGATATCAGCCTTGCAACCAATCAACCATAGGTCATGGTGAGTCCTCATTTTGAAGCTGGCAATATCATCCTAAGTAGGACACTCATGATAAGGTCTCCATATGATATTGGTAGCCCATAAACCTGTTAGAAATGCGTTGTAGTGGGAAAGCTCCCCTACATAAGGTTGGCTCTTGCACTCCTCGAGTACTTTGGGCCACCTAGATATGTAATACTAAACATCCTTGTCCAAATCAGTAATATCCATTGGAAGTCCTCTGAAGTGATCAATCTTGATGTGCTCCCAGCCCCAGACCTGAAGGAGAAAGCTACAGGTAATGTTGGCATATCCATGGTGCTGGATACAATATAGCTCATCATAGCACTACACTAGTAGTGCACTCCCCCAGGCATATATATTGGGCTACTCACTATCAATCATATCCTGCACCATCACTAAGAGGTTCCATGGGAACCTCAATATAGAGTAGTCAGGTATAAGGTTGTTGTAGATAGCCATCAACAACACAACATGCAGTCGATAAAATACACCCTGCTCATACCAACGGGAAATAGAGATCTCCCCAGAATGAGTATCCTTAGAGGAAGTAGTGGTATGCCTCCCAAAGACCCTTATAAACACTACACCCCATGCAGTAGTGGGGGAAGAAGAAATAGGCACTCCATCCAAAGGCACCCGAAGAATCCTATAGACATCCTCCAACGTGATGGTCATATCACCAGTAAAAAAATGGAAGGTGTTGGTATTGGGATCCCACTGGTAGGCCAGGGTCATCAAGTAGGCCTGATCTGACATAATCATAGGTGGGCCAATGACATACTACAACTCATAGGCCTTGATCTAGGCCCACTCTGTGTTAGGCATCTCATGCAAAAGGTCAAAAAATAGATTTGGATCTCAAGCCCAAGCAAATAAGATCTAGAAAGTACAAAATAAAGCTTAAATCAATGTACTACAACTAAATAAATGTAGTAAACAAGCCGAATGGTGCAAATATAATAAAATTACTCTAAGGATATATGAGAAACAAATAAATACACCTAATCATGCAAACGGTTCCATAAAAGCAACTCAAAATTAAAAAAAAAACAATTAACTTGCCTAAAAATGCAAAATATTGAACAATAAACCTAAAGTTTCCTAGCTACTCGTGCCAGGATCAACCACGACTCGACTGATGAAGCTGGAAGCGACCAGTTCCCAATGGTCAAAAATTTGACCACTGGGGTTTCAAACTGGCCACTGATAGCAGCAACAACCTGCCTCATTACAAGCTAGCTGCTCTGAGCAGTAGCAGCCAACAGGTGACATGCCAACGACATTCCTCTCGAGCCCAAAAACTACAAAAAATTGCAAAATTACAAAAATAAAGGAATCCCATCTGTTTAAAACCTAAAATAAGCCTAACTATTGGTGAAATTAGTTGCCAACATGGTTAATGAGGTTCATTTACCAAATTTTCTTAATTAGGTTCATTTTACCATAGTAACAAAGGAGGTTGGAATTTTAGAGAGGTATCCATGAAGCTCTAGCTCCTCCACTCATCAAATCCTCATCCTGATCAGCCATGGCATCAAATTAGTAAAATCCAGTTAGAGTAGTCTCTTCCACCTTAGAGCTCCAAAAGTAAACTAACAAAATAGCAACAATGACAACTCAAAACCCTAATTTTATTTTTATTTACCCAAATCATTCATTGGTTGCTACCGACATTAGCAGCCTGCACTTCTTGGATGTTGGACCTGATAGCGGCCACAAAATACAAATGGGGGTCGTTAGACCTAACATCGACCAAAAGATAAGGAAGAATTTCACCAAATTGTCACCACAGATCACTTAAAAATAGGTCATAAAGAGCATACTGGTCCAAAGCATCCATAATTTAGAGCAAAATCTCAAAAAAATATACAAACATCAAAATCCAAAAACATCATAAAAATCAAAACTAAAAATAAAATAATCAAAAAAACCCAAATGATCCTCATACCTAGTCATTTTCTCTATACACTTGGCAATTGCAGTGACAAGTGATCCATGCAATTCAGCAAGATTAACAAATAATATAAGGTCACTTGGGGCAAACAATTTATGGTAGAATTGATATGGTTCACCTCAAACCTGAATAAAGCCATGATGGATGGACCGCCCCATGGGAGTGATAATCCTCCTCATTTCTCCCATAGAAAATAGTGCTTCAAAAAATGCTTAAAGAGAATTGCTATAAACTTGATTCCCTAAGAAGGCCATTGTGGTCGGACCGTACCATGGGATAAATATGTGCAATTACCAAATAGGGTTGAAATCACACCTGGATGGGAACTAATATATAATAACAAATGCAACCCTCTAAAGAGGTCCAAATCATTCATTTTGGTCAAGCAACTTGTCACTTTATAAATGGTCCTTTCCTCATTGACTCATCGCTTGAGGGTGTAGTCAAAAATTTTCAACATATCATAATCAAAGTAAAAAAAGATCATCTCAAATCATGTTAGAGTTGCGTTCGTCTTACGAATCCTTGCCAACAACTATTATAAGCTTACCCTTTGCTGGGGAAAAAAACAAATATGACAATTTCATTTGTAGCCCCCCTCCCTTTGGATCTATAGTAGTACTGAAGCGACCCAATTGCTTGATGTGCGAGTGCAAACTTCCATAAATTTAAGCCTTCACTTATGTTGGAATTAATGATTCTAGTATTTTAGCCCTACTGCATGACTGGGGCATCCTATGTTGGTTAGATGAATGATCATAATACAACCTATAATGTGATCCTAGGTGGTCTATTTTTGCTTTGTGCTCTATGTTTCCATAATGCATCCCAAAAAAGGGCATCTGTAGACATCTAAAATGCATCATGTTTAGGAGACTACCCATATGGGAACATTCGTTAACCATATGAATCCTATTGGATATCTACAGGAGCAAGAAGTGGTCCTAACCACTCAAACAGGGCAGTTCTAGCCCATCCAGGATTGGCTGCTCTTAGGTAGAGCAACCAAGAAACTTGGTCGTTGAAGACTACAGTGGCCAAACCTGGATGCTAGACCTGATAGTGGCAAAAATCACAAATAGTCTGGCTATGAATACGGGCCCAGATCATGTAGTCTGACTGCACCTCTACATGGAATTTATGTATATTTTGGTGAGGAACTCCCTGAGTTCCTCCTAAATACCCCTTAAATGCAAAATTGTGACTAATGAACTTCTCCCATAATGGTTAGTCACATGCAACTTGGATTGAAGCTTCTCCAAGAAGCCAAATTCTAGACCTAAGAGGGAAGTCTACATATAGACTCTCCCATGAAAAGCAAAGAATCAAAGAAGTTCTAAAGTTAAGCAGTGGAGCCCTATCAAAATTAAAAGCCAAGATACACCCATTATGAGAGCATTAGAGCATCATCCAGTTGAGCTACGTTCACATACCATTATTCATATTCACGTGCCCAATCACCATTCAGTGTAGGAGACACGCCAAGCGACCCTTGAACATCAATTCGATCAAGGGATCGACTGCCATAGCATATAAGACTTGAGGTAACCATTAAATCAAAGGTCGTTGTCTCTGACAGTGGCCCGTAGTTATAGCCAGGTTTTAGAATTGTTGATTCCTTAGTTCTTAGCATTAGACCATTATTTATCATTATGTCATTTCCATAGCTTAACATAGATCTGTATATTTCATTGCATTTAGAGTATTTTTGAGAAGCAACACACCCCCACTGAAAAAATGAATTTCATCCTTTGAAAACATTGAGCTTTCATTTTTGCAGTAAGGACCCTCTTGATATTTTTCAGGTTCTAAGTCCAAGATTTTTACTTGCCTCTTTCTTCTTCATGTTTTGCCTGTATCAAAGTATCCAAGTATTCTTGCATTCTGGCTTTGTTATCTCAGACTTCACTTTTTACATGCTAGAATCATTCATGGATAAAGAAAATCTTACACCGGTACGAAGAAAATGCAGAAAACAGATAGATAAATTCATTAAAAATCAAAACTTTCCTTTTTTGGAAGTGTCGCGATATCGCGACGGGTTTTTGAAAAATCGGCTAAGTCAGAAATGCGTAGCGAAATCGTGACACTTTCCAAAAATGGAAATGTCACGATATCGCGACACTTTCCATTTTTGGAAATGTCGCGATATCGCTACCGGTTAGGAGAGAGAAAGCCAGATCGTACGGAACGTCGCGATTTCGCGACATGTCACGAAATCGTGACAAGTTTTGGAGAGAGAAGGCAAGTCGTACGGAACGTCGTGATTTCGTGACATGTCACGAAATCGCAAATGCAGAATCGTACGGAACGTCACGAAATCGTGACATGTCGCATTTTTGCGGCTGCAAAGTGAAAAATCGACTAAGTGTAAAAAGTGTCACGATTTCGCGACATGTCGCGAAATCGCGACATGTCGCATTTTCGCGGCTGCTGGAGTGAAAAGGATGCCAAGTGTGAAAAGCGTCGCGATTTCGCGGCTGGAAGGACAGAAAGGGCCCGAGGCGTATGGACTGTCGCGATTTCGTGACATGTCGTGAAATCGCGACGAGTCAGGGCAAAGAGGGAAACGAAGAGAAATGGAAGTGCAAGAAAAGTTGCTAAGGCCAGAAAGGGTCACGATTTCGTGACATGTCGCGAAATCGTGACATGTCACGTTTTCGTGGCCCATGGAGAGAAAGGCGCCCGAGGCGTACGGACTGTCACGATTTCGCGACATGTCGCGAAATCGCGACAAGGTCCGAGTCAAAGCACAGCAAGCAGCAAACCAAGGTTGGGAGAAAGGCAAAGTGCAGCTAAGACAAAGAAAGTCAAAAGGCAGGCAAAGCCAAGTGCAAGTCGGAGAAGTGTCACGAAATCGCGACGTCGCGAAATCGCGACACAATTGGGAAGTTAGTGCCAAAGCCGAGGGAGCGTCGCGAAGTCACGACGAGTTTCGAGGGGGAGCCCAAGGTCGCAAGGCAAGAAAGAAAAGGTAAGGTTTCAGCAAAGCAAGCAAGTCAAAAGGTAGGCAAAATCCAAAAGGGCCCAAGGCATGAAAGTGTCACGAAATCGCGACGTCGCGATTTCGCGACACAGTTGGGAGGAACGGAGCCAAAGCAGGAATGCATCGCGATTTCGTGACATGTCACGAAATCGCGACATGTCGCGTTTCGCGGCTCATGGGCGAAAAGGTGCCAAGTGCAGAGAACAGGTCACGATTTCGCGACATGTCACGAAATCGCGACATGTCGCATTTTCGCGGCCATGTTGGGCAGCAAGGCCAAAGGCGCTGAACAGGTAGCGATTTCGTGACATGTCGCGAAATCGTGACATGTCGCAGTTTCACGCCAGGAGAGATAAAGAAGCCAGAATGAAAAAGACAGCTGGAAGCAAGGGCACGTGTCGCAGTTTTTTTGTGACACGTGTCAAAACACGAAGCAGGCCGACATGCAAATGAACTTTAGGGTTTTTTTAGCCTGGTTTAATAATTAAAGTTTTGATTTAATATTTTTAAAGTATTAATCCATCTTTTTGTCCCTTTTGCAGGAGGCCATCTGGCACTTACATGACAGCGGAGAAATTGCCAGGAAGGTAAAGCTTAGTGCAAATTAATCAAAGACGGCCATATAGAAAGAAAAGATGTCGGGGTTGCTGTTTCATCCAATTTTTTACAGATCTGTCCGCAAAGAGATTCTACGGTGACTAAGCTGCTGCCCATAGTGGAATATATCGAGAATTGGCCGAAAAATGGAAATATCTGCACACAGTTACCGAGTTTTTCCGGTGAAGGCATTTAATGAAAATTTATGGCAGAATTAATGGTTTGCAGAGATTTTCAGCTCACGGATGGCTCTGCGGAGATGAAATGTCGAAAAAGTGGTGACTCATCCAGCTTACCCGAAGGAATTAATGAGGGCATTTATTTACAGTTGCGGGTGAATGCAAGTGGCATTCGAATTCTATCTTCTCCATTTATGGCAAGTGACTGCACTGAGTTGCGGAATGGTTAAGTTTTGTCCGAGCTTTGTTTTAAATGGCTTTATATTGTAAAACCCGGGTCCTAGGGTTTAATGTGATAAGATTTAGGGTTTGAGAAGAGGATATTTTGAAAAGATCAGGGTCTCTCCTGAGTCTATAAATACTTCTTCTAAATGTAATCGCAGGAGGTAGAGACTTAGAAATAAAAGGCTATTGAAGCAATTTCTTGCAAATTCTGTGAAATATTTTATTTCTGGACTTGGAGTTGATGTGCTTTTGTTTTCTCGTGATAGCATGGCCGGGAGCCTAATCTTTTGCAGATTGTGATAAGTTCATTTTTCTTTTGTTATCCGTTTCATTAAAGTTTATTAGATATATGCTGTAAATCGGTGTTACCAAGATTAAATATGCTGTTGGGCTTCATTTGTTCTATTGTATGCTAGGGAAAATCATCGATTTAAGGTTCAAGTTTGTTCTAATTGCTTTGTCCTCACTGTGCGAGCTAGGCTGTCGGTGAAAGATATCAATTTTAACGGACTTCCCTTCTGTTTATGATTTTCTTTCAGACCTGTTCCATCTTTGCCTTGTGCTCTTAGTTGAAAGTGATCTTAGAAAACTGGACACTTTCTTCTTTGATTTGTTCTGTTATGAAGTTGATAGTATAGATAAAATTGGTAGTTTTGGCTTTACAGCTTAAAGTTTGATAAACTTCTCTTCTCGCCTTACCCTACCCTCTCTTTGTTTTACCGTGAAATGATCCATTTTTATTTTCTTTTAATTTTGTCTTTTATTTAAATCTGCTGACCCATGAGAGCTAGATCAAAGAATCAATTTTAAATCTGATTGTCAACAAGTGACAACTTCTGAACATTACTGAACAAGTTCATTGAGCCCGTTGTAAGGTAAGAAACAGTCCATATTGAAAACTATTCCGAAAGCGGAAAAGAGTGAATTGACATTCGACCCGACTCAGTAACTCGCACCTTGGATAACCAGCTAGATCCTAAAGTGAGTGGGATTTATCCCGTATAAGTGTTATCAGAGTTTCCTGCTCATTCTTCACAGGGTGTGTATGAAAGTCGGACCAACATTTAAAAATGGCGCTAGAAGGAGGGCCTTTTGAACTCCGTTCAAGTATTGTAAGTTGTATGTGCTGAGTCTGGTATTTTATCTTTTGAATCCTTTTCCCTCCTCTTTGGCTCTTTTAAATTTTGTTGTTTGAGTTTTTGCCTGAACAGCGGGACTTAACACCAACATTTAAAAATGGCCCAGTGAGCTCCGGTCAGTATTGTAAATTGTCAGTACAATTTTTAAAATTGCCAGAAGAGAAGACCTCAAGTTCAGTACTCTGTTAAGGATTGTCAGTTTGTAAGTGCTTGTGAAAAGTTGGATTCTACATACAGGGTAACAAGGTCCCACCCCAGAGCCGGAGAGCTCCTTGTCCCTGAATTAGAAACTCCGAGAAGAAGTAGCCTCAGAAGGGCCAAGTCTCTGTCAGAAACAATTTTATCACCGCTGATAGTTACCCCAACCACAACTCGAAATATCACTATCAACCAAGTAGTAATGGCAAATTGGTTGGGCTCCACTGCTTTGAATATTTCGGGTATTGCCCATGACCTGCCCAGAAATCCGAAAAGATATCTCCCCAGATATAAACATGATGGGACAAGAACTGCAGAGGAACATTTGGTTGCATTCAAGAATGCTTTGAAATTATTAAATGTACAGCATGAGGATGTTGCCTGCAGACTATTCCCGTTCACTCTCCAGGAGGGAGCTTATGATTGGTTTCTAAACCTCACTAATGATTCTGTCACCACTGGAATGACTTAGAAAAAGTTTTTGTGTCACAGTTCGGGAAAGTGATAGATCCTAGTATATTGTACCAACAGTTTTCTGGCATCAAAAGAGAATTAAGTGAATCTATCAGATCATATAATGTTAGATTCCAGAAAGCTTATGGCAGACTTACTGGGTATTATGTACCGAATGCTGACTTGGCATTAGAGATTTTTAGAAACTCTCTGGATCCGATGACCTCTGTCTTTTTGAAGAGAGATCCCACTATTACTAATTTGATAGAAGCTTATAAAGAAGCTTTGATTCTGGAAAGACAGTTGGGACCCCAACCATTAAATGCTCAGCAAGTTCCTCTGGTTGCACAAGCTGCCCCTGTGTTCAATCCTATTCCACATCAGGTAATGTTGCCAATTTGTCAGACTCTACCATCAGCAAATCCATTGGCTGTAGCACCTGTTGAGAATGTACAGAACCCAGTGAAAGAGGCTGACAATGCAAGAGTGGAAGAAGTCTCAAAGATTGTTCAGAAGTTGGCCAATGATTTCTTGAGTTTTAAAAGGCAAGTTTCTACTGGGGACAACTCCAACAGATATTCATATCAACCAAACAGATTCAACAGGCCCCCATATGAACCTAATAAATATTACAAGGGCAAAGGCCATGATGTGAACATTTGTGATTTAGCTCTGCCCAACTGGTGCAGAATACATGCCACTTCACAGCATGGGGAGTTGGATTGTCTGGAATTTTGCAATGCATTTGAAGCTTTGTCTGGAGATTTGATCTCCCCTGAAAATCAAAGAACTATTGATGGCCCAAGTTCATCCGGCCACAGTGCAGCTATGGTCCTGGATTCTTTCACTTTCCCGGATGAATCTGAGAATGTAGTTGAAATGCCTATGGATGAGGTGCAGGCTTTCCAAAGCAGTACATAAGAGATAATTACAACCTGAGAAACAGGAATCCGGAGCCTAATACTACATCAACCCCTCCGGACAACTCTCACAATGTTCCTCCGGACCCCTCTCCAAGCAATAATCCATCTCCACCAAAGGGAGGAAGTCAGAGAGGACCAGATGCTTTTGTCCCTCCACTTAACAAAGGATATAACATAGTGGAGGATATGAAAAATATTAAGGCCAACATTACTCTGCATGAGTCGGCACAGATTTCAGAGCAGAGAGACAATCTGATAAAAACATACTCGGCCCTCGCTACTAAACCTGTGGACAAAGGAAAGAAAATAGCACATGCCAATCTAGCCATGTACAAAGAAAAAACTGAAGTTCCCCCTTTTACCGATCGTCCGTATTTTTGGGAAGAACTTACATAATTGTTTGGTAGATTCGAGTGCATCTCGCAAATGTTATGCCTTTGGCCATTTGTCGAGCAGTTGGGTCCGACCCCAATGAAGTCTCGAAAGGAGAGTTGTCCAATTGGACAAATCAGAGGTTAAAGTTGTTGGAGAGCTTCAAAATATTCATATCCAATTAGCATCTGAGCCAAGGGCTCAACATAAAATTGAAATTCAGGTTGTGGATATCCCTGTGGGGTACGGGATGTTGTTGAGTAGGGATTGGTCTAGATCTCTGAACGGATACTTGGCAACAGATTTTTCACACATGTGGTTGCCGTGGAAAGGAGTGGCAAATCAATTACGGGTTGAAAGAGAACCCAGGTACAAGCATACAATTACTGAGTACAATGCAGCAAATGAAACTATAAATATTGCAGAGGTAGATATTGGAGTCTACAATTTAACAACTGGGCAAAATGACAAGTTTAATAAAGCCCATCCTGTACATACTAATGAAGTCTGGACACTTCATGTGGATGGAGCTAGATCTAAACAGGGTTCTGGAACAGAGGCAGTCCTCAAAGGGCCTGAAAGTCAGACATACTTTATGTCTTACCGCCTACAGTTCCCTTGTACAAATAATTTAGCAGAGTATGAAGCTCTGATTTTAGGTTTGAAATTTGCTTTGGACAGAAGTGTGAGAAATATTCAAGTTTTCACTGATTCAAAATTGGTGGCAAATCAAGTCAAGGGTAAATTCCAGTGTAAAGCATCTTATTTAAAAGGATACAAACACCGGGCTTGGGATCTTGTAGAAGATTTTGATGCATTTAATCTGACACATATACCCAGGGAGCAGAATTCACATGCAGATGTCTTGGCTTCTTCAGCTGCAAGTTTAAAGCCATTGGAAGAATTTAAATGGAACAAGTTTTCAATTGAGTTAGTCCCTTGTCCTTCAGTTCCAAACAATATAGACAATTTTCAGGTTTTCTCTGATGATCAACAGATTGTAAATTTTTTGCAGAGTACTAACACATTTGAGAATGCTATAATTGATGAGGGCCAAAGAGATACCCTGCTGGAACAGTTAGATGATGACAGGGGAATAATGAGGTTGAAAGACAACAGAATTCCAAAAGGCATGGTGGAGCTGGAGCGGCTCTTTGATGTTGACAAAATCAAGCAAAAGGTGAATTCTGAGGATTATGTGGCTGCCACAGATAGTGGGACTGAAGACCTGAACATAGGGACTGAAGAAGATCCCAGGCACATCAAGTTGGCTAAGAACTGTGATCCAGAAATAAAGAGAAGTATGATTGATTTTCTTCACAGGTCCAAGGATGTCATGGCCTGGTCATACAAAGACTTAAAGGTATTTGATCCAAAAGTTTACACTCACATTATACCTTTAAAAGAATTTTGCAAGCCTTTTCGACAAAAATAGAGGCATGTTAATGCTCTGTTGGAGCCCATCATCCAGAAAGAGGTAGAAAAACTGTTAAGTGCTGCCATTATTTTTCCCATCAGGCATTCTACTTGGGTGGCCAATCTGGTGCCAGTCAGAAAGAAAAATGGAGAGATCCGCCTGTGTGTGGATTTTAGAAATTTAAACAAGGCATCTGAGAAGGATAACTACCCTCTGCCCTCTATGGATGAAGTCTTGCAGATTGTCAATGGTTCAGAGATGATGTCTTTCCTGGATGGCTTCTCAGGCTATAATCAGATATTGGTTGAGAAGGAAGACAGAATGAAGACTGCTTTCACAACTAAGTGGGGAACTTTTGCTTACAAGAGGATGCCATTTGGATTAATAAATGCCGGAGCTACATTTCAAAGAGCAATGGATCATGCCTTCAAGGGGCTTATGGGTAAATGTATTGTTGTTTACATGGATGATTTAACAGTCTTCTCTAAATCTCGGTTTGACCATGTAAAACACTTGGAGTCTGTGTTTAACAAGTGCAGGGAGTTTGGCATTTCCTTGAATCCAAAGAAGTGCATTTTTGGTGTAACAGAAGGGAAGCTCCTTGGGCACTTGGTCACAAAAGATGGCATTTCTATGGATCCGGGCAGAGTTGAAGCCATATCCGGCATACCATTTCCCAACTCCAAGAAAGAGTTGAGGTCCTTCTTTGGAAAAATTAACTTTGTCAGGAAGTTCATCTCTCGGTTTTGCAGAGATAGTCAAGCCAATGAATGACATGCTAAAGCAAACCGCTCGGATTGTCCGGACCACGTAAGCTAAAACAACCTTCCAAGAAATCAAGACAGCCATTAAACAAGCACCAGTTCTGGTAAGCCCAGATTTCAGTGCAGATTTTTATCTGTACACCTTCTCTTCTGAACATACACTTGCTGTAGTTCTGACCCAACGGAGGGAAACCGGAGAACATCCAATTGCTTTCAAGAGTACCAATTTGAAGGGGGCTGAGCTGAAATATTCTCGTTTAGACAAACAAGCTTATGCCTTGGTGAGAGCGGTTAAGCAGTTCAGGCACTATATATTAAGAAGCAGAATTCATGCTATAGTTCCAGACCCAGCTGTTAAATACCTTCTAAGTCAGAATGAATTGGGTGAATTGAGGGGTAATTGGGTTACAAGGCTGCAAGAGTATGACTTAGAGATTCGGCCTGCTAAATTGATAAGAGGACTTGGTTTGTCCCGACACATTGCCGAAGTACCTGTACGGGAAGAAGTTAATCAGTTAAATTCTGAATTTGATGACTGGTATGGGGATATTACTCATCTGTTGCAATTTGGAATTTGCCCGTCTCACTTGAACAGAACCCAAAGGAGAGCATTAAAACCGAAAGCTGCTCATTATCTCCTCAAAGCAGTGTAATTTGTACGAGAGAGAATTATGCTGGCATTTTCTTGAGATGCATTTCTCCGAGTGAAGTCGGTGAAGTCATGTCCAGTTTTCATGAAAAGTTAGGGGGCAGGGCATTCATCGAGATCTCGCTATCGCACATAAAATATTGAGAGCAGGCTATTATCGGCCTACACTTTTTAAGGATGCACATCAAGCATGTAAGAACCTGCCATCAGTGCCAAACTTTTGCAGCCAAAGAGGCCAACCGGGCTCTCCCATTGCAACCTGTTGTAATAAATAAACCTTTCATGCAGTGGGGACTTGATTTTGTGGGAGTGATTAATCCAAATTCTTCAGTAGGGCATAAGTATGTTCTGGACAGCTACTGACTATTGCACAAGATGGGTTGAAGCAGCAACCACCACAAGAAGTACAGCTCATGAAGTCATTGAATTTCTATAATTAAATATCATAACTAGGTTTGGGGTTCCTCTGAATTTGGTGTGTGATAATGGACCAACCTTCCAATCATTGGAGTTTGCAGAATGGGCATACCAGATGGGGATAGTTATCAGATTCTCATCCAACTATTATCCCCAAGGCAATGGACTGGCTGAGTCCACAAACAAGAATTTAATGAATGCCATCAAGAAATCTGCAGCAGATAAACCTAGGCAGTGGCATACATTATTGAAATATGCACTTTGGGCTGACCGGATAAAATATAAAGTGGCTCTTAAAACTTCTCCTTTTGCTTTGTTGTATGGTACCCAGCCAATTGTTCCCATCTCTCTGAAGTTACCTACTTACCAATTTGTCTTAGACTATTTTGAGGATCAAGATGATGCAGAGGCTCGTGTTTTAGATCTAACTAACTTGCAGGATGAAAGACTCCAAGCCCTGGAACACTTCAGTCGGCACCAAGAAACCGTCAAGCGGTGGTTTGACAAGAGGGCCAAAGTGAAAGCTTTCAGACTGGCAGACTTGGTGCTTCTATGGGACAAGGCCCATGAGAAGAAGGGTAAGCATACAAAGTTGCAGCCACTGTGGATAGGCCCCTACCAGATTGCTGAGATTCTGGGTAGTAATGCATTTCGTTTACAAGACCTTGATGGTAATTTTTTGGACCTCCCTGTTAATGGTCAATACTTAAAACATTATTTCTCGACTGTTCCGTCCAATATATCATTTGAATGAGTCATAAAGAAGTTGTAACATGTGTATACATTGTAAATAACTCTGCAAGTTTTATTTTGCTTTAGTTTAATTCTAAATGTCTGTACAGTTGTTTATTTTAGTTTTACTTGCTGCCTGTATAGTTTTTAGTTGTTTTGCTTTAGCTTAATTTTAATTGCCTGTACAGTTTTTAGTTGCTTTGTTTTAATTTGTTTTTAAATGTCTGTGCAGTGTTCTTTTGTTTTATTTAGTCCTAATTGCCTGTACAATTTTTAGTTGTTTTGCTTTAGCTTAATTTTAATTGCCTGTATAGTTTTTAGTTTCTTTGTTTTAATTTGTTTTTTAAAGTCTGTGCAGTTTTTATTTTATTTTGTTTTTAGAGGTCTGTACTTATCCTTGGAAGTCTGTACAAAGTTCTTTGGCTTCTAAAAATTTTGTTCTTTAACCTTTGCCTGAGCATCATGAAAAAGTCAGCCTTCTAAAAGATTGTTCCATTCTGAGTCCAGAATCCGGTGTTCATTTTCATAATTGTGAGATAGTCTGTTTGAACTGAACAATGGAACTATTTTTTTAGTCAGAACAACAGTGGAAGGATGATTGGATTTTGTGTCTTGCTTGCCACAGTTGTTTTAATTATAAAGAAACTGCTATGTTGTTTGGTTGGAGAAACTCCCGGGGAATCCAAGAAAAGTTGGTTATGAGAGGGGACTATGATTCATGTAATTATTTGAGTATCCACAAAGGCTATCGTGCCAGTGCAAGCAGTTCCAGATTGATGAAATATTAAAAGAAAATTGTTATTCTTTCTAAGGATTTTCAGATGTTGATGTATTTCAAAAGAAAGAGATGTAAGTTGAATTGGCACTCTGTTATTTTCAATATATATATAAAATAAAAAATAAAAAAGAAAATAGAGAAAAAAAAGAAAAGAAAAAAAAAAGAGTTATATAATGAAAGAGGCAGCCAAGAATTCAAAGGATGTTTTATTTCCACCAAGTTGTAGATTCTACTTCACAGTTGTAAATTTGGGTCGTGTAAATCTAAAGGGTAACTCTGTCGGGGTCGTAAAAGGCTAAACTAGTAAACAGAGCTCTACTCGGTTTCCCCTTTTTACAATCTAGAAAAGCTGATCAATCCAGAGTTCAACATTCGATCCAGTCATTCTTGAAGAAAGTTTCATACACTTGTAATTGCACCTCAGAAATCTTCCTTAAGTAATTCAGCCTAGTATGTCCTTGGGAAATTTTAACAACTATCAGTTAGTAGTCAATTTATTGTGAAGAATGTCTCGTGGCAAGGCAAGATACATGGTCTATGTTGTTTTGAAACTAGAGTCCTGGGTTCTAAAATAATGCTACTATTTTACCCGCAGATATCGCCATTTGTTGAGAAGCAACACACCCCCACTGAAAAATGAATTTCATCCTTTGAAAACATTGAGCTTTCATTTTTGCAGTAAGGACCCTCTTGATATTTTTCAGGTTCTAAGTCCAAGATTTTTACTTGCCTCTTTCTTCTTCATGTTTTGCCTGTATCAAAGTATCCAAGTATTCTTGCATTCTGGCTTTGTTATCTCAGACTTCACTTTTTACATGCTAGAATCATTCATGGATAAAGAAAATCTTACACCGTACGAAGAAAATGCAGAAAACAGATAGATAAATTCATTAAAAATCAAAACTTTCCTTTTTGGAAGTGTCGCGATATCGCGACGGGTTTTTGAAAAATCGGCTAAGTCAGAAATGCGTAGCGAAATCGCGACACTTTCCAAAAATGGAAATGTCACGATATTTCCATTTTTGGAAATGTCGCGATATCGCTACCGTTTAGGAGAGAGAAAGCCCGATCGTACGGAACGTCGCGATTTCGCGACATGTCACGAAATCGCGACAAGTTTTGGAGAGAGAAAAGTCGTACGCGTACGATTTCGCGACATGTCACGGACAGCGTTTCGGAAAACTAAGGAATGTCCGTTTCCAAAGTCAATCCATGTCGCATTTTCGAAGTGAAAAATCGACTAAGTGTAAAAAGTGTCACGAAATCGCGACATGTCGCATTTTCGCGGCTACTGGAGTGAAAAGGATGCCAAGTGTGAAAAGCGTCATGATTTCGCGACATGTCGCGAAATCGTGACGTGTCACGTTTTCACGGCTGGAAGGACAGAAAGGGCCCGAGGCGTACGGACTGTCGCGATTTCGCGACATGTCGCGAAATCGCGACGAGTCAGGGCAAAGAGGGAAACGAAGAGAAATGGAAGTGCAAGAAAAGTTGCTAAGGCCAGAAAGGGTCGCGAAATCGTGACATGTCACGTTTTCACGGCCCATGGAGAGAAAGGCGCCCGAGGCATACGGACTGTCGCGATTTCGTGACATGTCGTGAAATCGTGACAAGGTCCGAGTCAAAGCACAGCAAGCAGCAAACCAAGGTTGGGAGAAAGGCAAAGTGCAGCTAAGACAAAGAAAGTCAAAAGGCAGGCAAAGCCAAGTGCAAGTCGGAGAAGTGTCGCGAAATCGTGACGTCGCGATTTTGCGACGTCGCGAAATCGTGACACAATTGGGAAGTTAGTGCCAAAGCCGAGGGAGCGTCGCGAAGTCACGACGAGTTTCGAGGGGGAGCCCAAGGTCGCAAGGCAAGAAAGAAAAGGTAAGGTTTCAGCAAAGCAAGCAAGTCAAAAGGTAGGCAAAATCCAAAAGGGCCCAAGGCATGAAAGTGTCACGAAATCGCGACGTCGCGATTTCGACGTCGCGAAATCGTGACACAGTTGGGAGGAACGGAGCCAAAGCAGGAATGCGTCACGATTTCGTGACATGTCGCGAAATCGCGACATGTCGCGTTTTCGCGGCTCATGGGCAGAAAGGTGCCAAGTGCAGAGAACAGGTCGCGATTTCGCGACATGTCACGAAATCGTGACATGTCGCGTTTTCGCGGCCATGTTGGGCAGCAAGGCCAAAGGCGCTGAACAGGTAGCGATTTCGCGACATGTCGCGAAATCGCGACATGTCGCAGTTTCACGCCAGGAGAGATAAAGAAGCCAGAATGAAAAAGACAGCTGGAAGCAAGGGCACGTGTCGCAGTTTTTTTTGTGACACGTGTCAAAACACGAAGCAAGCCGACATGCAAATGAACTTTAGGGTTTTTTAGCCTGGTTTAATAATTAAAGTTTTGATTTAATATTTTTAAAGTATTAATCCATCTTTTTGTCCCTTTTGCAGGAGGCCATCTGGCACTTACATGACAGCGGAAAAATTGCCAGGAAGGTAAAGCTTAGTGCAAATTAATCAAAGACGGCCATATAGAAAGAAAAGATGTCGGGGTTGCTGTTTCATCCAATTTTTTACAGATCTGTCCGCAAAGAGATTCTACGGTGACTAAGCTGCTGCCCATAATGCAGTATATCGAGAATTGGCCGAAAAATGGAAATATCTGCACACAGTTACCGGGTTTTGCCGGTGAAGGCATTTAATGAAAATTTATGGCAGAATTAATGGTTTGCAGAGATTTTCAGCTCACGGATGGCTCTGCGGAGATGAAATGTCAGAAAAGTGGTGACTCATCCAGCTTACCCGAAGGAATTAATGAGGGCATTTATTTACAGTTGCGGGTGAATGCAAGTGGCATTCGAATTCTATCTTCTCCATTTATGGCAAGTGACTGCACTGAGTTGCGGAATGGTTAAGTTTTGTCCGAGCTTTGTTTTAAATGGCTTTATATTGTAAAACCCGGGTCCTAGGGTTTAAGGTGATAAGATTTAGGGTTTGAGAAGAAGATATTTTGAAAAGATCAGGATCTCTCCTGAGTCTATAAATACTTCTTCTAAATGTAATCGCGGGAGGCGGAGACTTAGAAATAAAAGGCTATTGAAGCAATTTCTTGCAAATTCTGTGAAATATTTTATTTCTGGACTTGGAGTTGATGTGCTTTTGTTTTCTGTGATAGCATGGCCAGGAGCCTAATATTTTGCAGATTGTGATAAGTTCATTTTCTTTTGTTATCCGTTTCATTAAAGTTTATTAAATATATGCTGTAAATCTGTGTTACCAAGATTAAATATGTTGTTGGGCTTCATTTGTTCTATTGTATGCTAGGGAAAATCATCGATTTAAGGTTCAAGTTTGTTCTAATTGCTTTGTCCTCACTGTGCGAGCTAGGCTGCCAATGAAAGATATCAATTTTAACGGACTTCCCTTCTGTTTATGATTTTCTTCCAGACCTGTTCCACCTTTGCCTTGTGCTCTTAGTTGAAAGTGATCTTAGAAAACTGGACACTTTCTTCTTTGATTTGTTCTGTTGTGAAGCCGATAGTATAGATAAAATTGGTAGTTTTGGCCTTACAGCTTAAAGTTTGATAAACTTCTCTTTCGCCTTACCCTACCCTCTCTTTGTTTTACCGTGAAATGATCCATTTTTATTTTCTTTTAATTTTGTCTTTTATTTAAATCTGTCGACCCATAAGAGCTAGATCAAAGAATCAATTTTAAATCCGATTGTCAACAAGTGACAACTTCTGAACATTACTGAACAAGTTCATTGAGCCCGTTGTAAGGTAAGAAACAGTCCATATTGAAAACTATTCCAGAAGCGGAAAAGAGTGAATTGACATTCGACCCGACTCTGTAACTCGCACCTTGGATAACCAGTTAGATCCTAAAGTGAGTGGGATTTATCCCGTATAAGTGTTATCAGAGTTTCCTGCTCATTCTTCACAGGGTGTGTATGAAAGTCGGACCAACAAGTATCATTTCTGATTTCCATATGCATATTTCTTAGATTTGTTGTATTTCAATTCATATTATGCTTGTTTATCTAGATTATTGTATTTTCTAACAAGATCCTCTTCTGAAGATGTGGCCCATACTACTTACAGTATTTTTTGTTTCCATGTACGTAGATCTACAAGTTTACAGGACCATATCAAGGTATTCGGAGCATGGGATACCACCTGGATGAGATAAGGATAAGGAGGTATCTGTGAGCCCTCAGACAAGTTCATGTGCAGAAGCGAGAAGCATGTGAAGGTGTGCCATCCCTTTGTGAGGGGATTTACTCCACCACCAATTATGCCCCGCTTGTAACTTATTGTATCACGCACTAGGTATTCCTCAGAGGGAAAAATATGTAACTGTGAATTGGAATTATCAATGAAAGGTGTATTTTATTTGTTTCTCATTTGCATACTCATTTTCATGTCCATTCCTTTCAGTTTTATATAACAATAAACACATTTGCAAGTCAGTTCTTGGTTGTGGTGCACACCTCTCAGGGTCGCACAAATACAACTAGCAAAGGTTCAATTAACTCACTTTCACAATAATTCACTTCAAAATTTTAATGCATAAAATAATCAAAATAACTCTCTTATATCTCCCTACTCAAAAATGCATTATCAAATAATAAACACACCTTTCCAAAAATAATTCAAATCACTTTTAAACCAAAATTAAATCCTCCTTAATCTTCAACTAAGCCAAAAATAAAATATATCTCAGTCACCTTATATCTCCCAACTTAAAAATTGTATTTCAAAATAATTATCATCACCTATACAGAAATAATGCAATTCACTATTAAACCACAATCAAATCCTTCACATAATTCAATAAAAATAAAATTTTATTTAATCACCTTATATCTCCTTAGGTGCTCACAATACAACCTTAGACCACATGCACATTACAACAAAATAAAGTACCTTTGCACAATCCTCAATGGGATTCAATACAGGGTCAAGCTTTCGCCTACACCCTAGCCATGACCACCCTTTCGCATGAGCTACGCACTCATGTGGGAGTAAAAAGTGCTTTGAGCGCTTTGTATCTTCTACTAGCACCAAAGCCAACAAAAGGCTTTTTCCCTTTGCAACCGCTGAGACTCAAACGCGGTTCCTCCACGTACCCTGCACCTTACACACCTCAAACTTGTCGCTAGCCATACCAATTGGTTGGTATCAAGGATTTATGCCTTGGTCACTTTATCCTTCATGTTTTTGGCTGCAATAAAAAAAATTTAATATCCTCTTCTTTATTTGCTCATAAAATTTTGCATCGACTTTCAATAATCGCATGTGCATTAATATTTAGAGACTTACTTTTATGAGGCAAGCCTTATGGTATTTATACCATATGCTCCTTTCCTTCTAATATCAATGGGAGAAGAAATAATTAAATCAAATTTGAGCCCAACCCAACTTTGGGTTTTAAATAATATTATTTTATAAATTAATTTATAATATAAATATTATAAATAAATTATAAACTACCTTAGGCTTTTAATTTTAACCTTTAATATTATAATAATAAATATTATAATATTATTTCCTTTAGGCCTTTCCTTCAGGGTATTTAACCATCCTTTTTACCAATCATGTGAATCCCTTAAACCAAATCTCTTAAGCTTAAAATATAAATATTTTAACTCTTCTTTTGCCAAGTCCTATACTGATCATTGACACTTACTCTTGACATCGATGACAACACAACTAACTCAAAATTTCCAATAATTGTTGCTAAAAAAACTTTGGCTAGCTAGATTCTAGGATTTTGGCAATACTTAAAAAAAAAAAAAATTTCCATGGATATCTAGGCTTTCGATATTGCTAGTATTTCCAATTACCAAGGGCTTTAACTTCACCTAATTTTAAATTTCCCCTTGATTGGATGGAATTCCATCTAGATCTTTAGCTTTACTTAGCTTTTAAATTTCCCCTTGAGTGGTCAGACTTTTAGCCAAGACCTTTTCAATTTGATCTGCACGTATGTTTACCTTCATCATGGTAGCTTAAAAAGCCTACAAAAAATAAGCAATTTTGGGCCTCAATTCTCCTTGAAACATAAGCAACTTTATATTCATTAAAATTCTCTTTTCAAGTGGCACTTAATAAAATTGGTTTCACAAAAATTTATTAAGTATGGAAAGAGATATGGGGTCCAAAAGTGAGTGCTACGTGATTAAACAAGAATTATAGGGAAAACAATTATCATGTCATAAATAGGCCATATGGGAGGTCAATTCTTCTCATGATATAGGTAATTATATATTTATCGAAAATATATTTTTGAGATTCATCTAATGGAGGTAATTTTATGAATTTTTACCAAGCATTGAAAGAGGTATAGGGTCCAAACATGGTATCATATAGGTTGTTAGGGGAATTTCCAAGTCTGCAATACTTGAATTTAAGTAGGTTTAGGGTGCTAAGGCTATGGGAACATATGCATATTTTTTTTAAGTTAAAAACCCCTTGTAGGGCTGCCTTGGTCTGAGAGACCATGACCAGGGGGTTTTACACCGTCAAAGTCACTCAAGAGTCATGTGTGGCCTTGCCCGCACAAACATTATCAATTGGATTTTGGGTACCCAATTCAACTTTTTGGTAGGGTGGAGATTCGAACCTAGGACCTCCCTTGGAGGATTTCCCTCTCCTCTCCAACTCACCTACAACACATGGGTGGGAACATAGGCATATGGATACTAATTGGAAATCTTATTTAAATCCCAATCTAATAGGAAAGGTTGTTTTTAATTTTAAAAAATACCATACACAACAGTAGCAATAAGAATCATAACAAACTTAGCGCATGTAGAAATTAGGCATATATGATTAGAATTTTTTAGCTAAGAACCAAATTTTTTTGGATGGTTAACTATTATACAAGCCAAGAAAACAAGATAAAATTTACCATTTTTTTAAAAAGTGGGTCCCTAGTCCACATGAACCAAGGCATGTTGTGCAAGCACAACAAGTAGTAAATTTCAAATTCATAAACAAAGGTTCTTGTAAGAAACCCTTAATTTTGATGATAATACTAGTAGCTAAGTCTTGCACACTAATTAGTATTTGTAACTTATTGAACTAATAAATATAAACTTGAGCATACATATAGTCTCAATGTCTCAAGCAAAGCTATTTTTTTATGAGATCCTCTCCATAGTTTGAAGGATAAAAGGTATCCTTCAATGCTTTGACAAGTGCATCCCAAGTATCAAGAGGATTTAGGGCAGTTTGAAATTTAGAAAATAGAACCTTAGACACTCCAAAAAAAATTAGTTTAGCAAAGGTGACTCTTTTATATTTAGGATCTTGAATAAATGCAAACCAAGTATCTTTATTGTTAGCTTCTGATATAATATCCAAAGGAAGATAACAATCATGAGATGCAGAATAATATGAAAGAAAGTAAATATGCTAAATGACTAAGATATGCAATAAACATAAATGATATATAAATGAATACAATGTAGCTATGGAGGAAATGAACACTCCATAAATAAATCTACTAGACTACATTGTACCCATCACCAATGGATGGTGATCCACACACAATTGTCCTACCTAATAAGATGCCTAAGCTACTGTATCACCGAATCTCTCCTTTTTTCTCTATCTAAAAATGAGGCCTTCCTTATATAGGTAAAATAGGATACTTGGCCAAAACTCTATCTAGATGTACAAGTGACACCTTGCACATTTACAACTTGAACATTGACACTTGTGCATTTATTACATTGCATGAAGTAACTAGATAACTTCCCCCTAAAGTAATCTAATGTCCTAAGTATGTACCTTGGAAGATACATTTACATAACCCAAATGATGGAATATAATCTATCTCTAACACCCCCTGTATTACATTATTTGGATATTGAAGACTTCTAGTCTTCAATATGGATCTTCATATTCTTCTTGAGCTTCGTATTCTTCCTCTACATTCTTTATAGTTTGTTCAAGCAAAGTGTTAGTATTTCTATAATATGTTACATTTTCTGATAGAGCTTTCACTTCATAATCCTTTGAAGGTTATTTTAGTTCTTCAATGTCTTCTATCCTTTGAACTAGGTGACCTCTTTGATTTATCTTCTGATATTCTAGTTGAGGATAATTTTTTGGTCACTGAAATTACTATTGATAAGGGTTCCTTTGGTATTGTCATGGTCAAAACTCATTCCCATTATTCATTTAATGGTTCCTATTTTTGGGATTGTATCTATAACATCTGGTACTATGGCCTTTCTTTCTGCATATTTGGCAATACCATGCTTTTTTGTCCTTTTGTTGATATAGAAATATTTCCATGTGGGTTATCTTTTGATGCCAATGCAATGTTAGTCATCTCATATTTCATGGTGTTTTCTAATTCATATTCCTGAAGTATATTGACCAGATCATCAAAAGATATATCTTTACTTAAGACATGTAAATATGTGACCAAATGCTTATAGCTATCTAGAAGTGCTCTCATGGTTACTTGAGTAAGAATTTCATCCTTGATTGTTTCTCCTAAGGTTAAAAATTTCCCTTTAATATCTGCTACCTTCCTTAGGAGAAGTTCTATGCTTTCTCCATTATTCATTTTCAATGAGTGAAGTTGAGTTTGGATATGAAAAATAGTTGCCTTATTATTTCCTTAAAATATTTTCTCTAGGCTTGTCCATGCATCTAAATATGTCTTAGCTAAACTACTATAAGTTTGAATATCATCAGTGATAGCAAATATTATCATAATAAGAGCTTTTGAATCATTTTATTCAAACTTTAGGATTTCAATTTCACATGTGGTAGGCCTTTATGTTTTCCCTTTTACAACATCCCAAAGTTTTTCATACACTAAGATTTCTTTCACTTTATTTTTCCAAGAGAAATAATTAGGACCCTTGAGTAGTTGAGATTCTGCTAGGAAGAATTTTTTAGATGTCATTTAGATCTTCCTAATATCAAACCTAAGATTTGTAGGCTGCCTTATATCTCCCTAGTGTTTTTGGAATATGATATAGTGCTTTTGTAAAAATAAATTTCAATTTTATGATTGATTTTGTACAGTAAAAAATCAAAATTTCTAACACCTTATTTCTCCTAATTGAACTAAGCACTTTTCCAATTTTGAAGAGGTTTTAATGTTGGAATCCTTTTGTCCCTTTTGAGAAATTTAGAGACAAGAAAAAATATTAATTTCCAACTTCAAAAATAAATATTTAATAACCTATTTTTATAGCCCTTAGGTTTTAATTTCTAAATTTTCAAATACCTAGTTTGGATGTTGTAACCCTTATCACTCCCAAATTTGGAAAATTAGAAAATCAATGATATTTTTAAAATATCAAAGAAATTAATCTAGGTTGAATTCCTTATTTCCCCTAGGTTGAGATGCAAATATTATTTTAATTTGGTAAGTTATCCCTTATAACTTTATTTTAATTAAACTAGATATTTCTACCTTAGTTTATAACCCTTATATATCCAAAGTTGAAATTAATAAAAAAAGGGATTTCACCCTTACCTTTTTTATGCTAGTCTCCCCACTCTTTTGTGCTTCCTTTGGCTGAATGTAATAGAAATGATAAGGTTACCTTGGATGCTAGAATCAATGGAGATGCTCGTATTTAATGCTAGAATGTATACGCTACTGAATATGGAAGATTTTACCTTCAAAGACCTGGAGACTTAAATGCTCCTTCTATCTTCCTTCCACACTATGCTTGACTGGATTTGATTGCATTTCACTCTCTCTCTACCTACTGTGTTATTTTTATTTTGGGAACTTTTATTGAAGGAGAAAACTCAAGCTTTGTGACACGTGTCACGTCCATTACGTATGGGTCCTTCTTCTTCGTAACTCTTTCTTGTTCAACATTGTTGGTCACTTTCTAATGCCTACTCACTCATGTGGGACTTGATAATAATAACAAGTATCACCACATATGCTAGTGTGTTGAGATACAAAGTGACGGGGCACCGGGAACCAAGGTCTTCACACCCACAATGCAAAATCGAATATTTTCATTAATAATTGAAAAAATATTTACATGCATCCAAAGAAACAGCCCGCAGGCCTTACAATGGCCGAGTTCGGCTCTGTTCTTTCTCTGTTCTCTTTTCCTCCTCTTCTCCGGTTCCCCCCTACAAAAAAATTTCCAGGTCCTTTTCACGAGGCCCCCCCAATCCTCACAGCAATCAATGCTTCCACCAAACAAGAGTTCCCCCCGGATTCCAAATTTTCCCTCCCCTGGGTTTTCAAAATTTTGATATAAATGGGCCCTCTGCCTGATCTACCTAGAGCTTGCATTAATGACGTCCCATGCCCTACGCTGGCTGCCTTGCTCAGGCTGTACTCTGCACACTGTTGTGTTGCCAGATGCAATAAAACATATGTGTGGCCGTCACCTCCCTTACCAACCTCCGCGTTCCTCATCTTTGTTTTCTTAAATGTGGCCGACCACTCGTAATTCTGACCATGCATTCTTCTTGAAAAAAAAAATAATCGATACACGTGCTGCCCTCCATGACTGTTTGATACACGTGGCAGCCACATGTCAAATTTGGCCTTACATAGCCTTCTGCTATTTTCTTCGGCCTTGACCTTAATTGGTCCCGATCGACCCCTCCACCTTCGTATTCAACTTGCCGAAGTCCTTTGCTTTGATCTTGGATCTTAATGCTACTTAAAAACCATGCCACGTGGTAGTTTTGCACTGGTCGCGATATCACGACAGGTCATGAAATCGCGACATGTCACGATATCGTGACCAACGGTGCCTCCTCTGAGCCAAAGTCCTTTGGGGTCACGAAATCGTGACATGTCACGATTTCGCAACCCCCACTCCTCCTTCTGCCTTCGCTTCGACTAAAGTTGCGATATCGCGACGTCGCGATATCACGATGTCACACTTCCCTCCGCCTTTGCTCTTATCAATCGTCGCGATATCGTGACATCGCGATATCGCGACATTTGCCACTGCCTTAACTCTTCTGCAAACTGCTGTCATGATATCGCGATGCAACCGGCCCAAGCCTTGCACAAGCCTTATGAGGTCGTGATTTCGTGACATGTCACGAAATCGTGACATGTCACGATTTCGCGACCTCCCCCCATGCTTTGAGAAACTTACTCCCTCTGCTCCCTTTGCCCCATTAAACTTTCCTTCTTTAAAAAATACCAAAAATGAACCAACTGCGAGGGACTTAATTAGAAACATTTTTGGAAGATGCATGATTCTTCCACTGCCATCGGATGCTCCTGCATCAGATACCCTGGGTAAAAAGGAGAAGTGACCTTCACTTCTATGTTGTTCGGTCTGTGTCCCTTGGAATACTTCCGAACACTCCTCAACCCTTGCAATCTGCCCTAGTTCCATTTTCTGGCAAAAATTTTTGCCCTCTACCAGACAAATCCTGGCAATGGCTTTAACTTGTGCCGCATTCCATATTTCACCAAGGAATAAGTATTTGCACGTCCATCATGCACTGCACTCCGATCAAATTGCCATGGCCTGCCCAACAGCAAATGGCAAGCATCCATGGGGAATACATCACATAGGACTTCATCCTGGTATCTCTCGATCTGGAACGTGACTAAACACTGTTCCCAAACCCAAGCTTGGTGGTCCTTCCGCAACCACGCAATTCGATATGGGTGTGGGTGCCTCCTTCTCTCCAACTGCAACTTAGTAACCATCTCCTCGGAAACTAAGTTGTTTGTACTTCCATTATCGATGATCACATTTCAAAATTTTCCTGCACTCTTGCACCGGGTACGAAACAGGCTTCTCCTCTGTTCAGATTTGTCTTCTTCCACCAGCATGGTCCTCCTCACAATCATTGCTTCTCCCTTTTCAGCTTCTTCAGAATGTTCTAAATCAGCATCTTCAACTGCCACAACTGCTCTGGCGGGACCCACCGGTTTCTTGTTCATCTTTTCCCGGTGTTGTGGACACTTGAATGCATGATGCCCTTCTTCACCACAGTGGAAACATGTTCCACGGAATACTCCCCTTTCATTCCCGCGTCCAAATCTACCCCTTCCTCTTGGGTAGTTATCATTCTGAACTTGCGGTTTTGGGTCTTCATCTTCTTCTTTCTGACCTCGGCTGCTGCTCTCCTCTTCTTTCTTCTCTTACTTTCCTTATTTCTTTCCACCATTCTTTCCTCCCGGTCCTTTTACTTTTTGCTTGCTGTCAAACTTTCGGTTCAGCTTTTCTTCCACCTTTAAAGCAAATTGGTAAGCATCTTCAATGGTGCTTACCCGAACCAAGCTCAACTCCTCCTGAACACTGGGTCTCAACCCATTAATGTAATGGGCAATTTTTTCTTTATTTGCCTCCAAATGTCCGCTTCTAATGGAGATTTTGTAAAATTCCTCCATATATTCTCGAACTATCCTGTTCATCTGCCTCAAACTCTGCATTTTTCGTAACAAGTCCAGTTCATAGTCAACGGGGATGAACTATATTTTTAATTTCTCCACCATTCTGTCCCACCTGGTTATCCTCTCTTTTCCTCTTCGGTTCCTCTCCAACTGTACCCCCTTCCACCAGATGCTGGCATGACCCTTCAGTCGGGTCTTAGCAAATCTGACCCGGTTAGGGTCTTCAACCTCTTCGTATTCAAAATATTCTTATAAATCATTCACCCAGTCTATCAACTCCTCTAGGTTCAAGTTCCCAGAATACGTAGGAACTTCTAACTTTGGCCTCTTCCCGATCTGGGATATGGCCTTGTACAATATGGCCTGGGTCGGATCTACATCTTCTTCCTCTTCTTCAAACTCATTCTCCTCTTCCACTTCATCCTCACTGTCTGCATCCCTTCTCGGCTCACGTCCTCTGCGTAGCTCTTCTTGTAGGGCCTGGACTTGCCGCTGCAATGCCCGGAAATCTTTCGCTGCCATGCCTCTTCCACCCATCGGGTTTCTTCTCGGAGGCATCTTCACCCAAACTCAAACCCTCCCACACGTCCTGGTACAACTGCCTCTCTCCTTCGACAGTATGTTGTACGCTCAGGAAATCCTAATCTGATACCACTGACGGGGCACCGAGAACCAAGGTCTTCACACCCACAATGCAAAACCGAACATTTTCATTAATAATTGGAAAAATATTTACATGCATCCAAAGAAACAGCCCGCAGGCCTTACAATGGCCAAGTTCGGCTCTGTTCTTTCTCTGTTCTCTTTTCCTCCTCTTCTCTGGTTCCCCCCCTACAAAAAAATTTCTAGGTCCTTTTCATGAGGCCCCCCCAGTCCTCACAACAATCAATGCTTCCACCAAACAAGAGTTCCCCCTGGATTCCAAATTTTCCCTCCCCCGGGTTTTCAAAATTTTGATATAAATGGGCCCTCTGCCTGATCTACCCGGAGCTTGCATTAATGGCGTCCCATGCCCTACGCTGGCCGCCTTGCTTAGGCCGTACTCTGCACTGTTGTGTTGCCAGATGCAATAAAACATATGCGTGGCCGTCACCTCCCTTACCAACCTCCGCGTTCCTCATATTTGTTTTCTTAAACGTGGCCGACCACTCGTAATTCTGACCATGCCTTCTTCTTGAAAAAAAATAATAATCGATACATGTGCTGCTCTCCATGACTGTTTGATACACATGGCAGCCACATGTCGAATTTGGCCTTACATAGCCTTCCGCTATTTTCTTCGGCCTTGACCTTAATTGGTCCCGATCGACCCCTCCACCTTCGTCTTCAACTTGCCGAAGTCCTTTGCTTTGATCTTGGATCTTAATGCTACTTAAAAACCATGCCACGTGGTAGTTTTGCACTGGTCGCGATATCACGATAGGTCACGGAATCGTGACATGTCGCGATATCACGACCAACGGCACCTCCTCTGAGCCAAAGTCCTTTGGGGTCGTGAAATCATGACATGTCACGATTTCGTGACCCCCACTCCTCATTCCGCCTTCGCTTCGACTAAAGTCGCGATATCGCGACGTCACACTTCCCTCTGCCTTTGCTCTTATCAATCGTCGCAATATCGCGACATCGCGATATCACGACGTCGTGATATCGTGACCTCCGCCACTGCCTTAACTCTTCTTCAAACTGCCATCGCGATATCGCGACGTCGCGATATCGTGACGTCGCGATATCGCGACGTCGCGATATCGCGACGTAACCGGCCCAAGCCCTGCCCAAGCCTTTTGAGGTCGTGATTTCGTGACATGTCACGAAATCGTGACATGTCACGATTTCGCGACCTCCCCCCATGCTTTGAGAAACTTACTCTCTCTGCTCCCTTTGCCCCATTAAACTTTCCTTCTTTAAAAAATACCAAAAATGAACCAACTGTGAGGGAATTAATTAGAAACATTTTTGGAAGATGCATGATTCTTCCACTGCCATCGGATGCTCCTGCATCACAAAGCTTCTAGTAATGTATGCTTGAGTGAGGTTCTTTGAAACATATGCTTGAGTGCTTGAGAGACAAAGCTTCTAGTAACACTTGCTCTTCAAAATATTGATACCAAGTGGCATTCACACTCTCTGCATGTAGACCTTCATCGTAATGCCTTCCAAGGATATTATTATAACTCAGGTCTTCTATTCTACCATTCCTTTGCTATACTACATTTCTTGAGTAGCAAGCAACCTTTTTTTTTATAGGTGGATTGATAAGGTTCTATGGAGCTTGAATAGTGATTTTGATGCTTCGTTTGGTGGATCTTCACCAAGTTATAAATGTATCTCCTTTGTTATTTATCTTATATACCTCCAATGTATTAAACATGTTCATATTTGTAGTGTAGATGTTGTTCATTTCTCTTTGGTAGAAGTAGATGCCTTTTTGATGTTGTTTGTCTTGCATTGTTGTCTATCTTACATTGGTAGGAGTAGATGCCTTCTTTTGTAGTGTAGATGTTGTTTACCCCATGTTGTTGTCTGTATCATGTTTTTTTATATCTCACATTGCTATTCCTATCCATATCATGTTGTTTTACGTTGGTAGTTGTGCACTCTTTTCTCTATGTAGATGTAGCTTTGATGATGGCCTCTTGTGGGCTTTGTTTTGCAGGTTCATCCATCCAAGATGAGCCCTTCGAGTGGCTCATGTTGCTTGGAAAGAAGAGTGCTTCCATTCAGCATTTTTTGGATGCTTTCCCTATTGATATTGTGCCCTTTGGAGACACATGCAAATTTTCTCTTGGGCTATAAAAAACCAGATTAAAAATGGTGCAATGAAATGTACTATAGATTGTACATTAACCTCCTTCTTTTGCACTCTTATTTCAGATATGAAATTCTGGTTTCATGGCAGATTTTTCTTCCTACAAATTTAAGGGTTTTGAGTTTGTCTTTTATGAGTAGAAACCTTCCCATTTTTGCTTGGACATTTTTATATTAAATCCAAGCCTAGATAACAGTAGATAGAAGCTTTTTTGTTTATATAATTTTTAGCATTTTATTTTCTTGCATCCAATATTGTAATGCCTTGGGATCTGAGACTCACTAAGTCTCAATCTTTTAGTTTCTATTTATATATTTTTTTAGTTATGTTCTCCAGGTTTTGGAGGATTATAACCTTTTTGGGTGGCTTCTTTAGGCCAATATGAGTTGCAGATTTTTCTGCTTCAATAGTGTCTTTAGACACTTGATACAAATCAGATTTTGTGCCCTTCACGAACACAAAAACTATTTTTTTAGAGTAGTATAATAGTGAAAAATAAATCTAAAAGAACCTTTTTTAATGCACTAATAATTTAACCTTATCACTCCAATTAACTCTCAATATAATTCACTTTAATAAATCTACTGCAACTAATCAATAATAACCTAAAATGAATCTTTAAAAGTTATTCAGAAAATTCACTACAACTAATATTGTAGGACTTAGTCTTCTTTTCTATTTCCAAAGTAGATGATAGGTAGTTGATAGATATAATTCTGAAATCTAATCAGCTCTTAATTAATGTGCAAATGAACCTTAAAAATAACATTTTCCTATTTACACTTTTGAAGACTGTAATCTACTTTTCTTCATCTAAATTTAATCCAGATAATGTGCTCTAATGAATATGATAAGGAGTATAATTAATGAGTTAGCTAGCACCAGTAGTTGCATATCTTTTTGTAATATTTTTTAGCTCATTTTTCTACTTATGTAGAGGATGTGGATCTTGGTGTCTAAGATCACCAAGTTGCTACTTTGAGTAGGGTTTTATAGCTCCACCAAATGATGGTCTCAAACTTTCATTTACGAGCCTAGGATTTGATGGCTTGTTCTCCTCTTGTAATATTCTCCTTCTACTGTAGATTTGGAAAAGTATTTATCTCTAAAGTGGTGCCTTCTTGTTGTGAGAGGTAATCTTCAAATCTCCTAGATTTGATGAGATTATTCTATCTTCAAGTCTTCTTATCAAATTTTGACTTCAAGCAGGATCTTCCTCTCAAGATTTTGAATGTCTTGAGGTCCTTCACTGGATTCTTCTTCTGTAATTTGGCACTCCTTAACAAATTAATTTTTCTCTTGTGATTGTTATCAGATGGTGATAATTGTATTTCTCTAGTCATATGGTGATAATAAGTCCTTCACTATCAGGGGCTTCTCCTTGGTAGTGGATTTTTCTAGTGAGATCTCCTTTGATGATTTCTTCATTAAGACTTTTCTAACCTTTTTTTGGATGCTCGATGAGACCTTCCCAATGTATTTGATATTGAATCTCCTATTGGTCCTCACTTGATATCCCTCCAACCTTCTCCTAGAATTTTTGGAAATGTGATATGCTCCTGGATATTTGAATCTGTTCCTTCTGGATTTGAGTAGGAATCTCATAGTCCTTCTTTCAAGTCTAAAAGTCCTTCATGATATCTTCTCCTGATATCCTTTGCTTCGGGTGATGATATCCTTCCTAACTTTCTTATAGGAAGTTTACCAACTCACTGAATCTTCTTTCCCTACAACAAAAATGTTAATACCAAAATATTAATTTGCTTCTGAATTAGATATTCCTTTTGAATTATTTAGTATCAAGGCTACTATGGCCTATTTTAGTATCAATGCTCCTGTGGTATTTTTAGTATCAAGGCTCCTGTGGCCTTTTTAGTATCAAGGCTCATGTGGCCTTTACTTTTGTGGATTCTACTTCAAGGTTGATATGGCCTTTTTTGTATCAAGGCTTCTATGGATTTTTTAGTATCATGACTTATGTGGATTCTACTTTAAGGCTTATATGGAATTTTTATCAAGGATACTATGGCATTTTTCCATCAAGGATTTTATGGCCTATTCATAATCTACAATGGATATCTTCATTCTCCTAGCTTCACCACACCTTTTATTTAGAAATATTTGTTTTAGTGTTCTCGTACACAAGGAACTAATCTTTGCACTATGAAGACACACTGAAAATTAGGCAATAAAGTTGGAGTCTCCTAGCTTTCTATTGTAGGAGTACTAATACTTTGAGAATTAATTATATTTAACAAAAGAAACTTTGGGAAATAGTTAGCGAATTCTATATATCCTAGATATTAACTAGATGATATGTCAATCTAGTGGATTGAATGTTGAGTCTTGGTCTTCACAAGTTTTCCTATAACTTTGTGGAAATAATCTAGTCAAATATAATCTTGGTATTTTTTGGGACTGAGATATATTTCAGTCCTCACTTGTGAATCTCCTTGATTCTATCACCTAGCTTCTTATGATATCTATTGACAGTGACTGCTCAAATGGCACATCAAGTTGAAAAAACACTCAGGATCAATAATTATGGTTATTTTCCTATAGAATTGCATAGACTAGATCTACCATAGATTTGATACCATTGTTAGCTTTTGATACAATATCCAAAGGGAGATAACAATCACGAGATGTAGAATAATATGAAATAAAGTAAATCTAATAAATGAATAAGATTTGTAATAAACATAATGATATATAAATGAATAAAATGTAGTTATGGATTAAATGAACACTCCATCAATAAAGCTACTATATTACATTGCACCCATCACCAATGGATGGTGATCCACACAGAACTATCCTACCTACTAATATTCCTAAGCTACTATGTCATTGACTCTCTGATTTCTTCTCTATCTAACAATGAGGTCTTCATTATATAGGTAAAATAGGATACTTGGCCAACACTCTATCTAGATTTACAAGTGACACCTTGCACATTTACAACTTGCACATTGACACTTGTGCATTTATTACATTGCATGAAGTAACTAGATAACTTCCACCTAAAGTAATCTAATATCCTAAGTATGTACCTTGGAAGATACATTTACATAGCCAAAATTATGGAATATAATATATTTATAACACTTGACTAGGATTAATCTATTTAGGACATAAGGATCCCTAGAGCCATCATAAATCTTGACCTCATATTTTGCTTTGGATCACATGCCATTATTATAAATTTTAGGTAAATTTTGGATACTAATATCATTGACCTTATCAACCAATACATGGACTACATTGGCTAACTTAGCCATAGTTTCAATTAAGTTGGTGTCCATGGTGAAGAAAGTAAAATCTAAATGCTAAAAATTTTGAGTTGACCAAAATTTACACTTTTACAAATTCAAATTGTGGCTTAAATCCAACCGTATTTGGTAATTCAAAGTTTTGAAAATTTTATGCACTATATAAAATAATAGTTAATTAATTAATTTTGTGTATAAATGTGATACATTTGATTATCTCTTTGCAATCAATTATCTCCTTTAAGCAATGTCTTGCCTTTGTGTTGTATGGTTTACCTTTGTGCAATACGTCAAGAATGACCATGACTAACATCCATCAAATTATATGGTTGAAGCCTCATTGAAGCTTGTCAGAGACATGTTGCATCCAAAAAAGTATTATCAATAATAGTTGAGCACATCAGATCCAAGTGTGGTGTCTACAAGGATTAGGGTGATGACACTTAATAATAGCCAGTCGACAAGGTGGCCTACACTAGGTAAAGCAAAATATACTCTGCTATATCATCAATAGAGGTTGTTACCTCCAACATGGATGACCTATGTGATCAAAAAAGGACTATCAAAATGATAATAAATATTGGGTATCATTGTAGATGTGTGTTCACTGAGTGGTTACTTCATGTCAACAAGTTAAAATATCTCTTATTCAAATGTTAAAATGCCTTCTCAAGGTTTATGCTTGACTATGTGGCATATTGTATTATGATAACTTTAATTACATCACCATAGCCTAAATGAATATGGTGAGACAATCATAAATGAAACCATCATAGGTGGTCTTAAATGCCTCAAGCACCTTTCTTCACTCCTCATGGATCATTTTCCCATGGATGTCAATCCTTATTCTCATGGCAAACTGGTTAGGCACTTACCCTCAAGACACTGAATATGAAAAGGATGTTCAAAATGGCCATGTTAGATAATGGCTTAATATGATTTTGACTGAGATGAAATGTTCTAGTTTATCATGAAGCCAATTGTAAATATTTTTGATAATGCTTGCTAAGTGACACTTATCCCCTAATCAAATATTGTTGTTAGTATACAACATATCAAGGATAAAGGTTTATCATTTAATACAACCAATTATGATGTCAGGTGATCTATCTAATTGATGTTATTTGTGATAATGAAATGGCTTTGGTACAATAGAGCACTCAAGAAAGTAGGTTAACCAAACATGAGATGATTCTAGCATCTATGCATTATGATTTTGGTAGCTATGCAATGAAGCTCATGAGAGGCCAATCTAAGGTAGTGTTTCATAGTAAGGATACAAAACATCCTACAAATAATGTCAAGATCACTAAAAAATAGAATATTTTTTTATTATTAGGTAATTTTATCTCATAAGAGACATACTAGAAAGACATGAATTATCGTAGATGATGTTAGAGAGTTAACATGTCTAGTAAAAGGCCAAATCTTCCCAAGACTTTCGTACACATTCTTAGTGTTCGAGAAAAGCCTGGTCATAGAGATTCAATCCCTAATCAAAACCTTGTTCTGATATCAACTAATGTGGATAAAAAACAAGCTAGTAAGTTTATTCATTTGCAAAGTATTTATAGGCATTTAGCATACCCAAGTTACAATAGAACTAATATCATCTAGATCACAACAACATGGTAAAATGGTAAGCATGGTAACAACCTACTAACTAAAACAAGATGGAGGTTATAACTAGTTATTTAAAAAACTAACTTAAGCTATCATCTAGAATATGAGCTACCTAATGTTGGCAATTTTGGGTACCTTGGGTACATTGCCTTTGCTCAAGTGTAGAAGTTGTCATTGATGTCAAGAAGCTCTTGAAGGAATTTGATTTAATGTCAGATTATTCAGAGCATGGACAGTGAGTTTCCAAGAAGATCATAGTAGCTCTTTTGCAAAAGATCAAAGAAAAAGACAAGTTAGAAAAAGTATGCAGCAGGCTGGAAAAACTATCATGATTTCGCGACATGTTAGAGGAGAGAGAAAGAGCTGGCAAAACTGTCACGATTTCGCGACATGTTGGAAGAGAGAGAAGAAGCAGGGAAAACTGTCATGATTTCGTGACATGTTGGCAGAGAAGGAGAGCAAGGTGGAAAGTGTCACGATTTCGTGACATGTCGCATTTTCATGACTTGAAAAGAGTAGGAAGGCCGAGAAGAAAAAGTGTCGCGATTTCGCGACATGTTGCCGAAGAGGGAGTCCGAAAGAAAAAGTGTCGCGATTTCGTGACATGTTGCAGGAGAGGGAGTCCGAAAGGAAAAGTGTCACGATTTCGTGACATGTTGCAGGAGAAGGAGTCCAAAAGGAAAAGTGTCATGATTTCGTGACATAATGTAGAAGAGAGAGTCCGAAATGTGAGTTGTCACGATTTCGTGACAAGTTCAAAGAGAGAGAAAGTAGCAAGATAAAGTGTCACGATTTCGTGACATGCTACAAAAGACGAAGTGAGGACTGTCATGATTTCGCGACATGCTGTAGAACTCAAAGTGAGAACTGTCACGATTTCATGACATGCAACAAAGGGAAGAGTCTGAAATGAGAAGCATCACGATTTCACGATAGGCTACAAAGAAAGCGTACGAAAGCTGAAAGCATCACGATTTCACGACAAGATGAAGGAAAAGCGTATGGATGTAGAAAGTGTCATGATTTCACGACAGGCAGAAAAGATAGCGCACGGATGCAAAAAGTGTCACGATTTCATGATAGGCAAAAAATATAGCAGACGATGCAGAAGTGTCGTGATTTCATGACAGAAACTGAAAGCATGTCTTCCATAGGTGAAGTGTCACGATTTCGTGACAAAAGCAGAGAGGAAGGCTATGAAGACAAAAGCGTCATGATTTCGTGACATGTTCCAGTTTCACGGGCGTAAGGCAGAGAAGAGCTTAAGGCAGTGAAAGTGTCACGATTTCGTGACATGTTCCAGTTTCGCGGGTGTAAGGCAGAGAGAAGCTCAAGGCAGCGAAAGTGTCACGATTTTGCGACATGTTCCATTTTCGCTAGTGCAAGCCAAGAAGAGGATAAGAAAGCAAGAAGTGTCACGATATCGCGACAAGAGCTTAGTCAAAGTTGTCAAAGGCTAAAGTGTCGCGATATCGTGACAAAAGCCAAAAGAAAGTGTACGGCTGCAAAGGTGTCGCGATATCGCGACATGTTGTAGTTTCACGGCAGAAGCTACAGAAAAGTTGCAGAAGTAGTGAAGCCGACAAAGTTAAATTTGGGCCGATGATGATTAGGGTTTGCAGCCGACGTAGTTTAGGGTTGTGCAGTCGACTAAGATCAAGGTTTTGATCTTGAAAGTATTAGTATATAAGGAGGGATGTTTGGAGAGTTAAAGTATCGATTTTGGTGTGCGTTCGAAGAGCGGCGTTCGTAGACTGTGCGAAGAGAAGAAGTTCGATCATCGAGAGCAGAGTGCATTCTATCAAATCTTCCAAGTGAGAGAGATCGCAAGGAAGCAGAGTGCGTGAAGACTATGCGGCTGTGATTGCGTAGAGGTGCAAAGGTCGAAGTTTGATCAAGTGTAGCTGTGATTGCACAAAAAGAGCGAAGGACTATGTTTTTGTGTAGACCAAAAAAAGAGGACAAAGACATTTGTGCCAGATCGAAGGACTGTGTTTGGTGCAGATCAGAGAAAGAGATCGAGGACATTTGTGCTAGATCGAAGGACTGTGTTTAGTGCAATTTGGAGGACCAGCTTTGGAGGTGATAGAGTTGAGGACAGAGGTCTCCATCCAAAGCAGGGAAGACAGGTGTCTTCTGTGGATAGAGTTCCATTTGCTAAGGGCGAGAGGAGGCGAGAGGTCTTCTAGAGGATCACCAGACGGAACAGAGCTAGGGGATTGGTGTCTCCTTTGGGTTGGTGCCCATAAACATTGTAATCGGGAAAGGTATTCCCAGATTTGATTTGATAAAATTTAGTGAAAGATTTTATCCGTGGAGTAGCCCGCATTGGGTGAACCACGTAAATTGTTGTGTCTCTATTGTGGATGGTGTTTTGTGCATTGCTTTGATTACTGCTATTGATACTGCTTTCTATACACTGCATAATATTGAATTGAAAGTTGATTTGAAGGAAAAAGTAAAAAGTGGTCTTATACTGTTCACCCCCCCTCTCAGTATAAGCTTGTGTTCTTCAATTGGTATTAGAGCCAGTGCCTTCAAAAATTTTAACAGCTTGAAGGAAAAGCTAGCAAAGAACACAATGGATTATTCAAGTGGCAATGCAACACCTATTCTTGATGGATCAGATTTTGGTCTTTGGAGTGCAAGGATGAAGGTTTATCTAATGGCACTTGGGAATGAGGTTTGGGAAGTGATTGAAGACGGGTACACTATTCCTAAAAATGGTCCTTATACTAAAGAAGACAGGCTCCTACATCACAACAATTCAAAAGCAATGAATGCAATCCTGAAGGGTTTATAGAAGGCAGATCTTACCAAGGTGATTCACTGCAAGATAGCTAGTGAAATGTGGAAACAACTGCAGGTGGTTCACACAGGTGATGTAAATGTCCGAAAGGCCAAGTTGAGACACTTCAAAGGTATGTTTGAACAACTCAAGATGAATGATGATGAAAATATTAGTGACTACATGCTTCGTATGGATGAGGTTGTTAACTCCATGAAAGACTTAGGTCTTGAGCTTGCTGAAAATGATGTTTGTGATAAGATTTTAAGATCTCTTCCTAATAGATTTAGTGAAAATATTTCTGCTATTGAGGAAGCTAAAGATTTGGATAAGTTGAAAAAGGATGAGCTCCATAGTATACTTGCAACATTTGAGTTGAGAACTCAAGTGAAGGTTGATGTCAAGAAAGAAGCAGCTTTCAAAGCTACCAAGAAATCCAAGGGTAAACAACTTCAAGAGAGTGATGAGTCTTCTAGTGATGAAGAGGCATATTACAACAAGAAAGGCAAGTTCTCTAGAAAGCACAAAAGCATGAAAAATATAAGATGTTTCAATTGTGGAAAGTATGGTCATTATGCTACTGATTGTACTATTTCCAAGAATGAAAGTGATGAAGAGAAACAGGTTTCTAAGAGCAAGGATTCTAAAAAGTACAAGCATCACAGGAAGAACAAATATGAGCACAACAACCACGGAAAGAGGTATTCTCACAAGCACAAGAAGAGTTTCTACCTAGACAAAGCAAGTAAGTGTTCTAGTAGTGATAGTGAAAGTTCTTCAAGTGATAGTGAAAATGAGATGTTGTTCATATCAAAAAAAGAGGAAGAACCGAAACATAGATTCATTATCATGAAATGTTTTAGATGTGGAAATTTTGGTCACCTTGAGGATGATTGCACAAATAATGAATTGGTTACTAGTATGTATGAGGATGCTTCAGAAAACTATAAGGAAGATGCTTGTATGGTTTTTGAAAAGGGTAGCACCTCTAGTGATAAGAAATCCGGAAAAGACTCGATGATTCGGAAAGCAAACAAATAAAGGATCTTGAAAGTGAACTTAGTAGTGCTCTTAGTGCTTTGAAAAAGGAAAGAAAGAAGAATGCCAGACTCCAGGATAAGTTAGATGAATGTTGTATGGAAAGAGATGATCTTATAGAAAATCTTGATTTCTCTATAGCTAAGACTCAAGAACTCAAGGTTGAGTTAGAGTCCAAGGTTCTTAAATATAGTGAATTGGAACACAAAATGGCTTCTTTGGAAGTGGAAACTAAAGAGTACAAGGATAAGCTGTACAGGTTTCAAGATAGCTCCAAAAGGGTTAAGTCTCTCATCAAAGGTCAAAGAAAACCAACAGATAAAACAGGCCTTGGTTTTGTTGAGCCGCACAAGGAACAAGTTGGGGAATCTAGCAAGAGATTTCAAAAGGAAGAGAGTTCTGATGAAGAAAGTACTTCAGATCATGAGTCCGTGAGTGATAGATGCGCAGAAATAGAAAACAAAATTTAGATTGAGAAGAAGAAGTTTTCGAGACCCAAGAGGTCGAATAAAAGAAAATTTCATGACAGATGTTTTGCGTGTCACAGGTTTGGTCACATGGTTGTACATTGCATGGCTCAAGTGAAGAAAGTAAATGACAAATTCAGAAGTGCTAGTTTCTTTCGAGGGTATTGCTACTCTTGTCAACAGTTCGGGCACAAGGCAGTCTATTGTGAGATAAATAACAGGCTCGGCCAGAACAGGATTAATCAGAATAGGTTTGGGCAGAACTGGCGGATTCAAAGAATAGGTATGCCTAAAAGAAATAACATTGTTACCTATTATAAGTGCAACAATGGAGGTCACACAGCTAGACAGTGTAGAGCTGATCTTCCAAGGTACAGGAATAGGAACAATGGTATGAACAGATCCAAGGATCAAGGCATGAACAAAAATAGGGATGAGAACAAGAACAAGAATAGTAATAGGAACAGGAAAATGGACAATGAGTTCAAGAGAAGGCCTGGCAAGGAAGTTATAGACACTGATGATGATCAGTGCCTAATGGGAGTTTTACTCCCACCCTTGTTTTAATCACCTCATCAGGAGGTGGGGGAGGGACTAAGCTAAGAGGCTCATTCTTAGTCCCAAGCCCCAAAGGTGACCCTTTGCCATTGATGACAAAGGGGGAGAGATATGAGTAAGGGGGAGAGCTTCAAGTGAAGAGAAGAGCTTCAAGTCGGGGGAGCAAAACCTCAAAGGCAGATTCTCAGTGTTAGCACAGTTGGTTTCAGTTTTGGCTCTTGAGATGTGTTTTCAGTAAAGGTTTGCCATCAATGACAAAGGGGGAGATTGTTGGCAATTTTGGGTACCTTGGGTACATTGCCTTTGCTCAAGTGTAGAAGTTGTCATTGATGTCAAGAAGCTCTTGAAGGAATTTGATTTAATGTCAGATTATTCAGAGCATGGACAATGAGTTTCCAAGAAGATCATAGTAGCTCTTTTTTGCAAAAGATCAAAGAAAAAGACAAGTTAGAAAAAGTATGCAGCAGGCTGGAAAAACTGTCGTGATTTCGTGACATGTTAGAGGAGAGAGAAAGAGCTGGCAAAACTGTCACGATTTCATGACATGTTGGAAGAGAGAGAAGAAGCAGGGAAAACTATCACGATTTCGTGACATGTTGGTAGAGAAGGAGAGCAAGGTGGAAAGTGTCACGATTTCATGACATGTCGCATTTTCGTGACTTGAAAAGAGTAGGAAGGCCGAGAAGGAAAAGTGTCGCGATTTCGCGACATGTTGCCAGAGAGGGAGTCCGAAAGAAAAAGTGTCACGATTTCGCGACATGTTGCAGGAGAGGGAGTCCAAAAGGAAAAGTGTCATGATTTCGTGACATGTTGCAGAAGGAGTCCAAAAGGAAAAGTGTCATGATTTCATGACATAATGCAGAAGAGAGAGTCCAGAATGTGAGTTGTCATGATTTTGTGACAAGTTCGAAGAGAGAGAAAGTAGCAAGATAAAGTGTCATGATTTCGTGACATGCTGCAAAAGACGAAGTGAGGACTGTCGCAATTTTGCGACATGCTACAGAACTCGAAGTGAGAACTGTCACGATTTCATGACATGCAGCAAAGGGAAGAGTCTGAAATGAGAAGCGTCACGATTTCATGACAGGCTACAAAGAAAGCGTATGAAAGCTGAAAGCGTCGCGATTTCATGACAAGTAGAAAAGATAGCGTATGGATGCAGAAAGTGTCATGATTTCACGATAGGCAGAAAATATAGCGTACGGATGCAAAAAGTGTCATGATTTCGTGATAGGCAGAAAAGATAGCAGACGACAGTAGAAGTGTCACGATTTCACGACAAAAACTGATAGCATGTCTTCCATAGGTGAAGTGTCACGATTTCATGACAAAAGCAGAAAGGAAGGCTATGAAGACAAAAGCGTCACGATTTCGTGACATGTTCCAGTTTCGCGGGCGTAAGGCAGAGAAGAGCTTAAGGCAGCGAAAGTGTCACGATTTCGTGACATGTTCTAGTTTCGCGGGTGTAAGGTAGAGAGAAGCTCAAGGCAGCGAAAGTGTCACGATTTCGCGACATGTTCTATTTTCGCTAGTGCAAGCCAAGAAGTGGATAAGAAAGCGAGAAGTGTCACGATATCGCGACAAGAGCTTAGTCAAAGTCGTCAAAGGCTAAAGTGTCACGATATCGTGACAAAAGCCAAAAGAAAGTGTACGGCTGCAAAGGTGTCGCGATATCGCGACATGTTGTAGTTTCGTGGCAGAAGCTATAGAAAAGTTGCAGAAGTAGTGAAGCCGACAAAGTTAAATTTGGGCCGACGATGATTAGGGTTTGCAGTCGACGTAGTTTAGGGTTGTGCAGTCGACTAAGATCAAGGTTTTGATCTTGAAAGTATCAGTATATAAGGAGGGCTGTTTGGAGAGTTAAAGTATCGATTTTGGTGTGCGTTCGAAGAGCGGCATTCGCAGACTATGTGAAGAGAAGAAGTTCGATCGCCGAGAGCAGAGTGCATTCTGTAGAATCTTCCAAGTGAGAGAGATCGCAAGGAAGCAGAGTGCACGAAGACTATGCGGTTGTGATTGCATAGAGGTGCAAAGGTCAAAGTTTGATCAAGTGCAGTTGTGATTGCGCAAAAAGAGCGAAGGACTGTGTTTTTGTGCAGACCAAAAAAAGAGGACAAAGACATTTGTGCCGGACCGAAGGACTCGTGTTTGGTGCAGATCAGAGAAAGAGATCGAGGACATTTGTGCTAGACCGAAGGACTATGTTTAGTGCAATTTGGAGGACCAGCTTTGGAGGTGATAGAGTTGAGGACAGAGGTCTCCAACTAGAGCAGGGAAGACAGGTGTCTTCTATGGATAGAGTTCCATTTGCTAAGGGCAGAGGAGGCAGAGGTCTTCTAGAGGATCACCAGCTAGAACAGAGCTAGGGGATTGGTGTCTCCTTTGGGTTGGTGCCCATAAACATTGTAATCGGGAAAGGTATTCCTAGATTTGATTTGATAAAATTTAGTGAAAGATTTTATCCGTGGAGTAGCCCGCATTGGGTGAACCACGTAAATTGTTGTGTCTCTATTGTGGATGGTGTTTTGTGCATTGCTTTAATTATTGCTATTGATATTGCTTTCTATACACTACATAATATTGAATTGAAAGTTGATTTGAAGGAAAAAGTAAAAGCGGTCTTATACTGTTCACCCCCCCTCTCAGTATAAGCTTGTGTTCTTCAATTGGTATCAGAGCCGGGTGCCTTCGAAAAGTTTAACAACTTGAAGGAAAAGCTAGCAAAGAACACAATGGATTATTCAAGTGGCAATGCAACACCTATTCTTGATGGATCAGATTTTGGTCTTTGGAGTGCAAGGATGAAGGTTTATCTAATGGCACTTGGGAATGAGGTTTGGGAAGTGATTGAAGATAGGTACACTATTCTTGAAAATGGTCCTTATACTAAAGAAGACAGGCTCCTACATCACAACAATTCAAAAGCAATGAATGCAATCCTGAAGGGTTTACAGAAGGCAGATCTTACCAAGGTGATTCACTGCAAGATAGCTAGTGAAATGTGGAAATAGTTGAAGGTGGTTCACACAGGTGATGTAAATATCTGAAAGGCCAAGTTGAGACACTTCAAAGGTATGTTTGAACAACTCAAGATGAATGATGATGAAAATATTAGTGACTACATGCTTCGTATGGATGAGGTTGTTAACTCCATGAAAGACTTAGGTCTTGAGCTTTCTGAAAATGATGTTTGTGATAAGATTTTAAGATCTCTTCCTAATAGATTTAGTGAAAATATTTTTGCTATTGAGGAAGCTAAAGATTTGGATAAGTTGAAAAAGGATGAGCTCCATAGTATACTTGCAGCATTTGAGTTGAGAACTCAAGTGAAGGTTGATGTCAAGAAAGAAGCAACTTTCAAAGCTACCAAGAAATCCAAGGGTAAACGACTTCAAGAGAGTGATGAGTCTTCTAGTGATGAAGAGGCATATTACAACAAGAAAGGCAAGTTCTCTAGAAAGCACAAAAGCATGAAAAATATAAGATGTTTCAATTGTGGAAAGTTTGGTCATTATGCTACTGACTGTACTATTTCCAAGAATGAAAGTGATGAAGAGAAACAGGTTTCTAAGAGCAAGGATTCTGAAAAGTACAAGCATCACAGGAAGAACAAAGATGAGCACAACAACCACGGAAAGAGGTATTCTCACAAGCACAAGAAGAGTTTCTACCTAGACAAAGCAAGTAAGTGTTCTAGTAGTGATAGTGAAAGTTCTTCAAGTGATAGTGAAAATGAGATGTTGTTCATATCAGAAAAAGAGGAAGAACCGAAACATAGATTCATTATCATGAAATGTTTTAGATGTGGAAATTTTGGTCACCTTGAGGATGATTGCACAAATAATGAATTAGTTACTAGTATGTATGAGGATGCTTCAGAAAACTATAAGGAAGATGCTTGTATGGTTTTTGAAAAGGGTAGCACCTCTAGTGATAAGAAATCTAGAAAAGACTCTGATGATTCAAAAAGCAAACAAATAAAGGATCTTGAAAGTGAACTTAGTAGTGCTCTTAGTGCTTTGAAAAAGGAAAGAAAGAAGAATGCCAGACTCTAGGATAAGTTAGATGAATGTTGTATGGAAAGAGATGATCTTATAGAAAATCTTGATTTCTCTATAGCTAAGACTCAAGTACTCAAGGTTGAGTTAGAGTCCAAGGTTCTTAAATATAGTGAATTGGAACAGAAAATGGCTTCTTTGGAAGTGGAAACTAAAGAGTACAAGGATAAGTTGTACAGGTTTCAAGATAGCTCCAAAAGGGTTAAGTCTCTCATCAAAGGTCAAAGAAAACCAACAGATAAAACAGGCCTTGGTTTTGTTGAGCCGCACAAGGAACTGTTGGTCACGAATCTGCCACAGGAAAGGATTTTTACAATTGCGCCCTAGACCCGGCCAACATTGAAAGGCTGGAAGCAAGAAATGGCTCCCAGACCAATCTCCGAATGGGTCGGTTCCCTCTACTATTCTAAAATTGGGTTTAAGATAGGGTTCTTGGAAAGAGATTTAAAAGGTTGCGAGAAAGAAATGGGAAATATGGCCACGAGCCGAAGTGATGGGATCGAGAAAAACAACGAGGAAACTACAAATGCAACAACAACAAGTAACATAAGAAATCAGCTTCATCCTCGCACAATCACATGCCGCAAATCCCTCCAAACCCACATTCCAGGAATTGTACCCTGACCGCAATATTTAAATCCAGTATGCAGAATTTAAATACTGCGGTCAGGGTACAATTCCTGGAATGTGGGTTTGGAGGGATTTGCGGCATGTGATTGTGCAAGGATGAAGCTGATTTCTTATGTTACTTGTCGTTGTTGCGTTTGTAGTTTCCTGCTGTTGTTTTTCTGATCCCATCACTTCGGCCTGTGGCCATATTTCCCATTTCTTTCTGCAACCTTTTAAATCTCTTTCCAGAAACCCTATCTTAAACCCAATTTTAGAATAGTAGAGGGAACCAGCCCACTCTGGAGATTGGTCTGGGAGCCATTTCTTGCTTCTAGCCTTTCAATGTTGGCCGGGTCTAGGCGCAATTGTAAAAATCCTTTCCTGTGCGTATTCGTGACTATCAGCTTTTAGCACGACCGGTGGGACAGATCTGCTTCGTCTCCAAGAATTCATAATCGGTGGGATACGCATAATTTTCCAAAGTGATAACCCCACCGGTGCCAACAGTTTTGGCACGTTTTAACACCCGGAGGTCTCAAGATTTGATGAGCTGTCTTGGCCTCACAGCGGAGATTTTTAAGTTCATCTGGCGACTTTGCTGAGTTGAAGATCTGTTCGTGGATGCCTATTTTTGTTTAAAAAGAAAAAAAAATTCAAAGAATGTTCATCTGGCGACTCTGACTTAATGGCGATGGCCGTGATTCCGCAGACCACTGCCACAAAGGCGAGGGTTTTTTCTATATGGGATGATCCTGGCCCTCTGAATCTGCAAGTTTGGCATGAAATTCCCGAAGGTGCCCTGAAGAACCTGGAAAAATATGATGGTACCGAAGGCATGGCTCTGACACATGTTGAAGATATTGCTATTTTGTCCATGATCCATGTCATAGAACACGAGGATGTCATGATCCGACTTCTGGTTCAGTCTTTGGAAGGAAGAGCATTGCAATGGTACAGATTGCTCAAATGTCAAAGCATCAGCTCATGGGATGATCTAGCGGGAGCACTAATCAAAAGATTTGACGAAGATCCTTTCTACAGTTCTTTGGATCTCTACCAATTTTTCATGCACATCAAGAGAGCACCTCAAGAGAGCATCACGGACTTCAATGTCCGATTCTTGATAAGTTGGAAGAGAATTCCAGAGAAGATTCGTCCATCACCCACCCAGGCCCACCTCTTTTATGTTCGCGCTTTGAACTCTGACATAGGTCTCTTTTTGCTGCAGTCAGGTGAACAAAAGTTCCCACAAATATTTGAGGAAGCAGTGCGAGCAGAACAGATGTTGCACTTATCAAGAAAGTTACCGTGGGGAGAAACTCCATTACCTTCTCCGGTGGTTGCTGCTCCTGTTTACCCTGCACATTCATGCCAGATCCCTGAGATGCAGTCATGTGGAGCTCAAGGGACAGATCTCGTCCAAAGTCAAGGATTGGAACATGCAAGCACTTTTCCAGCAATGAACAATATGGTTGCTTGCAGTTTTCATCAAGATATGGGCCAAGTAGAAGAACAAGTTCAAATTCCAGAACCTGAGGAGATCCCAAAATCATATTTCTCACTTGAAGAGCCCCGTGATCACATCAAGGAGTTAGAGGAGCCTGTACTCAACCCACAGCCAGTAAAGTTTGCAAAGTGGTGGTGTTGGTTCCAGCCACTACATCCAGTACCTGAAGAAGTCTTCCATATGGGTACTAGTAAGAAGGATAATCTGCTGAATTGCATCCTATCAGCACCATGGAGAACTTCAGGAAAGAGCCAGCCTAATTTCAAGGACCGACTTAAGTATGATCAGATCTGGTCGGGACATTGCAGATTTACCGGATAACATTCTGAGATTGGGTGTCTGGTGGCGACATGCCAATCATGTCGTGCATTATTGTATATAGTATTTTGAAAAAAACAAAAAAAAATAGAAAAAAGAAGAGAAAAAAAAAAAAAAAAAGTGGTATTGTTTTTATTTGTTCATCTCGGTTCTTGTTGCCTGCGAGCCGTAGATGCTTGTTTTTTTCCTTTTTTTTTCTCCTCCCAACAGTTTGGTGGCTTTCTAGCACTTTCTTCTTTTCCCTTCCCCGTTTCCTCTCTTTCCTTTCTTCATCTTCTTCCTTCTGTTTCTTCTGCATTAAATCAAAATAAGCCACAGCTGTTGTTTCTTTTTCCTTTTCTGTTTTTTCCCGTCCCTTCTTATCCCTTTCCTCTAAGTTTAGTCTTTTACGTATTTGCTAACAGTCTAGTTCATTTCATTTCACAGCTTTCCTAGTTCCATTCCCACTCCATAACTTCGTTCATTTTCATTTCATCATTCCATTGCAGTCACCGCTTGCGCAACCGCAAGAGCTCACTCCATCATCGCGTTCCATTAGTCGTTTCATAATCAGTTATATGCAGGTTTTTTTCAGTTTCAATTTTTCAGCAGCACATGTATTGCAAGCAGCCTGCCTTCGTTCGGATATGACTCTATGCCCAATAGACTAAGGCTCGGATTCTTGCATACAACGAGTCGTATACCCCGCGAGCCGCCAAGAATGTTGGCATTTTTGCCACATTGATTCTCATTGATGAATGCATTGATGTATTGTTGGGGATCTGACCTTTGATTGATGCAGCTTGGGCGAAAAAAGGAGAAAAATTGAGCAAAAAATGGTTAAGTCTGAAAACTGCAGCGACGCGCTGACATGTTGCAGAATCGCGGTCAACTCAGTCAATGCAGGCAGGTTGGTGGAACCGTCGCGATATCGCGACGTGTTCCGGAATCGCGGGTCGGCGGGCAAAAAAGCATTAAGTTGAAAACATGCAGCGATTCGCTGACATGTCAGCGAATCGCGACCCGGGCAGGTCGAAGGCAAAAAGTGCAAACTTGCAGCGCGTCGCTGACATGTCAGCGAATCGCGACCGAAAATGGCGATTGATGCGGCGACGGAAACATGTAGCGAAATCGCTACATGTTCCGATTTCGCGGGGCAGAGCGCAGGGAGGAGCCAACGGCGGAAACATGTAGCGAAATCGCTACATGTTCCATTTTCGCGGGTCTTCAGCAGCGAAGCGTACGGCGGAAAAACCCGTCGCGATTTCGCGACCCGTCGCATTTTCGCGACCTGCGCAGTTTTCCCGCCAAGTGCAATATGAACGGCCGAAAGGGTTTTTCCGATTTCCGATGATTTAATGCTAACCCGAATTAAATAATTTGCGGATTTCCGATGCGGTTAAGGTCGAAGAGTGCCCAGGCCACCAAAATTAAAGGATTTATTGGTTCAAAGCTGCGGTTCGTGGATTAATTCAACGGTTTTCATGCACATGTTCGAAGAATCGTATTTAATAAAGGACCACGAACGTTTCATGGCATTTAATTTTTATTTCCTCGAGGCCGCTATTAAGGGGTCGTGTTCCTGATTTTCAAGATATAATTGTAGATCACGAGGAAGTTGGTTTTACGTTTTTAATGCTGCAAAGAGGACGGACCTCTATAAAAACCAATGTAATTTTCATTTGCAAAGGTTGGAAAAACTTGCTGCTAGAAACTGGAATTGTATCTGCGGGAATAAAAGGATCGACTTCTAATTTTTCAAGCGTCGCATGGATGAATTTGCTTTCTGTTTTCTGCATTTCTAATAGCATTCGTACTCTTGCATTGCTATTATATTTAAATTCTGCATACTTGGATTTAAATATCGCGGTCGTGGTACAATTCTCGGAATGTGGGTTTGGAGGGATTTGCGGCATGTGATTGTGCGAGGATGAAGCTGATTTCTTATGTTACTTGCTTGTTGTTGCATTTTTAGTTTCCTCGTCGTTGTTTTTCTGATCCCATCACTTCGGCCTATGGCCATATTTCCCATTTCTTTTTGCAACCTTTTAAATCTCTTTCTAGCAACCCTATCTTAAACCCAATTTTAGAATAGTAGAGGGAACCAACCCACTCTGGAGATTGGTCTGGGAGCCATTTCTTGCTTCCAGCCTTTCAATGTTGGCCGGGTCTAGGGCGCAATTGTAAAAATCCTTTCCTGTGGCAGATTCGTGACCAACAGGAACAGGTTGGGGAATCTAGCAAGAGATTTCAAAAGGAAGAGAGTTCTGATGAAGAAAGTACTTCAGATCATGAGTCCATGAGTGATAGATGCACAGAAATAGAAAATGAAATTTAGATTGAGAAGAAGAATTTTTTAGAACCCAAGAGGTCGAATAAAAGAAAATTTCAAGGCAGATGTTTGGCGTGTCACAGGTTTGGTCACATGGCTATACATTGCATGGCTCAAGTGAAGAAAAATGACATATTCAGAAGTGCTAGTTACTTTCGAGGGTATTTATACACTTGTCAATAATTTGGGCACAAGGCAGTCTATTGCGAGATAAATAACAGGCTCGGCCAAAACAGGATTAATCAGAACAGGTTTTGGCAAAACTGGCGGATTCAAAGAACAGGTATGCCTAAAAGAAATAACATTATTACCTGTTCTAAGTGCAATAATGGAGGTCACACATCTAGACAGTGTAGAGCTGATCTTACAAGGTATAGGAATAGGAACAATGGTATGAACAGATCCAAGGATCAAGGCATGAACAAAAATAGGGATGAGAACAAGAACAAGAACAGTAATAGGAACAGGAAAATGGACAATGAATTCAAGAAAAGGCCTGGCAAGGAAGTTATAGACACTGATGATGATCAGTGCCTAATGGGAGTTTTACTCCCACCCCTGTTTTAATCACCTCATCAAGAGGTGGGGGAGGGACTAAGCTAAGAGGCTCATTCTTAGTCCCAAGCCCCAAAGGTGACCCTTTGACATTGATGACAAATGGGGAGAGATATGAGTAAGGGGGAGAGCTTCAAGTGAAGAGAAGAGCTTCAAGTTAGGGGGAGCAAAACCTCAAAGGCAAATTCTCAGTGTTAGCACAACTGGTTTCAGTTTTGGCTCTTGAGATGTGTTTTCAGTAAAGGTTTACCATCAATGACAAAGGGGGAGATTGTTAGCAATTTTGGGTACCCTGGGTACATTGCCATTGCTCAAGTGTAGAAATTGTCATTGATGTCAAGAAGCTCTTGAAGGAATTTAATTTAATGTCAGATTATTCATAGCATGGACAGTGAGTTTCCAAGAAGATCTTAGTAGCTCTTTTGCAAAAAGATCAAAGAAAAAGACAAATTAGAAAAAAGTATGCAGCAGGTTGGAAAAACTGTCACTATTTCGTGACATGTTAGAGGAGAGAGAAAGAGCTGGAAAAACTATCACGATTTCACGACATGTTGGAAGAGAGAAGAAGCAGGGAAAACTGTCACGATTTTGTGATATGTTGGCAGAGAAGGAGAGCAAGGTGGAAAGTGTCACGATTTTGCGACATGTCACATTTTCGTGGCGTGAAAAGAGTAGGAAGGCCGAGAAGAAAAAGTGTCACGATTTTGCGACATGTTGCCAGAGAGGGAGTCCAAAAGAAAAAGTGTCATGATTTTGCGACATGTTGCAGGAGAGGGAGTTCGAAAGGAAAAGTGTCATGATTTTGTGACATGTTGCAGGAGAAGGAGTCCAAAAGCAAAAGTGTCACAATTTCGTGACATAATGCAGAAGAGAGAGTCAGGAATGTGAGTTTGTCACAATTTCATGACAAGTTCAAAGAGAGAGAAAGTAGCAAGATAAAGTGTCACGATTTCACGACATGCTACAAAAGATGAAGTGAGGATTGTCACAATTTTGTGACATGCTACAGAAATCGAAGTGAGAATTGTCATGATTTCATGACATGCAGTAAAGGGAAGAGTCTGAAATGAGAAGTGTCACGATTTCGCGATAGGCTACAAAGAAAGCGTATGAAAGCTAAAAGCGTCGCAATTTCGTGATAGGTAGAAAAGATAGCGTATGGATGTAGAAAGTGTCACGATTTTGTGATAGGCAGAAAAGATAGCGCATGGATGCAAAAAGTGTCACGATTTCATGACAGGCAGAAAAGATAGCAGACGACAGCAGAAGTGTCACGATTTCATGACAAAAACTGATAGCATGTCTTCCATAGGTGAAGTGTCACGATTTCATGACAAAAGCAGAAAGGAAGGCTATGAAGACAAAAGCATCATGATTTCATGACATGTTCCAGTTTCACGGGCGTAAGGCAGAGAAGAGCTTAAGGCAGCGAAAGTGTCGAGATTTTGTGACATGTTCCAGTTTCACGGATGTAAGGTAGAGAGAAGCTCAAGGTAGCGAAAGTGTCACGATTTCGTGACATGTTCCATTTTCGCTAGTGCAAGCCAAGAAGAGGATAAGAAAGCGAGAAGTGTCACGATATCACGACAAGAGCTTAGAAAAAGTTGTCAAAGGCTAAAGTGTCACGATATTATGACAAAAGCCAAAATAAAGTGTACGGCTACAAATGTGTCGCGATATCGCGACATGTAGTTTCACGGCAGAAGCTATAGAAAAGTTGCAAAAGCAGTGAAGCTAACAAAGTTAAATTTGGGTCGATGACGATTAGGGTTTGCAGCCGACATAGTTTAGGGTTGTGCAGCCGACTAAGATCAGGGTTTTGATCTTGAAAATATCAGTATATAAGGAGGGATTTTTGGAGAGTTAAAGTATCAATTTAGTGTGTGTTCGAAGAGTGGCATTCATAGACTGTGCGAAGAGAAGAAGTTCGATTGTCGAGAGCAGAGTGCATTCTGTCGAATCTTCCAAGTGAGAGAGATCGCAAGGAAGCAGAGTGCACGAAGACTATGTGGCTATGATTGCGCAGAGGTGCAAAGGTCAAAGTTTGATCAAGTGCAGTTGTGATTGCACAAAAAGAATGAAGGACTATGTTTTTGTGTAGACCAGAAAAAGAGGACAAAGACATTTGTGCCAGATCGAAGGACTGTGTTTGGTGTAGATCAAAGAAAGAGATCGAGGACATTTGTGCTAGATCAAAGGACTATGTTTAGTGCAATTTTGAGGACCAGCCAGAACAGAGCTAGGGGATTGGTGTCTCATTTGGGTTTGTGCCCATAAACATTGTAATCGGGAAAGGTATTCCTAGATTTGATTTGATAAAATTTAGTGAAAGATTTTATCCATGGAGTAGCCCGCATTGGGTGAACCACGTAAATTGTTGTGTCTCTATTGTGGATGGTGTTTTGTTCATTGCTTTAATTACTGCTATTGATACTGCTTTCTATACACTACATAATATTGATTTGAAAGTTGATTTGGAGGAAAAAGTAAAAAGTGATATTATACTGTTCACCCCCCCTCTCAGTATAAGCTTATGTTCTTCAATTGGTATCACATCCAGGTTCCTTCAGAAAGTTTAACAACTTGAAGGAAAAGCTAGCAAAGAACACAATGGATTATTCAAGTGGCAATGCAGCACCTATTCTTGATGGATCAGATTTTGGTCTTTGGAGTGCAAGAATGAATGTTTATCTAATGGCACTTGGGAATGAGTTTTGGGAAGTGATTGAAGATAGGTACACTATTCCTGAAAATGGTCCTTATACTAAAGAAGACAGGATCCTACATCACAGCAATTCAAAAGCAATGAATGCAATCCTGAAGGGTTTACAAAAGGTAGATCTTACCAAGGTGATTCACTGCAAGATAGCTAGTGAAATGTGGAAACAACTGAAGGTGGTTCACACATGTGATGTAAATGTCCGAAAGGCCAAGTTGAGACACTTCAAAGGTATGTTTGAACAACTCAAGATGAATTATGATGAAAATATTAGTGACTACATGCTTCGTATGGATGATGTTGTTAACTCCATGAAATACTTAGGTCTTGAGCTTGCTGAAAATTATGTTTGTGATAAGATTTTAAGATCTCTTCCTAATAGATTTAGTGAAAATATTTTTACTATTGAGGAAGCTAAAAATTTGGATAAGTTGAAAAAGGATGAGCTCCATAGTATATTTGTAGCGTTTGAGTTGAGAACTCAAGTGAAGGTTGATGTCAAGAAAGAAGCAGCTTTCAAAGCTACTAAGAAATCCAAGGGTAAACAGCTTCAAGAGAGTGATGAGTCTTCTAGTGATGAAGAGGCATATTACAGCAAGAAAGGCAAGTTCTCTAGAAAGCACAAAATCATGAAAAATATAAGATTTTTCAATTGTGGAAAGTATGGTCATTATGCTACTGACTGTACTATTTATAAGAATGAAAGTGATGAAGAGAAACAGGTTTCTAAGAGCAAGGATTCTGAAAAGTACAAGCATCACAGGAAGAACAAATATGAGCACAGCAACCACGGAAAGAGGTATTCTCACAAGCACAAGAATATTTTCTACCTAGACAAAGCAAGTAAGTGTTCTAGTAGTGATAGTGAAAGTTCTTCAAGTGATAGTGAAAATGAGATGTTCATATCAAAAAAAGAGGAAGAACCGAAACATAGATTCATTATCATGAAATGTTTTAGATGTGGAAATTTTGGTCACCTTGAGGATGATTGCACAAATAATGAATTAGTTACTAGTATGTATGAGGATGCTTCAGAAAACTATAAGGAAGATGTTTGTATGGTTTTTGAAAAGGGTAACACCTCCAATGATAAGAAATCTAGAAAATACTCTGATGATTCAGAAAGCAAACAAATAAAGGATCTTGAAAGTGAACTTAGTAGTGCTCTTAGTGCTTTGAAAAAGGAAAGAAAAAAGAATGCTAGACTCCGGGATAAGTTAGATGAATGTTGTATGGAAAGAGATGATCTTATAGAAAATCTTGATTTCTCTATAGCCAAGACTCAAGAACTCAAGGTTGAGTTAGAGTCCAAGGTTCTTAAATATAGTGAATTGGAATAGAAAATGGCTTCTTTGGAAGTGGAAACTAAAGAATACAAGGATAATCTGCACAGGTTTCAAGATAGCTCCAAAAGGTTTAAGTCTCTCATCAAAGGTCAAAGAAAACCAATAGATAAAATAGGCCTTGGTTTTGTTGAGCCGCACAAGGAACAGGTTGGGGAATCTAGCAAGAGATTTCAAAAGGAAGAGAGTTCTGATGAAGAAAATACTTCAGATCATGATTCCATGAGTGATAGATGCACAAAAATAGAAAATGAAATTCAGATTGAGAAGAAGAAGTTTTCGGAACCCAAGAGGTCGAATAAAAGAAAATTTCACGACAGATGTTTGGCGTGTCATAGGTTTGGTCACATGGCTATACATTACATGGCTCAAGTGAAGAAAAACAACATATTCAGAAGTGCTAGTTTCTTTCGAGGGTATTGCTACTCTTGTCAACAGTTCAGGCACAAGCCAGTCTATTGCGAGATAAATAACAGGCTCGGCCAGAACAGGATTAATCAAAACAGGTTTGGGCAGAACTGGCAGATTCAAAGAACATGTATGCCTAAAAGAAATAACATTGTTACCTATTATAAGTGCAACAATGGAGGTCACACAACTAGATAGTGTAGAGCTGATCTTCCAAGGTACAAGAATAGGAACAATGGTATGAACAGATCCAAGGATCAAGGCATGAACAAAAATAGGGATGAGAACAAGAACAAGAACATGAACAAGAACAGGAAAATGGACAATGAGTTCAAGAAAAGGCATGGCAAGGAAGTTATAGACACTGATGATGATCAGTGCCTAATGGGAGTTTTACTCCCACCCCTATTTTAATCACCTCATTAGGAGGTGGGTGAGGGACTAAGCTAAGAGGCTCATTCTTAGTCCCAAGCCCCAAAGGTGACCCTTTTCCATTGATGACAAATGGGGAGAGATATGAGTAAGGGGGGGAGCTTCAAGTGAAAAGAAGAGCTTCAAGTCAGGGGGAGCAAAACCTCAAAGGCAAATTCTCAGTTTTAGCACAACTGGTTTCAGTTTTGGCTCTTGAGATGTGTTTTCAGTAAAGGTTTGCCATCAATGACAAAGGGGGAGATTGTTGGCAATTTTGGGTACCTTGGGTACATTGCCTTTGCTCAAGTGTAGAAGTTGTCATTGATGTCAAGAAGCTCTTGAAGGAATTTTATTTAATGTCAGATTATTCAGAGCATGGACAGTGAGTTTCCAAGAAGATCATAGTAGCTCTTTTGCAAAAAGATCAAAGAAAAAGTCAAGTTAGAAAAAGTATGCAGCAGGATGGAAAAACTGTTGTGATTTCACGACATGTTAGAGGAGAGAAAAAGAGCTGGCAAAACTGTCATGATTTTGTGACATGTTGGAAGAGAGAGAAGAAGTAGGGAAAACTGTCGCAATTTCACGACATGTTGGCAGAGAAGGAGAGCAAGGTGGAAAGTGTCACAATTTTGCGACATGTCACATTTTCGTGACTTGAAAAGAGCAGGAAGGCCGAGAAGAAAAAGTGTCACGATTTCATGACATGTTGCCGGAGAGGGAGTCCGAAAGAAAAAGTGTCACGATTTTGTGACATGTTGCAGGAGAGGGAGTCCAAAAGGAAAAGTGTCGTGATTTCATGACATGTTGCAGGAGAAGGAGTCCAAAATGAAAAGTGTCACGATTTCATGACATAATGCAGAAGAGAGAGTATGGAATGTGAGTTGTCGTGATTTCACGACAAGTTCAAAGAGAGAGAAAGTAGCAAGATAAAGTGTCACGATTTCATGACATGCTGCAAAAGACAAAGTGAGTACTATCGTGATTTCGCAACATGCTGCAAAACTCGAAGTGAGAACTGTCATGATTTCATGACATGCAGCAAAGGGAAGAGTCTGAAATGAGAAGCATTGTGATTTCATGATAGGCTACAAAGAAAGCGTACGAAAGCTGAAAGCATCGCGACAGGCAGAAAAGATAGTGTATGGATGTAGAAAGTGTCACGATTTCATGACAAGCAAAAAATATAGCGCACGGATGCAGAAAGTGTCATGATTTTACAATAGGCAAAAAAGACAGCAAACGGTAGTAGAAGTGTCACGATTTAACGACAGAAACTAATAGCATGTCTTCCATAGGTGAAGTGTCACGATTTCGTGACAAAAGTAGAAAGGAAGGCTATGAAGACAAAAGCATCACAATTTCATGACATGTTCCACTTTTGCGGGCGTAAGGCAGAGAAGAGCTTAAGGTAGCGAAAGTGTCACGATTTCGTGACATGTTCCAGTTTCACGAATGTAAGGCAGAGAGAAGCTCAAGGCAGTGAAAGTGTCACGATTTCGTGACATGTTCCATTTTCGCTAGTGCAAGCCAAGAAGAGGATAAGAAAGCGAGAAGTGTCGCGATATCGCGATAAGAGCTTAGACAAAGTTTTCAAAGGCTAAAGTGTCGCGATATCGCGACAAAAGCCAAAATAAAGTGTACGGCTGCAAAGGTGTCGCGATATCACGACATGTTGTAGTTTCACGGTAGAAGCTACAGAAAATTTGCAAAAGCAGTGAAGCCGACAAAGTTAAATTTGGGCCGACGACAAGTAGGGTTTGCAGCCGACGTAGTTTAGGGTTGTGCAGCCGACTAAGATCAAGGTTTTGATCTTGAAAATATTAGTATATAAGGAGGGATGTTTGGAGAGTTAAAGTATCGATTTAGTGTGCGTTCGAAGAGTGGCATTCACAGACTGTGCAAAGAGAAGAAGTTTGATCGTCGAGAGCAGAGTGCATTTTGTCGAATCTTCCAAGTGAGAGAGATCGCAAGGAAGCAGAGTGCGCGAAGACTATGCGGTTGTGATTGCGCAGAGGTGCAAAGGTCAAAGTTTGATCAAGTGCAGCTGTGAATGCATAAAAAGAGCGAAGGACTGTGTTTTTGTGCAGACCAGAAAAATAGGACAAAGACAATTATGCCAGACCAAAGAACTATGTTTGGTGCAAATCAGAGAAAGAGATCGAGGACATTTGTGCTAGACCGAAGGACTGTGTTTAGTGCAATTTCGAGGACTAGCTTTGGAGGTGATAGAGTTGAGGACAGAGGTCTCCAGCCAGAGCAGGGAAGACAGGTGTCTTCTATGGATAGAGTTCCATTTGCTAAGGGCAGAGGAGGCAGAGGTCTTATAGAGGATCACCAGCCAGAATAGAGCTAGGGGATTGGTTTCTCCTTTGGGTTGGTGCCCATAAACATTGTAATCGAGAAAGGTATTCCCAAATTTTATTTGATAAAATTTAGTGAAAGATTTTATCCGTGGAGTAGCCCGCATTGGGTGAACCACGTAAATTTCTATGTCTATTGTGGATGGTGTTTTGTGCATTGCTTTAATTACTGCTATTGATACTGCTTTCTATACACTACATAATATTGATTTGAAAGTTGATTTGGAAGAAAAATTAAAAAGCGGTCTTATACTATTCACCCCCCTCTCAGTATAAGCTTGTGTTCTTCACCTAACTATCTGTAGAAGTCTAACATGATATTTTTAAAGTATCACATGTTACATAGGTAAAATCAAATACAATTATTAAATAAGCATAAGTCTAATGATTACATCATATTTCTTGTTCCTAATCACATCTCCTTTTCCACTTGTACCTCCAAGATGCCATTGGAAATAGATCCATAATTTATTCCCTGCATTTTCAAAGAGAGATATGCAAAACCCAATTCTTAGTCAATCTTAACTTAAATGGAAGAAAGTTTTTGAAAATTCTTGAAACCCAATTACTATACATGGAAGATTTGATAAAATTACAACTCAAACATGATGGAATTCCCTTATATAACCATTTTTTTAGGTTATTATGTGGATAATCCTAGTATATTGATGGTGCAAATAGTTTACATTTATTTATCTTAAAACAAGAAGATACATTTTAGATAGATAGACACATATTAACTTGGAACAAAATTTCAATTATAGAATTAAAATTATTTTAAATGGAATATAAAATTGTGATTTTTTTAAATAATAATTTTATAAAAATAAATAAATATTATAAAATTATAAAATATTTTTAAATAATATATTTTTTATTTTTAATTGGTTATGTGAAATTGAAAATAGTTTCACCTTTTTACTGTAATTTTTTTATTACAATATTTCAACAATTCATATAATAACAATACAACAATATATTCATGACTAATGACTATATGCATATCATCTTGAAAGTTTTATAATTTAAAAAAAAATAGATATATGTGTAAAGTTCGTTGAGAGTATAGATGGAAGGGAGTCAAGGACTAGGTTTTTCGTAGGATTGCCCAAACTATCAAACTTGTTTTGGATATATTTCACTCATACGAACTTGGATTGAGTTGAAATTTTGAGGGTAGATGCCTGAAAACCCCTAGAACGTCTCCAAAAAGGTTTAGATAATTTGGAGCAACATAGAGCCTAGCACATCTCTATGTGTGAAAGATATTTTTAGCAAGAGACTATGCGAGGTTTTCATTTGGATTGAGTGCAAGCAACTCCAAAAGTTTTTTTTAGGGTCTTCAGGCCCTAGTGGCCAACATTTTTGTGGTTTTTGCTCAATATTTTAGTAGGATATGTTACAGGGGACCCAATATGGGTTAGAAACTTGTCTTTCAACAGACCATGCAGTGAACTTGATTGATAATGGCTTCCAATTTATTGCACAAAATAAAATTAAAAAGCATACCTTTCCTCAGTATCTAGGGTATGGATTAAAGAGATCACGAAACAAGTTTCAAGCAACTAATAAAAAAATGGTTCAATTCTCAAGTTAATCTGGTGCTAAGGTGCACCCCCAAAATGAATCCATAATGGAAACCCCTTTCAAGGGCAAGGATTTCCAAGACTTAGCCCCAAAAATGAATCCATAATGGAAACCCCTTTCAAGGGCAAGGATTTCCAAGACTTAGCCCCAAAAATGAATTTTAGGTATGTCCTTCGTGGTGGACAGCCTCAGCTTAATGCTAACATTAATCTTAAGGCTTCCCATAAACCTCTAATAATACCTAAGTTTGATCTAAGGAAAAGTGAGTTAGGATGTCTTCGAGTAGATGATGGGACTCCTATTATTAAGTTTGATATGGGTAACATTCATACTACAATTGAAGATCTAGAAAAAGAGGACTAATTTATCATTTCTTAGGTTTTCGTTTGAGCCTATTTGCTTTCAAAATATGGACTGCAAAAAGCTAGAAAACTAAAGGTGAGTTATAAATATCTATTTATCCAAATGGTTATTTTCTCATTTTATTTGTTAATAATGAAGATAGAGAGAAATTTTTTTAAGGGGGTCCTTGGTTCTTTGGAATGGCAAGGCTTTTTATGAAGCCCTGGTATACTAAATTTAGATTCGAAGAAGAGATGCCTTCTACAGGTCCCGTGTGGGTTAGACTCTTTGGCCTCCTAATTGAATTTTGGAATTCGACTATTTTTTCTTCAATTGGAAACTCTTTGGTAACTTTTATGATGACTTTTTATTGTACTAAACAAATTGAACATATTATTTATGCTCGGATTTGTTTTTTAATGGATTTTGACAAACCCCTACCTAAAAATATCATATTACAATTTGGGGAGGACACTTGGGATAAAGTAGTGGACTATGATAACGTTCCTTTTCATTGTATAATTTTCTATGAATATGGTCATTTGGCTAGTGTTTTCCAAAATAAAATTCTAGATCAAAAGAAAGAAGATACAAATTCAATAGGTTTCCAAATTTCTAAGAAGAACACTAAAAAAAAACTAGTTATGAAGGATTAATCAAAGTTATCTACTAATATATTTGAAATTCTTTCCACGAAAGATGCCCTAGGTGAGGAAGAGGAAACAATAGAAAAAAAAATATTAGAAACACAATTTAGAGATGAAATGAATAACTCAAAGACAAACCAATAAATCAAAATTTTTCAACAAAAAAAAGGAGAAAATATACACACAAAAAAATAATCTTTTAAATATTAAGACTTCAAATAATACAGGTCCCAATAGAGACTATTAAATCTTCCAACAACATTTTGGCTTTGTACATGCATTCTTCAAGGTTAGAAGACATCCCAAATTCAATTGGAGTAAGTCAAGAAATAAGGAAAAAAAACTGAATATGGATTCTAATCAAAAGGTAGGTCACAAGACCAATCAACATCATATGGTAAAAGAAGGTGAAAATATTGTAGAGGAAGGTAAGATTAATTCCCTTACCAACTATTTTAGCCCTGGTATTAATGAGGATCATCACTTGGAATATTAGAGGACTCAAATAGAGTATTTCAAAAAAAAATGAAATTAAAAGAGTGATTTAGATAAACCATCCACATCTTGTTTTTGTTCAAGAAACAAAGATGTCAATAAAGGAAATGGATTCAATTGCTATTAAAATCTGGCTAGTTGGAAAATTTGTTTTCCTTAGTTCCCAAAGGAATTCTGGAGGCATTTCTTACCTTTGGAACACAAAAGAGGTATTTATTCACCATATGGTTGGTATATGGGGTCTTTTGGCTATAGCTATTCAAATTAGACATTCTAACCAAATTATGCTTTGTATACTTATTTATGCTCTGACTTATTTGAAGGAAAAGAGAAGACAGTGGAATAATATAACTTATATTATCTCTCATTTTCTTGAAGCTTGGATATTGATAGGAGGATATTTCAATACCATACTTTCTTTGTATGATAAAATGGGGGGAGATAGAAATTTGGACAGGAGCACTGAACTCATGAATTCTTATATTCCAAACCTTCATCTTGTGGACATCTAACCAGATAATGGCCTTATGACTTGGTATATCATAAGGTAAGGCAACTTGTACCATGGGGAGATTGGATAGGTTCCTGGTCTCTAACCATTTCTTAATTCATGGTCATATTCCTAAAGGGAAGACTTTTAACAATGCTGGTTAAGATCACTGGCTAGTTATGGTGGAAATTTGGAAAACCAATGTGAGTTTCTCTCCTTTTAACTTTCACTTAATGTGGCATAGAGATAGTTCCTTCAAACCTCAAGTGCAACAATGGTGGAAGGAAGGTAAACCAAGATATGGGACTAAGGTGTTCTATTTTACCAAAATATTATAATATATTAAATCCAAAATCAAGACTTGGAACTGGAAGGAGTTTGGGGATGTTCATAAAAAAAACATGAAGTTATTACTCAACTTGAAATTTTTAATAATAAAATTCATTTAGATGGCATAATAGAAAGTAGAAGTACAAATGAAATTAGACTCACAACTCAGTTAGAGGAATGGGAAAAAATAAAAAAAGTCTTATGGAAGCAAAAATATAAAATTCAATGGTTCAAAGAAGGAGATCAAAACATAAATTTCTTCCACAAATCTCTTCTATATTGAATATATCACAACTTTATTTCTTCCTTTAATTCAGATTCTGGAGATGTTGTCTACACTTGGGATGGCATGAACTCTATTGTTGTGAATTACTTTTCCAATATTTTTGCTACTACTCCTCTTGACTCGCTTCTCAACAAAATATTCTTCAAGCGATACCTTCTCTTATCACTTCTGAGGAGAACTCTATTTTAATTGCTCATGTTACTATTAATGAGTTTCAACAAGTGGTTTTTAAAATGATAAAAAGGAAAAACCCCAAGTCCTAATAGTTTTCCCATTGAGTTCTACCAAGAGTTCTAGGATATCCTTCATGCTGATTTATTAGAGGTGTTGGAAGAAGCCAAAAAAACCAAATAAATTTTAAAGGTTATCAATAAAATTATATAACTACTATCCAAAAATCTCAAGAGGCTTATCATATCTCAAATTTTAGACCTATTTTTTAATATAATGTTCTTCTCAAAATCATTACTAATATCATGGTAGAAATGTTGAAGCCTCTTTTGCATAAGATTATTTTTCCTAAAAAAGTAGGTTATGTGGAAGGGCGTTAAATAGTATATGAGATAGATCTTGATCATAAACCATCCATTCCATGGAAATGCAAAAATATTCTTCTATGTTCATTCATTTAGACTTATCCAAAGCTTATGACATAGTGGATTGGCACTTCCTTATCAAATTTTTGAGGCAATTTGGTTTCTTTCAAGATTGGATGGACTGGATTATGGGTTGTATCTCTTTAGTATCCTACTTAGTTCTTATCAATGGCAAGCCTTCACAACTATTCCCAACTTCTAGAGGTATTAGGCAAGGTGATCCCCTCTCCCCTTATTTATTTATCATTCTTGTTGAATGCTTGGGTAGGACTATAAAAAAAATAGAGACAAGAAAACCCTTGATGGAGTTACCATTGCTAATGGAGCTAGGCCTATCTCTCATATTTAATTTGTTAAAGACTCTACTCTGTTAGGTAAAGCTACAATTAAGGAAGCTTCTAAAATTAAGCAAATCATTAGTTGATTTTCTAAGGCTATAATGAAGATAAGTCTAAAGTTATTATCTTTCACTGCTCTACCAGATAGGAATCCATGGTCTTGGATAAATTAATATATAAGAAGACCTTCATTCTGATCACTTATTTATACACCCTATCAATACTCAAAGACAGAAAAATAAATACTAGATTTGGTTGTTAGACAGAGTTAAGAATAAAATTAGAAAGTGGACCAATAGGTGGATTTTTGGGGGGTAGAATTACCTTCATAAAATCTATCCTTCAAGATATACCTATTTATGTTTCTATCATGTTGAATATCCTAAAGAATACAAGATTATAATTAGAGGGGGGGTGAAAATTATAAGACCACTTTTTACTTTTATTTTCCAAATAATAATATCCGATATTATCAATGGAAATATCAACAACAGTAACCAAAGCAATGCAAAATCATCACACACAATAGCGACACCAATTTAACATGGTTCACCCAATGTGGGCTACTCCACGGAGAAAATATTTCACTAAAATTTTATCAATAAATCTCCTAGGAATCCTTCTCTATTACAATATTTATGGACCTCTTTCCAAAGGAGACACAAATACCCTAATCAAATTTATGGATCTCTATCCACATGAGACACCAATCTCCTTAGCTAGTTTGTGGATCTCTATCTACAAAAGAACTCCTCCTCTGCTCTAGTTGATGATCCTCTATAATAATACTACCTCCACTGCTCTAGCTTGTGGATCTCTCTCCACAGAAGACTCTATCCTCACTTAGAATATATTTGTCCTCACTACCCTAGCTAATGGATATCTATCCACTGGAGACTACTGTCCTCTGCTCTGTCACCTCCAAAGGTTACTCTCAGCTCTATTTCAAATCTACACTAAACACAGTCCTTCAATCTAGCACAAATCTACTCAATCTCTATCTCTAATTTTCACTAAACATAGTCCTTCGATCTAGCACAAATTTGCTAAATCTCTATCTTTGATTTGCACTAAACACAAAAAACCTCTTCAATCACACAAAAAAGTTTCACATAGAATATTTTTTGACTCACAAAAACATATAGAGAATGGTTAGAGACTCAATATGCTTCACACTCACAACAATACTCAATCACTTTCAAACTTTCTTGTTTAACCACATAAACATATAGAGAATGATTAGAGACTCAATATGTTTCACATTCACAAAATACTCAATCATTTTCAATAATTTCCTTCAACTTAATTCAGAATAAAGAATAATTTGTTTCACATAAATTGAACTATCACTCCAACACTTTTAATAAACTAAGCTCAATCAAATCCACTCAACCAATCACTCAATGAAATTTTAGTCAACAATGTTTATCAAAAAAACCTCACATACCAATGATACCCATGATCTTTCACAAACCCTAGTCCAATTTTTTTTCAACTTCACATAACAATGATACTCATGATCTTTCACAAACCCTAATAAAGCATATAAAATATTACTCAACTATTTCCAACAATGCTTATCAAACAAGGTTTCTAGTATCAAATTTCATTCCATAAAACCCACATCAATCAACATTGGATATCTCAAAACCAAACTCAAAAATGCTTATCAAACAATCCTTTTCACTCTAACTTAGCATTCACAAAATCCAACAATATTTTACTCACAAGGAAGATATGCCCATACCTTTTGTTTGCTAAATTTTTGACCTCAAAACCTGTCTCAATCACAATTACTCTCTTTGCCAATATCAAGGGTTAGGTAGCAAAAACCTTCTCAAAACTTCATTCAATTATTCCCTCAAAAATATTCTCACCATACAAAACATTAAATCTCAATTACACCTTATTACTCTCAAATATTTAAATGCAATAAGACTTTATTTTAAAATAACATATAAACTCCTTTAAAGCCTTATTACTCCATTCAACTCCTAATCATTAAAATCACAATATAAAATTTAATTTTCATAAACCTTATATCTCCCTCCTAACATAAAAACCTCATGCCAAACAAACCTTAGGATCAAATTTAATTTTAAAAATTAAATACCTTTTTGCCCTCGACGAGATTAGATCCCGCACTGCATTGCCACCAATGCCCTAGTCGTGGCTCAACTGTTGTGTGATCTAGGCGCTCACCTTGAACTCAAAAAGTGCCTCGTGCACTTTGTATTGAGCATTGGGCATCTAAACAAAAAAACAACCATGCAAAAACTACCGATGGGGTTCGATCGTGGGTCCTCCTACCTTGCCAAAGACTTCAGTCATAGCCTCTTGCCACTAGCCCAACCACCTTGGTTGGTTATGAGGCTTAGAGCCTCTCTTGCCTTATTCCTTCGTTGGTGCCAAATAAAACAAAATATTTTTCTTCTTCCTTGCACGTAAATTGCAAAAATCATAGGCTTTTTAGTAATTTAAATGAAGGTAACTTTAAATTCACCAAAGGCACATGGTATTTATATCATTGTGCCATATCCTTTAGCACGTCGATGGGTGGAGCATATAATCAACGTCGGCACTTATAAATTTAATTTTTGCCCTTATAACCCTAACATTAGGGTTAATTATATTATATTATAATTTAATTAATAATAAAATTATTATAATTAATTTAATAACTATAAGGTTAATTAAATTAAATTAAAAATTAATTTATAATGAAATTATTATAATTAATTTAAAATTAATTTAATTACTTTAGGTCTTACCATTAGACATTTAATATTATAATAAAATATTATAATATTATTTTTCTTGGGCCTTATTATTTATCCTATAGATCTTATGTGACTACCTTGAATATTATAATAGGAGTTATTATTATATTATTTCCCTTAGGTCTAGAAGTAATATTTCTCTTGCACTGCTTACTAAAAATGAATCTTGACATCCTTCCCCTTGCACTGCTCACTAAAATTGACTCTTGACATCAATGGCAAAAAAAATTGCTCATATTTCCAACAATCTCCTCCTTTATCATTGATGGCAACCCATTTATCTTTTATCATTTATTTTATCTTTTCCTATTATGTTCCTCTTGAGAAACTGCTCGCCCCTGACTAAATGCTCTCCCCCTAACTCAAATCTCTCCCTCTTTGTCATCAATGGAAAAGGTCCACCTTTGGGGCTTGGGGGTAAGAATGATACTCTTAGCTTAGCCCATCCCCCACATCCTCTTGAGGTGGTTAATTCTAGGGTGGGAGTATCTCTACTCCTAGCATGCACTGATATTTACCTTTATGCACTTTCTTCCTCAATTGATCCTTCTGATTCCTCTAACTATTCATGTTCCTACTTGTCTCTAGAATTTCTACTCTACACCATTTTATTGTATGACCATCATTATTTCACTTATAACACTTAATGTTGTTTTTATTTAGAGGTGCAAATTTCTTGGAATTTCTCTTGGTGAAGCCATTCCTATCATAAACCCTGCAATTTACTACCTTGTGACCAAACTGATTATAAGAGTAGCAATACCCTTGAAAATGATGTATGTTTCTAAATTTTTCATATTCCTATCTTTCATGTGTCCTACACTATGTATCCTTGTTCCCAAACCTGTGACACGAGAAACACCATCTATTGAAGAAACATTACCTTGACCCCATCGATCTCTTAGTCTCTTCTACCCTGTACTGCTTCATGTTCCATCTGTTCCTCATTTGTGCATTGTTATTTTACTTTTTGAACCTTATATTGTCCAACTCTTCCTTAGAAGTCTCATTTTCTCTTTTATTCTCTTCTTCTGAAGCTTCTTCTTCTTTGAAGCTTGATATTGAATCCTATCATTGTTCTTTTTGTACCTGTTCAAAACCAAGATTTGTATTGTTTGATGTAGATATTTGTACCTTGATAATCTTATCCAATTTCTTTGAGCTTATCCCAAACTTGTATAGCTTGTCTTTAGACTCTTTTACTTCCTTCTTTATTAAATCTAATTCATGCTCTAACTTTTCACATTCTAAAACCTTAGCCTCTAACCTCTCTTTAAAATTCCTTGTCTTAGCTATTGAGTTGGTTAGATCCTCTATACGCTTTCATTTCTCTTCATCACATTCTTGAAATTTAAGCTTGAGTTTTAAGTTTTGATTTCTTACCTCTCTTAGTGCATCAAGGGAATAAATAAGCTCACCCTCAAGATCAACTTCTCCTTTTTCTGATCTTCCTCTATTTGTTTGCCTTTGGGATCATCTTCGTTCCTTTCTATTTTTGCTTTAGTAGGATCACCTCCTTCTTCTTCTATTTCCATAAGAATACTTTCTTCTGGTCCTTCACGAGCATCATCATATTTATCATCACTGAAACTGAATACATTCCTTGTACAACTATCTTCAAGATGACCAAAGTTACCACATCTAAAACACTTGAGAATCATTGGACCTCTCTTTCTAAAAAAATTTTTCTACTATCATAAATAGGGTTTCTTCTTCTTCATTACTTGAAGAGCTTCCATCACTATCACTTGAACTCTTACTTGCCTTGTCTACATAAAAAGTATTCTTATTATTTGAAAAAAATTCTTTCCTTGCTTGTCTTGTCCATCCTTGATTTTCTTTTGGTACCTATGTTTTCATGTTTCCTTGTTCTTATGATCATGTTTCTCATCATCATTGCTATTTCCATCCTCTATACAATCAGATGCATAGTTACCATATTTTCCATAATTGAAACATCTAACTAATTTCATACCTTTATATTTTCTTGAGTCCTTTTTCATTTTGCCATAATTTGCTTCTTCATCACTGGATGACTCATTGCTTGAATATCACTTCTTACCATTTGTCTTATTAGTAACTTTGAAGGCTTCTTATGTTTGGGGAATATGTTCGTCTTTTATTCTCATCTCAAAAGCTGTGAGAATTCCATGTAATTCATCCCTTGTCAAAATTTTAATATCTTTTGACTCTTCTATAGCTAAAATATTTTCACTATACCTTTTTGGGAGTGACCTTAAAATATTATCACAAACATCTATTTCTTCAACCTTGAGCCCAAGTCCTTGCATGGAGTTAACAACCTCATCCATACGAAGTAGATATGCAGCAATGTTTTCCTCTTCCTTCATATTTAGGTCTTCAAATATTCTCTTGAAGTTTTACAACTTTGCCCTTTTGACATTTTTATCTCCTTCATAAATGCCTTACAACTTATCCCAAATTTCCTTTGTTGATGTGTAATGCATAACATTTATAAATTTTGTTTCACGTAAGCCTCTTAAAATTCCATTCATTGCATTTGAATTGTATAGATGTAGGAGCTTACCATATTTATTTGTAGGTGGAGTTGTTGGTGGTATGTATCCATTTTCAACTACTTCCCATATTTTATTTCCAAGTGACATTAGATGAAACTTCATCCTTGTAATCCAAAGTGCATAATTGTTCTCATAGAACAATGGTTTTGAATTCCCTGAAGATCCATTCTGAGAATCCATTTGTGTTCTTGTGATATTTTCCTTCAAGCTATTAAAATCCTCCGAAGGAACCCACTCTAATACCAATTGAAGAACACAAGCTTATATTGAGAGGGGGGATGAAAATTATAAGATCACTTTTTAAATTTATTTTTCAAACAATAATATCCAATATTATCAATGGTAATATCAATAGAAGTAACCAAATAAATTCGTAAATAATAACACACAACAGAGATACCAATTTAACATGGTTCACCCAATGTGGGCTACTCAACGGAGAAAATTTTTCACTAAAAATTTCTCAACAAATATCTTGGGAATCCTTCCCTATTACAATATTTTTGGACCTCTGTCCAAAGGAGACACCAATACCCTAATCAATTTCATGGATCTCTATCCACATGAGACATCAATACCCTTAGCTAGTTCGTGTATCTCTATCCACAAGAGAACTACTTCTCTGCTCTGGTTGGTGATCCTGTAGAAGACTATTGCCTCCACTACTTTGGCTTGTGGATCTCTCTCCATAGAAGACTCTATCCTCGCTAAAAGTATATCTATCCTCACTACCCTGGCTAATGGATCTCCATCTACTGGAGACTACTATACTCTACTTTGTTACCTCCAAAGCTTGCTCTCAGCTCTATCTCAAATCTACACTAAACATAATCCTTCGGTCTAGCACAAACTTGCTCAATCTATGTCTCCTTTCTACACTAAACATAGTCATTCAGTTTAGCACAAATGTACTCAATCTCTAACTTTGATTTGCACTAAACATAGAAAACCTCTTCAATCACACAAACAAGTTTCACACATAATCTTGTTTTACTCACAAAAACATATAGATAATGGTTAGAGACTCAATATGCTTCACACTCACAACAATACTCAATCACTTTCAACCTTTCTTGTTTAACCACAAAAACATATAGAGAATGATTAGAGACTCGATATGTTTTACATTCACAAAACACTCAATCACTTTCAATACTTTTCTTCAACTCAATTCAGAATAAATAACAATTTGTTTCACATAACTTTAACTATCACTCCAACACTTTCAATAAAATAAGCTCAATCAAATCCACTCAACCAATCACTCAATGAAATCTTATTCAACAATGCTTATCAAACAAACCTCACATAACAATGATACTCATGATATTTCACAAACCCTAGTTCAATATTATTTTCAACTTCACATAACAATGGTACTCATGATATTTCACAAATCCTAATCAAGCATATGAAATCTTACTCAATTATTTCCAACAGTGCTTATCAAACAAGGCTTCTAGTATCAAATTTCATTCTAGAAAACCCACATCAATCAACATTGGATATCTCAAATCCAAAATCAACAATTCTTTTCAAATAATCCTTTTCACTCCAACTTAGCATTCACAACATCCAATAATATTTTACTCATAAGGAAGATATGCCCATATATTTTGTTTGCTAAATTTTTGACCTCAAAATTTATCTCAATTACAATTACTCTCTTTGCCAATATCAAGGGTTAGGTAGAAAAAACCTTCTCAAAACTTCATTAAATTATTCCCTCAAAAATATTCTCACCATACAAAATATTAAATCTCAATTACACCTTGTTACTCCTCTCAAATATTTAAACACAATAAGATTTTATTTTAAAATAACATATAAACTCTTTTAAAGCCTTATTACTCCATTCAACTCCTAATCATTAAAATCACAATATAAAATTTAATTTTTATAAACCTTATATCTCCCTCCTAACATAAAAACCTCATGCCAAACAAACCTTAGGACCAAATTTAATGTAAAAAATTAAATACCTTTTTGCCCTCGATAGGATTAGATCCCACGTTGTGCTGCTACCAGTGCCCTAGCCATGACTCAACTACCGCATGAGCTAGGTGCTCACCTTGAACTCCAAAAGCACCTCATGCACTTTGTATTGAGCATTGGCACCTAAACAAAAAAACACCCATGCAAAAACTATCATCGGGGTTTGATCGTGGGTCCTCCCACCTTGTCAAAGCCTTAAGTCACAGTCGCTTGCCACTAGCCCAACCACCTTGGTTGGTTATGAGGATTAGAACCTCTCTTGCCTTATTCCTTCATTGGTGCTAAATAAAAAAAAAAAACTTTTCTTCTTCCTTGCATGCAAATCATGAAAATCATAGGCTCTTTAGTAATTCGAATGAAGGTAAGTTTAAATTCACCAAAGGCACATGGTATTTATACCATTGTGCCATCTCCTTTAGCATGTTAGTGAATGGAGCATATAATCGATGTCGACGCTTATAAATTTTATTTTTTCCCTTATAACCCTAATCTTAGGGTTAATTAAATTAGATTATAATTTAATTAATAATAAAAATATTATAATTAATTTAATAACTATAAGGTTAATTTAATTAAATTATAATTAATTTAATTACTTTAGGTCTTACCATTAGATGTAATTTCCCCAACTCAGCACTAGCTCAGTGCAAAGGTCTATTAGCCTAGACACAGGGTCCCCTAGGCTAGTCAATGTGGTTAGGGACTCAGTTGGTGAGTATTTTATGTGTAGAACTCCATAGAAGAGACTCAGATGTGATCTAGTGAGCCATAATTACCTTATTACTGGCATTTGCATCATCCAGAGAGCTTATAATTCAGTTATAACTAAAAAACATAAATTGGTTTGACTAAGACATGGTGGTCCCTTTTTAAGAGTTGAAAGACAAATTAAAAATTAAAATAAATTTAAAATGGAGCCCTAAAAACCCTAATCGACCTCCCCTCATATTCTCACATTAAGGGTCATTTTGGTTATGGAAGATATATTTTTTTTTGTGGAGCTTTTCATAGGGATTTTCACAAAAATATCACAGGGCTTGTTGGGAACTACCTCAATAGGAATTTGTCAGTTTCAAGTGTGAGAGATCACCTTTAGCTAATCGGGATTGGAGATTTCACATCAGAGAGTTCATCTAAGCATTCACGGGGCAGCAAGGGTTTGCCAAAAAATTAAAGTTTTCTAGGTCAAGAAATGGAGCATCAAGGTCTATATTTTAGACATATTCCACCTGGGTAGGAGTCAGATTTCATATATTTGAAGGGTTTTAGTGATTTGTAGATCAAGTCGTACCATTTTGGGTGCCTTGGGATTGGAGCCACTTTGATCACTGCTTGCAAACGCTTCAAATTTCCATTCTAGAAATGTTTCCATCATATTTCTTAGTTTGGAAAACCATTTCAGAGGTATTTTAAAGACCAAAATATATTTGTATGAATTTATAAACCAAATCGTACCATCTAGAAGGTCGTACAAGTGCATTGGGAAGCATGCCAAAATTATTGGGGGTTTCAACCTATAGTTTATAAGTTGTAAAAGGTATGCCTAGCCTCCAGGAGTAGTTAGCATCAAAAATCATGTGCTTTGGATACCAGACGATGAAGATATCAATAATTCACTATTTTAGCTTATCATTCGGGCACATCCAGAGCCACAGATGAATTTTGTAATTTATTGATTTCAGGTTAGAATAAATAAAAAATTAATTTTCTATCAGTATTATTTGATTTTTTGTGTTTTTACATTATATTTTCAATCCATTTATCTTTATAAACCCTCAATATGAAACACGAGAAAAGCCAACATTAAACCCTCATAAATAAGAAAAAAATAGATCAAAAAGCAAACTGAAATAAAATAGATCAGACTAGTGTGCAATACATTTGTCAGATCAGGATGTACATTTTAGTGGTATCAGAGCTCATATTTTTCTTACCAACCAATGGGTGATAATTCATGAGTGACAGGGATATTAGATACCTTGAGCAAGAGAAAAAGAAGAACAACCCATAACATATCATCAGGGTCATACACAGTACCATTATTATAAGGCACCTGAGGGACAGAGGGTATCTCACAATTTGGGCACATCAAAAGACTCAGCCATAGAACCATCTACAACCATGGGTGATAGGAATGCATAGGATGATATGGACATGCATATGGTTGATGAAATTAGATAGACCCAACATAGGATGCATCATAGTTTGGAACAATTGGTTGGATTGATGACACAGCAGGTGCACGGGATAGATATTCTAGTGAATATGCATAAGGTACATGAAATCAACCACTTAATGTTGCATAGGGACTAGGAAATGAGGATTCAATGGCCAATAGAGGTAAAACACACACTAGAGTAGAGAGAGCTACCAGTAGCTCTAGATCGTTCATGCCTAAATTTATTGCTCACCCTGAGCCTATAGTAGTTCCATCGGTTGAGGAGGAACCTGAGCCTACTGTGGTTGAATAGTATCAGTAATATAAAGCAGAATGGGATGCACTCAAGCTAGAATTCCAGATGCTCATGTCTTTTTGAGACTTTGTGGACACTCAAAATAGACAAACTCCTAGAAATAGGGGGAGACCTATTAATTAGGCACAAATTCTATAGGGATAGGGTGATCATACATAGGCCACATCATAGGGTCATCCTGAGATTCAGAAGAGGATTGGAAAAATACACATACCATTATTTTATGCTTCTAGTAGAATGACAGCCAAGGCATGGTTCCAAAAAATGGACACTTATGTGTAGTTGAACATGATGATAGAGGATGAGACCATCAAATTATGTACCCTGCATCTAGATGGTGTTGCTCATAATTGGTGGTACCATGGAGTGCATACTATCGAACATGATAGGGTGAGCACTTATGCAGAGTTCACTGAGAGATTTATGTAGAGGTTTGATAGAAGATAGCAAGAGTTGGAGTTAAAAGAGTTGACACATCTGAATCAATGGAGCTCAGTTGACTCTTACATAGCAGAGTTCTAGAGATTTTTTGTGATGATCACATATTTGTCTGAGAGGTAGTTTATAGTTTTATTTATGGATGGTTTATCATAACCACTAAGAGATTGGGTCAAGGCCTTTAACCCAGCTACCTTGCAAGATACCATCATACAGGAAAGAGATATGGATGTTACTTTGTCTAAGTCCAAAAATCAATTCAAAGGGAAGGACTTCAAAAGGGACAAGGACCAAAAACCAGTTAAGAAGCATGTGGACCAACAAAAGAGTACCTTTAAAAAACTTGATCTGAAACCCTTTGTGACCTTCGAAAGAAGAGGTTATGTTTCACATGTCACAATCCATGGTCCCTAAGGCATAAGTGTGAGTTTAAGGGAAAACTAAAGTTTATTGAGTACGTTTTGGATGAGGATGATAAGTATAAAAATTTTGATCAACAATCATAAAATAAGGACAGAAGCAATAATTCAGCCCCACAAGAGTAGGGAGACAAGAAAAAATAGGATGGTTTGGGGGAAAATACTTTGGTGCACCTCCATAGTTTCTAGGGGGCACAAACCTTGCATATCCGAGGTGTTCTGAAGGGACAGAGAGTGGTGACACTCATAGACACAGGGGCTACCCACAACTTCATAGATGAGGGACTAGTTGCATACAGGGGTTTGTAGAAAGAGGAGGTATATGAGTTCAAGGTCATGATCACAGATGGATTCTCCATTTCCTACACCTGAAAGGTCCCACATATGAGATTTACTTTGGGGAACCATGAGGTTTAGGATGACTTCTATGTTGTCAGCACACAGAAGCTCGATGTGATATTAGGCATCCAGTGGTTGTAGATATTGGGTGAGGTGACCTTCAACTTCTAGAAGATGGATTTAAAGTTTTAGGTGAATAGGCAGCCAGTGGTACTTAGAGGTATGTCCAATGAGGGAGCTCGAGTAGTTTCCTTCAAGCACATGGAGAGGTTCATCAGATGAGATATGGTGGAGTGGGATGCACACTACATTATACTTTCGACCACCACTAAGGAGGAAAAATGAACCTATCCTTAGAACATCCAGACTTTTCTCACCAAAAACATCAAAGTATTTAGTAGTATACCACCAGGGGTACCACCAGACAGAGGGACCGAGCACATTATAGAGTTAGAGGAGGGACTACTATCATTACCACCCTGTACCGACACCCGAGGAGGCATAAGGATGAGATAGAGAAGGTCATCCAAGAGTTGATTGATATGGGACACATCATACTGAGAAAGAGCCCATTTTATTCATTTGTGGTATTAGTGAAGAATAAGGATGGTATTATGCGTATGTGTATCGACTATTGAGTGTTGAACAAGAAGACCGTAAAGAACAGATACCCGATACCATGTATAGATGAGTTGATCGATGAGTTGCATGGTGCAATTTACTTCACCAAGATTGATCTAAGGTTAGGCTACCATCATATCCATATGAGGGACTTAGATGTGGAGAATATTGCTTTTCGATGCCACTATGGGCATTTCAAGTTCCTGGTTATGCCATTCGGGCTAACTAACGCACCTGCCACATTTTAGTCCTGTATGAACAACATGTTTTAGAGGTAGTTTAAGAGATTTATGTTGGTGTTATTTGATGACATCCTTATATATAGTCGCACATAGGAGGAGCACCTAAGGCATTTGGATGAGGTGTTGAGTCTTCTGGTGTAGACACCAAAACAGCACCAATCCGATTAAGTGACTACAAACACTGATCGCATTGACATACACAGCTTTCGGGGCAGCCCTCAGAGGTCAAACAGTGGTCCTAGCCACTCACACAGTAGTTTAGAAGGTCGAAAAATGAGCAGAGCAAAGTTGGTCGCTTTAACAAGCCTTCATTAAAACAAAGTCAAAAGCAAGCCTTTAATCAAAAGCAAAACTTTAAACTTCAAGCCTTAAGCGAGAACAAATCTTAAGCAAACTTCAAATCTTAAGCAAACTTTAAAAGCAAAGGAGCTTTGGCCTTAGGCGTCGTGAAATCGCGACGTCGCGATTTCGCCAACGTCGCGAAATCGCGACACCTAAGGCCCAAGGGAGCCTTGCCTGAGGGTGTCACGATTCTCGCATCACGAAATCGCGACACCTAAGGCCCAAAGGGGAGCTTTGGCTGAGGGTGTTGCGATTTCACGTCACGAAATCGCGACACCTAAGGCCCAAAAGGGGAGCTTTCGCCTGAGGTGTCATGATATCGCGTCACGAATATCATGACACCTAAGGCCCAAGGGAGCTTGGCCTTAGATGTCGCGATATCGAGACGTCACGATATCGTGACACCTAAGGCCCAAGGGAGCTTTGGTCCTGAGGGTGTCGCGATATCGCGACGTCGCGATATCGCGACACCTAAGGCCCAAGGGAGCTTTGCCTAGGGTGTCGCGATATCGCGACGTCGCGATATCGCGACACCTAAGGCCCGAGGGAGCTTGCCGAGGTGTCACGATATCGCGACGTCGCGATATCGCGACACCTAAGGCCCAAAGGGAAGCTCGATCGAAGTGTCGCGATATCGCGATCGTCGCGATATCGTGACACTCTAAGGCAGAGCACACTTCGACTCAATTCAAAGCGGACTTCATTGCATGGCTTCAACCAATGGAAGGCATAGCCGCCACGTGGCGTCACTACATACCACTTTTTTAAAAAGACCCCGTGTGTCTGTAAGAACGACGGACTTCACCAACTGCATTAATGAGACGAGCAGTTTCAACAACAAATCCGATCCGAGGCCATGCCTCATAACTACTGATGTGAGTTCCTAGCGATAATCTCAATGCGAGCCATGTCTCATAATCACCTGACAAGGGTCAAATCTCAGCGGCCCCTACGGATTTAGGGTTTGACATTAATATTTCAGAGGTGAAATCCTCTATAAAAACTAGCTCAATGCAATGTAAAAAAGGACGAAGCATTTTGAAACACAACGAAGTGTTGTTCATTGAAGACCCGATTGCTTCCTTTGGATTTCACCTTCTTCACATCGTAATCTCTTTCAAAGAGAGGTTGGTGGGTGGTTCTCAAAAGCGTGAATCGAACCTTCATACTCGACAGTGGATCACTATATCCCATTAATTTGACGACAACACTTATTTTAGATTTTGGGCCCATTCCTAGTGGATTGGCGTCGAAATCAGATTTAACGGGGCAGCCCGCTTGGGCACCCCACAGCTTTAATTTCATCTTAAATATTCTGCTATCACGTATTTTCTTATTACGTCTACGCATATTTAAATAGTTTATATTTCATATATTCAAATATATTTTTACAATATATCCAAATATATATATATCATAAGACAGTACGTTATTTTGTTAAACGCTTTATGTACTACGTTCTACGTTCTGTCTTTTAGTGCTTATTCTGATTAAACGTGTATGTCATTTACATTCGTTCTATACATTGTTTTTAATATCTTCACATACATCTTTCACTTATTTCAAGATTCAACGTTATTTCACTTATTAACAAGTGCTACTAAACGTTTTATGGTTTCTCTGAACGTAGGATAAGCAGCAGTAAGTAAAGATTCATCAGGCATAAACGACGGCAACATTTTGGCCCGCCTACTTTGCATGTGGGCATGCGGGAAAGAAGATCACTATTCATGATGTAACAGAGACACTTATAAAAGGAGGAGACGTCATTGTAACCGAGTAAGAACATTAATAAAAAGGGTTGTGCTTCATACTTTTTTTTATTTCCAATTATATTTCTTTTCATTATTTTATAGTGTTTCTTTTATTTCCGAAATCTCATGCTTTCAGTGGCGATCACGGTGGGACCGTTCCCAGATTTTTTTTAATCACAGAAACTAATCAGATTTGTTGTGTTTTGTGCTTAACAGGTACCTTTCTTAAGCCGGAGGTCAGAAACAGCAAGTCCGGAAAAGAGGTAACGGTTTCTAACTCATGTCATTTTCTGCTGTAATATTTCTGTTTATTTTATTTGTTTATATTTTTTACTTTCATTTTTTTAATTATTAAAAAAGTAGAAATTTTCCATAAATTTTTCTTTTTTTAAAAAAAAATTAAATTTCTACTTGTTTTTTCGGTTTGTAGTGTTTGTATGGCATAGGGAAAGGTTTCTTTTTCGCTGCTTGTTTCATTTTTAAAAATAAAATGAACTCCACACACTTCACGTGGTAAATTTGAACCAAGGAGCTGGTCGTAAAACCCCAGCCCTTGAGCAAGACCAACGGTGGGTTCATCACCACCTTGGCTTAGCTTTGCATCCATTTCCTCGATTGTCACTGTTGTTAGGCGTAAATCCTGACGAAAGCTGACCGAGTGTTGTTGGGGTGATTCCCATGCACGCGAGGATAAGTCTTCTATGGTAGGTGTCATTAACAGGACAATCCCCCTTCCGTACCGCCTATGTTCCACGTACCATCTGCTCTCACGTACCTATAGTTTCCCTCTCGTAAGGGCGGGTATATAGAGAGGTTGGTATATCGGTCCGACAATGGTATATTGAAGGGGCGACCATTTATGGGAGTCATATGAGCCAACATTATGCATTTAAACGTTCTTCAAAACTTGCAAAAACAAAACAAAATATCAAAATGCACTAAACCAGTTTAGGACACACTATTAATCCTTAAAAGAGATAATCACGGTTTGTGTATGAGTGTGTTCATTTCTGCTTAGTGTAGACAAAAAGACAAATCACCATAAACGAGATAAAATCTGCTTAGATAGTAGAGAAGCACCACAATGGTGTACACCCGTAGCCAAGCCCAATCAAGGGCGGATGCTGCGGAAGGTGCACAAAGAGAGGGCGCTAGTCGCCTTCGCTTTAGCCCTGAGGACTTGGCCATACCGCCTTGGCGGTCCAGCCTACAAGAGAGTCCATATCAGGCCCCATCAAAAAGAACTTATTGGGAACCCCCTCTGTGGGGTATGCCCATTCAACACAGTCCCTTTCGGGAAGAAGCTTTACATGTAGATCTCAATGTAAATAGACAACCGCCTCTTGAGGTTAGATCTGAGTGGCCGCAGCGCGATGAAGCGCTAGAGAGGCATAGTATTCATTTGGAGAGACAACGTGGATATGGTATCTCTCCTTTGCCTCCCATCAGAACAGAAAGACAAAATCCAGAGCGCAGGGCTCTTTACACAGGGCGAGCTAACTCCGCCCGCCCCTTTCAAACCCATGAAAGGGAGTACGAGGAAAGCCATCGCATTCCTCAAGGACAACAAACAATGCGGGAACCTTGCATTTTCGCACCTGCTAGGTATCATGATCACACATCGAGGCCGGAGCCTCAAGTAAATGGTGCCTACCTCGACAGAGGGAAGCAACCCATTGAAATTTTAGATCATCAAGATCGAGGCAAACACATAGGAAAAACATTCAAGCCTCCTCAGCAAAAGAGGGCAGACCAAGTTGACCCGACAGTCGCCAGACATGCCGCTCGCCAAGCCCGAATCACGCAGCTTGAGCAAGGTCATAAGGAGTTAGAGTACTTATACCGCCTGAATAAAGAGCGCATGCAGCGCGAAGCGGATGAGTTGCGCTATAAACTACCTGAGAGGGTGCCAACCCCTCGCACCCACAGAGAAGAACAATATGAGAGGCACAACCCTTTGATGCAGGACAGGTCTCCACGACCTCGTCAAGCTTTGCCTCCGAGACCTTATAGACCCGAGAGGGAGGCCACTCCCCGAAACAATGATGGGTACCCCCAACGGGGACTCAATCAAGGTCATAGGTCTCGCCCAGAGACTCCTCAAGAAGTTTATGAGGAGTACGAACCAGAAATAGAGCGGGCCGAAACGCCCCATCAAGGCGGGAGGGCTGCCACTCGGCCACCCCCCCATAGGCCTCCAGTCTCCCATAACTCGCAACGGGAGCAAACAAAAGAGGAAGAAATAAAATCTTTCGATGCATACAAAGCGCTATTAGAGCGTTTGGAGTCTGTGGAGACAAAAGCTTCTGGGCATCAAAAACCCACATTACGTCAACTCCGCAGTCACCCAGTGCACCCGTCAGTGCCCACACCTCTTTACCCCGAACACTTCAAGTTGCCTCAATTGGCAGTCTTTAAAGGTGAAGAGGACGCACAAGAACATGTGACAAGGTTCCTAAGTCAATGCTTCGGCATCCAAGATAATGATGCATTGTTGCTTCGAACTTTCATAACCACATTCGCAGGCCCTGCCTCGGATTGGTTCACACAATTACCCAAACACAACATAAACAACCTAGATCAATTAGTAGATGCGTTTCTTGAACGCTTTGCCTTCAACACAAAGAAGAAGGCATCACTGAGTGATCTGGCCAGCCTCAAGCAATATGAGGAAGAAACAATGACAGCATACGGGAATCGATGGAGGGCTTTGCTTTCTAAGCTACCCTACCGTCCCCCTATGTCTGATCTTACACAGATGTTTGCACGGAGTTGCTTAAAATCAATCTCTGGTCTATTGCTGCTGCAGCAATACGACAGTTTAGAAGACGCTTTGGCGCAAGCCAGAGTTATAGAAGAGATTAAAATAGGCGAAGGCGCAATCGCCAAGCCTAAAAAGAAAGAGTGGAATAAAACCACTAAGACTGGGACAACGCAATCACAACCCGCTGCGGTTAACCAAGTTGCGATAAATGTTCCCAAGCCTGTGCAAGAAATGCAGCCCCAAAAGGCTAATTACCAGGCAGTGCCTCCTAGTTATGAAAAAGACAATAAGAAACAGGAGCAGAATCAGCAGCGTCGCCCTAGGCGACAATTCACCCCTTACACGGAGTCCAGGGACTCCCTATTTGACCGCTTGTCAGCGGCAAATTTAGTCACCTTGCCAGAAATCCAAACTATAGACCCTAACGCCCCCAAGCCTAAGGGATACAGAGAGGAATTGTATTGTAGATTCCATAGGCGCAGGGGACATGATTTAAATGGATGCTGGAAATTCAAAGGATTAATCCAAGATTTAATCGACAATAAAACATTGGCCGTGGACAACCCCATAGCGCCAAATAATCAACAAATGGGGGTATTCAAGGACCCTTTGCCTGCTCACGAGGCACAGGCAAAACCTCTCCAGATTAACGAGGTGCGACAGAATCTTCCCATGCAAGGATTTGTGGGAATGATCAGCATAGTGACAAGGAACAAAAAGTACCCAGCAGTTGCCCCCGAGGTAGCTACGAGGGAAGTTTCGACAACATCACAGCCTCAGCAACGCCCAACGCAGTTGCCTCCGCCTAGACCCGAGGTCACGATACGAACCAAACTCACGCAGAGTTTGCGGACCACATCGGCTAGGCTTTCCATTTACGAGCTTATTCAACAATCAACACCTCATAGAGAAGCTCTTATGGAAATATTAAAAGCCATCGAATTACAGCCTCACGAAGCAAATTCTTTCAACAACTTCGTGGGACATGTGAAGCGATGTACGGAGCCGGTCATCACCTTCAGAGAGGATGAAGTCAAAGCAATATCGAATGACACGGCAGATCCACCCCTGCACGTTGTTGCGCGGGTCAATGGGATCCCGTACAAGAGAGTGTTGGTAGATACTGGTTCGTCCAGTAACATCATCACCACTGCAGCCTTAAAACATTTGAAGCTGCCAGCCTCTCATATCACAGCCTCCACATACACATTGCGAGCTTTCAATGATGCAATATGCTCGATAGTCGGCACAGTTGTTCTACCTGTCCAGGTAGGACAAAAGATAATACCAACATTGTGCCATGTGTTGGAAGGCGAGATGGCTTACAATATACTGCTAGGGCGACCTTGGATCGGGGGACATGAAGTGTGTCCCTTCCATCGCTCACCAATGCTTAAAGTATGCTTTTGAAGGAGAAATACATGTAGTCCCGATGGACTTAGAACCCTTCAAGTATTGCAATGCGGTACAATTAATGCCTCAATCGACCCTCCCTTCAACGCATTTGGATTTCCAGTTAAATCCATCTAAACAGGGTCCAATACCGCAGGCACCACTGGTGACCAAATCACCAAAATCCCAGCCAGGTGAATCCTCATCATCTGCTCCTTCATTACCAATGCCACCTGTCATGGCTAAACAGAAGGACAAGGGAAAACAGATCATGGAAGAGGCTCAGCCCTTAGAAGAGGGTTTGCCCACAATTTCAACGGTATCAACAGAAGAAACACCTAGCACTACGGAAGCTGAGATTCCTAAACCACCAAACATGGAATGGACTCAGGAAGGACTCCCGTTCCCTCCCTCCCAAGCATCAACAATCACTGTTGAAATGGCCAGTACGGGCCTGGGGAGTACTTAGTGCAGAATGTTGTGGCAACGCCTACAGTAGAATCAATACAGGATATGGGGAGACCTCGCCTTCCCATAGGAACAGTTGTTCCTCTAGGTCACCCACCCAACCAGACAAATTTTGTGTATGGGGGCCTTGATCATGGTCTTGAACCATGCAAGCAAAAGGAAGCAGACGAAGAGCCTTTTGTTGAAAACATCAACTATCTGTCAAACCCAGACTTCGCCCTAAAATATCTCGGCCAATGCAATTGGCATGGATACGGGCTAGGCAGATATGAACAAGGGATGCGGGTCCTTTGCCAACCAAGATATCAGATGCCATATGATAAGTCAGGAGTAGGGTTCAACCACCCCCGCCCTTAGACATCTTGGTAGAAAATATGCAAGGCCTAGAAATAGGCAACAAGGGGGATTGGCACTAGATCTTTATGCCAACCCAAATACAGAATATACATTGGGAGACTACCTCCCATGGTCAACAAACACCCTTGGCAACAACAGTAATCCCTTTCCTTTGCTAGCAAGAGGTGAAAGTTCGGACATTAATCCTCAAAGAGAACATCAACGATGTCCAGACATCTTTTTGAAGCTATTCCCCTTAGAGGTTCCAGTTGAGTCAATACCATGTCAAGAGAATCAGGTCCCTCCACCAAGAGTGGAACAACCGCAATGGGACCAGATTAACTTACTGGAACAAGGAGAACCCTCAATGTCGCAAGTAACAGTTGCTGAAGAAAATGAACATTTTTGGACCTCCGAAAGTGATTCAGAAGATGAGACTGAGATGATCTATCTCAGACATGCGAGACGGAATTATCGCCCTTTAACTCATGAAGACCTAATGGGACAAATGGGCATAAGGTTAGGACATGAATGGTGGGTAGACCCAGCGAGGTGGGACCAAGTGTTGGATCCATGGCTCCAAATTCACGATGAACACCGTCCACCCCGAGACCCTATCATGACAACAGTGCCGAGGGAAGACCCTGTCCTCCTTTTCGCACATAGGGCCGATCCGTTCGTGCCCGTTCCCCTAGAGCCAGATCCAGAGTATAGGGAGCATCTAGAAGAATCAAGTTATCACACCCATGGTAATGGAGACCAAATTCATTCCATCCACATGATCTCCATTGATTTGACCGCACCCATCCGCAATCCGGCCGATCCAGCAAGGTCATTGCATCTAGACATAGATGCCATCGATCGGGATCGCGTCAATTCACCTTTATCACCATCGTAGTACTGGCCTTTCGATGAAATGCATCATTTTACCCCAGGGACAACTCAGGATATTTTTCAGGCTGAAGAGGAACCCGAGGTTCCCAACGCAGATCTAAATTCAGCTAATGATATCCATTTGATCCCGACTCCACATCGCTTGGAGGACGGATCCCACATGTCAGTCGAGGAAACGACTGATGTAGATATCGGCACAGATCCAATGAATCCATAGATTCTCAAGCTGGGGGTAAGTCTTTCCCCCGAAGAGCAAGCCGACTACATTGCCCTTCTCAAAGAGAAGAAGGAGGTTTTTGCATGGTCATACAAAGATATGCCAGGACTAGACCCGCAGCTAGTCACGCATAATTTAACGCTTGATCCGACAATCAAGCCTGTAAAGCAAAAACTACGTAAGATGCATCCAACAGTGGCCTTAATGGTCAAAGATGAATTGCAAAAGTTGTTGGATGCACAGTTTGTCATCTGCGTGGATTATCCGCCATGGCTGTCCAACATGGTTCCCGTCAAGAAGCCCGACGGGAGGATTCGCATATGCACCGATTTTTGAGATCTAAACAAAGCGAGTCCTAAGGATGATTTCCCCTTGCCAAGCATCGACGCATTGGTAGACGCTACAGCAGGTCACGAAATGCTCTCCCTAATGGATGGTTTCTCAGGATACAATCAAATTCGTATCAATCCTGAAGACCAACTAAAAACGGCGTTCACAACGCCTTGGGGGACATTTTGTTATAAGGTCATGCCTTTTGGCCTTAAAAATGCCGGCGCCACCTACCAACGTGCCATGACATATATCTTCCATGATTACATGCACAAAACTTTGGAAGATTACATGGATGATTTGTTAGCCAAGTCTCTTTTGCGCTCAAATCATATCGATGACTTAAGCAAGATCCTCGATCGCCTCATGGAGCATAAAGTTAGACTAAACCCCAAGAAGTGCGTCTTTGGCGTCACATCCGAAAAACTCTTGGGTTTCATAGTCTCAAAGCGAGGAATCGAGGTGGACCCAAAGAAAGTCAAGGCAATCCTCGAAATGGTTCCCCCAACTACAATCAAGCAGCTCAGAAGTCTGCAGGGCAAGGTCGCATCGATTAAACGCTTCATAGCGCAATTATCTGACAAGTGCCGACCCATGAACAAACTATTGCACAAGGGGGTTACATTTCATTGGGATGACGAGTGCCAGTCAGCCTTTGACGAGATCAAACAATACCTGGTTTCGCCGCCAGTATTGGCACCACCTAGACCAGGAGTGTCGTTCTACTTATACATCTCAGCTATTGAGGTGGCACTGGGCGCCATGCTAGCCCAGAAGAATGAACTTCACAAGGAACAGGCTACTTACTATCTTAGCCGCACCCTGGTCGGTTATGAACTTAACTATGCATACGTTGAGAAACTCGCTGGCAAGTGGTGTTTGCTACCAAAAAGCTACGCCACTACATGCCGAGCAACACTACGTATGTTGTGTCTAAGGAGAATCCATTGCGATACATGATGAGTCGTACTTATCATAGTAGTCGCACGGCGAAATGGATCATGTTGTTGACGGAATTTGACATAGAGTTTATTGGACAAAAATCTATCAAAGGACAAGTCATAGCCGATCAACTAGCAGAGGCTCCTCTTGAAGACGATCAGCCTCTGGTCATAGAACTACCTGATGATGGGGTCTTCCATGTCTCAGCATCACCCGATTCTGATGAGCCTGAGTCACAGGCCGACATAACCCTATTCTTCGATGGTTCTAAATGTGAGCAAGGTGGTGGCACGGGAATTGTATTCTTCACACCGCAGGGTGCTCCAATGCCCCTGTCATTTAAATTAAACTTCCCATGCACCAACAATAATGCAGAGTATGAAGCCTTGCTCCTAGGTCTTCGGACAACAATCGCCATGAACATCAAACGACTGAATATCTTTGGTGATTCGCTGTTAATAGTCAATCAAGTCAAAGGGGTATATCAATGCAAATGCCCAGTCCTACAGGCCTATAAAGCCCTCGTGGACAAATTCTTAGCAAAACTTGAGTGGTATGACATCGAGGCACTCCCTCGATCATCGAATCATTTTGCGGACACAATGGCCTCTTTGGGGTCACTAATTCCGCAAGACCTTTCCGGTGATATGACAACCATTCAAGTCAAAACCTTATCGCAATCCGCGATGGAGCGTGCAAGCTCAGACTTGACGCCAGGAATCCACATGATCCAGATTGAACCATCCTCGGATAAGTTCTCTCGAATCTGAGATCATCTGAAACGTGCCAACTGGGGGTCCTTGTTCTCCCCTACTCCCATTAATAGCAACACAACGCTATTCTTACAAGTTCTATCCCATTCAACGTTTGCTAGGGATGAACTTCAAGAGGGATTGGTTGTTCATACTATCGAGGTTTCCGATCAACAGGATCAGTATTTACCCATCAGAGACTACCTCAAGCTAGGTAATCTCCCACTTGGATTGACTCATGCCGCAAAATGAGCACTCAAGCAGAAAGCGGCTAAGTATGTCTTAATAGGAGACATTTTGTATCGTCGTAGCTATGAAGGAATCCTCCTTCGTTGCTTGGACCAGCAAGAGTCCACTTGGGCAGTCGCCCAAGCGCACGATGGTACATGTGGTGGCCACTTTAGTGGTATGGCTATCGCAAAGCGCATTCTTCGCATGGGCTATTATTGGCCATCTTTAGAGCGAGATTGTTGCACCTATGTCAAGAAGTGCGTGAAGTGTCAACATCATGCCAATTTGATGCACGTACCTTCTCAGGCCTTGCAGACAGTCCAGTCTGCTTGGCCGTTCTCGCAGTGGGGCTTCGATCTAATTGGAAAGATCTCCCCGCATCGTCAGGCCGTCACACGTTTATCATAACGGCCACAGAGTATTTTACCAAGTGGGTGGAAGCAATTCCGCTTACCTCTACGACAGGACCCCGCATTGTGGAGTTCATTTTGCATAACATCATATGTCATTTTGGTATTCCATCCAAAATAGTCTCGGATAATGGGACGCCTTTCAAGAACAAAGACGTGCGTGCTTTGACCACAAAGTACAAAATTCAGCACAGCTTTTCAACACCCTATTATCCGTAGGCGAATGGGCAAGCAGAGGCGTCAAACAAAATGCTAGTTGCCATCCTTAAAAAGACCGTCATAGATAGTCATAAGGATTGGCACATTCAAATCCCACTTGCCCTATGGGCCTATCGCACTAGCATTCGGACACCCACTGGGGCCACTCCGTTTTCGCTCGTGTATGGCTCCGAGGCAGTCATGCCTCTCGAATTGGAGATTCCTTCCCTATGCATATCAATGCAAGAGTTCATCGATGATGATTCTACGCGGTAGGCCCGGTTAGACCAGCTTACGTTGCTTGACGAACGACGCGTTAATGCTCTCGAGAATTTACGTATTTATCAAGAGCGACTTAAGAAAGCTTACAACATGAAAGTTCACCTGAGGGACTTTCGGGTTGGTGATTTGGTTTTGAAGGAAAACCAACAAAATTCTAGTTTGCCATCCCACCTAAGGGACAAGTTTGCGGCAAATTGGTTAGGTCCATATATCATTGATAGCAAAATAGGACCCGGGACATACCGGCTAGCTTCTCTTGATGGTATCAAGGAAACAGAACCCTTGAATATCAGTCATTTGCGACCATTTCATATCTAAGAGAGCCAAATCCCAAAAATGCTCCAAGGATTCTTGCAATCGCTTGGTCAATCCCAAAAAGGCTCCAAGGATTCTTGCAATCGCTTGGTCAATCCCAAAAGGCTCCAAGGATTCTTGCAATCGCTTGGTCAATCCTCAGTTTTATTTTAATCCCAAAGCTCCAAGGATTCTTCAAAATCGCTTGGTCAATCCCCAAAAATGCTCCAAGGATTCTCAAAATCGCTTGGTCAATCCCAAAAATGCTCCAAGGATTCTCGAAATCGCTTGGTCAATCCCAAAAGGCTCCAAGGATTCTTGCAATCGCTTGGTCAATCCCAAAAGGCTCCAAGGATTCTTGCAATCGCTTGGTCAATCCCAAAATGCTCCAAGGATTTCCACAATCGCTTGGTCAAAAATCAAGAAAATTCAAAAACAACAAAAATCATCAAAAACAACAAAAATTTGCATCTCATTTCTAGGCATACTCAAATTCATCAATAAGAGAGCTCTTCTCGCACCTCATCTTCATATTCACAAAAATCCATCCATCAAAAACACAAAAATATATAGCTGCATCAAAGCATTGCATCCATACATTGCATATTTGTGGTCGTACAGGTCAAAGGCACCATAGGCTGTAATTACTCCGCTAGTCCACCTTGTTCCACACTGTTCCATTTTACAAAAACAACAAAAACACCATGCATTGCTTTTACCATACTAGAGTCAGTGGTCTTCTAATGTATCAAGGGTTTTCATGATTCAGTCATCATTTTGCTCTTTAGCCATGTAATGTATCAAGTCAAACAGATTTTATGAAGGTAGAGTTACACTTGAAATACACCTTGTTACGTAACATCCCAACACAAATTAAAACACATAAAAATTCCCAAGTTGTGTGAACGAAAGATGAAACCTGCACAGTAATCCAGGTCACCATAAGCGAAACGGTTATCTTGCTCATCCCCCGTGCGAATGGTTCTAGAATGCTGAGAATTGACAAAAGGACAAGCTCTTTCCTATCCATTCACCTCCATATACAATGGTTTTCACCACTACCAAATCCCAATCATAGTTGGTTCCCAAAGTTGTAAGGATTTGTACTATCCGCCCCTAACCAGGATGGGTAGTCATCCCCAAGACCTAAAGGGATCAACACCATTCACAAACAAAATTCCAACAAATCATCATCCTAACACTTTCCATTCACCTTTGGTCTCCAAGTTGTAAGGATTCATACTATCCACCCCTAACCAGGATGGGTAGTCATCCCCAAGGCCTAACAGATCAATGCCCTTACTCCATAACCTCCATCATCCCCTTGGTCCCCAACGTCGTAAGGATTCATACTATCCGCCCCTAACCAGGATGGGTAGTCATCCCCAAGGCCACAAGGATCAAAGCCATTCACAAGCTCAAATCCACAATACTCAAAACACAAAATCAAATAACAGTGGTCATCGCCACTATTCAAAATCCTTGCTCAAAAAGAATTAATAGAAAATAAACAATGATTTTCATCACTATATAGACGAGCAACCCTCTAAATCATTCAGCCAACAAACATCCTGAACTTGAATCCCCGGAATTCTCAAGCATTCGAAAAACCATCTAGGTGATCCTCATTACAGGTTTGGTTGATAGCCTATCTGGCAATGGTGGTATCCTACCCGCATGACGATATGTCTGTCACATTCGCTTTGCGTGTGTGCAGACCAATGTTTGCATAAGGATGAGCTAGCTTATGGTATCCTGGATAACACCGCAGATTAATCTAACTAAATACAACAAAGGAGTTAGTGGAGCTAATTAGGTGATCCTCAGTACGAGTTCGGTTGAAAGCCCATCTGGCACTGGCGGTATCCTGACAAATACCACATAAATGAACTCAATTGCACACACAGGGATGTGAAATAACTTGGTCAAAAACAAGTACGATTCATACCTTGTTCAAAAGTCTTGTAAGATAAAGTACAGTCATGGCTAGTAAGTTAAAACCGTCTGAGTCTCGGAAAACCTTAGCTACATTTCTAAACCAACTGCGCTACTTTTCATCCTTACAATACCATCAGAAAATACAAAAGAAAAGAACAAACCACATGTATACATACAAAGTCATGCATCACAACAATCGCCTAAAAGACAAAATAATAGAGTTCTAAACAGTCTATGGTGCCATAGCCAAACACCACAAAGTCCATCATCCATTCCATTCCTGCATATCACATATCAATCAAAAACATTTGCATTCATCATGCATCCATCAAAATAAATCAACATACAACATTCGTAATTATCATACCATATGCATCCATCAATATAAAGTAGCATGCATCCATCAACATCAATCATTATGCATACCATAATATCATGACATATACACAAAGAAAGAAAATCAAAACAACAAAACATCACAAAAATGCAACACCAAAACCATAGCAATAAGTTGCCAGACACAAGTGCTCTTGCACTTAACCTCTTGGCATAAAGAAAATCGATGTCGGGGCTCAAATTGTCACTCTCCTACTTCCCCAAGAAGGCTACCATAGCCGGACCGCTCCACGGGAAGACGGGTTTTTGATAATTTCACCCCATTATGGCATCACCAAAAGGGTTAACACCCACCAAAAATAGGTCCAAATGTCGAGAAATTGCACGTGCTTAAATGGTAAAACATCTAAAGGCACCCTAACCTAAGTCATCTTGGGTCAAGCGACTCGTCGCTTTTCTCACGAAGGTCATTCCCTCATCGATTCGTCGCTTGAGGGGGTAGTCACACTTAGTCACCAATCAACAAGCACACACCCAATCAAGGCAATGACATGCATTCAAAGAATCATTGACAAAGACAATCACGCTCCTGCTTGGGGCAGTAAACAAGCAATCATTAAATTGATCAAACACTTGGCATTCCTGAAGCATGAACACAAGGTTTCCCCTGTGGACAAAAGGTTACGCCCTTTGCCTAATCATGACTGATCAATGTCCAAGCTCAAGTCACACCTCACCAAAATAGGTTAACACTTGAAATCAAATTCCTTAGCTCGTCAGAAGCAAGGATTCAAGAATGCATGCCCTTTCCATACTTGGGGCATCAAAAGTTGGTTAGGTTACCAAGAAACCCTAATCATTAGTGCTTTGGTCGTCTATTTTTGCTCAGCACTGCGTCACCCGCAGCGCTTCCCAAAAAGGGGCATCTGTAGACACCAAAACAGCACCAATCCGATTAAGTGACTACAAACACTGATCGCATTGACATACACAGCTTTCAGGGCAGCCCTCAGAGGTCAAACAGTGGTCCTAGCCACTCACACAGCAGTTTAGAAGGTCGAAAAATGAGCAGAGCAAAGTTGGTCGCTTTAACAAGCCTTCATTAAAACAAAGTCAAAAGCAAGCCTTTAATCAAAAGCAAAACTTTAAACTTCAAGCCTTAAGCGAGAACAAATCTTAAGCAAACTTTAAAAGCAAAGGAGCTTTGGCCTTAGGTGTCACGAAATCGTGACACCTAAGGCCCAAGGGAGCCTTGGCCTGAGGATGTCGCGATTTCGACGTCGCGAAATCGTGACACCTAAGGCCCAAGGGAGCCTTGGCCTTAGATTCACGACGTCACGAATATCGCGACACCTAAGGCCCAAAGGGAGCCTTTGGCCGATTACACGATCTCACGAATATCGTGACACCTAAGGCCCAAAGGGAGCCTTGGCCGAAGATGTCACGATTATCGCGACGTCACGAATATCGCGACACCTAAGGCCCAAGGGAGCTTGGCCGAAGATGTCACGATATCGCGACGTCGCGATATCGCGACACCTAAGGCCCAAGGGAGTTTCGGCTGAGGATGTCGCGATATCGCGACGTCACGATATCGCGACACCTAAGGCCCAAGGGAGCTTCGCCGAGGGTGTCGCGATATCGACCTCGATATCGCGACACCTAAGGCCCAAAGGGAAGCGCGAGAGTGTCGCGATATCGCGACGTCGCTTCTTGCGCTAGAAGGCAAACTTCGAAGGCCAATCAAAGGCGGACATTCGCATGGCCCCAAGCAGTGGAAGGTATGGCCGCCACGTGGCGTCACTACATACCACTTTTTTTAAAAGAGACCCCGTGGGTCTGAAGAACGGCGGACTTCACCAACTGCATTAATGAGACGAGCAGTTTCAACAACAAATCCGATCCGAGGCCATGCCTCATAACTACTGATGTGAGTTCCTAGCGATAGTCTCAGTGCGAGCCATGTCTCATAATCACCTGTCAAGGGTCAAATCTCAGTGGCCCCTACGGATTTAGGGTTTGACATTAATATTTCAGAGGCGAAATCCTCTATAAAAACTAGCTCAATGCAATGTAAAAAGAGGACGAAGCATTTTCGAAACGCAACGAAGTGCTGCTCATCTAGAGACCCGATCATATTCCTTTGGATTCAACTTCTCTCACTTCCGTAATCTCTTTCACAAGAGAGGTTGGTGGGTGGTTTTCCAGAAGGTGAAGCCGAACCTTCATACCCGACAGTGGATCACTATATCCCACTAATTCGACGACAACTCTTTTTTTTGAGATTTCGGGCCCATTCCCAGTGGATTGGCGCCGAAATCAGATTCTCACAGTGGGCAGCCCGCTCGGGTGCCCCACAAGCTTTAATTTCATCTTAAACTATTCTGCTATCACGTAGTTTTCTTATTACGTCGTACGCAGTATTTAAATAGTTTATATTTCTGTGTTCGAATATATTTTGTAAGCAACAGTGTCTGAATATACATATATCATAAGACAACACGTTATTTTGTTAGACGCTTTACGTACTACGTTCTACGTTCTGTTGTTTTAGTGCTTATTCTGATTAAACGTGCACGTCATTCACATTCGTTCTATGCATTGTTTTTAATGACCTTATGCATACATCTTTCACTTATTTCAAGATTCACTTATTTCACTTATTAACACAGGTGCTACTAAACGATTTTTGCTGTTTCTCTGAACGCAGGATAAGCAGCAGCAAGTAAGGATTCATCAGACATAAACGGCGGCAACATTTTGGCCCGCCTACTTTGCATGTGGGCATGCGGAAAGAAGATCAATGTGCATAACTGTAACAGAGATCCATTTAACGCTCCTAGCCCCTAAAAAGGAGGAGACGTCTTTGTAACCGAGGATAAGAAAATTGAATGAAGAGGGTTGTGCTTTCATACATCTTTCTGTTATTTCCAATTTATTTCTTTTCTCTGTCTTGTGCATAGTGTTTCTTTTATTCCGGAATCTCATGCTTTCATCTAGAGGTAGAGTCTCTTTATGCCAAAGAGACTAAGTGTGAGTTCAGTATGACCGAGCTATTATACTTGGGTCATATCATTAGTGCTTGGGGAGTCAGGATGAATCCTAAGAAGATACAAGCTATTATGGATTGGCCGCCTCCATCTACTCTCATGTAGATTCAGGGATTCTTTGGGTTGTGTGTTTTTTACCACTGATTCGTTAAGGGATTTTCTCAGTTGGCTGCACCCTTGATAGAAGTGACCAAGAAAGGGGTGTTCCATTGGTCAGACACAACTCAGTAGGCTTTCAACAGATTTAAGTAGGTGATGAGTAGTTGCCCAGTCTTGGCCATTCCATACTTCACCAAACCATTCGAGGTGGAGTGTGACATATCAGGAGAGGGGATTTGTGTAGTGTTGATGAAGTAAAAGGACCCCATTGCTTATGAGAGATGGAAGCTTTGAGGGAGTGAGATTAGTTACTCAATTTAAGACAAAGACATGCTAGCCATCATGCATGTGCTGGCTAAGTTTAGACAATATCTGGTGGGTAGAATATTTGTGGTCAGGATTGATCACAATAGCTTGAGGCACTTCCTAAACCAGAAGGACGTAAATGACAGGTAGATGAAGTGGGTGAGTAAGATTCAGGTATATGACTTCAAGATTGAGTATGTCAAGGGGAAGAGGAACATAGTTTTGGATGCACTATCTAGGATACCCCATTTGTGCTTACTCACCAGGATATCAGAGGATTGAAAACATCGTATTACTACAGACTACACAAAGGATACCTTTGCTAGTAGTATTTTTGAGGGTGACCAGGATGATGATAGATATGAGGTCAGGGATGAGGTTATATATTACAAGGTCCAGATTTGGATTGTAGCTGAGGTCAATAGATCTTCAAAACATTTCATGACACACCTATGGCGGGCCACCCGAGATACTTTAAGAACTATAGGTATATCAGAGAGATATTCCCTTGGAGGGGTCTTAAAGAAGATGTGTTTCAATATATCAGGGAGTTTTCTATGTGCCAATAGAAAAAACATGAGCATACGTTTTCAACAAGGATCTTACAACCACTTCCCATTCCTTCTTAGAAGTGGGAGAGTGTCTCCATGGATTTTGTGATGGGTCTCCCCAAGGCATAGGGAAAAATTTCCTGTATGTGGTGGTGGATAGACTGACTAAGTTTGCTCACTTCTTCACCATCACCATTGGGTTCACAGCAGCACAGGTAGCAGAGTTTTTTTTCAAGGAGATATTCAGGCCATATGGGTTACCAAAGACTATTGTTAGTGACAAAGATAGTAATTTCATGAGTCTCTTATAGCAAGATTTGTTTATATTATATGGGAAAAAGCTGACCTTGAGTACCAGCTATCATCCTCAGACCGATGGATAGATAGAGGTAGTCAACAAGTGGATCAAGGATTATATTTGGAATTATGTGTTCGCATAGCAAAGGGCATGGGTCAGATGGCTACATTTGGGGAGTACTACTATAACTCCTCATACCACATGTCTATTAGGATGTCACATTTTATGGAACTATATGGTTATGAAGCTTCAAGCTTCATGGATCTGGTGTTGGGTGACAGTCGAGTTTTGAGGTCCAGGGATCTCCTGTAGGAATCCCAGGACATCATGAGATCCTTGCAGGATCATATCAAGTAGGCACAGGACTAGAAAAATAAGTACACTGATCAAAAGATAGTTAAGCATACCTTTGATATGGGGTACATGGTGTATTTGTGACTACAACCATTCAAATAGTCCTCACTAAAGAGGAGCGAAGCTGAGAAGCTCAAGCCTCGGTTCTATGGTCCTTTCAGAGTCACCAAGCGAGTAGGAGAGGTGGATTATGATCTAGAGTTACCATAGAGTAGCAGGGTGAACAATGTTTTCCACATATCACACCTTAATAAGGCACTTGGATAGAGTATTTCAACATCTATAGAGTTACCTCCCTTGGATGAAGAGGGGAAGTTAGAGCTGATTCTAGAGGTAATGATTAATACTAGGGAATGCACCCTTAAGATGAGTTTCATCAAGAAGTATTTGATCAAATGGAAAAATATACCATATGAGGATTCCACTTGGGATGGGGAACCAATATTATAGCACCCAGGTCTCCAATTGCTTAAGGACAAGCAATTTTAAGGAGGGCAAACTGTAATGTTCCCAAATCAGCACTAGCTTAAGAGGATTTTATGTGTAGAACTCCAACTCCACAACAGAGACTCTGATGTGATCTAGTGAGCCATAATTACCTTGTTTTAGGAATTTGCATCATATGGAGAGGTTATTTTATCAATTTTCAAGTGTTGACCAAGGTCGATAATCGTTAGGAAAAGGGGGACACTTTTTAGTGTTATATTTTAAAGTTCAGTTATAACTTAAAAACATAAAGTGGTTTGAAAAATAAATGGTGGTACCTTTTTATGAGTTGAAAGACATAAATTAAAAATTAAAATAAATTCAAAATGGAGCCTTGGAAACCCTAATCGACCTCCCCTCATATTCTCATGTTGAGGGTCATTTTGGTTCTAGAAGATATTTTTTTTTGTGGAGCTTTTCATAGGGATTTTCACTAGAAGATCATAGGTTTTGTTGGGAGCTACCTCAGTAGGAATTTTTTAGTTTTAGGTGTGATATATCACCTCTAAATAATTAGTATTGGATCTTTCATATTAGAGAGTTCATTTGAGCATTCACGGGGTAGACAAGGGTTTGCCAAAAAATTGAAGTTTTTTGGGTCGAGAAACAGAGCATCTAGGTCTTCATATTTTGGCTATATTCCACCTGGGTAGGAGTCATAATTCACATATCCAAGGGTTTCAGTTATTTGTATATTAGGCCATACCATTTTGGGTGTCTTGGAATTCGAGCCATTTTGATCACTACTTGCAAACGTTTCATATTTCCATTCCAAAAATTTGTCCATCACATTTCTCAGTCTCGATGACCATTTTATAGGTATTTTAAAGACCAAAATCTATCTGTATGAATTTCTAAACCAAATCATACCATCTAGAGGGTCGAACAAGTGCATTGAGAAGCATACCAAAATTTTTGAGGGTTTCAACCTGTAGTTTATCAGTTGAAAAAGATGTGCCTAGCCTCCAAGAGCAGTGAATATCAAACGACATATGATTCGGACACCAGACAGTGAAGATATCAATGATTCACTATTTTAGCTTATCATCCGAGCACACCCAAAGCCACGGACAAATTTTGTAATTTGCTGATTTCAGGTTAGAATAAATAAAAAATTAGTTTTATGTCAGTATTATTTGATTTTTTGTGTTTTTACATTATATTTTTATTCCATTTATATTTATAAATCCTCAATATGAAACATGAGCAAAACCAACATTAAACCCTCAAAAATAAAAAAATCAGATCAAAAAGCAAACTAAAAATTAAACAGATCAGACTAGTGTACAATCCGTTTGTCAGATTGGGGTGTACATTTCATTAGACCTTTAATATTATAATAAAATATTATAATATTATTTTTCTTGGGCCTTCTTATTTCTCTTGTCAACCTTATATGACCACCTTGAATATTATAATAGGAGATATTATAATATTATTTCCCTTAGGTATAGAAGCAATCTTTCTCTTGCACTACTTACTGGAACTGAGTCTTGACATCCTTCCTCTTGCACTGCTCACTGAAACTGACTCTTAACATCAATGACAATAAATATTGCTCACATTTCCAACATATCCCAAAGGTTGCTCTTTAATATTTGGATCAAATTAATCATCGGTTCCTCTAGAGTGGTACTACGGACAAAATAAAATGGGCCTTGGTGAAATGGGACACTTTATGTCTTCCTAATAATTAAGGGGGGTTAGGATTTAGGTCTGTTATTAATAACAACAAAGCTTTAGCTGCTAAATTGTATTGGAGGATTTTACATAACCCCAATGCTCTTTGGGCTAATAATATTCGTGCTAAATATGTTGAGAAATTTTTCTTGAAGACCTTGTTCACTATCAATTGCCTACCAAAGGTTCTCCCATTTTAGTGGTTCTTAATACTGGTGAGGATTTTATTAAGAAAAAATTACTTTGGATCATTCATAATGGTCAATGGGCAATTTTTTTGATAGATTCTTGGGATGATCACCAACCTTTTATAACTCAGTTTCCTGAGTGGAGGCCATGGATGGAGGAGCTTCATCGAGGTAATTGGATAAAGGTGGTTAATTACTATCGATACCATACTAGTAATTTAGATGTTGGTAGATATTGGATTCCTATTGAGCACTGGTCTATTTAAATTCTATAAATGTAAAGACAAGACATCCAACACATATTTCATATGAGATCTCTCTCTTGGTCCCATGATAAAGATTTGTTTGGATGGAACAACACTTCTAAGGGTGAGTATTCAATTGCTCAAGGTTATTTGGCTTTATGCCATAATAATCTCAACAATTCTTATGACATATTTTCTCATTTGTGGGCTCAAATGCTTTAGCCTAAGGTGAGGTTTTTTACTTGTATTTTATTGCACTGTAGGGTGCTAACTGGTGAGCAACTTATGAAATATGGTTTTCATGGCCCTTTTAGATGCCAAATGTGTGGAGAGAATGTGTAAAATCTTAGCCATATTTTTATTGAGTGTGTATCCTAGCCTCTAAGCTATGGAGGAGAATGGCCATCTTACATGTCTTATAGTGGTCCAATGTTTTTACTTTTGAATAACTTTGGAGGTATTGGCCTAAACAGGAGGGTGTTGATCATTTCATTAGGCAGTTAGTTTGTATGGGTTCTACCATTCTACCTTGGAATATCTGGAATGAAAGGAACAACCAAATTTTCAATAAATAAAGAAAGGATTTTCATTATATATGGCAAAAGACCATTGTCAACTTGAGACCAAATTTTAGACGTAGGCAAACAAAATATTTATTTTCAATTAAAAATGTAAACCTTAGTACAACCATAGGGTATATATAATGTAATTTAAAACTAAAGCATGCAACTACTGGAAGAATAATAGGAGATAAGGGAATAGGCGAGAAGGAGGGATAAGGGGATAGGTAGGAGGAATAAGGGGAGGGAATATAGGAGAAGGAATAGGGAGGAGAGAAAACAAAATGATGCGCTTGCCAAAATTCCAAACCCTCTTTGTGTTCACACTTGATCAGGTCATTTCTTGCCAGCTTTGCATTAGTATATGTTCACATTGTAACACTCTCCCCCTTAAAGTTGAGAGGACTGACTAGACAGTATCTCAACTTTATAAATTGAGCTTTAGCCATGCCTTTGGTGAAGATGTCTGCAACATTCTCCAAAGTGCGATAAAATTTAATCTCAATAAACTCTTGCTCCACCATGTCTCGGATGAAGTGATACTTCATATCAAATTTTTTTGTTGTGCTATGGTGGATTGGATTATATTCCAACTGAATGGAACTTATGTTATCATAGTAGATTTTGGTCGTACCACTTTGTTGTTATCCGATATCTTCCAACACTTTTCTTAACTGTAAGGCTTGAGTACTAGCATATGTGACTGCTATATACTCAGCTTCTGTAGAGGACAATGCTACAATAGTCTGCTTTTTGGAACTCCATGTAATTAGCCTTGATACTAGACTAAAACAGTTCCTTGAAGTAGATTTCCTATCATTAATGTTGCTGCCCCAATTACTATCGCTGAAGCCTACTAGCTTGAGAGTCTTACATTTGTGGTAATGGATTCCAAAATCCCATGTACCCTTTACATATCTGAGAATTCTTTTAGTTGCTTACAAATGTAGCTCAGATGGATTAGACATAAATTGTGAGATAAGAGAAACAACATACTGAATGTCAGGTCTTATGTTGGTGAGAAACATCAAACTCCCAAACATGCTGCTATAATTGGTCATGTCAATATTTGGTGCTCCATCATTATTGCTCAATTGGATCCCATGTCTAATTGGAGTTGCAATTGGTTTACAATGCTCCATGGAAAACTTCTTAATCATATCCCGAGCATACTTGTGTTGACATATGAAGATCCCTCTATCTTTCTGATGAACTTCCATGCCTAGGAAGTAGTGCATTAAACCTAGATCTTTCATCTCAAACTACTTCATCATGGAGTGTTTGAACTCCATATTCATCTTTTCATTACTACCCATAAATATGAGATCATCCACATAGAAGAAAACTATGAGGATGTCTTTTCCTGTCTTTAGGTAGTAGAGAGTGGATTCATTTTTTCTTCTGGTGAACCCATATTCCTTGAAATAGTTGTCAATGCGATAGTACCATGCTCGTGGTGCTTGATTAAGGCCATACAATACCTTTTTTAGTTTATAAAAAAGGTGCTCCTTACCTTGCTCTTGAAAACCTTGAGGTTGTTCAACATAAACCTCCTATGTCAAATATCCATTGAGAAAAGCACTTTTTACACCCATGTGTTGGATTTTCCATCCTTTGTGGGCAGCTAATGTAATAATTATTCTTATTGTCTCCTATCTGGATACAAGAGCAAATGTCTCCTCATAGTCAATGCCATATTTTTGTGTGAAGCCTTTTGCTACCAATCTTGCTTTATGTCTTTCAATTCTTCCATAAACATTGAATTTGGTCTTGAAGATCCATTTACATCCAACACATTTCTTCCCTTTAGGAAGCTCTACCAGCTCCCAAGTATCATTGTTTTTTATATAGGTCATCTCCTCTTTCATGGTATCCTGGCATATCTGCTAAGTACAAGCCTTCTCATAACTAGAATGTTCAAGTTGTACACTAGTCAACAAAGCATAGTTGACTACATCTCCCCGAGGTTCTTCGGAGTCATCATCTCCATACAAATGCATATTTTCCAGTTGTTGCAAAACTGAACTCATTTCATTAGCTTGACTTCTAGTATATATTCTCTGAAAATTTTTATCCAACATCTTATAATATGGATGATGCTAGAGTGTTCTCTTACCTCTGGATGGAGAATCAATATCCATCGATGAAGAACTTATTGATCATTGTGGAGAAGGACTTGGAGAATATGTTGATGAACTTGAAGTAGAATGTCTGCTTGGGCTTGGAGGGGGTGTGTCCTTACCTTTCTTGGGTGACACCTACTGAATTTGTGAAGAACCTACATCATGGGACTCATCATCAATAAAAAATATTGGATGTACCCATTCTCCCCCTTCATCACAAATCACATCCCTGGAAAGAACAAACTTTCGAGTCTTCAGATTGTAGAGTCTATAGGCTTTGGTGGACTCACAATACCCTACAAAAATGTATGCTTGACTCTTGGGATCAAGCTTCTTTCTCTTCTTATCAGGAATGTGTGCATAAGCCAAAGAACCAAAAACTCTAAAATGTTTGACATTTGGTTTCTTGCCATACCATGCTTGTTAAGGAGTTATCCCCTTTAGACTTGAAGTAGGACTCCTATTTAAAATGTAGACACTGGTTCTGACTGCATCAATCCAATACATGTTGTTAGATTCTTCATTTGAAGCATTGATCTGGCCATTTCTACAATGGTACAATTTTTTCTCTCTACCACACCATTCTGCTATGGAGTATAGGCAGTGGTGAACTGTCTTTTTATCCCATTTTCTTTACAAAATTTCAAAAATTATTTAGAAGAGTATTCTCCTCCTCTGTCTGTTCTGAGACATTGTACATGATATCCACTTTGATTCTCTACATTTTTTTTGAAATCAATGAAGCAATCAAAAGCTTCATCTTTATGCTTCAAGAAATAAACCCAACACATTCTAGAGAAATCATCTATAAAAAGGAGAAAGTAAGAATTGTTACCAAGAATTTTTGTTTGCATTGGACCATAGATGTTTGAATTCACTAGCTGAAGTGGATAGTTAACCCTCCATGCTTGTCCTTGTGGAAACTTGGCCCTGGCATGCTTTCCCAAAGCACATCCTTCACAGACTTCCTTGTGATCTTGAATTTTAGGAATTCTGATCACCATCGCTTGAGAAGTCAACAATTTCAGACTGGCAAAATTTAGGTGACCATATATCAAGTGCCAAAGTACACTTGGATTTGCATTAGCAATATTCATGAGTTAAGCTCCCCCTGGCTGGCCAAACTTCATGGGAAATAACTTGTTCTTGGTCATTGGTACCTGTGTGATGATTCTATTACCATTATTCTTGTCAAATATTACACATTTTCCCTCATCAAAGATAAGTTTATAATTATTTTCTCTAATTTGACCAACACTAAGTAGATTATGTTGGAGTTGAGGGGTGTAATAGATATCATTCACCTATTTGATGTCTTCTTGTGTTGGAACCTCCATGGCTCCAATACCTTCAAATGACAATGATTTATCATCTCCCATCTTGATGCAATTATTGTAGGTAGAATCTATTGTAGCAAAGATTTCTTCTTTACCACTCATATTATTGGAACACCCAGTGTCCAAGATCCATGTGTCATTCAAATTTTGATCTGATTGGCCATAAGAGAGAAAGATATTAGATGTCCCTTCCTCTTCACCAAAATGACCATATTGAATGCTTTGACTGTTGCTTCCTTGTGAGTATTTGGACCAACAATCATGAGCAAAGTGACTTGGTATGCCACAATTGAAACAAACCTTATTTGACTTGTCACTTCCTCTTCCTTGACCTGGATTTATTCCTCTACTTTGCTAATTACCTCTGGTTTGACTTCCACCTCTGCTGGGAGATCTTCCTCTGCTTGGATTTCCACCTATTGGGTTGTTCTTGCCTCTGCATCTTCACTAACCTCTACCTTGGCCTCTTCCTTCTTGATATGCGAAGGCTTTGTCATCACCTCCATAGTTTGTTGAAGGAGATTCTTGCAATCTCTCTTCATGTGAAAGTAGAGAACCAATCAAAGCATCAAAGGATAGTGCAGACAAATACTTCGATTCTTCAATGATAATTGCAACATGGTTCCACTTTGGAATAAGTGTTCTTAACACTTTATTCACCACAGTATCTGGCTTGATGTCATCTTCGAGAGTGATAATTTTGTATACAATTGCTTTGAATCGTATGCAGTAGTCACCAACTTTCTCGTCTTCTTGCATTCTGAGATTCTCAAAATCTCTTTTCAAAGTTTGAAGCCTAAATTTCTTCACTTTATCACTTCATTTGAAGCATTATTTCAAGGCCTTCCACACCTCTTGATCAATTATACAAGATGCAATTCTAGGAAAGATACTTTTATCTAAGTTTGCTTGCAAATGATACAGGACAAAGGAATTATTTTTTTATGCTTCTTTCCTAGCTTTCTTATCAGCAGCACTTAATGTGGTCCAATCAGTAGGGGAGGGTTCTGTGTAACCCTCTTTGACTACATCCCAAAAACCCTTACCAATGAGTAAGGTTTTCATTTTAATGGACCAATATTCATAGTCACTTCCATTAAACTCTGGAATAGGAAGACTAGTATTTGAGGCCATAGCAACTGACTAGAAATTAGAAACAAACTTGATTTGGCTAGTACAATCAATTGCAAAGAAAAGCAATTACAAATTTAAATCAAATCTTGCTTTTTCTACTTTCTCACTGATTGCTTGATCTTCTTGCTACGGATCTCCAAGCACTGGGTTCCCAAATTTATCGACGATCAAGTCTTCATCATCGTTGATGAGGATAATTTTAGGGGTTGGCTCAGTTGGTTCCAAAATTTTAATGGAATCACTGTTGCTGATCTATTTGTTTGCTAGTTCCTGGGGTGCGATTTCCACTAAATATGACTCCTCAACTCATTTTCCAAATATGTTATCCTCAGAATTTGCCTCGTAGCCAAAATCAGGGTGTCTCTGATGTGCTATGACGATGTTCTGTAACTGATTGAACACAACATGCAGTTTGTCTCTTCAAACTCTTTCATCAAATGATTCAGTAGTCTCTCTTAGCAGAAGAGAGCACAATGCATGGTAACATCTGGTGGATCGGATCTACTCATCAATGCAAAAAAAAAACTTCCTTAGATCCTCTAAGGTTACAATTTTCACTCGTATACAACCGCTGAGGCTAATACAAAAAATTTTCAGCCTTGAACGGGGTTCCAAGGGGCAGCACCCCTGGCGTACGGGGAGTCCAAAATTTTTTGGAAGCGCTAAACGAGCGCTACAGAAGGCTTCCCATCACCTTTTTTTCTCTCTTTTACAAATATTTCCTCTTAGGCTATTACACAATTTTGCAAGGTTTTTCAAGCCCCTTGGGCAATTTTACAGTTTGCCTCTAGGGCAATAGGTTCACAATTTCTCTTATAAAGTTTTAAACTTTATAAAGTATTTTAATATTTTAATTTTAATAATTAAAATATGCTTTAAAACTATTAATTTTTTTTTTTTTTAAATAATTATAAAGCACCTTTTTAATTATTAAATTAATATTAAAATAAACTTTAATAAAGCTTAAATTTACTTTTTTTTTTAAATGAACCTTTATGTTGACGATCGTGCAAGTTGAACTCGCGACCAGTTGAATTCGGACGAGCACCCCTGGCCAACTCGCCCACGACTGTAGCTGAAACTCCAAAGGCACAACATGCCTTTTCTATTTTTTTTGAATCTGGCAAATTAGGAAAAAAATAAAAAATAAAAAACTTGTTTTGTTTACCTTCGACGGGCTTCAAACCCAAGATCTCTCGTTTAGCATAACACGGTCCTCACCACTTGAGCTAGTCTTTCGATGCAACTAGATATTATTGGGTTGTATACAAAAAATGCCGCCACTCATTTTAAAAAAATAAAATAAAATCCAATTTATAGCACTAACGAAATTAGGAGCAAAAATATTATTAACCATATATTGCATTAACATTAAGTTCGAAGGATTACAATGCTTAAATACAAATATTATTAACCAAAACCTAGAAATCTTAGGAGAAATAATAGGGAAGAAGAAAAATAGGGAGGAAAGGAAAAATGAGATTAGGAGTCAAACTCCCTACCGTCCATGTCGTCCAATCCTGTTGACTCAGTTGTCGTCCAAGGAGGTAAAAGGGTAAGGTCCAAAGCTTATATTGGCAAAACAAATTTTTAATTTTTTTACTTTTGAAATCCCAACATTCTCCCCCTTAAATTTGAGAGGACTGACTATACAGCCTCTCAGCTTTATATATTGAGCTTTAGCCATGCCTTTGGTGAAGATATCTGCAATGTTATCCAAAGTGCTTTAATATTTAAGCTCAACTATCTGTTGGTCCACCATGTCTCGGATGAAGTGATACTTCATATCAAAATTATTTGATCTACTATGGTGGATTGGATTGTATGCCAATTGAATGGCACTTATGTTATCACAATACAGTCGATTTGGACCACTTTGACTTTCTCCAATTTCTTCAAGGACTTTTCTTAACCATAGGGCTTGAGTACTAGCATGTGTGATGGCTATATACTTAGCCTCAGTAGATGACAATGCTACAACAGTCTATTTCTTGGAACTCCATGTGATTAGTCATGACCCTAGACTAAAACAGTTCCCTGATATAGATTTCCTATTATCTATATTTCTGCCCCAATCACTATCACTGAAGCCAACTAATTTAAAAGAATTACATTTGTGGTAATGGATTCCAAAATCCAATGTACCCTTTACATATCTTAAGATTATTTTAGTTTCTTGTAGATGCAACTCAGATGGACTTGCCATAAACCTTGAAACTAGAGAAACATCATATTGAATATCAGGCCTTATGTTGGTGAGAAACATCAGACTCTCAACCATGCTTCTGTAAGTGGTCATGTCAACCTTTGGTGATCCGTCATCATGGCTCAATTGGATCCCATGTCCAGTTGGAGTTGCAACTGATTTGCATTGCTCCATGGAAAATTTCTTGATCATGTCTTGAGCATACTTGTATTGACATATGAAGATCCCCCTATTTGATTGATGCACTTCCATGCCTAGGAAGTATCACATTAAATCTAGATCTTTCATCTCAAACTGCTTCATCATGGAGTTTTTGAACTCCATATTCATTTTAGTGTTACTACCCATAAATATTAGATCATCCACATACAAATAAACTATGAGAATGTTTACTCTATACTTTAGGTAGTATAGATTTGGTTCACTTTTGCTTCTAGTAAATCCATACTCACTGAAATAGCCATCAATGCATGAGTACCAAGCTCTTGGTGCTTTCTTGAGGCCATAAAGTGCATTTTTCAATTTATAAAAAATGTTCTCCTTTCCTTGTTCTTGAAATCCTTGAGGTTTTTGAACATAAACCTCCTCAATCAAGTATCCATTTATAAAAGCACTTTTCACATCAATGTGTTGAATGTTCCATCCTTTATGGACAACTAAGGAAAGAACTGATTTGATTGTCTTTTGTCATGCAACATGAGCGAAGGTTTACTCATAGTCAATGCCAAATTTTTGAGTAAAATATTTTTCTACTAATATCGCCTTGTGCCTCTCAATGCTTCAATCATCATTGTATTTGGTATTGTAGACCCATTTACATCCAACACATTTTTTTCCTTTTGGAAGCTTTACAAGCTCCCAAGTATCATTATTTTTTATAGAGGTTATTTCCTCTTTCATGGCTTCTTGCCATACATTCTGAGTACAAGCCTTCTCATAGCTATATGGTTCTAGTTGTGCACTAGTTAATAAAGCATAATTAACTACATCTCCCTTAGGATATTGGGAGTCATCATCCCCATACATATGCAGATTTTCAAGTTTTTGCAAAATTGAATTCATTTCACTAGCTTGGATTCTAGTGTATCTTTTTTGGTAATTTTGATCCAACATTTGAAAATATGGATGATGTTGTAATGTTCTTTTACCTCTTGATGGAGAGTCAATATCCATCAGTGAAGAACTTACTGATCTATGTGGAGAATTACTTGGAGTTCCGATTGAATTAGTTGATGTAGTTCTCCTGCTTGGGCTTGGAGGGGTTGGTGTGCCTTTGCTTTTCTTTGGAGATACCTGTTGTACCTACTATACCTGTGAAGAACTTACATCTTGGGACTCATCATCAATAAAAATTCTTTGATGACCCCATTCTCCCCCTTCATAAAAAATTACATCCCTAGAAAGTACAATTTTATGATTCTTGGGATTGTAGAGTCTATATGCTTTGGTAGACTCACAATACCCTACAAATATACAAGCTTGAATTTTGGGATCAAGATTCTTCCTCTTCTCATCAGGAATGTGTGTGTATGCTAAAGAACCAAAAACTTTGAAGTGCTTTACATTGGGTTTCTTTCCGTACCACCCCTCATAAGGAGTGATATCATATAAACTAGAATTTGGACTTCTATTTAGAATGTATACACTGGTTATTACAACATCAGCCCAGTACATATTGAAAACACGAGATTCCGAAAATAAAAAGGATAGACTAAAAATGCAATGTAAACGAAACTAAAATAACGCTTAAACCCTATGTTATTGAAAAATGCGTAAAAAGAAAGAACATGAACACAAGATATCAAAGCAATATAAAATACGGCCCTTTTATTGATATGCTTTTCAAATTTGTGTTACAATGCGTCTCCTTCCTTTTTAGGGGATAGGAGCGTTAAATGTTGGTCTTTTACAACTTGTTTCAGAATTCCTTCTTCCGCGTGCCCACATATAAGATGGGCGAACCAAAACGTTGCCGCCGCTTGTGTTGGTAAAAGTAGATTCCTCGTTGCTCTTCTAATGCTGAAAATCTGCGTTCAAAGAAACAAACAAAGAATCAGTAGCACCTGTGTATGAAAATGAAAGATAAATATAATAATGGTTAAAATGAGTCCAAATAAACTGAAAACTTGACAAAAGCATAATCATGTAACTAGCTAAATACTACAAAAGAAATAGTCACCAAAGGCAATAAGGCGGGGGGTGCCCGAAGGCAAACCACCCACGGGTGAAACTTTGTTTCGACACCAATCCGCTTGGGATGGGTCCGAAACCTGGTGTGATGTGTTGTCGGCAAATTGGTAGGATATTGTGGTCAAAAAAATCGGGTTTTGGTTCTTGATTCGTGCCTTCAAAAGTCACCCAATAACCTCTCTTTCGATTAAGAGATTATGGATGTTGAAAGCACAAATCGCAAGTAAGTGAATTAGCAGCACTTCGTCGCTCAAAATGCTCCTTCTCTGTATATCTTTTGGGTGAGGAAGCTCACCATTTTATAGACCCAAGGGGTCTCTTTGAATTAACATGCAAAAGTGTTACTTTGCATGAATGCTTTTTTTGTGAAGAGAAGACTTCTTCTTGATCAAGGGCTTCTTAACTGCCTCTGTGCATGTCTTTGTATGTTTAGAAAAGCTCACTCGCACTCCCATGCAATGAAGAGATAGCTAAGTGGCAAATCTGAGTTGTCATGAAAAAGCCTACTCTCACTCCCATGCAATGAAGGGAGAGTTAAGTGGCCAATCCGAGTTGTCCTAAAAAGCTCACTCTCATTCCCATGCAGTGAATGGAGAGTCAATTGGCAGATATGAGTTGTCAAAAGAACTCACTCGCCCTCCTATGCCATGAAGGGAGAGCTAAGTGGCAGTTCTGAGTTGTCATGCGCCGAGGTTTGACTTTTTTCCGGTCAAACCTGGCATTCGTCCCACCCCGGAGCGAGCGCTGGTAATCGTCTCTGGGTGAAACGAGTACCAATCCGCACTCGTCTCTGGGTGAAACGAGTACCAATCCGCACTCGTCCCTGGGTGGAGCGAATAAGTAGCAGAGTGTCTAAAAGGTGCCAAATTGATCTCTGACTTGTAAAACTGTTGTGTGAGTGGTTAGAACCACTATTTTAACCTCTGGGGCTGCCCTGGGGCTGTGTGTGTTAGTGCGATTAGTGTTTGCAGTCACATAATCGGATTGGTGCTATTTTGGTGTCTACAGATGCCCCTTTTTGGAAAGCGCTGCACATGGTGCAGTGCTGAGCAAAAATAGATAACCAAAGCACTAATGATTAGGGTTTCTCAGTAACCTAACCAACTCTTGATGCCCCAAGTATGGAAAAGGGGGCGCATTCTTGAATCCTTGCTTCTGACGAGCTAAGGAACTTAAATCAAGCATTAACCTGGTTCGGTGAGGTATTACTTGAACTTAGACATTGATCAGTCATGAATAGGCAAAGGGCGCAACCTTTTGTCTGTGGGAACCTTGAGTTCATGATTCACGAATGCCAAGTATATGATCAGTTTGTGATAATTGCTTGTTTGCTGCCCCAAGCAGGGGCGCGATTGTCTTTTGCAATGATCCTTTGAATGCGTGTCATTTCCAAGATTGGGTATATTGTTGTTGATTGGCAACTAAGTGTGACTACCCCCTCAAGCGACGAATCGATGAGGGAATGACCGACATGAGAAAAGCGACGAGTCGCTTGACCCAAGATGACTTAAGTGAGGGTGCCTTCAGATGTTATCCGATGCATGCTCGAGCAGTTTCCCGATTGTTTTGACCTATTTTTGGTGGGTGTGAACCCATTTTGGGATGCCATTTGGGGTTAACATTGGCGAAAATCCGTCTTCCCGTGAAGCGGTCCGGCTATGGTAGCCTTCTTAGGGAGTAGGATAGCGACAAGGTAGACCCCGACATCAGTTTTCTTATGCCAAGAGGTTAAGTGCAAGAGCACTTTTGTCCGGCAATTTTTAGTGGTTTTGTTGGCATTTGTCATTTTTATATTTTGGTTGTTTTTGATTTTTTTTTTTTTTTGGGTATTCGTTTCGGGGGGGGACGAACTCCATGATGGTACTCGTCCTGGGGTGGGACGAGCGCGCCTCCGAGGAAAAAGTGCTCGTTCCAGGCAGGGACGATTACCAAGCAAGCAAAAAGGTATAAATAGGCAAAAATGACGGATTTTGCTCATTTGCACTGTTCATCGATTGCGATTTGGAGCTCCGAGGAGGAGGAGGTAGATTTTCTGACGCGAAACGTTGCCGGATTTTCCAGCTACCATGAGTGCACAGACCGGGTCGTCAGGCGGCGGAGCCGAGGCGAGACCAGTAAGTGAACTATCTCCTCGAGTTTGAATTTGAAAAATGCAAATGTGTTTTTATTGTGTTTTTCTTTTGTTTAAGACATGGAACCCTAATTAATTAAATTAAAAGGTGAACGAATTTGATTTAAAGACCCTGAAACAAAATAAAACGTGGATGCAAACCGATGGAAACCTAGATGGAAAACCGTAGGATAAACCCAAATGAAACTTAGAGTAACACTTGAGGGTAACCATGGTTATAAAAATGTTTTTTTTTATGTGAATGGTAAAACTTAGGTCGAAACCGTAGGTAAACCATGTCCATTTTTTGTCTATTTTTAAAATGAAACCCTAGATTAAAAAAATGGATGAATTTTTTTTTTTTTTGAATGGTAAACTTAGGTCAAAACCGTAGGTAAACCATGTCAAATTTTTTTTTTTTATAAAATGAAAGATGAAAAATTGATGAATTTTTTTGTTGAAATGGTAAACTTAGGTCGAAACCGTAGGTAAACCATGTCGAATTTTGTGTTATTTTTATGAATTAAAGATGAAAAATTGATGAATTTTTTTTTTGAAATGGTAAACTTAGGTAAAAACCGTAAGTAAACCATGTCAAATTTTGTGTTGTTTTTATGAAATTAAAGATGAAAAATTGATGATTTTTTTTTTTGAAATGGTAAACTTAGGTCGAAACCGTAGGTAAACCATATCGATTTTGTGTTTTTTTTTTTTTTTAAATTGTAACAGATGTACATGTGAATGAATGTTGTTACTGTATATTGATGCAGTTTTGAATATGTGATGGTGATTTGATGCATGTTTTTGATGTGTTTATGTTTTGTGATATGCAGGTGGTGAAGAGTCGGCATCGGGTACCGACTATTTTTTCTAGTGCCCGCGAGGCGTTGAGTGCGGAGGACTGGGAGTGGCTTGATGCCTTAGGGCTCAAGCATGTGACGCGATTGGAAGCAGTTGTTGCGGATCGGGCATACTTGACAGCTTTGATCAGCCTATGGGATGTTCGGATGAACACCTTCCATATTTCGACAGGGGAGATGACAGTCACCTTAGAGGACGTGTATCGGATTCTCTGGATTTCGATAGACGGGGTTCCCATCCGGACGACGCCACGAGGCCAGAGGACGGCTGTACTGACTCGATGTTTTGGACACGGGGAGGATGTGGATGGGATGAGCTCAGTGGAGAAGGCGGAGCTTGATTGTCAGGTTGGGGGGATTCTGGTACGATGGTGGTACGCGAGGGGAGTGCTAGGAGTGAGGCATACACTGCTTATGAGCCTCATTTCTAACATGCTCCTGCCAGACTCGTCAGGAGCGAGGTTCCCATGGAACCTATTGGAGGTGGTGTGGCAGTTAGTGGATTGTCCTATGACAGAGCCGGTGATCATGAGATGGGGCCAGACGCTGTTGGCTCAACTATATGATGAGTTGTATGAGGTCCGCTGTCGAAAGCGGAAGGGGATTGGCTGCAGTTACTTGTTGCAGTGCTGGGCATGGCAGCATATAGCCGTAGAGCGACCACGAGGGCTACCCTGGACTACACGGGTTGACATGGTGGACAGAGATATTGGTTATGGTGCTTTATGGTATCGATCTGAGGAGCGAGGGTAGAGTCGACGGTTTGTGGGAGACGTGGACCATTACATAGATGCATTGGCATGACTGACTCCAGGAGATGTGGTGTGGAGGCCATATCGGGATTGTCCCGCATGGCCAGAGGCTGATGAGTGGCTTCGACGGGTCCGAAGGGGGAGATGGGTCATTGGACGACACGGGACGGAGCAGGAATACTTTCATTATCTCCGAGTGACACGACAGTTTGGGGTACGCCAAGGGTTTCCTAGGGAACCCGTAGTCTATCGAGCTCGGAGCGATGAGAGGACTCTAGCTACGCCGATCCTCGAGCCGCTAGGGGAGGAGGCGGATACAGTACTGGACACTCCAGACGTGGATGACGTTGGAGTTACTATCGAGTACCAGGAGTGGTGGACGCTCCGACAATGGCGAGGTGAGGGGCCATTGGGAGGGGATGAGGCAGCGGGAGGCGGAGAGGGTGCAGAGGCACCAGGAGAGGGTTGGGGAGCTCCTGCTGATGTGGACATGGTGGAGGTGGCAGATGCGGGAGAGGACTTTGGTGAGGAGGAGCAGCCAGAGATGCAGGATGCTCCAGAGCAGGCCGATGCACCAGAGAGGCCGACGTAGCCGGCCGTGCCGAGGGATACAGAGGCGGGGTTGCACGCGGAGGTGGCACGATTGATGGAGTTATTACGGAGGCGAGATCAAGAGCTTGGGGATGCACTGTGGGAGAGGGATCTCTTACGGATGCAGTTGGGGCAGCACAAGGATAACCTTGCGACATATCGATAACGGGCAAGGGACTTGGAGCGATAGCGGGATGAGCTGGAGGATGAGGTTATCCACCTTGGTGGGCGAGTACCTGCATTCTCTGGAGGTGGATCATCGTGACGCTCGAGAGGGAGCGACATGGAGCAGACAGCATCCTCGTAGTGGAGGCGGCGAGATGAGGGAGAGGCTAGTGGGCATGATGCAGGGGCGAGCAGTAGTCGCCCTGAGAGGTCTCAGAGGACCCGCACCATGGGGGGTAGTTCCCATCGCATCGATCCTGCGTGATCATGGTGGACGACGCCCTAGACTTGGGGATTTTGAGTTTTTGGATTGTGGTAGCGAGGTCCGAGGACCGGTTCATTGTAGCCTACGGGCAATTTTGTTATGATATATATATATATAGATGACTCTTTTTGGTGTTTGTACATTTTTCATGATTTATTTTTATGTACATGTTTTTATATTGATGTATGCATATGCGATTATGAATGCGATGGTTCTAATTTGTATGATGTATGCATATGGAATGAATGAAATGAATTGTTGATGATTTGTCAATGCACCATAGACTGTACAAGATTTGACTGGCTTGCTATAGTAATGGGATAACTTTGTGGAATGCTTGTGCATGTGAAAACTTTGTTTTTGTATTTTGTCTATTTTTTGATGGTGATGTACGGAATGAAATGTACCGGTTGTTTGAAAATGTAGTTAAGCTTTTTTGAGATGCAGATATTTTAACTAACTAGCCAAGACTGTACATTTATCTCGCGAGACTTTTGAACAAGGTCTAAATCCGACTTGAATTTAACCAAGTGATTTCACATCCCTGTGTGTGCAATTGAGTTCGTTTATGTGGTATTTGTCAGGATACCGCCAGTGCCAGATAGGCTATCAACCAAACCTGTATCGAGGATCACCTAATTAGCTCCACTAACTCCATTGTTGTATTTAGCAAGATTAATCCACGGGACAATCTAAGGTACCATAAGCTAGTTCATCCACATGCAAACATTGGTCTGCGCACATGCAAAGCTAATGTGACAGACATATCGTCATGCGGGTAGGATACCACCATTGCCAGGTAGGCTATCAACCAAACCTGTAATGAGGATCACCTAGATGGTTTTCGAATGCTGAGAATTTCCAAGGATTCAAGTTCAGGTTATTTATTGGCGGAATGATTTGGGAGATTTGCTCGTCTATATAGTGATGAAAATCACTATTTATTTTTCTATTTATTTTTCTTTTTGAGCAAGGATTTTGAATAGTGGTGATAACCACTGTTATTTGATTTTGTATTTTGAGCTTTGTAATTTTGAACTTGTGAATGGCCTTGATCCGTTTAGGTCTTGGGGATGACTACCCATCCTTGGCAGGGACGTGTAGTACGAATCCTTACGACTTTGGGAACCAAGGGGATAATGGAGATGATGAAGTAAGGGCATTGATCTGTTAGGCCTTGGGGATGACTACCCATCCTGGTTAGGGGCGGATAGTACGAATCCTTACAACTTGGAGACCAAAGGGAGAATGGAGAGTATGAAGTGAAGGCATTGATCCATTAGGCCTTGGGGATGACTACCCATCCTGATTAGGGGCGGATAGTATGAATCCTTACAACTTGGAGATCAAAGGTGAATGGAAAGGTTAGGATGATGGTTCATTGGAATTTTGTTTGTGAAGGGCGTTGATCCTTTTAGGTCTTGGGGATGACTACCCATCCTTGGCAGGGACGTGTAGTACGAATCCTTACAACTTTGGGGACCAACTATGATTTGGATTTGGTAGTGGTAAAAACCACTGTTTATTAAGGTGAATGGATAGGGAAGAGCTCGTCCTTTTGTCAATTCTCAGCATTCTGGAACCATTCGCACAGGGGGATGAACAGGCTAATATTTCACCTATGGTACCCTAGACTGCTTTGTAGGGTTCTCTTGCATTCACACAACTTAGGAATTATTTTATGTGTGTTAATTTGTGATGGGATGTTACGTAACAAGGCGTGATCCAAGTAAAACTTTCCCATGTAAAATCTGTTTAACTATGTACAGTTTTTGGCTAGAAATTTAAAGACAACTGAATGACGAAAACCCTATATACATTAGGAGACAACTGACGATGCTAAAAAATGGTGATGGTGCTATTCTAGATGTAGGCATTTATGAGGATCTGATGTGGAAAAGGATGGAATTTCCAAGTAATGACAGTCTATGGTGCTTTTGACTTGTATGACCTAGCAAATGTATCAATGTATGGATGCGATGCTTAATGCAACCTATATTTTTGTATTTTGATTTTTATGAGAATGCATGGAATTGGAATGCAATTGTTTTTGTGATTTTGATTTTTTTATGAGTATGCATGGAATTGAAATGCAATTGTTTTTGTGATTTTTTTATATTATTTTTGTTTATTTTTGAATATTTATTTGACCAAGATTATGGTAACCTTGGAGCTTTTGGTGTTTATAAAGGCTTTATGGATACCTTTGGGTTTGGGACCAAAGCGGATTATGATAATCCTTGGAGCTTTTGTCTTGACCAAAGGGTTTATAGATACCTTTGGGGCATTTTAGGGTTGACCAAGCGATTATGATAATCCTTGGAGCTTTTGTCTTGACCAAAGGGTTTATAGATACCTTTGGGGCATTTAGGGTTGACCAAGCGATTATGATAATCCTTGGAGCTTTTAGTTGGACTATGGCTCTCTAGATGTGGAATGGCCTCAAATGAATGATGTTCAAGGGTTCTGTTTCCTTGATTCCTTCAAGAGAGGCAAGCCGGTATGTTTCGGGTCCTATTCTACTGTCAATGATGTAAGGACCTAACCAGTTTGCCGTGAACTTGTCCCGTAGATGGGACGACAAATTAGAATTCTGTTGGTTCTCTTTTAAGACCAAGTCACCAACCTAAAATTCCCTAAGGTGGACTTTCATGTTGTATGCTTTCTTAAGTCGCTCTTGATAGATACGCAAATGCTCGAGAGCATTAACGCGTCGTTCATCGAGCAACGTCAGTTGATCTAACCGGGCCTACCGCACAGTGTCATCATCGATGAACTCTTGCATTGAAATGCGTAGGGAAGGGATTTCCAACTCAAAAGGCATGACTGCCTCGGAGCCATACACCAGCAAAAATGGAGTTGCCCTAGTGGGCGTTCGAATGCTGGTGCGATAAGCCCATAGGGCAAGCGGGATCTGAATGTGCCAATCCTTATGATTGTCTGCAACTATCTTTTTAAGAATGGTGACTAGCATTTTGTTTGACGCCTCTGCTTGCCCATTTGCCTGCGGATAATAGGGTGTTGAAAAATTGTGCTGAATTTTGTACTTTGTGGTCAAAGCATGCACATATTTATTCTTGAATGGTGTCCCATTATCTGACAGGATCTTGGATGGAATACCAAAATGACATATGATGTTATGCAAAATAAACTTCGCAATGCGGGATCCAGTCGTAGAGGTTAGCGGAATTGCTTCCACCCACTTGGTAAAGTACTCTATGGCCATTAAAATAAACGTGTGATGACCAGACGATGTAGGGGAGATCTTTCCAATTAGATCAAAGCCCCACTACGAAAAAGGCCAAACCGATTGAATCGGCTGCAAGGCCTGAGAAGGTACGTGTGTCAAATTAGCATGGTGCTGACACTTCACGCACTTCTTCACATATGCGCAACAATCTCGCTCTAAAGATGGCCAATAATAACCCATGCGAAGAATGCGCTTTGCGATGGCCATACCGCTGAAGTGGCCACCACATGTACCATCGTGAGCTTGGGTGATCGCCCAAGCGGACTCTTGCTTGGTCCAAACAACGAAGGAGGATTCCTTCATAATTTTGACGATACAAAATGTCTCCTAACAAGACATGCTTTGCCGCTTTCTATTTGAATGATCTTTTCATGGCTTGTGTCAATCCAAGTGGGAGGTTACCTAGCTTGAGGTAATCCCGAATGGGTGTGTACCAATCTTGCTGATCAGAAACCTCGATAGTATGAATGGCCAATCCCTCTTGAAGTCCATCCCGAACAAAAGTTGAGCGGGAGAGAACTTGTAAAAACAACGTGGTGTTGCTATTAAGAGGGGTCGGGGAGAACAAGGACCCCCAATTGGCTTGAGTCAAACAATCTTGAATTCGAGAGAACTTATCCGGAGATGGTTCAATCTGGATCAGGTGGATTCCTGGCGTGAGGTCAGAGCTTGCACGCTCCATCGCAGGTTGCGATAATGTCTTGACTTGAATGGTTGTCATCTCATCGGAAGGGTCTTGCGGGATTAGGGACCCCAAAGAGGCCATAGTATCCGCAAAATGATTCGATGATCGAGGGAGTGCCTCAATGTCATACCATTCAAGTTGTGCCAGGAATTTGTCCACAAGGGCTTTATAGGCCTGCAAAACTGGACATTTACATTGGAATATCCCCTTTACTTGATTGACAATTAACAGCGAATCACCAAAGATGTTTAGACGTTTAATGTTCATGGTGATTGTTGTCTGAAGACCTATGAGCAAGGCTTCGTATTCTGCATTGTTGTTGGTGCACGAGAAGTCTAATTTAAATGACAAGGGCATTGGAGTGCCTTGCGGAGTGAAGAATACAATTCCCGTGCCACCCCCTTGCTCACATTTAGAACCATCGAAGAATAGGGTTATGTCAGCCTGTGACTCAGGCTCATCAGAATCTGGCGATTCTGAAACATGGAAGACCCCATCATCAGGTAGTTCAAAAGTTAGAGGCTGATCGTCTTCAAGAGGAGCCTCGGCTAGTTGATCGGTGATGACTTGACCTTTTATGGATTTTTGTCCAATGAACTCTATGTCAAACTCCGTCAACAACATGATCCATTTCGTCATGCGGCTACTATGATAAGTATGACTCATCATGTATCGCAATGGATTCTCCTTAGACACAACATACGTCTTATTACTAAGCATGTAGTGGCATAGCTTTTTGGTAGCAAACACCACTGCCAAGCAGAGCTTTTCAACGTATGCATAGTTAAGTTCATAACTGACCAAGGTGCGGCTAAGATAGTATGTAGCCTGTTCTTTGTGAAGTTCATTTTTCTGGGATAGCATGGCGCCCAGTGCCACCTCAGTGGCTGAGATGTATAAATAGAATGGCACTCCTGGTCTAGGTGGTGCCAATACTGGCGGTGAAGCCAAGTACTATTTAATGTCATCAAAGGCAGACTGGCACTCGTCATCCCAATGAAATGTGACCCCCTTATGCAATAATTTATTCATGGGTCGGCATTTGTCAGATAACTGCGCTATGAAGCGCTTGATCGACGCAACCTTTCCCTGTAGACTCCTGAGCTGCTTGATGGTGGTTGGGGGACGCATTTCAAGGATTGCCTTGACTTTGTTTGGGTCGACCTCGATTCCTCGTTTGGAGACTATGAAACCCAAAAGCTTTCCAGAGGTGACGCCAAAGACGCACTTCTTAGGGTTTAATCTGACTTTATGTTCAATGAGGCGATCAAGGACCTTGCTCAAGTCACCGAGGTGATCTGGGCGCAAAAGAGATTTGGCCAACAAATCATCCATGTAATCTTCCAAAGTTTTGTGCATGTAATCATGAAAGATGTACGTCATGGCACGTTGGTAAGTGGCACCAGCATTTTTAAGGCCAAAAGGCATGACCTTATAGCAAAATGTCCCCCAAGGCGTTGTGAATGCCATTTTTAGTTGGTCCTCGGGATTGATACGAATCTGATTGTATCCTGAGAAACCATCCATAAGGGAAAGCATTTCGTGGCCCGCTGTGGCATCTACCAACGCGTCGATGCTTGGCAAGGGAAAATCATCCTTAGGACTCGCTTTGTTAAGATCTCAAAAATCGGTGCATATGCGAATCCTCCCGTCGGGCTTCTTGACGGGAACCATGTTAGACAACCATGGAGGATAATCCACACAGATGACAAACTGGGCATCCAACAACTTTTGTAACTCATATTTTACCATTAAGGCCACTGTTGGGTGCATCTTGCGTAGTTTTTGCTTTACTGGCTTGATTGTCGGATCAAGCGTTAAATTATGCGTGACTAGTTGTGGGTCTAGTCCCGGCATATCCTTGTATGACCATGCAAAAACCTCCTTCTTTTCCTTAAGAAGGGTAACATAATCGGCTCGCTCTTCGGGGGAAAGACTTACCCCCGACTTGAGAATCCATGGATTCATTGGATCTGTGCCGATGTCTACATCAGTCATTGCTTCGACCGACATATGGGATCCGTCTTCCAACTGGTGTGGAATTGGGATCAGATGGATATCGTTTGCTGAATTAAGATCATCATTAGGAACGTCAAGTTCCTCTTCAGCATGGAAGACATCCTGAGTCTATCCTGGAGTGAAATGAAACATCCCACCGCAAGGCCAATACTCTGATGGAGATGGTGGTGTGTCAACGCGATCCCAATCTATAGCTTCTATGTCTAGATGCAATGATCATGTTGGATTGGCTGGATCATGGATGGGGGCGGTCAAGTCAATGGAGATCATGTTTATGAGATGATGGTAACCTCCATTACCGCAAGTGTGATAACTCTGACATTCTGGATGCTCTTGGTGCGTTGGATCTGGCTCTGTAGGCACTGGCACAAAGGGATCAGCCCTATGCGTGGACCTGCAAATAGGGTCTACCCTAGGCACTGATGGTTTGATAGGGTCTCCAGGTGGAAGATGCTCTCTGTATACCTAGAGTGGCGGGTGCAGTAATTGCTATAACTACGTCGGGTTGAGATGCCACCTATGTCTTGGACCTATGTGTAAGTGTTCAAACATGTCATCTATGTCCAAAGGATATTGTTGTTGTTGAGGTAGCCTATGCTCACTGGGATCATTCAATGGGAACATCATCAGGAAGCTTTCCTGATCATCATTCATTGGATATTCGTGCGAATGATCGTACTCCGACTCATCTTCAGAAGACCCTTCGTGGTCTTGTCCATCTTCCCCTTGTGGGTGAGTCCATGAGGTTTCTCCTTGTTCGGCCGTAGGGAAAGGGTTGTTGAGGTCAACAAGGTTATTTGTTTGTAATGGGAAATAATCCCCCAAAGTATAAGTTGTATTTGGATTGGCATATGGATCTGATGCCAACCCATCCTTGTTGCCTATCCCTAGGCTTTGCATGTTTTCGACCAAGATGTCGAGGGGCAAAGGGTGATTAAACCCTACTCCTGACTTGTCATAAGGCATTTGGTATCTTGGTTGGCACAAAACACGCATTCCTTGTTCATACCTGCCTAACCCGTATCCATGCCAATTGCATTGGCTAAGATATCATAATGCGAAGTCTGGGTTAGCCAAATAATTGACATCTTCCACAAAGGGATCTTCATCTTCCTCTTCTTGTCGGGAAGGTTCAACGCCATGATCCAGGCCCCCAAAAATAAAGTTTGTCTGATTAGGTGGGTAGCCTAAAGGAACCACGGAGCCTATGGGGAGTCGAGGTCTTCCCATGTCTTGCATAGATTGAAGTGTGGGCGTTGCAACAACATTGCGCACTATATACTCCCCCATGCCTGTGTTAGACATCTCAACAATAATCGTTGGTGATTGAGAGGAAGCGAATGGGAGTTCTCCTTGAGTCCACTCCATGTGGGGTGAACTAGGCGTCTCAACTTCCATTCTATTAGGCGTCTCTTCTGTAGAGATGTTGGAGACTAGAGGTGGTTCCGCTTCCAGGGGCTTCTTTCCTTTGTCCGTTGGTGTGGCCACCGTAGGTGGCATCATTGTGGGAGGACCGGATGAAGAAGATGAACCCGCCTCGGGAATTTGATTGATTTGGTAATGGAGATTCTTGCTTAGTCGGACCCCTCTTAGATGGATTTAACTGGAAATCCACATGCATTGAAGGGAGGGTCGACTGCGGCATGATTTGCACTGAGTTGCAATATTTAAAAGGTTCCAAATCTATGGGGACCACGTGCACTTGTCCTTCAAATGTATATTTCAAACATTGATGAGCAATTGAAGGGACACACTTCATATCCCGGATCCAAGGCCGCCCAAGTAAGATATTGTAAGCCATCTCACCTTCTAAAATGTGGCACAATGTATGAATGGTCTTTTGTCCCACTTGTATGGGTAGGACAATTGTGCCAACTATCGAGCATATCGCATCATTAAATGCTCGAAGAGTATAAGTGGAAGGTACAATGTGAGAGGTTGGCAGCTTCAAATGTTTCAGTGCAGCGGTTGTAATAATGTTACTAGACGAACCAGTGTCTACCAACACCCGCTTGTACGGAGTCCCATTGACCCATGCAATAACGTGCAGGGGTGGATCCGCTACATCCCCAGTCACCATTTTTAACTCATCTTCCCTAAAGGTGATGACTGGTTCGGTACACTGTTTGACATGCCCCACAAAATTGTTGAACGAATTCGCTTCGTGGGGATGCAACTCAATTGCCTTTAATATCTCCATGAGAGCTTCCCGATGGGGTGCCGATTGTTGAATAAGCTCATAGATGGAGAGCCTAGCCGATGTGGTCCATAGACTTTGAGTAAGTCTAGTTCGAATCATGGCCACTGGTCTAGGCGGGGGCAACTGTGTAGGATTCGGTTGAGGTTGTGACGTGGATGGAACTTCCCTGGTGGCTGTCGCGGGGCAGCTCCTGGGTGTCTCTTGTTTCTTGTCACAATGCTAATCATCCCAACATACCCCTCCATGGGGCAATTATGTTGCACTTCATTGACATGAAGAGGTTTTGCTTGTGCATCATGTGTGGGTAAAGGATCTTTGAAAACACCCATTTGTTGGTTGTTGGGTGCGATGGGGTTATCCACTACCAATGTGTTATTGTCAATGAGGTCTTGCACTAAACCTTTGAATGTCCAATAGACATTAAGGTCATGCCCTTTCCTTCTATGGAATCTATAGTAAAGATCCTCTCTATAGCCCTTAGGCTTTGGCGCATTAGGATCGATTGTTGGAATCTCTGGCAGATTAATCAAGTTTGCCGCTGACAAACGGTCAAACAAGGAGTCCCTAGACTCAGTGTATGGTGTAAATTGCTGCCTAGGGTGATGCTGCTGATTGTGATCTTGTTTTTTATTATCTTTCTCATAGTTATTGTGAGGCACTTGCACCTGATAATTAGCCTTTGGAGGTTGTGTTGCTTGGGCAGGCTTAGGGGCATTGATAGCAACTTGATTGACCACGGCGGGTTTTTGTTGCGTATTCCCTATTTTGGTGCTCTTGTTCCACTCTTTTTTCTTAGGCTTGGCAATTTTGCCATCCTGTATCTTGATCTCTTCGATAACTCTAGCTTGCGCTAGAGCTTCTTCTAAAGTGGCGTATTGTCTGCATTGCAATAGCACAGAGATCGATCGCAAATAGCTCTTTGCGAACATTTGAGTTAGGTCGGACATAGGAGGGAGGTAGGACAGCTTTGAAAGCAACGTCCTCCATCGATTCCCATATGCCACCATAGATTCCTCCTCATACTGCTTGAGGCTAGCTAGATCACTTAGTGATGCCTTTTTCTTTGTGTTGAAAGCAAAACATTCTAGGAATGCGTCCACTAGCTGATCCAAGTTGTAGATGCTATGCTTCGGTAGATGGGTAAACCAATCCGAGGTAGATCCTACGAATGTGGTTATGAATGTTCTTAATAGCAATGCATCATTGTCTTGTATACCGAAGCATTGGCTCAAAAATCGAGTCACATGCTCTTGAGCATCTTCATCCCCTCTAAAGAGTGCCAACTGGGGCAGCTTGAAATGTTCGGGGTATGGAGGTATTGGCACTGACGGATGCACAGGATGACTACGGAGTTGGCGTAAGGTAGGCTTTTGGGGCCCAGCAGTCTTGAGTTCCATAGTCTCCAAGCATTCTAACAACACTTTGTATGCATCGGAGGACTTAATCTCCTCCTCCTTGGTTTGCTCCCATTGTAGATTACGGGGAACTTGAGGCCTTTGGAGGGATAAATGGGTAGCATCCCTTCTACCTTGATAGGGCATTTCAGCCCGCTCTTCTTCTTGGTCATAATCCTCATAATCTTCTTGAGGAGTGTCTGGCCTAGGCCTGTAAACATTGATGGGTGCCCGCGGAGGATGCCCATCACGGTTGCGAGGAGTGGCCTCCCGCTCAGGTCTAGGAGGTCTTAGAGGTAGTGCTTGATGAAGTCATGGAGACCTGTCTCGCACGAGGGGGTTGTGCCTCACATACATCTCAGATTGCTGTGCGTGAGGGACTGGGGCCTTCTCAAGCGCATTGTTGTGAAGCAATTCAGTTGTCTGACGTTGAATGCGCTCTTGATTAAGGTGACACAAATGTTCTAATTTTTGTTGGTCTTGCCTAAGCCGCATGATTTGCGCTTGGCGGGCGGCTAGTTGGGCAAATGCCAAGTCATTTTGTTCCATCGTCTCTTGTTTAGGAGGCCTAGATGCCTCCCCTACATATCTGTCTCGATCATGGTGCTCTGAGACCCCTATATGTTGCTTCCCTCTGTCGAGGTTGGCAGCATTGATTTGAAGCTCTGGTCTCAATGAGCGATCTGGATATAAAGCGGGTGCAGACGTGCATCGGCCCCATGCTAGGTACTATCCTTGAGGAACGTATTGATCTTCCTCACATTCTCTGTTATATTCATAAAAGGTGCGGGCAGAATGGCCCTGCCCTGTCGGGAGAACCTGATATTCTGGATATGGTCTCGTGTGTTTGACATTGATCAGGGGTAAATTAGGAGTAACAAAATCATATGGTTCCTCCTTGTGGACCTTTTGTTGTTCTAGAGCAGTATATAGCGCTTCATCACTAGGCCACCCATAACGAACTTCAAAGGGGGGCCTTGTATCTAGGCCAAGTGCTACATGTTGGTTATTTTCTTGAAAAGATTTTTGTTGCTTAGGAGTACCCCCTAAGGAGGTGCCTCTATAGTCTTGTCTATTGATGGCATGAGTTGGAGTGCCCCTCAAGGAGGTGCCTCTAGAGCCATGTTCTATAACTGCCTGGTGTGGACTAACTTGTGTACCCTGCCGCCAAGGCGGGATGGCCAAGTCTTTAGAGCTATATCGGAGACGACTTGTCTCTCTTGGTGCATTCTCTGCAGCTTCTGCCCGTGATTGGGCTTGGCTACGAGTAAACACCATGGTAATGTTACCCTAAAGATGCAAAAATTCTTTTTATGATTTTTTTTTGTCTAAACAGAAAATAGCATACACACACAAGCAATGATTATCTCTTTTAAAGATTAATAGTGTGCCCTAAATCTGGTTTAGTGTGTTTTTGTTGTTTGTTTTTGTGTTTTTGAAGACTTTTTATGAAAACCGTTTAAATGCAATTATGAAGGCTCTTATGACTCCCAAAATGGTCGCCCCTTCAATATACCATTGCCGGACCGATATACCAACCTCTCTATATACCCGCCCTTACGTGAGGGAGACTATAGGTACGTGAGAGCAGATGATACATGGAACATAGGCGGTACGAAAGGGGAATCACTCTGTTTATGACACCTACCATAGAAGACTTATCCTCATGCGCTAGGAATCACCCTAGCTACACTTGGTCAGCTTTCGTCAGGATTTACGTCTAGCAACAGTCGCGATCGGGGTAATGGATGCAATATCTCAAGCCAAAGTGATAATGGAATCCACCTTTGGTCTTGCTCAAGGGTTGGGGTTTTACGACCAACTCCTTGTGTTTAAAATACCACGTGGTGTGTGGGGTTCATTTTAATTTGCAAAAATTTGAAACAGGCAAACAAAAAGGAAACTTTCCCTAAGCCATACAAAACTGAAAACCAGAAAACAGAAAACAGAAATTTGATAGAAGCTTGTTAAAAACCCCTACCTCTTCTCTGCCCAACAGGATGTTTCTGATTTGCTGCTCTGAAAAATGTACAGAAAGCTATTCGTCCCTGGGTGAGACGAATATCAAAAAGTATTCGTTCCAGGGTGAGACGAATGGTATACTCGTCCCTGGGTGAAACGAATAACAATCTGCCGACTAAAAAATAAGTACCTGTAATCAAAACAAGCAATTTCAGATCAGAAATCTAACCTAAAAAAAAATAGAGGACAGAGGTCCCACCGTGATCGCCATTGAAAACACGAGATTCCGAAAAAAAAAGGATAGACTAAAAATGCAATGTAAACGAAACTAAAATAACGCTTAAACCCTATGTTATTGAAAAATGCGTAAAAAGAAAGAACATGAACACAAGATATCAAAGCAATATAAAATACGGCCCTTTTATTGATATGCTTTTCAAATTTGTGTTACAATGCGTCTCCTTCCTTTTTAGGGGATAGGAGCGTTAAATGTTGGTCTTTTACAACTTGTTTCAGAATTCCTTCTTCCGCGTGCCCACATATAAGATGGGCGAACCAAAACGTTGCCGCCGCTTGTGTTGGTAAAAGTAGATTCCTCGCTGCTCTTCTAATGCTGAAAATCTGCGTTCAAAGAAACAAACAAAGAATCAGTAGCACCTGTGTATGAAAACGAAAGATAAATATAATAATGGTTAAAATGAGTCCAAATAAACTGAAAACTTGACAAAAGCATAATCATGTAACTAGCTAAATACTACAAAAGAAATAGTCACCAAAGGCAATAAGGCGGGGGGTGCCCGAAGGCAAACCACCCGCGGGTGAAACTTTGTTTCGACACCAATCCGCTTGGGATGGGTCCGAAACCTGGTGTGATGTGTTGTCGACAAATTGGTAGGATATTGTGGTCAAAAAAATCGGGTTTTGGTTCTTGATTCGTGCCTTCAAAAGTCACCCAATAACCTCTCTTTCGATTAAGAGATTATGGATGTTGAAAGCACAAATCGCAAGTAAGTGAATTAGAGCACTTCGTCGCTCAAAATGCTCCTTCTCTGTATATCTTTTGGGTGAGGAAGCTCACCATTTTATAGACCCAAGGGGTCTCTTTGAATTAACATGCAAAAGTGCTACTTTGCATGAATGCTTTTTTTGTGAAGAGAAGACTTCTTCTTGATCAAGGGCTTCTTAACTGCCTCTGTGCATGTCTTTGTATGTTTAGAAAAGCTCACTCGCACTCCCATGCAATGAAGAGATAGCTAAGTGGCAAATCTGAGTTGTCATGAAAAAGCCTACTCTCACTCCCATGCAATGAAGGGAGAGTTAAGTGGCCAATCCGAGTTGTCCTAAAAAGCTCACTCTCATTCCCATGCAGTGAATGGAGAGTCAATTGGCAGATATGAGTTGTCAAAAGAACTCACTCGCCCTCCTATGCCATGAAGGGAGAGCTAAGTGGCAGTTCTGAGTTGTCATGCGCCGAGGTTTGACTTTTTTTCGGTCAAACCTGGCGTTCGTCCCACCCCGGAGCGAGCGCTGGTAATCGTCTCTGGGTGAAACGAGTACCAATCTGCACTCGTCTCTGGGTGAAATGAGTACCAATCCGCACTCGTCCCTGGGTGGAGCGAATAAGTAGCAGAGTGTCTAAAAGGTGCCAAATTGATCTCTGACTTGTAAAACTATTGTGTGAGTGGTTAGAACCACTGTTTTAACCTCTGGGGCTGCCCTGGGGCTGTGTGTGTTAGTGCGATTAGTGTTTGCAGTCACATAATCGGATTGGTGCTGTTTTGGTGTCTACACATATTAGTTAGATGCTTAGTCTGAAGCATAGTTATTGCCATCTCAACTATGGTGCGGTTCTTTTCTCGACCACACCATTCTATTGTGGGGTATAGGTAGTAGTGAATTGCCTTTTTATCCCACTTGCTTTACAATATTTCAAGAATTATTTTGAGGAGTACTCACCTACTCGATCTGTTCTAAGAAATTTTACAAAATACTCATTTTGTTTATCTACATTATTTCTAAAATCTATGAAGCAATCAAAAGCTTCATCTTTATGTTTCAAAAAATAAATCCAGCACATTCTAGATAAATCATCTATGAAAGTGAGAAAATAGGAGTTGTTTCTGATACTCTTTGCCTGCATTGGACCATAGATGTCCGAATTTACTAATTGAAGTGGATAGTTGGCTCTCCACGCTTGTCCTTTTGGAAACTTCAACCTTGAGTGCTTTCCCAAAGCACATCCTTCATAGACCTCCTTCTGTTTGTTGATTTTGGGAAGTCCTATCACCATAGCTTGAGAAGTTAACAATTTCAAGCTAGCAGAATTAAGGTGACCATATCACAAGTGCCAAAGCACACTTGGATTTGCTATAGCTACATTTGCAAGTTTAGCTCCCCTTGGCTCACAAAATTTTAGAGGGAATAATAGATTCTTGGTCATTGGGACCTATGTGATGACACGATTACAATTGTTTTTATCAAGAATGGGATATTTTCCTTCATCAAAAACAAGTTTGTAATTATTCTCCATTATTTACCCAATGCTTAGTAGATTGTGTTGGAGATTTGGAGTGTAGTAGATGTCATACACTTTCTTTAGTCCTTTCATTGGAACTTCCATGGTTCCAATGCCTTCGATTTGTAAAGTTTTATCATCCCCTAACTTGATGTGGGATTTATAAGTGGAATCTAGAGTAGCAAATAGATTTTCTTTGCCACTCATATGGTTTGAACAACCAGTATCTAGAATCCATGTGTCAATTAGATTATGTTCTGATTGTCCATATGATAGAAAAATATTAGAGGTATCATCTTCTTCTCCATAATTTCCATATTTATTGTTGTTGCCTTGAGAAGATTTTGACCAGCACTCGAGCAAAGTGGCCTGGCTTGCCACAATTAAAACAAGTTGTTTTGGACTTGTCACTTCCTCACCCTTGATTTCCACTTCATCTTGGATTTCCTCCTCTATTTTGGTTTCCACCTCTATTCTAATTGCCTCCTCTGTTGGAGTTGCCTCCTCTATCCTGATTGCCTCCTCTGTAGTTGCCTCTACCTCTTCCTCTTTGCTGGCCTCTACCTTGAACTCTTCCATGTACTCTTCCAATATTTTCATTGGATGTGAAGGCTTTATCATCGCCTCCATAGATGGTTGAAGGAGATTCATGTAATCTCTCTTCATGAGACATTAATGATCCAATTAATGCATTGAATGTTAAAGTGGAAATATTTTTTGACTCTTCTATGATTATGGTAATGTGATTCCATATTTGTGGAAGTGTTCACAACACTTTTGTTATAATTGTCTTAGGATTGATTTCCTCGCCAAGTATAACCTTTTTATCAACAACTACTTTCACTCTGACACAATAATCACCTACTTTTTCATCTTCTTTCATTTCGAGATTTTCAAAATCTCGTTTTAGTGTTTGAAGCCTCACTTGCTTCACTTGATCACTTCCCTGGAATCCATCTTTCAAAGCTTTCCACACATCTTGTGCAGTTATACGAGTGGCTATTATAGGAAATATACTTTTCTCCAATGTTGCTTGGAGATGATAAAGAGCAAAAAAGTTTCTCTTTTGTGCTTTTTTCTTTGTTTTCTTATCTTTGGCACTCAATGTAGCCCAATCTATGGGTTATGTGAAACCCTATTCTATTATATCCCACAAACATTTTCCTATGAGTAAGGTCTTCATTTTGATAGACCAATACTCGTAGTAATACTCATTGAACTCTGGAATTGGTAGATTGTTATGTGAGGCCATAGTTACTAAAACACTCTTTTATTTCTTGGTTATAATAAAGCACTCTACTTTTTTCAAAGAAAGAAGAAGGAAGAAAGAAGAAGAAAGAAGAGATTACAAATTTAAGTCAAATATGACTTGATTCACTCTTTCATTGATTGCTTGTTCCTCTTTTTGTGGCATTGCAACTTCTTGATTCACGAAATTGTCTGCTACTTGTTCTTCGTCATCACTGATCAATATTATCTCAAGCGATGTTGGTTCTAGATTTTCCATTGAATTACTGTAGTGAGAATATTATGATTCTTATGGTGCAGCTTCTATGGATTTGGATTGCTCAAATTGACTCCCAAAGAATTTATCTTCAGATTCTGCCTCGAACCCTGAGTCTAGATGCCTCTGGTGTGCAATTACTGCATTTTGCATCTGACTAAATACAGTATGTAGCACATAAGCTTTCACTTTTTCATCAAAACTTTTGGAATTTTCTCTCACCAAAAGTGCACATAGGGCATGATAACAACCACTTGGTCTTATCATCAATGCCTCTTTACAAATTTTAGTTTGATATTTTTTCTCTCTTACAAGGAAAAATACTAAGCCTCTTAGGCTTTGTCACAATTTTCCACCTTTGATTCCACTTACATAAATTGCCTCTTAGGCAATGTTCTTTTTCTCCTATTTTATTATATCAAAAAAAATATATCTATATTTGTATTTAATAAAAGAAATATAATTGCTTTATAAAATAAAATTTTAAAAAACAATTATTATTTAATTTTATTAAATATAATATAAATTTTATATTTTTTTAATATATAAAATAATAAAATTTTAAGAAAAAGAAAAAACCTTTTAAAAAAAAAATTCTAACTCCGCAGGAGTCAAACCCGTGACTCCTTTCTTTCAAGCAGAGTTTCCTTACCAACTCGGCTTCCACCGTCGATGAAACCTAGGTAGAATACACTATTATTTCAAGACATTTAGGGCATATACCATACTCAAAAAAAAATTTGCAACTTTTGTAGCCATCGGGTTTCGAACCTGCGACCTCCTGGGGGTGAGCGGCTTAAGGTTGGCTCCTCGAGCCAGTCGAGCTGCGTGGCCCGACGAGGAGGTGAGGGAGGCTTGCCTCCTTTATCCCATCATGACTGCATGATAATTTAAAAAAAATATAATCTTTATCCCACATCCACTATGCAAAGGGGATATTGTGCTTTATTAGCATAGAGAAGCACTAAGCTTCTTGATTGCCTTCGAGAAATCAGTGATCGCCCTTTTGCCTTCTAGTCAAGCCAATCACCTCGCGCCATGTCACTAGTTGCCCCTTTGTCTACCTTACTGTATACTCACCACATTTATGCCTTGATGTCTTCTTACCACATGTTCGCATTTGGTTAGATCCTCGATATGTGTGCTCTCTATAGGCCTCTCTCGACCTCACCTCTGTTCGCATGTTGCAGGCCCTCTCGACCTCGCCTCAGTTTGCATTTTGTGGGCCCTTTCGACCTCCTCGATATTTTTTGCCTCACCTATGAGCTCACTCCTGTGGGCCTCCTCGACCTCCTCGAGATTCATGCCTCATTTGTCACTCTCCTCGGGCTCCGTGCTTTGCCTGTATAGCCTCTGCTCTGATACTAGATATAGCACTAACAAAATTAGGAGCACTTAGGAAATTAGGAGCATAAAGATTATTAACCAGATATTGCATTAACATTAAGTTCGAAGGATTACAATGCTTAAATACAAATATTATTAACCAAAACCTAGAAATCTTAGGAGAAAGAATAGGGAAGAAGAAAAATAAGGAGGAAAGAAAAAATGATATTAGGAGTCAAACTCTCTGCCATCCATGCCATCCAATCCTGCTGACTCAGTTGTCATCCAAGGAGGTAAAAGGGTAAGGTCCAAAGCTTATAGTGGTAAAACAATTTTTTTATTTTTTTACCCTTTTAACTTCCAATACAATTATATCACATGCACTGGGACAAAGAGCAGTGCGGGATTTTAATATGGGATGTCATGGGTATTGAGTCGATTTCCTACGGGTGATCATTCACGTTCCTTTTACCTCCACATAAACCAATCAAACGATGCCACTCAGCCACGTCACTACTACCAACTCAGCCACATTACCAACTTTGCTACTGCCACGTGTCTGTCCATGTCTCTACTGCCACATGTCTCTTCGTCGCCTACCTTGATCTGCATACAGTTACCACATCAACCACATCCAGGCTATTTCAGCAATCCACCTCACCACCTTGAATTGCATGCCAGATCTACTATGCATGTCCACCTCGATATCCATACCTATATCTGGGTAGTCCTACTACCTTGCTAGGTCTCGAGAAGTGTACCTGTATCTTCATAGGTCAACCACTCCGTGTGACCTCGAACTACGCATGGACCTCTTGCTCTGATACCAGAATGAGACCAAATTTTAGATGCAGGCAAACGAAATATTTATTTTCAATTAAAAATTTAAACCTTAGTACAACCATAGGGTATATATAATGTAATTTAAAACTAAAGCACGCAACTACTGGAAGAATAATAGGAGATAAGAGAATAGGTGAGAAGGAGGGATAAGGGGATAGGTAGGAGGAATAAGGGGAGGGAATATAGGAGAAGGAATAGGGAGGAGAGAAAACAAAACAATGTGCTTGCCGACATTCCAAACCCTCTTTGTGTTCACACTTGATCAGGTCATTTCTCGCCAGCTTTGCATTTGTATATGTTCACATTGTAACACAACTTAGTTGAATTAGTCCAACATCTCCTTAATCACCCCAAAAACTCCCACCAAATATGGGATCAAGTGATGCAAATATTGAAGACTAACTCTTCTAAGGGAAACTAGCTTATAAGGAATGTGAGTAATTACAAGATGAAAAGAACAAGGAATTGGCAACATCCTCCTAAGTATTATGGAAAATTCAATACCAATGGAGCCTCTAGGAGGAACCCTGGAAAAGCTAATGCAGGAGGAATTGGTAGGTTTTTTTATGGTTCTCTAGGTTTTATTTTTTTTGAGAATTTGGATATCTTTTCCAATAACCTTGTTGAGGAGCATGGTAATCTTAGAGGCCTTCAAGAGATTGCTAAGGTTGGATGGGAAAGGTATTGGTTGAATCTAACTCTCAACTCATGATTAATCTTATGAAAAATCCTTCTAAGAATCATAAGGTTCATTGGAGAATAAAAATAATTGTTGAGAAGATTCAATTAATCTAGATGGGATTTTTGAAAGTTGATTACAATCATGTGGTCAGAGAATAAAATAGAAGTGTTGATGCTTTAGCTAATTGGGCATTAGACAAAGGTGATCCTACCTGCTACGACCACCGTCCCAGATGGTGGGCTTCACAAATAAGGGAAGCTCTACTTTTTATCCTTTCTTTGGATGGCTCCAGTACTATAGTTACCTAGTTTCTTTTTGCTTTGATTTTGCTTCTCTTTGGTTTGGTCAAGGTATTTTAGTTCCCTAGCTCAGTCATTTATTTCTTATGTTTCCTCTATTGATTCTTGCCTTAAAAGTCTCTTGTCTTAGAAAGGTCATAGTTGTGTTTTGTTTTTTTTTTCCCGTTTTCTTAGTTTTTCGATGAGTGTGTGTTTTTTTTTTATGTTTTTTTTGTCTTTTATGTTTTTGTTTTTTTTTCTTTTTATTGTGTTTTTTTTGTTTTCCATGTTTTTATTTTTTGTGTTTTTGGTTTTTTAAGTGTTTGTGTGTTGTTTTGTTGTTTTTATGGTTTTATTATGTGTTTTGTTGTTATTTTTTTATTTTATTTTAATTTTATTTTTATTTAATATATTTATTTATTTTTTATTTTTTATTTTTTATTTTTTGAGTTCTTTGTTGTTTTTATGCTTTTATGTTGTTTTTGTTTGTTTTGTGTTTTTTGTGTTTTTTTGTTTTTCTTTATTTTTTGATGTTGTTGTGTTTGTTTGTTTTTTTTTTGTTGTTTTAGGCATGCTCGTTGAGTATGCCGAAGGGGGTAGTTCAAGTGCGAGCCCTGGGTGTTTTTTGTGGAATAGATACCCCTGCATCCTTAGGACTTACCCAAAAGTGGCATCCCATTTGGGGTGTTTTCCACAAACAAAAAAATATGTAAAGTCCATTGAATTAAAAATATTAAGGTTTATTTATGATATTTGAACCTTAATTTCAATAGCAAAGCCTTATTTTTTTCTTATTTATATCCCAAACTTTAAGTGAATTTTTTATAAAAATATTTAACAAAATATTAAAATATATGATATTAGTAATATAATTATTATCCTGCAATGGTTTAGGGTTTGGCTCTTCTTTGGGAGGTCCAAGGTTCAAACCGTAGAGTCTGGTTCTATTGATAAATGTAGCTCTCAACTTTACGAGGGGTCATGGTTGGGAGGAGACTACCAAACCCTATGTGTTGGTCATAGGGCTTTATCACACTACCCAAATAAATTATAGTGAGAGAAAGAGAATGCATGATCTCTCAAAAATCTATTTTAACAGGGGTTAGGAGGACCCCCATTTTTTCCTTTGACAATCTACAATGGATTTCCCTTCCTAGGAGAGCATATTTGGGATGCATGCTCTCTCGAAGAGCTATTTTAACATGGCCCAAGAGGGTCCCCAATTTTTTCTTTGATGTTTTGTGATGGATTTTACTTCCTGATAGAGCATCTTGTGGATGCATGCTCTCTCAAAGAGTTGTTTTACCAGGGACCAGGAGAGCCCCTAGTTTTTCCTTTGATAGTTTACGACGGTTTTTCCTTCTTGGGAGAGCATCTTGTGGACACATGCTCTCTCAAAGAGCTATTTTATCAAGGGCTATGAGGGCCCCTAGTTTTTCCTTCAATGGTCTATGAAAAATTTTCCTTCCTATGAAAGCATCCTATGGATGTGTGCTCTCTCGGAGAGTTATTTTACCAAGGGCTAAGAGAGCCCCCAATTTTTCCTTCGATAGTCTACGATGGATTTTCATTCCTAGGAGAGAATCTTGTGGATGCGTGCTCTCTCATAGAGTTGCTTTACCAAGGGCCAGGAGAGCCCCATTTTTTTATTTGATAGTATACGGTCTTGGAAGAGCATCTTGTGGATGCATGCTCTCTCAGAGAGTTGTTTTACCAAGGGCTAGAAGAGCCCCTAGTTTTTCCTTCAACAATTTATGACAACTTTACCTTCTTTGGAGAGCATCCTTTGGATGCATGCTCTCTCAAAGAGCTATTTTATGAGGGACTAAGAGGGTCCCCAGTTTTTCCTTCAACGGTCTACAATGTCTTTCCCTTCCTTGAAGAGCATCTTATGGATGCATGCTCTCTTGGAGAGCTATTTTACCAAGGGCTAGGAGGGCCTCCAATTTTTATTTTGATGGTCTGTAGTGGTTTTCCATTCTAGGGAGAGCATCCTATGGATGTGAGAGGGATTAATATTATATTCTATAATATTATCCCTTTTTACATGGATCATGATGTATTGCATTTAATACTCACATGGATCGTGCGTATTAAATGCCAACTTGTAAAGGTGGACATACCTATAAATATGTTTTTGATTAATGCAATTGATAGTTTTCATTTGTGCCATTTGGTATCAGAGCAATGTGCAAGGGTTTGGAGAGTATCCTCTTCCTAAGACAATATTGGTTTAAAAAGGAATGAGAAAATAAATCGATGGATCTTGAGTGGTGAACATTATTTTCCTTCAGTGAACACCTTCATGCACTTTTGATCTTGAAAACTCTTGATTGGGGTCCCTTTGACTCTGATCCTCAGCTAGCTAGGGTACCTCTGACTTCGACCTTTAGCTTTTGATCCAAGCCTTGCCATTGGATTTGTTATTTATTTGACATTTGTAGTTGCAATGATGCAATCATGCATTGATCCGATGGATTTATCATTGTCACTATACATGGGGTAATATCTATTTTCTTCTGTAGTAGTGTGATCATGTTATTCGGCCACATACTAAATTCAACCATCATTTTTGTAGCTTTTCAACAATCGTCGATGTTGATCCAACAACTTATTATTTTCACCATTTTCCAATGTACTATCCATTTCTTTTGGCAACCTCAAGCACTTAACAACATCACTTTCTTTACGGTAACACTCAGTTGTACGACACCATCACTTAGGGAAATTTCAGCGATTTTCGATGACATTCGAGGAACATTGTGAATGCACATGTGATTTCTGGTAATATTTTCAATCATTCATGTTCAGCTAGCACTCTGAACCATTCTCTACAATGTTACCATCATGTACCACCATCTTCAGTGCTAATCTATAATTTTTGGTGTTTAAAACACTCAGCTCTAGAGTGGATTCACATTTACCAGTGATCACGAAGAACTCCTGTATAGTAGTGATGAATTTTTTATGAGGTTCTCAATTTTTGATGGTAATAAATTATGTGCCCTAAGGTTATTTTAAATTTTCAATAAATTTTATTTACCGAATGTTGGACATTTTGAGTCCATAAGAGTTGTCATTGATGTCAAGATAGAAATATGGCATTGTTGATTTATGTCAAAACATGAAGTTGTCATTGATGCCAAGAAGTGAATCACCACTGACGTCGAATGGTTGAAAGGTGCAAGTGAAAAGACATCATAGCACACCTCGCAATATTATGAATGGCAGATTTGAATGGTTTTTATTAAAACCAATGGTGGCAATTTTAATGGTTTTTATTAAAACCAATGGTGGCAATTTTAATGGTTTTTATTAAAACCAATGGTGGTAATTTTAAGGTAATTTTAATGGTTTTCATTAAAACCATGTGGGCAAGTTGCAAGGTTTTTCTAAAAATCGAGGATGCCCTAAAGTTTGGTTTAAAAGACCAAAGCCCATTTAATTATTAAATTATAATAATTAAATTCTTCAAAAGAATTTAATTTATTATATTTAATAAATTAAATAAGCTAAAGTTTGGGCGCATACTATAAAGCTTGAGCGTCGGGTTATTCATGGGTAAGGTTTGCCCCTCTTCCATCGATGTCACCGCGTTCTCACCGTCGACGTGAAGAAACAAAGGCACATGGTATATAAATACCATAGCCTTATCAAAGGTTAAGCATCCTCTCATCCACCAAAATAATTGATCTTCGAGCTTTGCAAAATTTCTCCTCGTGAAACAGTAGTTCATGCGAAGACTTAGGGCAGCGTGAGAGAAGAAGCCAAGACATGGCTTGTGGAAATCAAAGGGTGCAAGGGAGTGGAGGCTCCAAGGGAGCACGTGGCTCCACATCATTGGGAGCCAAGGTGAAAGTGCTTAAGGAGAGAAGCGCTTCATGCAAAGCCAAAGTGGTAACATTCTTTTATTTAATATTTGATTTTTTGACTTAGGCTAAGGTTAGACTTAGGAGAAATAAGGAGGTAAATGGTTTGATTAGTGCCTAAGTTAAAAAGGAGTTTTGTGGGTTTTATAAAAGTGTTAGGTGAAATTTTAATTGGTGGATAAAAGCTCTTTTACCTTAGAAAAGGAAATATTAGTTATTGCATTATTTATTAAAGGTTTTATCTTTAAAATGCAATAATAAAATAGGGAGTCATAAGTAGAAAAGTAGATTGATTTTTGAAGAATAAAATTCTGAAGTGGCTTATGACAAATATGTTTGATTGAGATCAATTTGTGATGTCCTAGGGTTTTGAGAAGTGAATATTCAAATTATTGTGGTGTTGGATATTATTTTAATATTGGAGTAATAAGGTGTATTCATGAATTATTATATGCCTTGTATTGTTAACTAACCTTCTTGAGCTTGGCAAAGAAGTGTTTTATTGTTGTGGTAGTTTCTTGAAGTTCCTTATCATCAAGAAAAAGGTATGGGCATATTCTTCCAAATTTAAGTTGTGTGATTGGTGTTTCTAAAAATAAGTTTGGAGTGAAAAGGACTTGATTAGGGTTTCCTATTGAGTATGTTGAGTTAATGCTTCAAGGTTTTCTAGAATAAAGAATTGTTGTTAAAACCTTGTTTGTTAAGCATTGTTGTTGAAGCCATTGGTTGTGTGAAGAACTTGAACTAGGGTTTGAAAAGAACATGAGTATCATTGCTATGTGAAGATTGTTTTATAAGCATTGTTGTTGAAGTGAGTTGTTGAGCAAAGAACTTGAACTAGGGTTTGCAAAGATCATGAGTATCATTGTTATGTGAGATTTATTGTTGAGCATTGTTGGAAATATTTTGAGTTGGTGTTTATATGCTTGGACTAGGGTTTGTGAGAAAGGGGTGTTTCATTGAGTGATTGGTTGAGTAGAGTTGGTTGAGCCTAGTCAAGTGGATGTGTGAAGTGATTGTTCAAGTTCCATAAAACAAACTATTCTATATTCTGAATTGAGTTGAGAAAGTGATTGAGCATTGAGTTGAATTTGAAGCATATTGAGTCTCTAACAATTCTCTTTATGTTTCTATGATATTGGACAAGTTATGTGGACTTGTTGAGCAGATTTGAGGTAAGTCTTTGAGGAGACTTGTGGACTGATTTTGTGTGAGATTTTGTGGAAGCTTACAATACAAATTTGGATAAGTTCTTGAGAGGACTTATAGAGTATATTTGAGCAAGTTCTAGAGAGGACTTGTAGAGCATATTTGAGCAAGTTCTAGAGAGGACTTTAGTAGAGAATTTGACTTGAAGTACGTAGATTTGAGCAAGTTCTAGAGAGGACTTGTGGATAGATTAGTGTGAGATTTTATGGAAGCTTACAAGGCAGATTTGAGATAAGTATTTGAGAAGACTTGAGAGCAGAGTTGATTGATTTGTTCAAACCTTGAGTTAAGGTTTAGGGTAGATCCAACAGAGTTGAGTCAAGCCTTGAGTTAAGGCTTGAGGATAGATATCAAGGATAAATTTGTGCTAGACCAAAGGACTATGTTTAGTGTAGATTTGAGGATAGAGTTTGGTGCATATTTGAGGATAGGTTTGTGCTAGACTAGAGATAGAGATTGAGAAGATTTGTGCTAGACCGAAGGACTATGTTTAGTGTAGATTTGAGATAGAGATTTGGAGGTGATAGAGTAGAGAGGATAGTAGTCTCTAGTGGATAGAGATCCATTAGCCAGGGTAGTGAGGATAGGTCTTCTGAGTGGGGACAAGAGTCTTCAGTGGAGAGAGATCCACAAGCCAGTGTAGTGGAGGTAGTAGTCTTCTAGAGGATCACCAGCCAGAGTAGAGGAGAAGGAGTTCTCCTATGGATAGAGATCCATAAACTTGATTTAGGGGATTGGTGTCTCCTTTGGATAGAGGTCCATAAACATTGTAATAGGGAAAGGATTCCCAAGAGATTGATTGAGAAAATTTTAGTGAAATATTTTCTCCGTGGAGTAGCCCACATTGGGTGAACCACGTAAATTGTGGTGTCTCTATTGTGTGTGGTGATTTGTGCATTGCTTTGATTACTATTATTGATATTGCTATCTATACATTGCATAATATTGATTTGGAAAGAAAAGTAAAAAGTGGTCTTATACTGTTCACCCCCTCTCAGTATAAGCTTGTGTTCTTCAATTGGTATCAGAGCAGGTTCCTTCAGAAGAGTTTAACAGCTTGAAGGAAAAGCTAACAAGAACACAATGGATTCTAAGAATGTGTCCTCAGATAATTCAGCACCAGTATTTGATGGAAGTGACTATATATATTGGAGTATGAGAATGAAGATCTACCTGATGGCACTTGGCAATGAAATTTGGGAAGAAGTTGAAATTGGATACGATCCTTTAATTAATCCTCCTACAGATAAGGAAGGTAAGCTCCTACAACATTACAATTCAAAAGCAATGAATGCACTTTTGAGAGGTTTGCATAGAACAGAGTCTATGAAAGTTATGCATTGTCAAACTACAAAAGAAATGTGGGATAAACTACAAAATATATATGAAGGAGATAAATGTGTCAAGAAAGCAAAGATGTAAAATATCAAAGGACAATTTGAAGAATTAAGAATGAAGGATGAGGAAAACATTAGTACTTATCTACTTTAAATTGATGAGGTTGTTAATGCTATGCAAGGACTTGGAATGAAGATTGATGAATCAGATGTTTGTGATAAAGTCTTAAGAACTCTTCCAAAAAGATTCAGTGAAAAGGTTTCTGCTATAGAAGTGTCAATGGATGGTGATACTTTGAAAAGAGATATGTTGCTTGGTATTCTTACAACACATGAGATAAGAACAAAAGAGGAACCAAATCCTTAGAAAGAAGCAACATTCAAAGCAATCAAGAAGACAAAGGGTAAGAAGTCAGAATCAAGCAATGAGTCATCCAGTGATGAAGAAGCAAATTATGGTAGAAGAGATAAGGATTCAAGAAGATCTAGAGATACAAGATCTATTAAATGTTTCAATTGTGGAAGGTATGGTCATTATGCAACTGATTGTCAAGAAGCTAAGAATAACAATGATGAAGAAAAATAGGATCACAAGAATAGGGAATCAGAAAGATACAGGCACCAAAATAAAAGCAAGGATGGACAAAATAGACAAGGAAAGAAGTTCTTCCAAAGGCAAAAGAGGAGCTACTATGCGGATAAGGCAAGTAAGTACTCAAGTGATAGTGATGCTAGTTTTTTAGATAATGATAGAGATGAAGTCCTATTTATGATTGAAGAAAAAGAACAAGTTAAGAAAAGGACTCCAATAATTCTCAAGTGTTTTAGATGTGGTAACTTTGGACATCTTGAAGATAATTGTACAAGGGATGGTTATAGTTTCAGTGATGATGAATATGAAGATACACTTGAAGGACCAGAAGAGAATATTCTAATGGCACTAGAAGAAGGAAAATATGATCCTATAGAAGACAAGCCAATAGAAAATAAATATGTGGACAAAGGTAAACAAATAGAGGAATATTCAGAAAAGTATGGATATGATCTCAAGGGAGAACTTATTTATGCTCTTGAAATGGTAAAGAAGGTAAGAAAGCAAAACTCTAAACTTGAAATTCAGTTTCAAGAATGTGATGAAGAGAGAAGATTGCTTATAGAGGATTTAGAAAAATCAAAGGCTAAGGCAAAAAGGTTCAAGGATAAGTTAGAAGCAAAGATCTTAGAATGTGAAAAGTTAGCACAAGAAGTGGCACTACTAAGAGAAGATTTAGAAGACTCCAAATTCAAGCTAAAAGGGTTCAAAAATAGCTCAAATAACTTGGATAAGTTCATCAAGATACAAAAGCCTACATCAAGCAAAATAGGTCTTGGATTTGAATAGGTTCAAAAGAAATGGGAAGGAAAGTCAAACTCAAGTTTTGGAGGAGAAGAAACTTCAGATGAAGATAATTCAGAAGAAGACAGTGTAAAAGAGAGTGAGACATCTGAGGATGAGTTGGACAATAGAGAGTTCAACAAGAATAGGAACAATGCACAAAGAAGATACAGATGGAACAACAATCAGAATAGGTCAAGAGAGACTAGGAGACCAATGAGGTCAAGACAAGGAGGCTTCAATGGAAGATGTTTTTCATGTCATAGGTTTGGGCACATGGCTTCACAATGCAGGACACAGGAAAGATAAGAATATGGGAACAAATAACTTTTCCATGGGTATTGCTACTCATGTAATCAGTTTGGTCACAAGGCAATGAATTGTAGGGTTCATGACAGAAGAGGATATGGCTTCACTAGGAGAAATCCTAAGATATTTGCACCTCCAAGGAATAATAACATTAAGTGTTATAAGTGCAATAATGATGGTCACACAACAAAGTGGTGTAGAGCAGACATTCCAAAAACAAGTATGAACAAGAATAGGAACAAGAACATGAATATGGATATGAACAAGAACATGAATATGAACAAGAACAGGAACAAGAATGTAGACATGGAAAGGAACATGGATATGGAAAGAAATAGTCAGAGGAATCAGAAGGATCAGATAAGAAGAAAAGAGGATAAAGGTAAAGAACAGTGCTTTCTGGGAGTAGAAATACTCCCACCCTAGAATTAACCACCTCAAGAGGAGGTGGGGGAGGGGCTAAGCTAAGAGGCTCATTCTTAGCCCCGAGCCCCAAAGGTGACCCTTTGCCATTGATGTCAAAGGGGGAGATATTTGAGTAAGGGGGAGAGATTTGGTATTTGAGAAAAGAGGAGAGAGCATTGAGCCAGGGGGAGAAGAACAAAGGAAAGGTCAAGTTTTTGGTAAAAAGAAGTTGGGTTGCCATCAATGACAAAGGGGGAGATTGTTGGACATTTTGAGTCCATAAGAGTTGTCATTGATGTCAAGATAGAAATATGGCATTGTTGATTTATGTCAAAACATGAAGTTGTCATTGATGCCAAGAAGTGAATCACCACTAACACCGAATGGTTGAAAGGTGCAAGTGAAAAGACATCATAGCACACCTCGCAATATTATGAATGGCAGATTTGAATGGTTTTTATTAAAACCAATGGTGGCAATTTTAATGGTTTTTATTAAAACCAATTGTGGTAATTTTAATGGTTTTCATTAAAACCATGTGGGCAAGTTGCAAGGTTTTTCTAAAAACCGAGGATGCCCTAAAGTTTGGTTTAAAATACCAAAGCCCATTTAATTATTAAATTATAATAATTAAATTATTCAAAAGAATTTAATTTATTATATTTAATAAATTAAATAAGCTAAAGTTTGGGCACTTTAATAAAGTTTGGGTGCATACTATAAAGCTTGAGCATCGGGTTATTCATGGGCAAGGTTTGCCCCTCTTTCATCGATGTCACCGTGTTCTCACCATCGACGTGAAGAAACAAAGGCACATGGTATATAAATACCATAGCCTTCTCAAAGGTTAAGCATCCTCTCATCCACCAAAATAATTGATCTTCGAGCTTTGCAAAATTTCTCCTCATGAAACAGCAGTTCGTGCGAAGACTTAGGGCAGCGTGAGAGAAGAAGCCAAGATGTGGCTTGTGGAAATCAAAGGGTGCAAGGGAGTGGAGGCTCCAAGGGAGCACGTGGCTCCACATCATTGGGAGCCAAGGTGAAAGCGCTTAAGGAGAGAAGCGCTTCATGCAAAGCCAAAGTGGTAACATTCTTTTATTTAATATTTGATTTTTTGACTTAGGCTAAGGTTAGACTTAGGAGAAATAAGGAGGTAAATGGTTTGATTAGTGCCTAAGTTAAAAAGGAGTTTTGTGGGTTTTATAAAAGTGTTAGGTGAAATTTTAATTGGTGGATAAAAGCTCTTTTACCTTAGAAAAGGAAATATTAGTTATTGCATTATTTATTAAAGGTTTTATCTTTAAAATGCAATAATAAAATAGGGAGTCATAAGTAGAAAAGTAGATTGATTTTTGAAGAATAAAATTCTGAAGTGGCTTATGACAAATATGTTTGATTGAGATCAATTTGTGATGTCCTAGGGTTTTGAGAAGTGAATATTCAAATTATTGTGGTGTTGGATATTATTTTAAGATTGGAGTAATAAGGTGTATTCATGAATTATTATATGCCTTGTATTGTTAACTAACCTTCTTGAGCTTGGCAAAGAAGTGTTTTATTGTTGTGGCAGTTTCTTGAAGTTCCTTATCATCAAGAAAAAGGTATGGGCATATTCTTCCAAATTTAAGTTGTGTGATTGGTGTTTCTGAAAATAAGTTTGGAGTGAAAAGGACTTGATTAGGGTTTCCTATTGAGTATGTTGAGTTAATGCTTCAAGGTTTTCTGGAATAAAGAATTGTTGTTAAAACCTTGTTTGTTAAGCATTGTTGTTGAAGCCATTGGTTGTGTGAAGAACTTGAACTAGGGTTTGAAAAGAACATGAGTATCATTGCTATGTGAAGATTGTTTTATAAGCATTGTTGTTGAAGTGAGTTGTTGAGCAAAGAACTTGAACTAGGGTTTGCAAATATCATGAGTATCATTGTTATGTGAGATTTATTGTTGAGCATTGTTGGAAATATTTTGAGTTGGTGTTTATATGCTTGGACTAGGGTTTGTGAGAAAGGAGTGTTTCATTGAGTGATTGGTTGAGTAGATTTGGTTGAGCCTAGTCAAGTGGATGTGTGAAGTGATTGTTCAAGTTCCATAAAACAAACTATTCTATATTCTAAATTGAGTTGAGAAAGTGATTGAGCATTGAGTTGAATTTGAAATATTATCTCTAAAAATTCCCCTTGTTCTAAAGAGAGTAAATTGGGGTTAAGCATATTGAGTCTCTAACAATTCTCTTTATGTTTCTATGAGATTGGACAAGTTCTGTGTGGACTTGTTGAGCAGATTTGAGGTAAGTCTTTGAGGAGACTTATGGACTGATTTTGTGTGAGCTTTTGTGGAAGCTTACAATACAGATTTGGATAAGTTCTTGAGAGGACTTATTGAGCAAATTAAAAATTGAGCAAGTTCTAGAGAGGACTTGTAGAGTAATTTGAGCAAGTTCTAGAGAGGACTTGTAGAGCAGATTTGAGCAAGTTCTAGAGAGGACTTGTGGAGCATATTTGGACAAGTTCTAGAGAGGACTTGTGGATAGATTAGTGTGAGATTTTGTGGAAGCTTACAAGGTATATTTGAGATAAGTCTTTGAGAAGACTTGAGAGCAGAGTTGATTGATTTGTTCAAACCTTGAGTTAAGGTTTAGGGCAGATCCAATAGAGTTGATTCAAGCCTTGAGTTAAGGCTTGAGGATAGAGATCGAGGATAAATTTGTGCTAGACCGAAGGACTATGTTTAGTGCAGATTTGAGGATAGATTTTGGTGCAGATTTGAGGATAGGTTTGTGCCAGACCAGAGATAGATATTGAGAAGATTTGTGCTAGACCGAAGGACTGTGTTTAGTGTAGATTTGAGATAGATCTTTGGAGGTGACAGAGTAGAGAGGATAGTAGTCTCCAGTGGATAGAGATCCATTAGCCAGGGTAGTGAGGATAGGTCTTCTGAGTGGGGACAAGAGTCTTCAGTGGAGAGAGATCCACAAGCCAGTGCAGTGGAGGCAGTAGTCTTCTAGAGGATCACCAACCAGAGTAGAGGAGAAGGAGTTCTCCTATGGATAGAGATCCATGAACTTGATTTAGGGGATTGGTGTCTCCTTTGGATAGAGGTCCATAAACATTGTAATAGGGAAAGGATTCCCAAGAGATTGATTGAGAAAATTTTAGTGAAATATTTTCTCCGTGGAGTAGCCCACATTGGGTGAACCACGTAAATTGTGGTGTCTCTATTGTGTGTGGTGATTTGTGCATTGCTTTGATTACTATTGTTGATATTGCTATCTATACATTGCATAATATTGATTTGGAAAGAAAAGTAAAAAGTGGTCTTATACTGTTCACCCCCTCTCAGTATAAGCTTGTGTTCTTCATCGATGTCGTGTTAACATTCCAGTTGGGCAAATTTTAATTGAGTTTTTTTTCAATTTAATGGATTTTATCCCATATTGCACATAGCATCATCTTAAACCACCCTTATATAGTTGATATCTCACATTATTTGGTCACCAACTTACACTGGCTACCCTCCATCTATTGTCATTTCTGTAGACTTCTCACCACCTTGCCCACCTGACACAAGTTCCATCCCCTACATCTGTTTTGCATTCTATCATTGGTTGTATTCATTCCCCACATCCTACCTTGCATTATATGTTACTCATTCATTTTAAATCACCTTTTCTCAGTACACTTTTTTTGCTTTCTAGGTTTCTCAGTGGTCGCCTCTCACCTTAGTTTTGTTTCTGTTGTTGACAGATGGATATTATTGATCGTTGGATAGTGTCCACTATGACTATTGGTGGACTATTTTTTGTTGTGCACTATGATCATTGGAGGAGGTTGGCTATTGGGAACCATGATCATTGGATCACTGTTGACTATTATAAATTGTGATCATTGGATCACTGTTGACTATTCTACATTGTGATAGTTGGATCACTATTAACTATTGTAAATTGTGTTCGTTGGTTTCATATTGTGCGTTGTGTTGGTTCCACATTATACTTATTTATGGTTAGACATTGAGTCTCACAAATTTGAAAATAAAATTCCTTGAGGGAGGGCCCATTAAAATTTGACCACAATTTTTTGTCGTATATTCTTATTTTGTCGCCTGAACGGGTGCCTAGTAAACCCTCGATCACTCCTAGTAAATATATGGCTACCACTATGGCCATTATTTAAAATTTGGCTAAATCACTGCCACCCAACCTGAAAAATAGTGGAAATGGCTATCGTGTTGCAAAACCTTCAATGTTCCTCTCATATTTCTCATCCAAGGTGTGAAGTAAAAATATATGAAGGCTCTCAAGACCTTGATGTACTCAATAGCTGGATACTTGACATGGAGATCTAGTTTGAATATACTCATAATTTTGATGATGAAAAGGATCTATTCGTAAAGCTCAAAACTTCCAGCATCACCAAATTTCTCATTGCAAATTGCCACAATCCAATTTGTACATGGGAGAAGATGGTACAAGTTTTGAAGACCTCATTTTATCCATTAAATTATGAGGACTTATTGAATCAATGGTTACACCTCCATCAAGGCAAGAGGGAATCTATACAAGATTTCATTCATCATTTCAATCACCTTCAAGTTTTACTTGGCATTTTAGATTCTGATGTTGTCTTGATTGCCAAGTTTAAAAGTGGTCTTCTCGCACACTTGTATATGGATATCAAATATACTACTTGTACAACATTGGATTATTTATACAAATATGCATAGCTAGCTAAGGAGATGTTCGTTGCACAACTACGGGAACCTCACTACTCTTCTAATGGTTTGATAGAAGACGTGAATAAGGATCAAAAAGGACAAAGGAGATCTTCTCACTTTTCTTCTTATGTTACTCCCACTTCTTACTCATTTCTTGCTTTTAAAAATCCACTTCATTATTTATTTTCTAATGTTCAAACTGCTAAAATTTGTAACTATTGTAAGAGGCAAGGGCATGACCAAAATCAATATCCACGATTACAAAAGAAGAATAATATTTTTGTATGGTCTGATGAGGGTACTTGTGATAACCCCATAAAGACTACTACAGAATAAGAAACTTATGAGGAGATGAGAGGGCAACTCAATAATGTAACACTTATGAATCAAAATTCTAGAGTAGGTGACTATGACCAATTGTTTATCACTCATGCTCACTTGCTCCATAACTTTATAGTAGATTGTATAATCGATAATGGTTCACAAAAGAATATGATTGCACAATACATTGTCAATAGGCTCAAGCTCCCTATGTCCAAACATCCTGACTCCTGCTCTCTTAGGTGGAAGGATAGTGCCAACACATAAAAAATCACACACACGTGCACCATTACATTTGCATTTGGCTTCAATATTTGGGATAAGGTCGTGTGTGATATCATACCCATGGATTGTTGTGGATTACTTCTGGGTAAACCTTACCAATATGATAGGCATGCCACATATGATGCCTATAATAATACATATACTTTTTAGCATGAGAACAAATCCTTTCTTGTTTGTAGTGTTCCACCTACTACACATTGAGCTTGCACTAATTTGCAATAGGCATGACCCATTGCTTTAATTTTTAGCACACCATAGTTGAAGGATACCTAGCCAAGAGCACTTTTATCTACTTCACATCACATTCATTGGGATCCTATTCCTATTGTACCTATATTTGTTCCTATTGTACCTACGATTGTTCTTGTTGTACCAATAGTTATTCATGTTGTACCAATAGTTGTTCCTATTGTACCAACAATTCTTGTTGTACTAGTAGTTGTTCCTATTGTACTGATAGTTCCTGTTGTACCAGTAATTGTTCTTATTGTACCAATTAGTTCCTATTTCACTGATATCTATAGTGGCTTTCCCTTCTTGGGAGAGCATCCTATGCATGCATGTTCTCTCAAAGAGCTATTTTACAAAGGCCGGGTGGGTCCCCTATTTTTTATTTGACAATATACAATGACTTTCCCTTCCTAGGAGAGCATCATATAGGCATGCACTCTTGAAGATCTTGTTTTACAAGGGGCCAAGAGGACCCCCTATCTTCATCTGGTGGTATGCGGGAACCTTTTTGGGAGAGCATCCTATGGACTTGTGTTGATGTGCTTCTAGGTATATAGTGCTTTAGGATGCTTCTCTACCCTTGGATCTTGAGAAATTTTCCTTGTTTGATCAATATTGGAGAGACCCCTTAGGGAGGGTTTTATTCCAAATTTTCAAAATGATAATTTAAGCAAGATTCCCATGCCTTGGCAAGAGTTTTTCATTTTTGAATTTCTTGTTTGAGTGACACCCTTGCTTGGGTAGGAAACTTCAAATTTGAATCCTTTGTGGATCTTGTCTCAATTTAGTTTCTTGTTATTTTGGAAAACCCTCTTTGTGGGATTTATCACTTTGTAAAATGTTTGGGTTCCCTTTCAAAACCTCTTCTTCCAACCAATCAAAAAATAAATAAATAAATATTATTATTGAAAATTCCATATTATATAATATATAAATATTTGTTATGATTAAAAATTTATGTATATTGGTAAGTGTTTGTTTGGTCAAGAAATTACCAAGAAGACACCTAGGTTCAAACCTCAGGGGTAGCTTGTTTGTAAAGGTATTAGTCTGATCTTAATCCTCTGAGTGTGCACCAAACCAACGATGATGATACAAATCCTAAGCAACCACTGGTATCCTTCATGCTAGGTCAACAATAACAAGGTGGAATAGGTTTGGTGGGAGCAGACCCTATGGTTTGAACCCTTCACTTATTAGTTACTAAATATAGTGCGGTTGTGATCAACTCTCGTATGTAACCAAAAAAAATATGTATATTAAAAATATTGATATGATTTATTTAATAATATCTTTTTCATGGGGTGTAAACCCTAGGTGGAGTCAAGCAATGGAACAAAGAGATAAATATGGCTACAGTATTTGCAAAAAGAGTGTAAACCCTAGGTGTAGTCAAGCAATGGAACAAAACAACAAATTTTGTTATAGTCCTCACGAAAAGAATGTAAAACCTAGGTGCAGTCAAGAATTGAAGGAAGAGGGTTGTTCAGAGACCGTCTCTTCAATCTATGAGAAAGCCTCTTCGGTCAAAAGAAATATCTCTCAAGGATCTTTGGGTTCATGGGTGGATGAACCTTTGTCCTCTATTAGGATTTTGAAGGATGAATTTGGGTTGGATCTAATTGATCATGAAACCCAAATAATTATATACAAACTAAAGGATAAAAGACTAGGTCTGAAGGAAATCAAAGAATATCTTAAATATTGGTGGACCAATATAGAATTCCAAGTAACTCTCCTACCCAAAAAATTATTTTATGTTTTCTTTTCTAATTTAGTGGATAGATATAAGGTAATGGATTATAGATATAATTGGTTTTTTGGACAACAAGGTATCTATATAATACCTTGGACTCCTAGTTTCAACCCCTTTACAAAAGAAGTTAATGGCTTCCCAGTCTGGGTGAATCTTTACGCTTTCCCTGTAGAGTTTTGGGAAGAAAATTTCACCAAAATCAATAATACCATTGGTGCCAAGGTTATGCATAAGGGGTCGGCCCCAAAATCTATTTATAAAATCAAGGCGAATTGTCTTGGAATCCTGATGAAATTTGTAGAAGTATACATGGCGAATTGCATTTATTTATCTCCAAAAATTTTCAAACCATGGCGAATTGCATTAATTTATCTCCAAAAATTTTCAAACCGTGGCGAATTTTTTTGTGTTGGGGGCTATGAATATCGATTTGCAAAATCTAAAAATGTACGGTAAACTTAAAAGCTTTAGGTCGACATGAAAGACTTTAGGCCGACATGATGACCAATGGCATGCATGATGATCGGCTGAAGGAATATCGATCGGTTGTTGGCATGACGATCGATTGCAGGCATGATGATCAGCTGCAGCCATGACGATCGGTTGTGGGTATATCATTCGATTGCAGGCATGATGATCAGCTATTGGCATTACAATCATCTACAAAAGTGATGATCAACTGTAGACATGACGATCGATTGTAGATATGACAATCATTTGTAGGAGTGACGATAAATTACAAATATGATGATTAGTTGCAGACATGATGATCGACTATAGACATAACAATCGGCTGCACACATGATGATCGGTTGTAGACATGATGATCGCTGAAATGCATGATGTTAGGTTGGAGGTATGTCGATCAGTTGTAGATATGATGATCGCTAAAATGCATGATGTTAGGTTGGAGGCATGTCGATCGGTTGTAGGTATACCGATAGCTAAAACACATGATGTTAGGTTGGAGGTATATCGATCGATTGTAGGTATGTCGATTGGGTGATTGTATGATGATCAATTGTAGGAATGCCGATCGGTTGTATGTATGACGATTGGATGCAAGAATATCGATCGGTTGTATGCATGATGATGTTTACAGGAATGATGATCGATTGCAGATACAATGGATGATTGCATGTATCTCGATCGGTTGCGTATATGATGATCGATTATAGGAATGATTATTGACTTCAAGCATGATGATCGGATGTAGTAATGATGATCGATTACAAGAATGTCGATCGGTTCCAAGTGTGTCGATGTGTTGCAATAGTGTTGAGTACCCTATCGGTAGTAGTGGTGCATTTATACCACGTGTCATCCATCCATTAAATGATTGCATGCAGAGGACACGTGTCACCCATCCAAAAGCTGATTGCATGCAGAAAAGTCTATATAAAGGGATTAACAATCATTTTTTTACCTTTTCTATCATAGTTTTAACCATTTTCCTCCTATTTTAATACATTCTTACCCCTTTTCCTCTCATTTTAACGTAATCTTAACCCTCTTCCTCCACTTTTATCTTGGTTTTAACATTTTACCTTAATTTTTAAGCCAATTTTAACCCTTTTAGTGTCACGTACCATCCTCTGTATCTTCTTATCCATACTCATACACCCTATGGCATCCCCTACAACCCCTGGAGTGTTTAAAGTTAATTATAAAAACTTGGTTTACCCCTTGATTTCTAAAATTTTATCAACACCAAGTTACGACATGTCTTGGGTCATAGACTCTGGTCTTCGGGGTCTAGTTTCAATGTCACATTTTGACACGGACATTAAACTGGTGGAGAGGATCATTGCAACTTATAATATGGATTCGGGTAAGGTAAATCTTATCATCGATAACAAAAACATCATTCTTTCTTTCACAGCCACAGATGTCGCCAGATTGACAACATTGCCCCATGTTGGTGTTGAGCCTGTCACTTCCAAATACCAATTAACTGATGACGACAAACTCTACTTGGAGACCAACTTCAAAGTGCAGTCGAAATATTTTCAAGGTATAACTATTTTTTTATTTAATTGAATTTAAATTCTTGTCACTGGTGTACAATTACTGATTTTATTTTTTTGCAGTTACGTCCACCAAGTCCAGAAGGGGTTTGACCATACCGATGATTGAAAATAAATTTCTTTGGGCATGTTGCGAATTCTTCCTCACCAGACTCGTTCTATAAGGAAGGATGACAAAATTTTTGATGTGGGCCTTAGCGTATTTGGTCCATTGTATTGCACACCAAAAATTTGACTGGTCCACCTATGTCTCACATCGGATCAGATTGGAAATAGAGAACGTGAAAACCCACGCTTCACCCTCGTCGATAGTTAGCACATGCAATTATATTATTATTTTTTTTATGAATATTTTTATAATTTGCAGAACACTCCAGTACCAACATCTTGGCACTCAACCCTAGTCAATTTAGCCATGACAAAACAACAGGTTCAGGTAATTTTTTTGTTAATATTTAAGTAAATTTTTTTATTTTTCCATTGTTTATCTTTTTGTAATTTTGACATTTTATACCAAACATAGAAAAGGGCATCCTCTTCCTCTTCAAAGCGGGATGCTGCTATCAGAGGTTATAATCCAGAGGAATCAGGAGACTCTAAAACACCTACGGAGGAAACAACACCACCGCTAAGGAGAAGATCAACAAGGAAACATAGAAGATCTAGTTCTCCTGATCATCGACAACCTCCACCTGCGGCTGCACGTCCAATGCCAATGGGCGTAGTTGTGCAAGAGGTTTCATCTTCGGGGAGTAAGTTTTAATTACTATCGAAACAATTTTTTTACAAAATTTTTATTGTTTTTAATTAATTTTGTTTTTTTTTCAGATGTACAACATGCCCACATTCCATTTGCAGCAGCAACTACGCAAGATGTTTTTTCTTCTATCGGTAAGTGTTATAACAAAGTTTGCAACCAATTTTCATAATTTAATTTTATAACTAGTTTTTATTTTCTACCTTCACAAATTTTATAACTAATTTTTATTTTTATGTTTTAAGGTCCCTTACAACAATTTCATCAACAAAATCAACAAATGTTGCCCCCTCCTCCACCACGCCAAACTCAAATGCGAGGTCAATGCTTCCCAGTTGGAAAACACATTCTTCCATCTAGGCCACAGAGAGAAGCAACACAACAATTTTCAGAGAAAGAAGCATCAAAGACTTTTTCAGGATTCGATCGTATTTCTCTTGCTAATTTTACTTTTAAGGATATACCGAAAGCTTTTGGTGCTGGGTTGGATGAGGTTCCACTTGATAAAGATTTCTTTTTGCAAGATAACACACACACTATTTTTCAAGTATCAGAATTGCTTCAAGATAAAGGAAATGAAGGTGCAGAATGTTCAAGCAAATCTCCTCCCAAGGAAACAAGCACCCGTAAGGCTCCTCCTCGACAAGAGGATGAAAGATTAAATATTTCAAAAAAATATTTGGTTTCTGATAACATTGAATCTACAATTAAGGATTTACTACTTCCAGATATAACAAAAATGAAAAAATGGGAGTATCGGGCCAAGGTGTTGATAAAGGAAATTAATGCCCGATACAATAATTTTTCAAAAAGAGAAAAAAAATTGTTGTTGAAAATGAACCTGAAAAGATGGAGGCTCTGCTACAACAAGTAAAATCTGGCATTGTGAAGGTGAATACATCATACATAGATGAAATTTTAAAGTTTATGATGAACAAATTGGAGAACATAAACGGTGAGGCCCAAGCTTATTACAATGAATGGGCAAGTGATAAGAAAAAGGTTGTTGTTGTTGTAGCTGCAAAGAATGTTGTTGAGGTTTGACTTAATCACTTTTGTGTTCAAAAATTTGTTGTTCTCTTTTTTAAAATGTAATTATCTTTTCATGTTGATTAACTATTTTTCCTTTTTGCAGGTAAAGTATGAAAATCTCAAGAAGCAGGTTCAAAACCTGCATGACTATCTCAGGATGGCAAAGGAGTTCTTAAACGCTTCCATGGCAATGAAAAAAAGAGCACAGGAATCAGTTCGACAAAACAACATTTTGTAGAAAATCATTATCCACAACGGATTGGATCCTGATGTTCTGCTAAAGGAGAAGGGTAAAGAAGTTCAAGGACCGACATCTGAAGATGTTGGCAAAGAAGAAAACACCCTTCTCGATGGATTGTAAAATGTTGAGAAGATCCTTGTCAATTCTGGAGCAATTGATAGTACTATTACCCAGCCCGAGAAAAGAGTCGTTGGAATGCAGAATGTGGAAATCGTGGAAGTAGTGGATGAGGAAAAAGGAGCTGAACATGGGAAATATGAGGGAGGAGTCGTTGCTATGGAGACTATGGAAGTCATTGAGAAGGCAAAAGGAGTGGTGGAAGGGGGAAAAGATTCTGAAGTGAGAAATTGAATTTTAAAACTTGATATTTCGAAAGACAATTTTAAGACATTTCATATGTTTTCGTTTGAAAACATGATACTTGGTTTTAATATTTTACTATTACACTATTTACATTTATAATTGTGTGTTATTTTCATCTCTTAAGTATTATGGTGTTTCAAATATGCTTGAGTTTACGTAGAATATATGTATGCATAGGTATAGATTTACATGTTATTCAAAGTTATTCATGTTGTGATATAAAAATGAGTATTGTCTTGTGGATTCTGCTATGTTGTTTTTATATTTCAATTTTCAAATGAGTTTACGAAGGATATATCTGTGCATGGGTTTAAATTTTTAGTTTATTCAAAGTCATTCTTGTTGTTGTATAGAAAAGTGTTTTGTCTTTTTTATTATGCTATATTGTTTTCATATTCAATGTTAGTTTACGATGGAGATATTAATGAAAGGGTTAAATTTCAATTTCCATATATTATGCTATGTTGTTTTTATATTTCAATTTTCAAATGAGTTTACGAATGATATATCTATGCATGTGTTTAAATTTCAGTTTATTCATATTCATTCTTGTTGTAGTATAAAAGTGAGTATTTTCATTTCTATTATGCTATATTGTTTTTATATTTCAAGTGAGTTTACAAAGGATATATCTATGCATGGGTTTCAATTTTCAGTGCATTCATAGTCATTCTAGTTGTTGTATAAAAATGTGTATGGTCATTTGTATTATGCTATATTGTTTTTTATTTCAAAGTGAGTTTACGAAGGATATATCTATGCATGGGTTTCAATTTTCAGTGCATTCATAGTTAGTCATTATAGTTGTATAAAAATGAATATGGTAATTTGTATTATGCTATATTGTTTTTATATTTCAAAGTGAGTTTACAATGGATATATCTATGAATGGGTTTAAATTTTCATTTTCCATATCTAGAGTAATATACTACATGCATTTTTCATACATATGTAGAGAAATTTTTACTAGTTATGTATGTATACAAGGTTTACTCAATGACAAAGCATAAACCATAAAAAATCACTATATTTTGTCACATCATACAACTTATGATACTAATGATACATACAGACATACATTTAAAGTCAAAGGAAAAATAACTATGTTTTGTCAACATATACAATTAGTTCAATAACATAGCATCATTACGTATACATGGTTTTCAAATTTTCAACTTACTCAAAGCTATAGCTTAAATCATAAATTTTGAAAACATAGACAGTCCATATCATTAAAAAGCAAACATGCATAATAATTGAAAATTGAATGATTATATGATTTTTTCAAATCATTGAAATTTTACAACAAATCAAATACGAAAAATCTTTGATAATATGAAATTTTTCAAATCATTGACATTTATAAATGATATCAAATACGGAAAATCATTGATAATATGAATTTATTCAAATCACTAAAATTTTACAAAATGATTTCAAATCCGAAAAATCTTAGATTATATGAATTTGTCATATAATCATTGCAATTTTTACATTTTTGGAAGCTGATACAAAGCTTTATCGACTTCTCCAAAAGAACCGAGAATCATTTGTGAATTTTGCATTTCCATAATCTCATCATCACTCCTAGCTGAATCATTTTTGTCATTATCAACAGTATTAGAGAGACCTCTTCTTTCTTCTAGGGACTTCCAATATGTCAACGCTTTGTCATAGGGAAACTTACCCACCTCATACGATGACACATACATTCTCAAACAATTTTCCAAATTTATGTCCAACCTGTTATGAACTTTTGATTTAACAAAAGTTAATGCACTGAAAACCCTTTCATCTTCAACAGATCCCAAAATCATTGTCTAACATAATTCATATAAAATAAAGTATTCACTCATAGTATCTTGTAAGACACTACTTCGATACAATTTTTTCCAGAAACGCGTGATTGAACCAGTCTCATGTGGATTTTTGAATTGTGCAATTTGATTATCCATTGTTATTCCAAAATTGGTTGATTGATGTCTCAAAAGATCTTTGTTTAGAATACCATTGATTTCAATGCCATTTATTTCCACACTTTTAGAGAAATGTGTCATAAGATTGCCCATATATTTTACAAACAACTCACTTCTACTACTATGGTCACCACAAGGATTCCAGAAATTAGGATTAACAACAACCATGGCCTCAAGTGTCTCATCTCTCTTAAAATGATCTCTTATTTCACTTGTTAATGCATTTGCAATTCTTTTCAATTTATTCTTAGTGCTATCCAAAACCTCATCGAATCCGGAATGTGTAACGGGCACTTGTTCAACATCATCTGTCAGTGTATCTAATCACTTTTCAAAATGATATACAAGAATCAAATTTCCATGGATAGCAATACAAATATTATCGTTGATGTTGAACTTTAAAAAGTTGTTCGGTTCATTGACATTAATTAACGTATTCCAACTATCAAACTTGGGATCCTCAAAATGTTTTTTGGATAAATAAATCCTGTCAATAATCATACATATTTGTTTTCTCATCCTCATGAAATCGACAATATAAATTGCCCTTTCTTGTGCAAGTTTAATCATAGAATTCATTTCTTGTAACATTGGTAGAATACCACATAATGTGAGAAGAGTTTCCAAGTCAGTCATACAAAAAAGCAAATATTTTGCCTTGTCAACATCCCTACGATGTGCATACATAAACCCAACCAAGGATTGATATTCTGAAAATACCCTTTTTGTAGGAAGAAACGGTGAAATCCACCTGGTTTCCACATCTTTTAACATTTTTCTACCTTTAGTTACACCTAGAGAAAACTGTTGAAACTCTACAAACCTTTTTGGACTGCATGAAAAGTATGAGTGTATTTCACGGATGAGTTCTTCCACTCTGGATACATTATCAAAATTGCTCACAATTTTGTATGCAAGATTCATTCGATGAGCCATGCAATGAATAGGAATCACATATGGGGCAATGGAAGTCCGAAGCCTAACACAAAGACCATTCCTTTGTCCTTGCATTGTAGTCGCACCATCAGCTCCAACACAAATTAACTTTGTGGCAATTTCCTTTTCATCCATTCCAGCAATATCCTTTAAACTGGTTACAACAACATTATAAATGTTTTTCGCATTACAATTTTCAATCATCTTATGTAGTGCTAGTAAATGAGGTTGTCTCAAATGATTTTTGAATGTGTAAACATGTATGCAAATCCAAGATGTGTTGTCAACAGTTGTTACCTCATCAATGGAAAGTGAAATAAATTTGGCTTGTTTCACATTCTCTCTCGGGTCTTCCTTCTCAACCAGTGATAGACATTTTACCATTTCCCAACCACTTCGATCTGACCAATGTGAACTGGTAAGGTTTTGTACATTGGCTAGTTGAAGTATTTCCTTAAAATCAACAAAATCAGACATGGGTCGACCTTTTTTTAGAATATTGTATACAATAGCAAACTACAATTTCTTTGAGGCTAATACAGTCTTATTAATTTTTTGAAATTGTGCCTCGATTGTTCCACCCTTCTCAATGAGAGTTTGTTTTTGTTTCATTGTTTTTTCATATTCAAGTGCATATCTCACATGCACACATTTTGTTGCATCCTTCCACCTATGAAATATGTTAATTGTTCCATCACTTCGTATTTCTTTGATGTAAACTTTCCCACAATGTTTTTCTATTGTGTCTTTCTTATTTTGCAATAAATGATCCTTTCCCAACTTCCATGTACAAATAATGCATTTACACACATTCAGTTTCTCATCTCGCTCAATAAAGGGGTATAACCTTACCCATTCATTTTTAAAATCCCTTCCAATAGTCCATTCGCTTATCTTTTGACGTTTAGATTTTTGACTACAAGATTCTCCAGAGGTCTGAATTTTAATTGTATTGTCATTTTCTTTTTCGGTTGATGTGTCTGAATTTAAAATCTCCTGAAGTGGTTGTTGAATGTCGTTATTAGGAAAATTATCATGTGGTCCCATCTCATCTGCTAGAATATCCTCGAGTGAACGCACATCAGGGTCGACAATGTTTACTGCATTCAATGTTTGGTGTTCTCTATCATTTTTTGAAGTAAAAAAGGCACTATTTTAAAGAATTAACAGAATATAATTTTACAAAGCATTTAAAAAGAGGTAGATAAGTAGAAAACCATTTATCTATTAATAGAGAAAGGTTTTATATTTAAGAACAAAAATATTAAAAATTTGATGGTAAAAGGTGTTTGTACCTGCAAGTTGTGTAGAATCTATAGAGATTGATGCCTCATTGCATTTTGATATTTGTGTAAAATATTTTAGAATTGTCTTTTTACAAGAATATTGGCCTCCCTTCTTTCCATATTCAGTAGGTGACATTGTATCTGTAAAGAAAAACCTTTAGATGTTAGGAAATGTATATGAAATTGAAGGAAAATAGCAGACATCCCTCAAGACGAACCTATGTTGCCCTATAGAATGACTTCTGAAAGACAAGAAGCAGTCTGACAAGAAAATTCTCCTAACACACAACATGACATGGATACTTATCGACCACAGTTGCAGATAGTGCTTCTACACTGGCTATGAAACATACTCTAAGAGACAAGAAGCAGTCTCGACAAGAGAAATGCTCTTGACACACAACCAGATGACATTGATAGTTGTCTACCACAGTTGCGTATAGTTCACCTACAGTGCCTATGAAACTGAAGAAAAAGAGATTTGGACAAAAGAACAATGGAAGAAGAATACTCTATCGATTTTCAGTCGTGAATCCTTGCAACCGATCGGCTTAGGCCGATTAATGCATCTCTGCAACCTTTAATCGAAAGACTCCTCTGCAATCGATAGGCTTATGCCGACAATCCCTGCAATCGATAGGCTTATGAAATTGAAGGAAAATAGAAGACATCCCTCAAGACGAACCTATGCTACCTTGTAGAATGACTTCTGAAAGACAAGAAGCAGTATGACAAGAAAATGCTTCTAACACACAACATGACATGGATACTTATCGACCACAGTTGCAGATAGTGCTTCTACACTACCTATGAAACATACTCTAAGAGACAAGAAGTAGTCTCTGACAAGAGAAATGCTCCTGACACACAACCAGATGACATTGATAGTTGTCTACCACAGTTGCGTATAGTTCACCTACAATGCCTATGAAACTAAAGAAAAAGAGATTTGGACAAAAGAACAATGGAAGAAGAATACTCTACCAATTTTTAGTCATGAATCCTCTGTAACCGATCGGCTTAGGCCGATTAATGCGTCTCTGCAACCTTGTGCCGATAGACACTCCTCTACAATCGATAGGCTTATACCGACACCTCTACAATCGATAGACAAATGCTGATCAACACGTCCCTACAACCGATAGACAAATATCGATCGACACGTCCCTGCAATCGATAGACTAATGTCGATTGACACCTCTGCAACCGATAGACAAATATTGATCGATAGTACCTACACCCGATCAACTTATGCCAATAGACAACTCTACAATCGATCGATGAATATCGGTATACACCTCTGCAATCGATCGACTAATGTTGATCGACACGATCCTGCAATCGATAGACTAATGTCGATCGATACCTCTACAATCGATAGACAAATATCGATCGATAGTCCCTACAACCGATAGGTAAATATCGATAGATAGTGCATGCAATCGATAGACAAATGTCGATCAACACCTCTAAAATCGATCGACTAATATCGATCGACACGGTCCTACAATCGACTGACTTATGATGATCGACACCTCTACAACCGATAGACCAATATCGATCGATAGTCCTGCAATCGATAGGCTGATGTCAATTGACACCTCTGTAACTAATCATCTTATGTCGATAGACAGGGCTCTGCAATCGATTGTCTTATAAAAATAGTGTCTAAATCGATCTTTATTTTTGACACCTCTGCAACCGATCGATATCTTTGCAACCAATTGATGAATGTCGATTGACACCTCTACAACCGATCATCTTATGCCAATAGATAGGGCTCTACAATCGATCGACTTATTTTGATAGACACTCCTCTACAACCTTGTCAAGTTTTTCATTGTTTCAGAGCTATTTTTGAGTTAGAGTATTTTTTATGTATGTTTATCGGTACCTAGTACAATATATATACGGGTAGTATATGAGGCGATTTGGGCGGGAAAAATAAAATCATTTATAATTTGAAGGTGATTTGGGTGGGAAATATAAAATCATTTATAATTTGAAGGCGAATTGGGTGGGAAAATCAAAATCATTTGTAATTTGAGGTCGACGAATTAAAATAAAATTAGGTTCATGATTATCAATGGCGGGCGAATTTACCCCAAAAAAAATTCCACCCCGTAAATTGCGGGTGAATGGGCCCCAGTGAAAGGATCCAAAATTAGCCTTTTCAAAATTTTAAAAATCCTAAATAGAGCCAATTTAAAATCTTGAAAATCCTAAATAGAGCCAATTTACGATATTTCACATTTATGCATAACCCTCATTGGTGCATTCCAGTATATGGATACCAAAACAGAGAAAAAATTGTCCAGTAAAATTAATATGAGTAAAGAAATATTGGCTATTTATATGGATGTTTCAGTTCCTGGACCTCAATCCATTAGTATCTCCCTAAGCAGAGGGGAATAGATCTAAAATATTGAATATGAAAACTTCTCCATATGATGTTATGTTTGTCAGCAATATGGCCACCTGAAGAAAAGATGTCTGGTCATATGATCATGCTCTAATTACTCCTTGGTGGAAGAGAATACCATGTGCATGATTTGAAACCTTCAAATATCCTAGTTCAAAAGAAAGAAGTTCATCCTCCAGATGCACCAATTGTCTAGCAGGAATCATGCGAGCAACAGAAGGCTCAACCCCAAAAGGAGAATTTTAATTAAATCATTAATGAAAGCCAAATGGTTACTAAAGACCATCCAAATTGTTCTATGGAAAATATTAGCACCTTAGATGGTATTCTTGAAGCTAATAATGAAACAATCGGTGATGATCAGTTTTTTGAAAATAAAGATCCTACAAAATGCGTTACAACCATATATTACCTTAGGAGCTTGAAGTGCAAAAATGCATTCTTAGATCTTGTCATCCTAAAGAAAGAGGAACCTTTGCTACATAAGAAAAATAATCAAACTCATTTCCTCTTTCATAGATGATCGTTATGTTTGTTTTCTTTTTATCTATTGAAGTAATGTGTCATGTAAGGGTTGTTTAAAAAAAAAATTGATTATAGAAACTTAACATGAGGATGATGGAAAATATCTTTAATAGAAAGACAAAGATAAATATGCTTTAATTAGCTTGTTAAAAATGTAATGAAAACAATGCAATATTTTATATTTTTAATAGAAATAATCCCAATAAAAATCACAAAGCTTAAAAAATAAAAAATATTATCTTTTTCATTGTTAATTAAATTATGTTGCATATACATATTAAAACAATTAAAAATTAAACTATTATTAATATTGCAAGATGAAAAAAAAAAAACATTTTATGAATATTTTATTCAAAAGCTATAATAAATAACGTATTTATATTGGTGTAAGGTGCTAAGATTATTATATATGTAATTTCAGCCTCAAATACACATTACCTATCTTTTATATAGATATTAGTTACATTTTAATTATTTTTTATTATTAATCAATATTTAAATTTTGGAGTTGTTTTTATAATTTCTATGTTACTTAATTGTTAATAATGGGGAGTGAGGGGATAATCACGACTGAGGCTTGCACTCAACGAAGTCAGGTCAGACTACTACCTCTATTCCAATAAAACTTGCCTCCAAAATTTAAACCTAAGTTTATTCTTAATAAATACCTAAAATTTACTAATCCATAGCCTTTAAAACTAATAATTTTATATTTTATATTTTTATTATTAATAAACTTTATTAGGAAAATAGTGAGAAACCATAATGGAAGCCAATTAGAGCAACATACCATACTAGTACAAGACGCATTTACAAAACTATGAGTAAAATATATAAAAGAATTTAACCCTTGTGTTGAATTTTATTTTAGTTTCCCAAAGTTAAAATATCTTTTGAATTCATCCTTAGGATTGAGGGTCACATGTAAAATGACAACTAGCATGCCAAAGTCCCATCAGACAATAATTCAAGAGTAAATTTCTCTCCAAAGAACAAAAATGAAAATGGTTGAACATGATAGTATATCTTACAACTATGGCGATTGAAGTTTCAGTCCAGGGGACAAAATACTTGTCAAAAGTACAACAGTGTCAGATCAGATCACATTGAGGAAGCTCATCATCTATATTTGGCTAAGCAATGGCCACAGCTTAAAATTAAAAAAAAAATGTTGCGTACCTCCCAATCTAAAAGATTTAGACCACCCTATAATAAGCTATTGATGAACTCAGAGGAGTGCAGTGCAGTGCAGATTCACGTATTTGGGAATGAATCTGCACGGTTCAGGAAGGACAAATGATTTGCTGGAGAGATAGAATGTTAGTACTAAGTACAGTGAGAAAGGAGACTAACTAAAGTTAATGTTCATTGTTCAAAAGGAAAAAAAAGTAGTTTTATGCAGCTGCAAAATCATTCTTCCATAGTTTGAAGCAAAAGCTAAATGCACTATTACTAAAAAAAAAAGGACCATGTACCCCTTGTTTTGTTTTTATATGATAACATATTTTATCTCCAGTAGATCCAGTGGTAGGGATTAGCTTTAAAACCCTTAAGTAGTGTCCAATCCTATATTAAAAATTCACACCCACAAGCTATTTTTCATAAATCTATGGTGCAATTATAAACACCAATTTGTTTCTTGGATGCCAACAGGAGAATGCCTATCAAGCTACTTCATTCAGATTATATCCTATTAAACTTTGAAAGGAGCTTGCCTCAAGTCTCAATCAAGTGTGGCTTAATCAGGAAGCACGTTGCCTTTCTAATTAGAACATAGACTATAGTTCAGTGAACTTTAGGAGAACACTTTCTCCTTTTGCAAGAACTTTCAAAGTTGCTTTTGAATTATTCAAAAGTGGCATATGCCTATGTTTGGGCATTCTTGAATGCCCAGAAGTCTAGAAATGTGATTTTAAAAAGGCCAGCAATTTCTCTAAGGGCAGACGTCCTGACGTTTTGTGATTAATCATACGAGAAAATCATTGTGTGTAAAGCCATGGATAGGGATTGTTCAGAGACCAGTGATAAGTTCACATTCAGCTGCTTCAAATATGATGATGGGCCTTATTTTGACATGGAATTTTATGGAACCTCCAGCCCAATGGAGGAGGACAACAACGGAGATTCTAAAGAATTTGAGTTTAGCATCTCTCCTGTCTGTGATAGAAACAATACTCCACAACATGGTATATCAGAGCTCACTGATGGTGTTTCTCCTGCAGACGATTTGTTTTACAAAGGCCAACTGCTCCCTCTTCTTCTGCCCCCGCGCTTGCAGATGGTGAGAAATCTCTCTATATGTAGAGAATCTGGAGATGACAAGAATATGTCCTCTGGTAAAGCCGTGAATTTCCAAAGCAGGCATGAAGATTTTGATTTTGACACTCTCTTTTCTTCCCGATCTGAGGATTCAAATCAGATACCTGTTGGATCCAAGCAGGTAGAATTCAGCTCTCCTAAAAATGAGAAGACTGCAAAAAAATCCATAATGAAGTCTGTCATCAAGTTGAAGGTGTCCTTGTTTGGATTCAGGAAGTCTTCAAAAGTGGGCATGGATTATCATTATTCTAACAGGTGTTCTCAGCCTCCCCCTCCCACAACGAAGTATCCCAGGTTTGCAATCAAACTCAACTCCATGAAGACTTGTGTCCTATTCTTTGTTAGAAATTACAGTCTGAGCCCTAAACCCCAGAAAAGCCCAGATTGTTTATCAAGAAGCAGTAGTGCAAAACGTGTGTTTGAGAAGTACCTAAGGATGGTGAAGCACAAAATGACTGAGAGGCATGAAGATATCAGCGTTGATGGTCAGCAACTGCATGTGAAGAATGAATGTACCTGTATTGCAGGTGAATCAAAAAGAAAAGCCAACATTTCATTTTCTGGTAACTTGAATATGGGAATCAAGCATTTTGAGGGCATTGGAAGCTGCCCACCTTCCTTGAATTCATCTCCCCACCACAATGGAGTCTTGACCAACTTCTACGGTGATGATCTGCAAAGTGCCATTGAGGGAGCCATTGCCCATTGCAAGCAATCCATTGGAAGTAGAACCACCGGTGAGAACTCGAAGCCCTTGTTTTGGTATGTGTATGACTAAATTTAGAGTGATTCATTTTGTATTATAGTCAATTCAAACTCTGGCACGTTTGTTGTTACGGAGATCGAGTGTATTTACCCCTCTTCGGAACCTGAGTTATCCTCAATCTTCATCACATATTCTGGAAGATTGGCTTCAGCGTTTTAGTTTATAGAGGAATGAAAGTGAATCTCTAATACAGTAAGAGTTCTCGCAGGTACCCAGAGCTCCAAGCAGTCAGAAAGTGAGTGACGGAGGTTTACAGGCACCCATTTCAATAGTACATCTGCCATAGAAGATGCTTATGAATTAGATCTTCCAGTACTAAAGTAAATGGAATTGTTTTCAACATCTATTTAATGTTTATTTAACTATAATAAAATATGTGTACAATTTTATCTTTTTATATTTCAGTCTTAATATCCTATTTAAAGTTTTAATAGTTGAATCCATGGAATTGTACTGAGGATACTGGAAGGGCATCTTTATAAAGTCTTACAGTCATGGCCAATCATTTTATTACATAATAGTATAATTAAAATTGTTTTTCTCTGTATCACCTCAGGTCCTCAACATGTAGGTGTTTGGAGAAGCACCGTGTTTGATTTGAAATGATGTCACCTACTTTGATTCTTCTTAGTTCATTTAAAAATCGCCTAAACGCTTACATTAATTCCCTTGAACAAGTTCTTTGTCCTAAACAAACAACTGACTCTGACAACTCCCATTCCACCGTCCCACTGTCTTCAAGGACCCATTTAAAATAATAAATTGAATCTACAAGTTCATTCTACAATATAAATTGTTGAAGAAATGATAGTATATTGTTATATTTTATTTATATCTGTAAAAGCAAATATGGTGAGTGAAATCTTACTTGCAAAAGGACATATTACAGATCAAAAGGCAACAACTTTCCCACACTGGCTAGGAAGCTCAAGGACTATACTCTATCATCCACCATAAGAGGTTTGGGAAAAGCACACTGCACACTGTCCAAAGAAATATGACATGACACCCGAAGTAATATCTCATAACAATGCAAGGAAGAACAAACAAACAGAAGCACTAAAATCATGATGAATTACAAGGATGTACAAAAATATTGAGATGCCTCGTTGTATATTCAATCTCAAATGTCACCACTACAGCTGTTATTCATCATTTCCTAATAATTGCAATACTCTAGGACCAAAACACCACTACAGCTGTTATTCACTTGTACCAAAAATTGTGACATGCACGACTCTTTTTGTTTATATGTTATCTCACCTTTTTATCTATTTAAGAAAAATTCCTAGGCAATAAGGAATGGACCATCAAGTTTGACCACTCAAATCATTTGGGGCTGACACCTAGCTTTATCAGATTATGCTGAAAAGAGAAACCCAACTTGTGGTTAGGTAATAGCTCTACCTTATCCTTGGGCAACCCCGGCTGAGTATACCATGTCCATGTATTTTTTAATTTAATCATTATTTTTGTTTTTATTTGTTTTTTCCCGTCATGCTTACAAGCCTATCTATCTGTTTTTTCTTGGGTCTCTTTCTTTTCAATGCCAACCAGCCAATTCTAGGGTATAGTCTATCGTGTGGGAAATCATGGATGAGGATTGTAGTGGAAGTAGTGATAATTTCATATTCAGCTGCTTTCAGTATGATAATAATGATCGAACCTTATTTTGACATGGACTTTAGTGGAAGCACCAGCCCTTTGGAGGAAGACAACAGAGATTCGAAAGAACATGAGTTTTATTAGAATGATAAAGCTGATTGTCACATGCAAATTTCAAAGGATGATGTTTCTCCTGCAGATGATTTGTTTCACAAAAGGCAGTTGGTCCCCCTTCATCTTACCCTTCATCTGCATATGGTGAGAAATCTGTGTGTGTCAAGAGAATCTGAAGCTGACAAGTATGTATCCCTAGATAGTACCATGAGTTTCCTTGCCAAACATGAAGATTTTGATTTTGATAGCTTTATCCCTCTCGGTTCTGAGGATTCAAACAGAGGCCTATTAGCTTCAAGGAGGTAGGATTCAGCTGAGAACCCACTTCGAGTCCATACTGAAGTTTCCCAAAATGAAGGTGTTCTTCAAATAATCTTCATACGTGGGCATGGATGATCGTTGTTTTGCAAGATATTCTCTTTCTCCTACCACTAAGCATACCAGAATGGCAGTCAGATTCAAGTCGATAAAAACACCTTTGGATCTCGGAAAAAGGTCAGACTATTCATCAGGAAGCACTAGTGCAAAACGTGTGCTTCAGAATTATTTGAAGGTAGTGAAGCACCGAATTTCTCACAAAGATGGTGATGGCAGTGTTGAAGATAAGCACCTACAGTTGAAGGATGAAGTTGGATGGCCATGTAATTCAGATGAATCAGACAGAAGACCAGCAATACTTGTCTGGCATTTACATTCACGCGGGTCTACTATTTTTGGATAGCCAAGCAGTCCTCGCAGAAATATACCCAGTACAAAAATAAACTTGATGTGTATTTTTGAAACTTTGCTAAAATAATCTGGCGTATTCATTTTGAGGCAACTCAAAAAAGGGACTGAAGGATTTGGGTATTAGAAGTTTCCCAGCTTCCATGAATTCATCTCGCTGCCATACTGAAGTTTCCCCCACAGCTTCCATGAAGTCTCAATTCATATTTGTTCTTTTCCATCTTAATGTCAAATGTATATGTAATCTTAGATGTTAGGTATTTAGACGGAACATACTGTTGAGTGCCTTTTCCATCTTAATGTCAAATGTAAATGTATATGTAATTTTTTTTTTTTGATGTTAGGTATTTAGACGGAACATACTGTTGAGTGTCAAGAAATTCTAACTCTGGATGTTTTCACAAGCAACACCCCTATCAATCCTCTAAGAACTCTAGAATCTTTGAAGCTATGTATAATGAAATGTTATTGTACTACACCCACTCTTCCAAACTTCAAACACTACAGTGTGTAAGATTGACTTTCAGTTATCAGCTGATATAGACATGAAAATAGTAAGTAATACAAATCTGCTTGTCTTGTTTCTTGCAGATACCCACAGCTAGTCCGCAATTCAATACAAGCGACCATGTGAGCACCATACCTACTATTTGATTGTGATATTTCAAATTGAGTTTACTCCAAGGATAACTAGGAATCACGTGACATTTTCTCTATTGAAACACAGCGCATAATCAAAGACTGTTTTGGTGATATCAACAAAATGATTAAATCAACGCAGTGACAGACGCAGATTATTAGTTAATAATATATTTTTTTAATGTATAGGAAAATCGGTAATTCCATATTTAACTCTATTGGATGCTGTCTTTATAAATATTCTTTTTAGGACATTAAACTAATGTAGTTAATTGGTTTGAACCTTGGACCTCTTTAGCCCGCTGATCCCTTGAGGGCAGCCAACTGGTCTGAACCTTGGACCTCCCCAATGAAAGGCTAAAGCCTAACCACTCCACTCTGTTAGGTAGACTATTAGTTAATAATATTGATATGGCATGTATTCCTGTTTAGATAGATGAGCGAAATGTCTTTGGGTTCTCATCCAAGAGACACAAGTTCAAACTATACAAAGGCCACTTTTTAACTTAAAATTTTAGTCTTATGAGAGGATACCATAGTGGTATGTCTTCGGGTTTTCATTGGATATCCAAGTTTAAACATGACTGAGACCATAGTGGTATGTCTTTGGGTTTTCATTGGAGACCCAAGTTCAAACTGGTAAAGGGGACTAGAACCTCTCATATAAACTCATTATGTATTTAGGGTTTCATTGAAGACCTAACTTCAAGCACCCACATTTTTTACTCAAAATTTTAGTTCCATGAAAAATATTGTTATGGTGTGTCTTTGGGGTTTCATTGGAGATCTAAGTTCAAACATTCTCCTTTTTAACTCAAAATTTTAGTTCCATGATAGATACCATAGTGGTATGTCTTTGGGGTTTCATTGGAAACCTAAGTTCAAATCCCAATATGAGGGGACCAGAACCAATTTTAGTTGTGTAAAGGATATGGTAGTGGTATATCTTTAGGTTTCCATTGAAGATCCAAGTTCAAACAGGATATGAGGGGACTGGAACACCATGAGGAATACCATAGTAGTATGTCCTTAGGTTTTCATTGGAGACCCGAGTTCAAACTTTTGTATAAGGAGATTGGATCTTCTCATAAAAACATGCATTCTAACTCAAAAAATTTTACACAAAAGGGTAGATTAACCTGGTTTGATTTTTGGGATAGATCGGTTGGTAGCTCTTGGATGGTGGGCTGCCTTGGTTTGATTTGGATTTGGGGGTAGGGGTTGACTTCATCTTTATCCAACTGCTAAGGTTTATAAAATTTTCTATGTAAAACAAATTTAAAAAATAAATATTGATATGGATTGTTAAAACCTTGGTACGAGGGGACTCAATCCTCTCATAAAAACGTGCATTTTAACTCAAAAAATTTTAGTGAAAGGGATAGGCCGGTTGGCAATGGTTAAGAGTGTGAGCTAGCCCGATTCGATTTTTGGGATTAGGTCAGTTGGTAGTGCTTGACAATGGGATGCCCTGATTTGGTTCTTTAGACGATTTAGAGTTGGAAATAGAAAAAATATTGATATGGATTGTTACATTTATTTTCGACATAAGATTCCTTGATGGTTTTAGGAACTATTACACATGCACTCTTTTTATGGGTTTCTCTATCTTTTTTTTTTTATACCTATGTCAATCCTTTCTTTTTAAGATCCCAAGGGCTAGGTGGATTGGTAAGTGCTAGTCTGGCCGGGCACTTACTAAGAAGAGACCCAGGTTTAAACCTTGGAGAAGCTTGTTGCAAATGTAGTACTCTAATTTGAATCTTAGAAATAGTATTTTCACCTATAAATCGGAAAGCTTGTTGCGAAGGTAGTAGTCTAATTTAAATCCTTTGAGTGCACGTCAGATTGATAACGACGATATAAATCTCGAGTACTCAATGGTCTATTTCACGTCGGACTATAAAACAACAAAGTGGAATAAGTTTGGTGGGATGTAGCTTATGCTTTCCAGCTACTAAAAATAGTGTGGTTGTAACCAACCCTCCCATCAAGCAAAAAAAAAATCCTTTCTTTTTAAGTACCTAGGTCAGGTGGTTAACTTATAATAAAAAATAATAATTTAAGAACTAATAATTTAAAATTATGTTTTAAATAATTTTTAGTTTGGTCAAATAATGGTTTTTTTTAATAAAAATTAGATATTTTTATTGACTTGGATATATTGAAAATTTAAATTGAATTGTTATTTTTTTTTCAATATGTGTGGTTTTTATTGGGCCATTCTTATTAAAAAAAACATTACATCTCTCTAGTTACATTTCTAACAAGTTAATTAAATCATTCCGTCTTTGATTGAAGATTTAAATTGTGATTGTTATTTTTTTCAATAAGCTATGTGTGGTTTTTATTGGGGTCATTCTCATTATAAAAATAAAACAGTACATTGCTCTCATTACATTTTTAACAAGTTAATTAAAATGTATCCATATTTGCCTTTCTATCAAAGATATTCTCGTATTCCTCAAACTGCTAAGTTTTCATTATCAACTTCTTTCTTTTTTTTGGAGGAACTAACAACAAGAATAACTCTTACATGATACATTAACTTCAACAAATAGAAGGAAAACAAATATAACAATCATCAATCAAAGAGGAAATCAATTCGATTAATTTTCTTCTGTAGTAGAGGTTCATCCTCCTTTAGAGTGGCAAGATCTGAGAATGCATTTTTGCACTTCAAGCTCCTGGGGTAATATTAGTTGTAACACATTTTGTAAGATCTTCATTTTCAAAAAATTGACTATCACTGATTGTTTCATAATTAACTTCAATAATACTACTTTAGGTGTTAATATTTTTCATATAACAATTAAATTCAATAATACTATTTGAGGTGTTAATCTTTTTCATATAACCATGTGGATGCTCTTTAGTAACCATTTGACTTTTATCAATGGTCTAATTCAAATTCTCCTTTTACGGTTATCTTTTATTATTCTCAAAATTTCTGATAGACAATTGACACATGATTCTTGATGGACAATTGATGTGTCTAGAGGATGAGCTTCTTTCTTTTGAACTGGGACATTTGAAGGTTTCAAATCAATCCTGTGTAGGGCCTTCTCCTCCACCAAGGAGGAATGAGAACATGATTGAATGACTGAGCATCTCTTCTTTAGGTGGCTATATTGGTGGCCATATTGCTGACAACCATAACATCTAAGGGAGAAGTTTTCATATTCAATATTTTGATCCATTTCCCTTTGCTTGAGGAGATAGTAATGGACTGAGGCCTAGGAACTGAAACATCCGAAGAGCCAATTTTGCTTTACTCATATTAATTTTACTGGGGGCATCCATATACTGGAATGCACCAATGGCATTACAGATTTTTGTGAATATTTTCTCTACCCAAAACTCCACAAAGAGAGCATAAAGATTCACCTAGATGGAGAAGCCATTAACTTCTTCTGTGAAGGGGTTGAAACTAGGAGTCTAAGGTCTTATATAGACACCCCTTTGTCTGAGAAAAACCAATTATATTTATAATCCATTATCCTATCTCTATCCACTAAATCAAAAAAGGAAATAGAAAAGAAATTTTTGCCCTTAAGTTTTTATATAATTGTTTGGGCTTCATGATCAATCACATCCATCTCAAATTCATCCTTAAAAAACCTGATAAATGGTAGAGGTTCACCAATAAGCTTCACCCAGGGGTTGAAACTAGGAGTCCAAGGTCTTATATAGACACTCATTTGTCGTAGAAAAACCAATTATATTTATTATCCATTACCCTATCTCTATCCACTAAATCAGAAAAAGAAATAGAAAAAAAAATTTTACCCTTGAGTTTGTATATAATTGTTTGGGCTTCATGATCAATCACATCCATCTCAAATTCATCCTTCAAAAACCTGATAAAGGGCAGAGGTTCACTAATAAGCTTCACCCCCAAAACCAAAAATATTTAAAAAATATTTCTGAGCGAAGAAACAATCTACTAACAACCATACCCTCTGTACCTAAAGTTTGTATCAATTTTTCGAAAATTATAGCCAAATGTGTAGTTTTGTTCCATTGCTTGCAATTAAGATTGTTATTTTAAAACCATCTATTTATTTTAAATTTAGTTCTAAATACTTTTATGTAAAGTTTTCTCTTACGAGGTTTTTTTTTAATAAATTAAAGGCCTAAAAAGTTATGATATACATTGAGGAGCTGGAAATTCTGATATTCTTCATTTCTCATAATAAATCAATTTCAATTCCACGTGCCATAGATTTTGAGAATTAAGCTGGAACTAAGAAAGAGAAGAAAAATGGAAACCTTCATAATTAAAAGATCACATGGGAGGGAGCCTGTTGTACTACTTAAAAATAGTTCAAATATATCTTCGTCTATATTTAATGTATTTAAAGGAGATGGTTGTCAACTTTCACCTAAAAACAAATCTTATGACAGCTATGGTGATTGAAAGACACGTTACACGTCACAATAAAAGACAGGAAACCTCACTTCGTTGCTTCTTTCAACGTAAATATTAGAATCTTTGACATTTATGCGTCTTTTTAACATAAATAATATATTATATTATTTTCTTAATACCTTAAGATGTGGTTATAAGAGTAATATCAAATATTCGATTTTTAAATTTTCGTCTTTTACGATTAGTACTTTCACTAAGACACTTACCCTTCTAACAAAATCTCACAACCTTTTTATATATATAATTATATATATTTAAATTAATATGATTGCTAATGAAGGTTAAACATTTTCATTTTAATCCTCATCTTTTATAAAGGTAAATTGAGTTTATTAATAAGATATTAATAAGATCTAAACACAACGATATAAACACCCATTTCCATAAGCTAAGTTTATTAATAAGACCGAAACACACAGTCATATACACACCCATTTCCTCACACATTCACCCATGATAAGATTTGAACCTTAAACCTTAAAAAACCAAAACGTTCCCTAAACATATTATATAATTTTTTAGTTATTATATTCTTTTGTTTTAATTTTTTTAAGTAATCCTACCATTATTTGATAAATAAAAACAATAACTAACAGTAATACGAAACCACAACGTTCAAATATATCACCTACATTAGTCTACCCCATTGAATATATGTCGTACAAATTAGCACTATTTCTTATCAACATGAATTTAGTTCCCTAACGAAAGAAAAACCTTAGAGACGCCTTGACCGCATCGACACAATTAAAATAAAAAAAATACACTTTAATAATTGAAAAGACTTGAGAAAAAAAATACTTTTGTTGATGTTGTTGTGATATGTGTCCCACCTTTTTAAGCCTATCCCATTATTCATATATTCAAAGGATCCCTACGATTATATATATATATATATATATATATATATATATAATCTTTAAGTTTTAAAAAATGGTGGGTAAAGGAAGGAAGATTTTATGTTTGAGGTTATTTTTATGTCTAAATTATCAAATAGTTGAAATTAGGGGAAAAAGGAAAGCATTTGAAGAGTAGATATCGACATTAAAAAAAGATAAAGTAAATAAAAATATTACAATGTTTATATGTAACGATCTAAAAATTTAATTAATAAATAAAGGTGTTTTCTTTTTACCCAGGTGTTGTAGGTGAGTTGGAGAGGAGAGGGCAATCCTTCAAGGGAGGTCCCAGGTTCGAATCTCCACCCTACCAAAAAGCTAAATTGGGTACCCAAAATCCAATTGATAATGTTGGTACGAGCAGGGTCGGGTGCGACCCCGGGTGACTTTGACGGTGTAGAACCCCCCTGTTCGTGGTCTCTTAGACCAAGGCGGCTCTGCAAGGGGTTTTTCGCTTAAAAAAAAAAAAAAAAGGTGTTTTCTTTTTTACAACAAGCATATGCTTGGTAGGAATCTACATATCCCTATCCAACATGTCATTAGCATGTTATTCTATGAAGTTACTTAAGATATAATCTAGAGTTTTTTTTAAGTTGTTTGTCTCATAACCACGATGAGCCAATTTATTCCCTTCCTTAATCTATCAAGAATACGTTCATTCGTACACCTTACACAAGTTTGTTTGTGTAGGCATATTAAGCGTTTTGCATTAAGGTATCATTCTCATCTCATGAATGAGTTAACTTATTTCTTTTTATCAGTTAAAAGGGTATGCTCATCACTACACTATACATAAGTCTATCCATGCAGGTGCACTAAGCATAGTGCAAATAAGCTATCAGTCTCATCTCTACGATGAGCTAACTTATTCCATCCATCACTCCTAGTGATAACCAAATTCATTTATATTTATATTTATATTTATATTTATCTTAATCTATTAAATGTTTCCATACATCTAGCTAGTTTAGTTTAAGAAGGTTCCTTGAACAATAAGATTACTTTAAGATTCTCCCTAAGGGATCCCATAATCCCTTAGGTTCTTTTTCTAATTCTAACACATAAGCATAATCATTCTTAGATACTATTTTTAATCATTTAATCTACATTAAACCATCAAGATCTTCAAATCCTTATTTCCTTAGAAGGGTGCAATTAAGTCTACCTACTTTATTTTAAGCATCAAATAACATCTATAACATCAAGGAGATACATAAATAAGATGTAGTTCTCTATCTAAGCACCAACCAAACATGATAGTTCATGAAACAATGACATCATATGTCCTTTAGCTAACAAGTAAAAGATACATCTTCTATTCATAAATTGAATCATTACATAACCCAAGTAGGGTAAAAGTATCACCATATTGAAAGAATAGAGCATTACATCATTATCCAATTAAGGGATTATTCACAAGAGGTTTCCATACAAATTTTGTACTATAATATGTCAAAGGTCAAGTCTTAGATCTAGTGTTCTCCTTCATTCTTCTTGCTTCTCCATCGCTCAATTGATGGTAGTAAGGGATCAAGACAAATCATAGATTTTATAAAGCATTAAACTATATGTAATTGCTATATGACTTATGGAACATGTGCATTTATAATTGAATATCAAATTGCAACCATACAATCTATACAATGTATTTATGCATAATTCATTCAATCAATCAATCAGGAGGAAACCCCATAATTTTCTCACACCATTTCTTTCATCTAATATTTTCTTTTTCTATGTTAGCATACTTCTTCATTAATTATGCAAAGTATATTCAATATCTAAGAGTGAGAGTCATCTATCATTCATATCATCATAAAGAAAAGTCATTTTATCCTTTAGGAATGAAAGTCATCTATCATTTATCAAGCATGGAATATTTCAATAAACCTTCATTTAATCAATCAAAGGTCCATACTCCTAACATACAAAACCATTTTCTTTAATCAAATAAGAGCCCATACTCTTAATAATTAAATATCCATACATTACCATTTCTTTAATCAATTAAGAGCCCATACCCTTAACTAGTTAAATACTTATACAATTATATTTTTGTTTAATCAATTAAGAGTCCATACCCTTAACTAATTAAATACTTATATAATACCATTTTCTTTAATCAATTAAGAGCCCATACCCTTAACTAATTAAATACTTATACAATTTCATTTTTATTTAATCAATTAAGAGCCCATACCCTTAACTAATTAAGTACTTATACAATTCCATTTTTATTTACTCAATTAAAGGTCCAAAGAATTAAACTTATTTCAAATGAAGTCTTCCTTACATAATTTGAACAACCTTTCGATACAACAAATTAAAACGGGTTTCATTATTTTTCCACCAATCCACTCAATCGATCAACAATAAAATAGAGGCAGGTCAAGCAACATACGAGTCAACAAATAACTTGAAATAATAACGAACAACAAGCAAATTAGCAAATTTCCCTACATGATAGTGATAACATAACAAGCAAAATAGCAAATAGCCCTACACGATGACAGTGACAGGCTAGCTGACCACATTGACAATTGGTGTAACAACCCCCGCCAAGAAGCGGCCTTCATGACCACTGCTTAGTGGTCATCCAATATGGGTGACTCCTCTGTATGGTGCTAAGTGTTAGGATCCCACATCCTAACATTACTTATTAATTATTATTATTACTTTAATTATATATTTCATTATTATTGAAAAGTCATGTGAAAAGTCACGATTGAAGAGTCATGATTGAAAAGTCATGATTGAAAAATCTATATATATGATATGAGAGGAAGCCATATCAAATGATCCATGAAGAAGAATATCTAATTCTTTATTGAATGCATTAGAGGGACCTTCCTACTAGTAAAATAGTGATTCTTTATCAAAGTGATTCTTTATCAAAGTGATTCTTTTAAATTAATGTTATTTTATTTATTTATTTATTAAATATTAGCTAGAACCTTTAGGGTTCTACCATTTGGTATCAGAGCCATGTGGGACCCAACCATGTGGGATTTTCTCAAGGAACTTCATCAAAACACTTGGGACCTTCATCAAAACACTTCCGTGAGTGAGTATGAAATTTATTTTAAGGATATCACCAAACAATACACATGGTTGGATGAAATAATTTTCATATATTGCTTCATCAATGGATTAAAGGAGGAAATTAAAATGGAGGTGATAAAATTCAAACCCTACACCATGAGGCTGGCCATCGGATTGGACCTATTAGCTGAAAGTAAATTAAATGCTCAACTTGGAATAAGATCGAAGGACCAAATTACAAAACCACCTATATGGGAATCACAAAATACTTACACAACCCAAAAACTTACCCAACTCTTACCCATTAAACATATTAACCCTACGAAAATGAAGGCACAACAAGAAAAGGGCCTTTGTTTTCATTGTGATGAGAAATTTATTCGCAATCATCAATGTATTACACCTGCACTATATATTTTAAATGCAACTATTCCTTGTAGTTCTCCCAATGATGAAAATGCAATTGAGGTAGATATAGTGATGAATACACCTAAAGATAGCACTAAAGATGGCAACGATGAGGAAGATAAGGAAAATTAGGAAGCTACAAAAGATAAGAAATAGGAGGAAGATGTGGAAAACAAGGACAATGAGCAAGAAATACCCAAAATACCTGATCCCACCAATGACAACAATAGGGTTGATATGTTGGAAGTGATTGATACACCAAGCAAGGATGAGGTAGACATACCCGAAGTGATCAATGTCGATCATACATACACTTTATAATACCTACACACACCTTACTCACAAATAGTGAGTTCACCACATAACCAAACCTATTCGAAACCAACGCAGAGTGACTACACACTCCTTCTCCATTGGCTCTACCAAGGAACCACAAAAGGATTTGGAAGCGTTACCACCACTTTTGATGCATCATTCTGAAGTGTTTGAGGGACCCCAAGGGTTTCCCTCCCATCGTCATCATGATTCTCCTAAGGAAAATTCTACTATTTTTCCTAGAAACCCCCCACTAACACTCCGACCTTCAAGATATCCCTGCCTTCGAAAATGTGACATTAAGATAGTACAAGAACTTGCGCAAATTCAACTTGGAAAACAAGCAACGAAGCTCCTTACTTTGATATTTGATGACAAAGATCTTTTTAAGGAGGGTGGCATGTTATGATCCCACATCCTAACATTACTTATTAATTATTATTATTACTTTAATTATATATTTCATTATTATTGAAAAGTCATGGTTGAAAATTCATGATTAAAGAGTCATGATTGAAGAGTCATGATTGAAAAGTCATGATTGAAGAGTCATGATTAAAAATTCTATATATATGATATGAGAGGAAGCCATATCAAATCAGCCATGAAGAAGAATATTTAATTGTTTATTGAATGCATTGGAGGGACCTTCCTACCAGTGAAACAATGATTCTTTATCAAAGTGATTCTTTTAAATTAATGTTATTTTATTTATTTATTTATTAAATATTAGCTAGAACCTTCAGGGTTCTACCACTAAGGCATCCCCATATGGTACATGTGGGATATAAACCAAATCTAGTGTTACAAAAAGGGATTTTACAACCCAACAATCAGATGACATGCATGCAAACACATGCTAATAAACACAATCCAAACATCAACAGAGTCAATAGTCAACCACATAAATCAAGTTACATGTCATGGAAGAGAAGTTCAATGTTTGCACCTCCAACTTGTGCAGGACAACCCACCACATAGAGCAACCTCCTTAACCACATCCACGTGGTAGATCCAATAAGGGAGGCCAACTCCACGTAAGGTACCTCAAGAATCAGGGCATATCCCATGTGTAATAATACCTAGGGAAGGACAAAATAGCCTTCCCTTGCTCATGCTTATTCATGCATGGAGTCACCACTCCACAACGATATGATGATGGTGATAAACTTTAATAAACTTGCCCCCTAAGGTTAAACCTTAAGGGGGAGGTTAATTAGGAGGTGGTAAATATTTTTCACTATCGAACACCTAGGTAAGGCAAAAATGAAAAATAGGTTGAAGTAAGATTTAAAAGAAGCTAAGCAAGGGAATAACTATAATAGAGATATTAAACCATGTTTGGTGAAGCTAGCAGTGATTACTACAGTGTAAGGCCAAATCAATAAGGGCATGTGTGTTTTGAGTCGTTATTGAACCCATAGAATAGGGGTATGTACAACAAGACATCCATGAGTATCAAACAACTAGAAGACCACACCAACTTGGCATAAGCGCACAAAACATGGATTTTTATTTTGGTTTGAAGAATGAGGACTCGGTTGATCTTCTTAGGTTGAGAAGAAGGAAGTGCACAACCAAGACCAATATTTTAACCCTTGAGAAGCCACCGTTAAATAGGGTAACAAGCCCAAGCTTTGAGAATCAAATGACAATGTTACACAACCATCATAGTTTAAAATCAAGATTACATAGTCTTAGGATATCGATAAACTTAAGCCAAAAAACATAGGCCAAATCATAAAGAAATATAAAAAGGTTCTACTTTTACAAACATAACCAACACAAGCAGAACAACAAGCCACTATTTTTAACAATTCTAAAGTTTTAAACAACATAGCACATAGGTATTAAAACTAGACAAGAGAAATTCCCCAACCTAAATCCTTTGCAATGCAATTTTCCTTTGAAGGTTGGCTCCTTGCTTCATTCTTGCTTTGTTTCTTGTAGTTTCAAAAATAGGATGAATAATCCCCCTTCTTCCCCCCCTTGACCCTCTTAACAAGGAGAACCTATCTACCACCATGCCCAAAGTCTTACTTTTGACATAAATGCCATCAACTAGAAGTAAATTCATGCTTACTCATGGTGGAAAGGAGGAGTTTTTTTTAAATTTAAAATGATTCCTCCCTTTTAAAATATTTTTCCCTTAATTAAAACATTAATTCCTTTTAATTTATAAAGATAAAATTATTCAATTATTTATTTGATTTGAAATATATAGAGTTATTCTTCCATTTATCTAATTCATTAAGAATAAATTTATTCTTAATGATGAAGCTTTTAATTTCTTTCTCTAATCTATAAAAGATAAATCCACTTGTTTTTATATTTATGCAAAAAGGTAAAGAGAGAATTTAAATAGAATCTTTAAAGCATTACTATTTATAATATGGAATTCAATTTAATTCAAATCATAATTGTCATTCATCATTTCTCGTTTTGATTAATTTAATTAAAATACCTATACTAATATTAAACATGAGTATGATCTTTAAGTGGCCTAGGGTTAATAAAGCCTCTATGTCTATTAATCCCTACCGAAGGGGATTCTATCCCAAGTCCATTTGCACATAAACACATATGTAAACAAAAGCGAGCAACCAAGTGCATCAAACAAGTTGGGTGTTTTATCGTAAACTCAAATAACCTATCATAGCCAAAGACTTACAATAACTTCTAGGTTACCAACTTTGAGCTAAGGATGGTTGGACTATCGACGATCACCCTAAAGCAAGAATGCATATCTATATGAAGGTAGTCGGTCATGTTACCCTAAGTTTTATTAATCATCATTTCTCTTTTCCTTGGTACCTCGATATCGGTGGTTAAATTCCTTGCCACCTTCGAGGGTACCTAGCCCTATAGTCATGCCAAAATATTAGCATTACCATATCCTTAAAGATAAATCAATATAAATATTGCATAACCACAAAGCATTGAAACATAATTAAATATAAATTCTATTTCATAATTGAGCCTTTCCAAGATGGGCTATGACACTATAAGGAGGAGGTCACCATTATATTTGAAAGATATGGTGCCAGTAGTAGTTGTATGACAAGGAAAAACAAAAGATTTTTTTAAGAAAAAACATTATGGATACATCAAGTAGATACACAAGTTAGTAAGGACAAACAAATTGATAAGGGAAAGGAACCAAAAAATAAAAAAAGGAACCTAGAGAAAGAAAACAAGTCTTATAAAGGGAAGAGTGATAAAGATAGGGACAAACTCTAAAAGAAGGCAGAGCGATGTATCAAATATCATTTTCTCACTAGCAAAGGACATGTAGTGGCGACTAGGCAATACAAAAAGTTTATTATGTGCAATGAGAGTAGATCAATTGAGATTAAGTTAAATATCATTGAAGAGATGAAGAAGATGCTTCCAAGGTGAGTATGCTAGAAGTATTATCCCTTCCTAATCAACAAGATCTACTTCAAGAATCCCTCAAAGAACAAGAAATAAGTTATGCCAAGAATGGATAAATTAAGCTCATTCAACCTAGTCTAGCTAAACAAAAACCCTTTATAGCAAAGCATCCATCTAACATTTAGGTCAACATGATAGACATATTGAATGCTCGAGAGCCTAAAAATATGAATCAAGCATCATTATATGTGACTTTTAAAATTAAAAATTATCTATTAAGAAGTTGCATTATTGATTTAATAGTGCATATAATTATGATGGCAAAAGTAGTTTGCAAAGATATTTGATTGACATACACCAAGAAATTAAGACATCCAATCAAGGTGGATGATACACTGGTAAAAATCATAGGAGTTATGAAAAATCTAATCACGACTTTAGCAAAGCATCTAGAGCTAGTGGTGGTACAAAAGGTAGTAGTAGTCAACCTTCCTTTGTATTTTTGTATGTTGCTATATGGAGAATGGATATATAAACTATTGATGGATGGTTACTTGGAAATAGATTACACCCTTATGATGGTACTAAAGAAAAATCACAGGATGGAGATAGACATCATTATTAGTGTGCTTTAGGATGATGAAGACCTAGAGGTCAAGTTTGAGGATATTGAGCTAGGGAGCAACCTCATATAGCTCTAACTAGACAATAGGCATAAGGGTTAGCCAAGGCATGGATAATGCACTTTGATGGCACAAGAATAAAAAATAGAGTAAACATAGGGGTCTAATTTATAAACAACACACAAATTGATTTTGCATATCAATTATTGTTCAATTACACAAACAATATGGTTGAATATTAAGTATTATGCATTGGCTTGAAGAAAGTTGAGAATATGGGGATCAAGAAATTAAAGGTATTTGATGACTCTAAATTAGTCATAAATCATGTTAATTCCCAATGTGTCACCAAGAACAAATATCTAAAGTCATACAAGTATAGAGTATAAGATTTATTAGAAATATTTAATTTCCATGAGATTAAGGTAGTTCCTAGGGATTTGAATGACAAAGAAAATGATCTAGCATCAATGGAAACAATATTTGACCCCACTACCAACACTTAGGATAAACCATTGGATATAGAAGTGGTATTTAATCTAGAAGTCCTTGATAATTCTAATCACTCATAGGTATTCAACAATAATGAGAAATATTGGAGTATATTACATTATTTGGTACATGAAAATGTACCCCCATGGTACCTTCATGGTACATATGTAAATATTAGATTAGGGTTACATCACAGTGTGTATACAAAAATGCAACACCAAACAATGCTAAATAAAATAGACACAAAATAATCAAAATTGCACAACAATGAATTGATCTTGTATTAATGGGGGGAGCTTAGAAACTCTGTTGTTACAATTAGGATATTTTGTAATCCTTTTGATACAATTTTATAGGGGTTAGGGTTCTTCGAAACCCTAACAACAAGGTTATGGTGTCTTCAAGTGCGTTCTTGATCTTAACAGTGTTGAGTGAGCTTTTTGATATTCAATATTGGGTCACTATAACTTAAATAGCTATCCAACACTAATAGATATCCAGACCTACACACATGACAACAATAACAGAGAGTTAGTAATAACCATTAGGGATCCAATCTATGAGACCCTCAGATATCAATAAAACCCTAGCTATTGATAAATAAACTTGCATGAAAATATAAAGATATGAAACAAAATGTGTGATTTACCAGGATACTTGTTGATTTTCCTTTGATGGATGGATTTTTCGTAGATCGATGGTGAAGGTGTTCCCTAGCATTGTGTGAAGGTAGGAGGATTTCATAGGGGCTTACGTAAAATACCCACATACACCTTGTAGCTATAAAAAATTCTCGTGGACACTTGGAACTAGTAGGGAGGCACCTGTGGGTACCTGGTGTTGATAGAAAGCACCTGGAGGTACCTAGTGTATGAGGGAAAATTTTGTAGGAGTCGATCAGGCGAGGGCACAATATGCAGCGTACTTATGGCGAGAGAGGGGGCACATAATATGGTGGATGAAATGGGATTAGGGCACAAAAAACTTGGTTAAAGACTTAAGGCACTTAGAGAATTTAAGAAAATAAAGAACTCAAGAATTCAGGAATTTAGGGAATTTGAACACTCATGGAAAGACTTCGTAAAAATTAGGGGTTGAGCCATAAAAATGGCTCCTACTTATAGTCCAACCTAGGGCATGCTAGGGTTTCAATGACACTAATCATGTGGCTGAGATTAAAGCACATCCAAGGGTGGATATTAAGTTTAGGGTGTGGCATGGATTAATGTGGATGGACGGATGAGATTAAATGAAACTAGATGGCTAGGATTTATTTATCTATATAAATATATATAAAATATAATATTAAAATATTATGATTTAAATATATATATTATTTGGTTCATCCAAACCCCATAATGGGGGTAGAGGCCCAAGGTTCAAATCTTGGGACTCGCCAGACTGAAAACTTGTCCCTTTCCTGGTGCTTTCAGCAGCATAAAAGGTTTAAAATGATTGTGGCATGGTAGTTATAGGGACGAACTATGTGAAGATCTGTGTGGCGGCTTCCAGGGAAGACAACACAGAACACTGTAGCGGCCATAAAAGCTAGATAGCCTAGATTCGTGGTTGCTACCGATTCCACCATGTTAATATATATATATATATATATATATATATATGAATAATAGGTGGAAATGGTGAGAAAGGTAGGATGGGGGGTAAATGACTATGTTTTGGTGGTGGAAATGGCAAGAAAGCATGGATGAAGGACAAATGGCTAGATTGTGGTATCTACATATGCCCCTTTTTGTACTATGTTGTGTGAAAGAAAAGGCAGGGAAAAAACACGAGACACTTGTTGTGGCCAGGTGTAGAAGCAAATTATCTTGGGATGCATAACATGAGCTTGAATATGAAAGAATAAAAAAAATTGAATTTTGTGTAACTTACCCCCTCAATTGACGAATGAGGTTGCAAATGAATCTCATGAGCCAATTGATAGATATGTTCAAATGTAATATGGACGATATGAATGATGTAAAATATGATACCATTTTTCCCCTAAAGGTAGGGAGGGGATTGGCGATGATGTAATATGATTTGTCTATTTATGCCCCAATAGATGAAGGGATGTGTGAAAAATATGTGTCTGTTTATACCCCAACATATGAAGGGATTTTTACCAAGTGTAGATGCCATGATCATATAAGATGTATCCCAGTGCAGGAAAGTCAAAACCAAATGTGGTTGCTCCAAATTTTGGGATGATTCGATGCTATTGAAACAGTTTACCTTCTGACATCATTGATATCCAAAGATGAAGATACAAAGAAGAATAAAAGAGTCAACCTTGAAGGGCCTACTAGTGATTGTTTGAATAATTTCTATGATTGGAACCAATCATCCTAGCTAGTGCCTATATATATGATGACTATAAAGGAAATGTGTAGTGATGAAATTTGATTTTGTCCATGTTTTTAAGCCCCATGAACTAGGCCATCAATGATAACATTTGTGCAAATTGCTCTTGGCAGGGTTTCACTCAAAATGTGAAGTATCAAATATGATTATGATATCGATCAAGGAGATAAGTGATGATGATCATGGAAAATTGTTCTTATGGTAAGCTATTCATATTATCAAATTGTATGGATGCAAGTCACTACAATCGCCAAGTATTTAGAATAACTCACTAGGTACGAGGTTCACTTGAATTTGTGTATGAACTTGGAAAAATATGCAAATGATGATGTGAAAATATGTAAATATGATTTATGAATTATGAAAATGATGATGGTCATTGTTTTGTGAATATTTGGACCGTTTTGAGGTGCTTTTGTAGCATGTTTGGTGAATTTGCAAAATGTGGTTGCAAATGATGATTAAGCATCCAAAACAATTGGAATCTTCATAAAACATGATAAAATGATGAAATATATGGATGAATAAAATTCAAAGTGATTTGGTTGGGGGAAGAAACCATTGTGTGTGAGTTTTACATTTTGTCAATTCTGACATGAAATACCCGTGGGCGCTTTAGCGTGCCAAGAACGCACCCCAAAGCAACTGAAGCAACTATAAATAGCTTGTTGGGTAAATTTGAAACTCATTTGTGTCTTTGGGAGTTTGAAAAGCTACATCTAAGGACTGAGGAGAAGTGAGGAGTGAAGTGAGGTGAGGCATTTGTAGCATGGAAGCTATGACGATGGAGGGAGCTTGTGTGGGGACCGAGGCTAGGGATGGGGTATGAGCGGCCGAGGTAACATTGTGCTTGTTGGTTGTGCAAATTTTTGTTTTACAAATTGTTAACCAATGTGTTGTGTTGTGCTGCAGCTTAGAGTTTTGGAGGCTCAACACTGATTTTTGTCTTATATCCTCAAGATGAGGAAGGTGATTATGGAGGAGGAGTGGAAGTTGATGGGGGATGTGGTGCTAGCAGAGGTAGCTCGACTGGATATGGTGAGGGCTAATGAGAGGTACCTCTTTTCCTTGGTAGAGAGGTGGGATGTAGATAGGGGTACATTTTAGCTCCCCATAGGTGAGGTGACAATTACCTTGGAGGATGTATATCACATCCTCAAGGTACTGTTGAGAAGCAACACACCCCCACTGAAAAATGAATTTCCATCCTTTGAAAATATTGAGCTTTCATTTTTTAGTAAGGACCTTCTTGAGTTTTCCAAGTTTTAAATTCCAAATTTTACTGGCCTTCTTCTTCAAGTTGTGCATTTATCAAAATATCTAAGTAGGCTTGCATGAGGCATTGTCTTCAATTTAAAACTTTTGAAGGATTGCATCTAAATGTATTGATTCATGTTAATGCATTTTTTCCCTTAGTCCCTGATCAATTTTAAAGTTCTGTTTGCAGGTTCGGACACCCTTTAGCCTTGCTTAGATCCTTGTAAAATTTCATCAAATTCTGGGCCCGTCGAGTTTTTATCTTCTTTCTGCCCCAAAAAGACCAAGGCATGAAAGTGTCACGAAATCGTGACGTCGCGAAATCACGACACATTGGAGAGCCAGAGCGCAAGTCAGGAAAGTGTCACGAAATCATGACGTCGCGATTTCACGACGTCGCGAAATCGTGACACAAATCAGAGATGGCAAGGTAAGGCACCACCATGTCGCGATTTCGCGACATGGTGGAGAGATGGCAAGGTAAGGCGCCACCCTGTCATGAAATCATGACATGGTAGAGGAAAGAAATGCTGGGGCCCGACTGTGTCACGAAATCGCGATGTCGTGATTTTGCGACGTCGTGAAATTGCGACACAGTCGGGAGTTCAAATGAGCCAAGGGTTGCAACAGAAACAAAGGGAAGCCAAGGGCAGCGCACAAAACAAAAGAAGCTAAGTCAAAAATTTGCAAACATGTAGCGAAATCACGACGTCATGAAATTGTGACGTTTTTCAGAGAAAGAGCCCAGGGCGTACGGACCGTCGTGATTTCGTGACATGTCACGAAATCGTGATAGGTCCAAGTCAAAGCAAAAGTTGCTCGGTTTACTAAGGCAAGGTAGAAAAGGGCAAAGGGAGGCTAATGCAGTTTAAAAAAACCAAGGCAAGAATGCATCGCAAAATCGTGACATCACGATTTCGTGACGTGTTTGGTGTCAGCACCCAGAGCCTCGAAAAGTGTGGCAAAATTGCGACGTCTTCGGGACGTCGCGAAATCATGACAAGTTTGATAAAAGGGAAGCCAAAGGCAGCAAGAGGAACTAAAAGGGAAGCAAGAGTTGCTAGAAGAAGAAAGAGAAAACACAAGTCAAGATAGGTGTCACGAAATTGTGACATCGTGAAATCGTGACGCATTTTAGGGAAAACGCCGAAGGCAGAAAAGGGGCGCGATTTCGCGACATGTCACAAAATCGCGACATGTCACGTTTTCGCTGCATGGAAGCTGAAGGTTGCCGAGGGGCAGAAAAGAGGCGCGATTTCACGACATGTCACGAAATCGTGACATGTTGCGTTTTCACAACGGGGAAGCAGGAAGTTGCCAGTTGGGAGAAAAGGGTCACGATTTTGCGACATGTCGTGAAATCGTGACATGTCGCGTTTTTGCAGCAGAACAGACAAAGCAACACAGAATGGAAAACAGCTGGAAACAAGGACACGTGTCGCAATTTTTTTTACGACACGTGTCAACACGAAGCAGGCCAACATGTAATGAACTTTAGCGGGTGATTTAATGATTAAAGTTTTAATATGATTTAATTAAAGTACTAATCCTTATTTTGTCTTTTTTTTTTGTAGAAAGCCATCTGGCACTTGCATGATAACGGAAGAAATGGCCAGAAAGACAAAGTTAAGCGCAGATTAATCCAGGACCGTCATATTGAAATGAGATATGCTGAGAATTGTTGTTTCATCCAGATTTTATAGATCTGGCCGCAAAGATACTTTACGGTGACTAAGCAGCTGCCCATTTAATGGAGAATGTCGGGAATTGGCCGAAAAATGAAAATATCTACACTCGGTTACCGAAATTTTCCGATGGACACATTTAATGAAAATTTATGATGGAAGTAATGGCGTGCAGAGATTTTTGACTCAGAGACAGCCCTACGGAGATGAAATGTCAGAGAAGTGGTGACTCATCCAAATTTCCCAGGGGAATTAATGAAGACATTTGCACACAGTTACAAGTGGATGCAAATAATATCGGATTCTGCCTTCTCCATTTATGGCAAGTAACTGCACTGATTTGCAGAATGGTTAAGTTTTATCGAAACTTTTTTTTAACAAGGCCTTATATTGTAAAACTCGGGTAGTAGAGTTTAAGATGATAAGATTTAGGGTTTGAGAAGAAGATATTTCTGAAAAGATCAGGGTCTATCCTAAGTCTATAAATACCTCTTCTGAATGTAATCGCAGGGGGCAAAAACTTAGAAAAAAGGCTGTTGAAGCAATTTCTTGCAAATATTGTTAAATGCTTTATTCTGGACTTGGAGTTGATGTGCTTTTTGCTTTCTATGATAGCGTGGCTAGGAGCCTAATCTCTTTCAGACTGTGCTAAGTTCATTTTCTTTTGTTTTCATTTCGTTAAAGTTTATTAAATATATGTTGTAAATCCGTGTTATCAAGATTAAATATGTTGTTGGGCTTCATTTGTTTTATTGTATGCTAGGGAAAACCACAGATTTAAGGTTCAAGTCTGTTCTAATTGCTTTGTCCTCACTGTGTGAGCTATGCTGCTGATGAATGATACCAATTTTTACCGACTTCCCTTCTGTTTATGATTTTATTTTAGATCTGTTTCATCTCTGTCTTATGCTCTTAGTAGAAGGTGATCTTAGAAAGTTGGACACCTTCTTCTTTGATTTGTTCTATTGTGAAGATGATAGTATAAATAAAATTGGTAGTTTTGATCTTACAGCTAAAGTTTGATAGACTTCTCTTTCTGCATTACCCTACCCTCTCTATTTTACCGTGAAATGATCCATTTTTATTTTCTTTAATTTGTCTTTTATTTAAATCTACTGACCCATAAAGAGTTAGATCAAAGAACTGATTCTAAATCTGATTGTCAACAAGATAACAACTTCTAAATATTATTGAACAAGTTCAGAACCCATTGTAAGGTAACAGACAGTCCATTTTGAAAACTATTCCAGAAGTGGAAAAGAGTGAATTGACATTCGACCCGACTCTGTAACTCACACCTTGGATAACCAGCAAGATCCTAAAGTGAGTGGGATTTATCCCTTATAAGTGTTATCAGAGTTTCGTGCTCATTATTCACAGGGTGTGTATAAAATTCGGACCAACATTTAAAATAGCTCTAGAAGGAGGGCCCGCTAAACTCTGTTCAGTATTGTAAGTTGTCTGTACAATATTTAAAATTGCCAAAAAATAGGACCTGAAGTTCAGTAGTTTGTTAAAGATTGTTTTATCACCACTTGTAGTTACTCCAACTACAACTGAAAATATATCGTCATTAATCAAGTAGTAATGGCAAGATGGTTGGGTTCCATTGCCTTAAATATCCCTGGTGCAGCCCATGATCTGCCCAGGCATCCTGAGAGATATCTTCCCAGATACAAGCATGACGAAATTAGAACAACAAAGGAACATCTGGTAGCATTCAAGAATGCTTTGAAATTGTTAAATATACAGCATGAAGATGTGGCCTGCAGATTGTTCCCGTTCACTCTCCAGGAAGGAGCTTATGATTGGTTTCTAAATCTCACTAATGATTCTATTACCAGTTGGAATGACTTGGAAAAGGTTTTTGTGTCACAGTTTGGTGAGATAATAGACCCCAGTGTGTTATACCAACAATTTTCCAGCATCAAGAGAGAGTTATGAGAAGCTGTCAGGTCTTTCAATATGAGGTTCCAAAGAGCTTATGGTAGAATGACTGATCATTACATCCCAAATGCAAATCTGGCCTTAGAAATCTATAAGAATGCATTGGATTCGGTGACCTCTATTTTCCTCAAGAGAGACATCAATATCACAACCCTGGCAGGAGCTTATAAGGAGGCTTTAATTCTTGAAAGACAGTTAGGACCTCAAATGTTGAGCAGTCCTTTGATATCCTATGTTACACAAAACATGCCTATTTCGGATCCCATTCCACATCATAAGTTGGTACCAACATATAATGCTCTACCCAAGGAAACTCCATTAACTGTGACATCCAATCAGCATGTGCAAAATATAGAGAAAGGTTCTGATAAGTTCAAAGTGGAAGTGCTTGAAGTAAACATTTGTAATCTAGCATTACCCAAATTTGAAGTTTTTCCTGGTGAGTTAAATTTTCTCGAAAATCAAAGAAATATTGATATTTTTGGTTCATCCAAAAATAGTACGACCAGGGTTTCAGATTCTTTTCTCGAAGAGTCAAAAAATGTTGTAGAAATTCCTATGGATGAAATGCAAGATTTTCAACAGTTCAAAAGGGACAGTTATAATTTGAGATGTGAAAATCCAAAACCTACCAATGATCCTCCCTCACCAAAGGGTGATGAAAATAAGATTCAGTATCACTATGCAGAAGTAACTAGGAAGGAGGATAACATCATTGAGGATATGAAGAAAATTAAAGACGACATCACCCTCCATGAGCTGGCCCAGATTGTTGGACGAAAGGATAACTTGATTGAAACTTACTCTGGACCACTTATTGAATTTCAAGAAAAAGAAAAGACGACAGTAAATGTGAATGTGGTCAACCAACTCGGAATAGATAAAGAGTCTTAGTATAAGCCTTTGATTACTGAACATAATATCAAAAAAAAAGTTGTAAACCGTGTTGAAGCAGATATTGGAGTTTATAATTCGCCAATCAAGAAGGTAAGACGGGTTACAGCTCTGACCAATTACAACAATGATGTTTGGACATTACACATTGATGGGTTAAATCTAAGCAAGGTTCAGGTGAAAAAGCAAATTATGAAAATTCTGTTAGAGGGATAAAAATTGAAGTCTTGGATATTGAAGCAGTGGAGCAACCACAAAATGTTCGAGCTATTAAGAACAATGAAATACGAATAAAATATAATCTCTCTGAGTTATTACATAAATCTGAAGATGTGATGATCTGGGTCTATAAAGGCTTTAAGATATTTGATCTTGGGGGGTTTTTACATTTTGTCCCTTTGAAAGAATTCTGCAAACCCTTCAAGTAAAAGCATAAACATGTTATTATATGATTTATCCTACAAACCCTTCAAACCCTTCAACAGGACCTGAAAGGTAATTTTTCTAAATTTACCTGCAAATGGTCAAAAAAATTTTAAGGCACTATTTCTCTGCTTTTCCAACTGCTGCATTTTTTGAGTGTGAAGGGACTTTGTGCATGTGTATACATTGTAAATGAGCTTTAAAGTTTTATTTTATTTTATTTTATTTTAAAGGTCTGTGCAGTTCTGTGTTTTATTTCCTTTATTTTATTTTATTTTTTTCTGTGTTTTATTTCCTTTGAGGTCTGTGCAGTTCTGTGTTTTATTTCCTTTGAGGTCTATGCAGTGTTATTTTATTTTATTTTGGAGGTCTGTGTAGTTTTATTTGATTTTGAAAGTCTGTGTTTTATCCTCTGTGTTTTATCCGTGAAGTCTGTATAGTTTTATTTAGCTTTTAAAATTTTGTTCTTTCTTTTAGTTTTTGCCTGGGCAGTAAAGAAAAGTCAGCCTTCCAAGATTATTTCATCCTGAGTTTCAAATCCAATGTTCATTATTCTAATTGAAAGATAGTCTGCTTAAACTGAGCAGTAGACTTATTTTGTTATTCAGAACAACAGTAGAAGGATGATTGGATTTTGTGTCTTGCTTGCCACAGTTATTTTAATTATAAAGAAACTGCTATCCTGTTTGGTTGGAGAAACTCCTAGGGAATCCAAGAAAAGTTTGTCATAAGAGGGGACTATGATTTGTGAAATTATTTGAGTATCCATAGAGGCTATCAGTACCCAGGCTGAAGCAGTTCCAGATTGATGAGATATTAAAATAAAAATTGTTGTTCTTTTTTAAAGGCTTTTCAAACTCCAGTATATTTCAAAGAAGAGAGAGAGAAGGTGAAAGTTGAGCAAGACAGCATAGAACTGACACTCTGTTATTTCCAATATATAAAAAAAAAAAGAAAAAAAAAAGAGAGATAAAAAGTTATGTAATCAAAGAGATAGCCAAGACTTCAAAAGATGTTTTATTTTACCAAGTTGTAGATTCTACCTTACAATTTTGAATCTGGGTCGTGTAAATCTAAAGGGTAACTCTATCGGGGCTATAAAAGGCTAAACTAGTAAACAGAGCTCTACTCGGTTTCCCCTTTTTTACAATCTAGAAAAGCTGATCAATCCAGAGTTCAACATTCGAAGGCCCAGTCATTCTTGAATAAAGTTTTATACGCTTGTAATTGCACATCAAAAATCTTCCTTAAATGATTCAGCCTAGTATGTCCTTGGAAAATTTTGACAACTATCAGCTAGTAGTTAAATTATTTTGAAGAATATCTATGGCAAGGCATGGTACATGGTCTATGTTGTTTTGAAACTAGAGTCCTGGGTTCTAAAATAATGCTACTATTTTACCCGCAGATATCGCCATTTGTTGAGAAGCAACACACCCCCACTGAAAAATGAATTTCCATCCTTTGAAAATATTGAGCTTTCATTTTGCAATAAGGACCCTCTTGAGTTTTTTAGGTTTTAAATTCCAAATTTTGTTGGCCTTCTTCTTCAAGTTGTGCATTTATCAAAATATCTAAGTAGGCTTGCATGAGGCATTGTCTTCAATTTAAAACTTTTGAAGGATTGCATCTAAATGTATTGATTCATGTTAATGCATTTTTTCCCTTAGTCCCTGATCAATTTTAAAGTTCTGTTTGCAGGTTCGGACACCCTTTAGCCTTGCTTAGTGTTGAGTGGTATTTTCACCCGATTGTGAAAACACACTCTCCGATAGGATTTGGGTTCTAAATCCTCTGCTTGCAAAGAAAAAATTTCTCCAAGGTTCCTGTTATGTCAGCATTCTGCATCTATGTATAAAAGATATTTAATTAAAATGCTTAGAACACCTTAGTGGTTGCAAGTAACTGAAAACAAGGGGCACTGTGGTTTATTTTACTGTGAAATTAATGATTGTTCATTGAACCCTTATAAAACAAACGTGATCTGATCCTTATATGACCATGCTGTAACTTCAAAATGTAAATTGATGAAATGCAATAGCATGAAGGAATTATTTATGGATTTTGGAGTTTTTTAATTTTTTTATTTTATTTTAAAGCCTGTAAATAAAATTAGAACTTCTGAAAATAAAATGCAACAAGAAGAAAAATAAAATGCAAAAGAAAAGAAATTTAAAATTGCATTCGAGTATGATGCTATCCCGTCCTGGAAAAAACGAAGATGTGAGGTTTCCATGCATGCAACCTAACCTATTGAACCTGCAAACACGCACAATCCAGATAAGTTAAGTGCTGGTCTCTGGGGTTTACTATTATTTTTCAGATTTAGACATTCGCATGAAGCAACCAAGAGAACTTGCATTAAACTTCATCTATAAGCCTAGAAATCTGAAAAAGGGAAAGATAAACATTAAAACATGCATGCAGAAAATAACTCCTTCTTTCTTGCCAACAAGATGCAAATTTATGAATGCTCTACATTAAAATAAATCATGTTACAATAGCAGACTCTCTGGTTTTCTCAAAACCAGAAAAAGGAAGGAAAACAACCTCAAAGCAGGCCTAGAATGACCCTCTGGCCTCTAGCACTGCAACTCTGCTCCAGCGGTTTTCGACCTCTTGTTCAATCTGCGCTTCCAATTTTATACTGTATGGCACGGCTCTTCGGTTCACCTGCGTCGTTTTGTTTCACCTCCCAGAACGCTTCGTTTCATTTTCCCGCTTCTTTGATGCTTTGACCTTTCGCTCGAATTTGAAACGTTTGGTCCTGTCTGCATACTGTAACCGTCGCTCTGAAGCATTATCATAAACCTCATGCCTTTGTGCCATGTGTTCGATGTGTTTCTGCATGTTCCATAATGGTCCCATGAAAATCGTGACCAGAAATAGCCTGCGGCCTTGCTCCTTCACTTTCACAGTGAAAACGCGACATGTCGCAAAATCGTGACATGTCGCGATATCGTGACGCTTTTGTTCTCCATACGCTTCGGCCGCAACTCGTCGTGATTTCATGACCATTTTCTCCTTCGGGCCATCTTGCCGCAATCTGTCGTGATTTCGCTACCGTTTTGATCTCCGTACGCTTCCCTGCTTCGGAGCCGCGAAACCGCAACCTGTCACGATTTCGTGAAGCCTTTTCGCTTCATCCCCCTTTGCTGCTTTCGTCGTGATTTCGTGACCATTTTTGCTCTTCACGCCTTCCGGTAGATTCTGTCACGATTTCATGACCATTTTGCGCTTCATGCACCTTTGCTAATTTTTGTCATGATTTCGCTACGCCTTTTCTGTTCCGTACAATTGGGCTTGCTTCTGTCGTGATTTCGCGATGTTTTTTCGTTTCATGCCTTCCACCCGCAATCTGTCACGATTTCGCGACGCTTTTCCCCGTACTGCTTTGGCTGCAACCTGTCGCGATTTCACGACATTTTTCCCTCTTCGTGCTCATCCGCTGCTTTCTGTCGCGATATCGCGATGTTTTTCGGCTTCGTGCTCATCCGCTGCTTTCTGTCGCGATATCGCGACGTTTTTCGGCTTCGTCCTGTTTGACTGGTTTGACCCACGATTTTGCGACATGTCGCGATATCGTGACACTTTTTTGCTTCGTCTTTCTCTCTCCTCTTTGGGCCACGAAAATCAAACACGTCGCGATTTCGCTACGCTTTTCTCCCACCTGCTGCCGTTGACTGCGTTGACCGTGATTTTGCGACATGTCACGATTTCGTGACATTTTTCTGCCTGCCCCGTTTGACCGGTTTGACCGTGATTTTGCGACATGTCGCGATTTCGCGACACTTTTCATTTTCTGGCAGCGACGGAGCAACCTGTCGCGATTTCGTGACACTTTTTCATTTTCGGTCGCGATTTTGCGACATGTCGCGATTTCGCGACACTTTTCATCCTTGTGCAATTTTTCCCTTTTTTCTTGATTTTTAGCATCTGGGTCACTGAGATCTTCTTTGAAAGCATGCAAAAAATGTGGGTCCCCAATTTTGGGGTGTGTTGTGGATCAGCCACAACAAATGGTGACTCTACTGTCAAATGCTCCTGAGCATTTGGTGAGAACCCAACTTGGAAACATATATAAACTCGAAAAACATGCATTAGCACATAAGCAATATAACAAATGCCCAAAGATCAGAAGTACATGAATCATCAGAATCATCAAGTATTAGCTCGGTGTGTGCAATGTGTTTTCATTCCCTATCATTTGAAATTGATCAACATTCCATTGTCAGTTTTACATGAATGCATATGTGAGATTGTGAATGATTTGTGTAACCTAATAAATATGCTTGGAGATTTTGCTTTTTTTAAAAGGCATAGTCTTTCTTCTAGTATCATACACAAACATTCAAGATTTCCAAACCCTCTTAGGATCAACTATATTAATTACTTTATTATATCCCAAAGTTGGTTATGAGTCCCTACTATCTTGAACCCATGTGCAAGTGAAAGTGAAATCAGAACTTTGGGGAATCAGACTCCCAACCAACCGAGATGAGAGTTTAACCCTATCCTTACTATTCTGATTTAGAATTCATTACCTCACTTTGAGCAAAATAATTTAACCAATTATGGAAGAAATGGTCATGCTAGTCTAACCCTTTGGACAATCGGTGGTCTTGTTTTTTAGACAAGACATGTTGCCATGCATGGGCATACCTAACCCCACAATCCAAAACTTATCTTCATTTCTTTGGACCTTGGGGATGACTACCCATCCTTTGCAGAGGACAAGTAGTACGATCCTTCCAATCCAATATAAATATGAGATGGGAAAATTTTATTTTTTTACTTCTTGGACCTTAGGGATGACTACCCATCCTTGCTAGGGACATGTAGTACGATCCTTCCAATCCAAACTTTAGATGTAAATGGAAAATATTAATTTTATTGCTTAGACCTTGGGGATGACTACCCATCCTTTGTAGAGGACAAATAGTACGATCCTTCCAATCCAAGATTTATCATGAAATGAGACATAAGAGCTTTGGGGAATCAGATTCTCAACCTAAGCGAGATGAGAATTTAACCCTATCCTTACTACTCCATGTAGGTCAAATCAAAGCTTTGGGGAATTGGATCCTCAACCTAAGTTCGATGAGGATTTAACCCTATCCTTACTACTCTGATTTTAGGCTTTTAAGCTCTATGGAAGTGGTCAAAACCACTATTTTAAGGATCATGCTGCATAAATAGGATAGACATGAAATACTTCTTTCGCCCAACCTTTCCTTCCAAGTTAGGTTTTGATCATTTTGCTCAAGATCCTTTTTAATGTATAAGACGTGCTTGGTTCAAGATATCTCAAGACTCAGTTTCCAACCTTAGGATTTTTTTCTTATTTATGTGATAGCATAACCTTAAGAGGATTTGACACACTTTAATGATTTGCATTTGAAATGCACTTGCAACTACGATGGCATGTATGTGCAAAGTGAGATGTAATATGAATGCATTGTCTTTTGAATTGCAGATGAAATATTGCTATATAAAACTGACTACTTCATGCATCACAAGTTTCAAACGATATTATTAAACTGTTTGTGTTACTTGTGGAGCTTTTACAAGACAATTCCAATGTTTCATATTCTCCCGATCTAGAACATAAGTTAGCATCTCAAGGCAACTTTTTCATCATCATTTTTTTTTTTTTTAGACAAACAAAACATGTCAAATAAACACACAACTTTAAATCCAAATCCAAATAGCAATCCCAAAAATGAAACTTGAAAACACAAACCCAAAACCAGAAACCAAAATCTATATACAAATGTACACTATAATACAAAATGATGCAAAGCTTGGATTATCACTTTCCTGGATCCCACACATGATTAGAACATTTCAACAAAAATATGACATGATATGCATGCCAAATGTTGTGGGAATCCAACACAAACAAGACTAAACCAAACAATGCAACAAATTTCCACTTGCCATGCTCACCATACCAATTCGATTTAGTTCCAATAATACTCCCATAGGTGAGCATCAAATTACTAAAATGATTAGACAATAAATGATTTTCAATTTTATCTTGTCTATTCTTTAAAATGTAAACTCCATAATTCCCTCCTTGATTTAGAATTAGGCTATCCTTTTCAAATATGCAATTTTGTAAGTAAGAGCCTATTTCTACAAATTTTAAAGCCAAATTATTTTCCAAATTTGTAGGCCAATCAAATTTGTGTAACAATTTACAAGCATCTAGGATATTTACTAAATTAGGATCATTAAAAGTTTTTATCCTAGATTCAATTAATAATTGTTGATGAATTTTGTTTAACAATTCAAGTGCATCAACTTCTTTTCCATTCATTACAACCATGTTATTAAAGGTGTGATTAAAAATTATACCTTGTTTTTCATTTACCTTTAATGACATTTCACCATTCAAATTATTTAAATTCAAAATATGGTCATCCTTTTCAATCCTCAAACACTCTTGGTCAAAGTGTATGTCAAGTAATCTGCTTTGACGATCACTTATTTGAGTTGCTTCCAATTGATCCATCTCTTTATCATTTGGTTCTAATTCTTTGTTCACTATCCATGGTATCTCTTCATTTGAATCCCCAAAATCATCATGCAAACTTGCATCCACACTTTCAATGAATTTATATTTTGTCCCCTTTTCAAATCTTGTGAATATGAGATCTTCATATGATGTAGAAGGTTCAACATCCCGCATATCAAGTAAAATATGAGTTTTATCTATAGGGATGTGAGAAAAGAATGCATCACCATACCTTCCCCAACCATTATAAAAATTATCATCCAAATCCATAGAATGAAAATCCATGATGTTTGTGACATGATCTCTTGATTCATTCATAAATTCTTTTTCTTCTTTGTCCTTGGCAATAAGATGGTTATAATCTTCCAAAATTTGATGAGATTTGAAACCCTCTTCCAAAACATCCTCAAATTGTACAGGAGTTGTAATATCTTCCTTTGAGTAGGCAATTATGTTGTCCTCTATATCAATTGGCACAAAAGTTTCATTAGTAGTTTTGGAATGAGTGAAGTCTTCCCACTTCTTCCAAGCATCATAATAATCATCTTTCAAAATCAAGTGGTGATGTTCAACTACTTCTTCAACATCTTCCAATTCATCAATGTGCTTCTCATCAAATTCATCTTCACCTTCCTTAGATGGTTCAATTATTTCCAAAAGTGGGTTATTTCTTGAATTCAAATTTATAAGGCTATCATTGTCCAAATTAGTAACCCATGATTCATTATCATAATTTGGAGGGTGAAGAATTTCTTGATCTTTAATTTTACACGCCTCATCAATAGTATCTTCCAAGAACAAGTGATGAGACTCTATCATGTCTTCAAATTTATTTATTGATTTTCTTTCCATTTCACTTTCAACCACTTCATTCAATTCTATGGTGGGTTCCATCCATTCACATATATCAAACATTGTTGAATTTAGAACCCCTTCATCTAGATAATTATGTATCTCTACATGATCCTCACTAGTGGATGTTGTCTTAGCAATTTGCACCTCCTCGTGGACTACATCTAAGGTGGTCGTAAGATTTGGATATTCAAATTCATCCCCTTGATCATTTACCTTAGGTATCATTGGAGTGGAGGGTGCTATGTTTGATGGTTGGTGTAGGTTGGCATCAAAAGAACAATCTCTCATGTGAACATGTTGTGCCTTTTCTTCTTCAAGACCTTGCCATTCTATCTCTTCTAAGATCTCATGGATTCTCTCTAGGGACAAACCACTCAGTTTTTCCTCAATGAGTGAAGCAAGTGTGGGGTGTATGGCTCCTAGGTATACTTTCATGGCTTCCTCTTCTAATGTGTTAAAATTTTCCCACATTTGGGAGTGCAACTCACGAAATCTTCCATTGAATTGACTCAAGGATTCATTAGACTCTTTACATATGGAGGTAAACTGATTTTTCAATATTTCTAAGTCAGCTTGATTACCAAAATGATTAAGATAGGTTGCTTCTAGTTGTATCCAAGAAGTCCTAACCTCCATGGGTAGTTGGCTATACCAAAAGAATGGTCTATCATCCAAAATGTATGCAAATAACTTACAAGCCACCTCCTCATAAAAAATCTGGAATTGACATAATGCATTCTTGTAGACATGCAGCTTTTGCAAGTATCCTAGTGGCACCTCTTGATTAAAACATCGTAAAAAATCCAATAACATTTTAGGAACATGATATGGTACCACAGTTATAGACAAACCCTTATAATGATCCTCTATTATTAATACCATTCTCTCTCTTAGAGATGTTATTTCAGCTCTCAGGGATACCATTTGCTCCTCAAGTGTTGCCATTAGTGAACTTAAAATGTAATTTTAGAACCAAATCTGTTGAATATTCAACCTGCAATGTATAAACAAAAATCAAGTTAGCATCAACTAAGAGATGTATTCATTAAAAATCAAATGAAAAGTAATTGCATGAGACCAAAATTCTGAAAAATTAAATCAAATCACCTTAATTCTGTATGAACAATCAGAAAAATATTACAGCATACCTGAATTAAAATAGAACAAGTAAATAAATTCAGGTCGTCCTTTTTACAATCGGTTGAGTGTTAGAGGACTAATGCATACAAAAATTTAAAATTATATTACACTAAAATAAACCCGTTCGGCCCTCCTAGCACCAATCCGTTGAGTGGTGTTAGAGGCCGTATATGCTAATAAAATGGACTTGAAATTTTTAGCAATGTAAAGCTCTTAAACAATTAAAAACCCGTAGCATCTAAAATCATGATAAAATAAACCCTTTTCAGGCCCTCCTTCTAGCGCCAATCTGTTGAGTGGTATTTTCACCCGATTGTGAAAACACACTCTCCGATAGGATTTGGGTTCTAAATCCTCTGCTTGCAAAGAAACAATTTCTCCAAGGTTCCTGTTATGTCAGCATTCTGCATCTATGTATAAAAGATATTTAATTAAAATGCTTAGAACACCTTAGTGGTTGCAAGTAACTGAAAACAAGGGGCACTGTGGTTTATTTTACTTGTGAAATTAATGATTGTTCATTGAACCCTTATAAAACAAACGTGATCTGATCCTTATATGACCATGCTGTAACTTCAAAATGTAAATTGATGAAATGCAATAGCATGAAGGAATTATTTATGGATTTTGGAGTTTTTTAATTTTTTTATTTTATTTTAAAGCCTGTAAATAAAATTAGAACTTCTGAAAATAAAATGCAGCAAGAAGAAAAATAAAATGCAAAAGAAAAGAAATTTAAAATTGCATTCAGTATGATGCTATCCCGTCCTGGCAAAACCGAAGATGTGAGGTTTCCATGCATGCAACCTAACCTATTGAACCTGCAAACATGCACAATCCAGATAAGTTAAGTGCTGGTCTCTGGGGTTTACTATTATTTTTTAGATTTAGACATTCGCATGAAGCAACCAAGAGAACTTGCATTAAACTTCATCTATAAGCCTAGAAATCTGAAAAAGGGAAAGATAAACATTAAAACATGCATGCAGAAAATAACTCCTTCTTTCTTGCCAACAAGATGCAAATTTCTGAATGCTCTGCATTAAAAATAAATCATGTTACAATAGCAGACTCTCTGGTTTTCTCAAAACCAGCAAAAGGAAGGAAAACAGCCTCAAAGCAGGCCTAGAATGACCCTCTGGCCTCTAGCACTGCAACTCTGCTCCAGCGGTTTCCGACCTCTTGTTCAATCTGCGCTTCCAATTTTATACTGTCTGGCACGGCTCTTCGGTTCACCTGCGTCATTTTGTTTCACCTCCCAGAACGCTTCGTTTCATTTTCCCGCTTCTTTGATGCTTTGACCTTTTGCTCGAATTTGAAATGTTTGGTCCTGTCTGCATACTGTAACCATCGCTCTGAAGCGTTATCATAAACCTCATGCCTTTGCGCCACGTGTTCGATGCGTTTCTGCATGTTCCATAATGGTCCCATGAAAATCGTGACCAAAAATAGCCCGCGGCCTTGCTCCTTCACTTTCACAGCGAAAACGCGACATGTCGCGAAATCGTGACATGTCGCGATATCGTGACGCTTTTGTTCTCCGTACGCTTCGGCCGCAACTCGTCGTGATTTCACGACCATTTTCTCCTTCGGGCCCTCTTGCCGCAATCTGTCGCGATTTCGCTACCATTTTGATCTCCGTACGCTTCCCTGCTTCGGAGCCGCGAAACCGCAACCTGTCGCGATTTCGCGACGCCTTTTCGCTTCATCCCCCTTTGCTGCTTTCTGTCGCGATTTCATGACCATTTTTGCTCTTCACGCCTTCCGGTAGATTCTGTCGTGATTTCGTGACCATTTTGTGCTTCATGCACCTTTGCTGATTTTTGTCGCGATTTCGCTACGCCTTTTCTGTTCCGTACAACTGGGCTTGCTTCTGTCGCGATTTCACGACATTTTTTCGTTTCATGCCTTCCACCCGCAATCTGTCGCGATTTCGCGACGCTTTTCGCCCGGCGCTGCTTTGGCTGCAACCTGTCACGATTTCATGACGTTTTTCCCTCTTCATGCTCATCCGCTGCTTTTTGTCGTGATATCACGACGTTTTTCGGCTTCGTGCTCATCCGCTACTTTCTATCGCGATATCGCGACATTTTTTGGCTTCGTCCTTTTTGACTGGTTTGACCCACGATTTTGCGACATGTCGCGATATCGTGACACTTTTCTGCTTCGTCTTTCTCTCTCCTCTCTAGGCCGCAAAAATCAAACACGTCGTGATTTCGCTACGCTTTTCTCCCACCTACTGTCGTTGACTGCGTTGACCACGATTTTGCGACATGTCACGATTTCGCGACATTTTTCTGCCTCCTGCCCCGTTTGACCGGTTTGACCGTGATTTTGCGACATGTCGCGATTTCGTGACACTTTTCATTTTCTGGCAGCGACGGAGCAACCTGTTGCAATTTCGCGACACTTTTTCATTTTTGGTCGCGATTTCGCGACATGTCGCGATTTCGTGACACTTTTCATCCTTGTGCAATTTTGCCCCTTTTTCTTGATTTTTAGCATCTGGGTCACTGAGATCTTCTTTGAAAGCATGCAAAAAAGGTGGGTCCCCAATTTTGGGGTGTGTTGTGGATCAGCCACAACACTTAGATCCTTGTAAAATTTCATCGAATTTTGGGCCCGTCGAGTTTTTATCTTCTTTCTGCCCCAAAAAGACCAAGGCATGAAAGTGTCGCGAAATCGTGACACATTGGAGAGCCAGAGCGCAAGTCAGGAAAGTGTCATGAAATCGTGACGTCACGAAATCGTGACACAAATCAGATATGGCAAGGTAAGGCGCCACTGTGTTGCGATTTCACGACATGGTGGAGAGATGGCAAGGTAAGGCATCACCATGTCATGAAATTATGACACGACGGAGGAAAGAAATGTTGGGGCTCGGCTGTGTCGTGAAATCGCGACATCACGATTTTGCGACGTCGCAAAATAGCGACACGGTCGGGAGTTCAAATGAGCCAAGGGTTGCAACAAAAACAAAGGGAAGCCAAGGGCAGCGCACAAAACAAAAGAAGCTAAGTCAAAAAGTCGCAAACATGTAGCGAAATCGCGACATCACGAAATCGCGACATTTTTCAGAGAAAGATCCCAGGGCGTATGGACCCTCGCGATTTCGTGACATGTCGTGAAATCGCGACAGGTCCAAGTCAAAGCAAAAGTTGCTTGGTTTACTAAGGCAAGGTAGAAAAGGGCAAAGGGAGGCTAATGCAGTTAAAAAAAACCAAGGCAAGAATGCGTTGCGAAATCGCGACGTCGCGATTTCATGACGCGTTTGGCGCCAGCACCCAGAGCCTCAGAAAGTGTAGCGAAATCCCGACGTCTTCGGGACGTCACGAAATTGTGACAAGTTTGACAAAAGGGAAGCCAAAGGCAGCAAGAGGAACCAAAAGGGAAGCAAGAGTTTCCAGAAGAAGAAAGAGAAAACACAAGTCAAGATAGGTGTCACGAAATCGCGACGCATTTCAGGGAAAATACCGAAGGCAGAAAAGGGGCACAATTTTGCGACATGTCACGAAATTGTGACATGTCACGTTTTCACTACATGGAAGTTGAAGGTTGTCGAGGGGCAGAAAAGAGGCATGATTTCGTGACATGTCGCGAAATCGTGACATGTCGCATTTTCGTGACGAGGAAGCAGGAAGTTGCCAGTTGGGAGAAAAGGGTCGCTATTTCACGACATGTCGCGAAATCACATGTCACGTTTTTGCGGCAGAACAGACAAAGCAGCACAGAATGGAAAACAGCTGGAAACAAGGACATGTGTCACGATTTTTTTTGCAACACGTGTCAACATGAAGCAGGCCAACATGTAATGAACTTTAGCGGGTGATTTAATGATTAAAGTTTTAATCTGATTTAATTAAAGTACTAATCCTTCTTTTGTCTTTTTTTTTTTGCAGAAAGCCATCTGGCACTTGCATGATAATGGGAGAAATGACCAAAAAGACAAAGTTAAATGCAGATTAATCCAGGACCATCATATTGAAATGAGAGATGCTAGGAATTGCTGTTTCATCTAGATTTTACAGATCTGGCTGCAAAGATACTTTACGGTGACTAAGCAGCTGCCCATTTAATGGAGTATGTCGAGAATTGGCTAGAAAATGAAAATATCTACACTCGGTTACCAAAATTTGCCGATGGACACATTTAATGAAAATTTATGATGGAAGTAATGGCATGTAGAGATTTTTGACTCAAAGACAGCCCTACGGAGATGAAATGTCAGAGAAGTGGTGACTCATCCAAATTTCTCAGGGGAATTAATGAAGACATTTGCACACAGTTACAAGTGGATGCAAATAATATCGGATTCTGCCTTCTCCATTTATGGCAAGTAACTGCACTGATTTGCAGAATGGTTAAGTTTTATTGAAACTTTATTTTAAAAAGGCCTTATATTGTAAAACCCGGGTAGTAGAGTTTAAGATGATAAGATTTAGGGTTTGAGAAGAAGATATTTTTGAAAAGATCAGGGTCTGTCCTGAGTCTATAAATACCTCTTCTGAATGTAATCGCAGGGGGTGAAAACTTAGAAAAAAGGCTATTGAAGCAATTTCTTGCAAATCTTGTTAAATGCTTTATTAGAATTGGAGTTGATGTGCTTTTTGCTTTCTGTGATAGCGTGGCCAGGAGCCTAATCTCTTTCAGACTGTGCTAAGTTCGTTTTCTTTTGTTTTCATCTCGTTAAAGTTTATTAAATATATGTTGTAAATCTGTGTTATCAAGATTAAATATGATGTTGGGCTTCATTTGTTTTATTATATGCTAGGGAAAACCATAGATTTAAGGTTAAAGTCTGTTCTAATTGCTCTGTCCTCACTGTGTGAGCTATGCTGCTGGTGAATGATACCAATTTTAACCGACTTCCCTTCTGTTTATGATTTTATTTTAGATTTGTTTCATCTCTGTCTTATGCTCTTAGTAGAAGGTGATCTTAGAAAGCTGGACACCTTCTTCTTTGATTTGTTCTATTGTGAAGCTGATAGTATAAATAAAATTGGTAGTTTTGATCTTACAACTAAAGTTTGATAGACTTCTCTTTCTGCCTTACCCTACCCTCTCTGTTTTACCGTGAAATGATCCATTTTTATTTTCTTTAATTTGTCTTTTATTTAAATCTGCTGACCCATAAAGAGTTAGATCAAAGAACTGATTCTAAATCTGATTGTCAACAAGATAACAACTTCTAAACATTATTGAACAAGTTCAGAACCCATTGTAAGGTAACAGACAGTCCATTTTGAAAACTATTTCAGAAGTGGAAAAGAGTGAATTGAAATTCGACCCAACTCTGTAACTCACACCTTGGATAACCAGCAAGATTCTAAAGTGAGTGGTATTTATCCCTTATAAGTGTTATCAGAGTTTCATGCTCATTCTTCACAGGGTGTGTATAAAATTCGGAGCAACAGGTACCAGTGGAGGGGATCTGAGCTGAGGTCGATCTCAATCGAAAGATAGATATGATGAGGATGTTCGAGGATGCATGGTAGGGGGTGAAGGTGGAGTGTGAGGGCATATCTTATTTGTCCATGTATGTGGATAAGGATTTGGACCTCCTCCAATATTTGGTGATGTTCATGTTGGCCAACATTGTGGCCCCAAATAGTATTGGGTACAGGTTCCCTTGGAACCTGATAGGTATAGTGAGCGATGTGCTCACTAAGGGATAGGTGTATGCATGGGCTCCCACATTACTGGTAAAAGTATATTGAGAGTTATATGATGTAACGAGGTGAAGGAAGAAAGGTTTTGAGTGTAGCTTATTGCTGCAATGCTAGAAATGAGAGCATTTTAGGGTTCCTCGATCAGAGGGCCTTCATATGGAGGAGTTTTATAGGGATTAGTCCTATGCTAGGTGATGGGCATTAGTTGAGAAGGTGTAGCCAAGTCATCCAGTCAGGACGAGTGAGTGTTACAGGGAGCTATGGGCTGGATTGACATCCATACAAGTGGTGTGGAGGCCATGGTTGGGTGCCTAGCAGACCAGGTATGGAGAGCATATACGATGGGTGCAGTAGGGTAGGTGGGTGGTTGGGACACATAGGAGTGAGGTGAAGTACTTCCAATTTTTATGAGTGCTTCATCAGTTTAGGCTAAGGTAGGATGTCCTTGATGAGCCGATGTGGCATAGAATATATTAGGAGGAGTTTGGGCTACCTTACATAGAGCTATGGAGGGTGGTATTGGAGGATGATGAGGAGATGGATCTCCTAAATGTGGGGGATGCAGGGATGAATTGCAGAGTATGATGCATGGCTCATGGCTTAGCCACCATGGGTACCAACTTGAGGAGCAAATGGTGGGTATGGTGGTGGAGAGGCTAGATATTAGGGTATGCAAGAGTCCCAGTATGAGGGGACCCAAGAGGTCTCCAATTGATAGCGGTGCATTTGATATGATATTTATAAGTGGAAGGCAAAGGGTGTAATGTAGTAGATTCCCAAGATTGGGGGAGATGATGTAGATGGGGAGGATGAAGAGGAGGTTCCAGATATACTCCCAGGCTAGAGTGAGGAGTATTGGGCACAACTAGAGTAGCAGATGGTAGAGAAAAATGTAAGGATTGAGAGGCTCTAGGTAGAGCTAGCATAGAGAGAGCATCAACATAATATTGACATAACATGTATTTGATCTCAACACAAATATATCAAGGTATTAGAGGATAGATTGATGGAACAACATATTTCACTTCTTGATCCTCCAACCTCATTTGTGTCTAGGGGTACAAGGTGTAGTGAGTCTAGGCATAGCTCTAGGTCTAGGGATCCTTCTAGGTTTGAGGTTCCTATTAGGTCACAAGGGTATTCTTGGAGGATGTAGATAGTGTGTAGATGTACTTTTCTATATGAGCCTTGGTGCTCTAGTATATGTAGCCTTCGGGCACTCTCTGTACATGCAATATTTATACACACATATATATATATATATACATATATATATATATACATATATATACATATATATATACATATATATATATATATATATATATATATATATACATATATATATATACATGGCTTTTACATTTTGTGTTATATGTGTTTTTGTGGAATGCATGTTTATGTTTATGACTAATGCATATGATATGTTATGGATTATTAATGCAAGATGGAATATATGGATGATTAATACAATATGGCATGTACTAATGATCATTTATTGTTTAGATATTTTCTTGGCCATGTTGTTAGCATTATTGTTTAAACAGAGGTACCAGAATTGATGGTGAATGGGATGAATGACTTATGAACTGACATGGATGTTTACAGGAAGAAGATATGGATGTTGATATGGAAGAAGATATGGATGTTGGTATGGAAAATTGTCTATTTTACAGAGACTCAAACATCCTAGTGGTATCAAACAAATCCACTAAAATTACCTAATCCTTATAGGACCAAATGTGTGTGCAATAAATTCATTTAACAAATCAAGAGCATGGTAATGACCCGAGACACGCAAGAACCAGTGTGTGTGCAAGTGATTTCATTAACTCATCTCGAGTAAATTGGGTAAACCTGTTATGGATGAAACCAAGAAGCTAGCTTGTTCATATGAGCGGTTAGAGGTCTCTTTTAAAAGAGACATGTTGCCATGCATGAGCATACTCCACTACCAGTCAAGCGTCTATAGCTCTAGTGGAGGCTAACTCCATATTCCATGACTTTTATTTTTTATTTCTTAATTTTTGGGGATGACTACCTAACCGTTTGACTGGAAATGTAGTATGATCCTTACAACGCAATTGATCAATGGTGTGTGATGTAAAAGATTTAGAGTTTTTGTTAGATATTTTCCCTACTCTTTCTTTTATCTTTGGAATTGTGATAGTGGTGAGGACCACTATTTTTATGGACTATGTTGCATGATGGGACTAGTAAGGATGACCATTTTCACTTCAAGGTTCATACCAAGTATGGTGTTATCCCTTTTTTACACAAGATATTTTTAATATGTGAAGTTGTGTTTGGTTCAAGAATGTTTTTGGAATCAATTCCAAAACTTAAGATTTTATTAGCGTATATGTGCAATGGTCCTAAAAGAACTCGAAATGTTTTTTGGAGGTTGCTTGAAATACTAGGAGTGGATGAGTGACCGAAAACACCTAGGATTTGTGAATGTGGCTTGTGCTAATAGTAATTTGAATTTGTGGAATTGTGTGGATGAAATTGTGAAGGTGCCCCTGATTTAGGAAAAATGACTTTTGTTGGACCAATTAAGACCTTGAAATTAATAAATGTTTTCTATATAAAATGTGGAATGTGAATGTAATGTATGAAATGAAATTTATGAATGTGTGAAATGCATAATGTATTGTTTTTGAAATGTGAATGCAGGTGAAATACAATGTTGTATGAAATGTATGCAAATGTTTTTGTGTATTAGCCATGTATATATATACATATGTAGTAATTAAATCATGCATAGAATGATATCAAGTGTATAACATTAAGTGGTTAATATTCTCCCTCTCCCTCTATACTAGCAAGTCCATAAGTACCATTACCCACTCTTTGTGTGACAATGTATAGACCTAACCAATTAGCCATGAATTTATCATGAAGGTGCAATAATGCATTGGTGTTTTGTTGGTTCTCTTTAAGGACAATATCTCCTACTTGGAATTCATGTAGATGAACTTTGGTGTTGTAAGCATGTTTGAGGTGGTCTTGATAAACTCATAAATGCTCTAAAGCATTGAATTGCCTCTCATTAAGAAGTGTGAGTTGGTCAAGATGTGCTTGTATAGTAGTATCATCATCTATGAATTCCTACAAAGAAATTTGCAAGGAAGGGATATCGAGCTCAAGAGGCATGATTACTTTGGCTCCATAGACCAATGAAAATGGTTTTGAACCTATAGGCATGCAGATGCTTGTTCGATAAGCCCATAATGCCAAGGTAATTTGTGTATGCCAATCTCGATGATTTTCTTTGACAAGTTTCTTGAGAATAACGATTAAGGTCTTGTTGGAAGCTTTAGATTATCCATTTTCTTGTGGATAATAAGGAGTTGAGAAACTATGTTGAATATCGTATTTCTCATAAAGTGCTCGATCATTTTTGTTCTTGAAAGACTTGTCATTATCTGAAATAATTTTCGAGGGGATACAAAAATGACAAATGATATGATGGAGTATAAACTCTATAATTCTAGGTCCTATCGTGCTGGTTAGAGGAATTGCATCAATCCACTATGTGAAGTATTCAGTGGTTGTGATTATGAAAGTATGTTGTCTCGAGGAAGCAGGTAAACTTTTGCCAATTAGATCTAGATCCAATTGTGAAAAGAGCCAAAGGATTGAATAGGTTTCAAGGCTTGTGATGGTACATGAGTTAAATTAGCATGTTCTTGGCACTTTTTGCAATGTTTAATGTATGTGCAACAATCATGTTCCATTATGGGCCAATAATATCCCATGCATAAAATACACTTTGCAATGGCCATTCCACTAAATGACCACCCCAAGTACCATCATGGGCTTTAGCTATGGCTCTTTGAGCCTCACTATCCTCAAGATAATGAAGGAGGACTCCATCATAACCACATTTATACATGTCCCCCAAGAGAATGAAACGAGCTAATTTTTTCTTGAAAGTGCATTTGAAAGTTTGAGACATATCAGATGGGAGTGTTCCAAACTTGAGAAAGGTTATTATTTGGCTCGACCAAGGCTCATATGAATTCAACTAGATAAAACAAACATCCTTTTCATATTTTGACTTAGCACGAGAAATTACAGACTTAGACACTGTTGAAATTATGAGGGACTGTACCTCTCCAAAGGAATATTTTGGAATCAATGATCCAAGGGAGGCCATCACGTCTGCAAATCTATTAGTTGAATGTGGTAAGCTATTGATTTCATACCAATCAAACTTAGAGAGTAATTTCATTGCTACTTCATGATAAAGCTTAATGGTAGGTTCTTTACATTGGTATTCTTCATTGATTTTCTTGATGACAAGTTGAGAATCACTAAATACCCTAATATACTTAATGCTCATAGTTATAGCTGATTGAAGAACTAAGATTAAGGCTTCATACTCTACAGTGTTGTTTGTGTATTAGAAGTCTAGTTTAAATGACAAGGGGATAGGTACCCCCTATGGTGTGTGAAATACAACTCTAGCACCTTGACCTTTCATGCACTTAGAGCCATAAAATAATATTATGATATCGACATCTTCTGAAATTACATATTCTTCTTGTTTAGTGACAATAAATAATAAATCATCTGGGAGCTCAATAATCAAAGGATGATTACTAGGTAGTGGAGCTTTCAAAAGTTGATTAGCTATTACCTGATATTTAATGGATTTTTTGCTAATAAATTCTAGGTCAAATTTAGTAAGGAGCATTATTCATTTAGCGGTGTAGGTGTTATTGTAAGTGCAAGACATCATATAACAGAGAGGATTTTCTCTAGCTATGACATAAGTTGTGTGGCTAAGCATGTAATATCAAAGTTTATTAGTGGAAAAAACCATTTCTAAGCATAGTTTTTCTACATAGGCGTAATAGCTTACCAATGTTTGACTAATGTAGTAGACAACTTGCTCTCGATTTAGTTCATTATTTTGTGCAAGCATTGTCTCTAATGTAAAGTCATTTGCTGAGATATAAAGATAAAATGGAACCCCCGGATGAGGAGATAAAACTGGAAAAGAAGCTAGGTATTTATTAATGTCATCAAAGGATTTTTGACATTCATCTATCCAAGAAAATAGCACCCCCTTTAGTAGTAGGTGATTGAATGGCCTACATTTTTTAGAAAGTTGTGCAATGAAATGATAGATTGATTGAATATTTCCTTGTAAACTATGTAATTCATTTAAGTTAGTTGAGGGAGACATCTTCATGATAGCCTTGACCTTATTAGGATCCACCTAAATGCCTCTTTTGGAGAAAATGAATCCTAGAAGTTTTCCTGAGGTAACACCAAAGACACACTTTTTGGGATTTAACCTTACCTTATGCTCTAGGAGTCGGTCAATTTTTTTTTACAATACACCTATATGTTCTTGTCAAGTTTTGGATTTAGCCAAGAGATCATCCAAATAGTCTTTGATAATCTTATGCATTTAGTCATGGAAGATATATGTCATGGCACATTGATAAGTGGCCATTTTTGAGGCTATAGGGGATCACCTTGTAAAAAAATGTTCCCCAAGGTGTAGTAAATATTGTTTTGTGTTGGTCATCAAGATTTATTCGAATCTAGTTGTATCATAAAAAATCATCCATGAGTGAAATAATTGCATGGCCAACACAGGTATCGACAAGAGTATAAATGTTTGGAAGAGGGAAGTCATCCTAAGGACACACTTTGTTAAGATCTCAAAATTTAGTGCATACATGTATCACCCCATTAGGTTTGCAAATAGGTACCATGTTTGAGAGCCATTCAGGATAATCTATAGGAACTATGAAGTTCACATCTAGGAGTTTTTGAAGCTCTGTTTTTACCATGAGGGCCATGATAGGATGCATTTTCCTAAGTTTTTGTTTAACCAGCTTAGCATTAGGCTGTAAGGTGAGATTGTGGACAACCAACCTCAGGTCAAGACCAAACATGTCTGGTGAGCATAAATTATATTCGAGAAAGCATTCATTTCTCGTCCATAAATTATCAACTGATAAGTCTGTAAACTTATGAGTGTCATGCATAGTATATGCCTGTAATTTTGGGGAATGAATATGATTGTACCTTATTTAGTTTGGTGGGGGATTATGTGCATTTTGATTTCATCCAAACTGAATAAAATAAGTGCAAAAAATAAATTACAAACTAAAATACTAGAAATGAAGTACAAAAAATAAATGTACAGGAAAATAAACGAGCTAAAAATAAAACACGCAGCTAAATAAATAAAGCAATAATTCTAATATAATGAAAACAAATAACAAAAAATGAAACAGGGAAGGACTACTACAGGGAGTGGGCCCAAGGTCCCGCAGATAGTCCACCCAACTAGCTACGTAGAGCTTGATCAAATAAGAGGAATTGCACTCTTAATAAATTTGACAAGAAATAAAATAGAATAATTTCTCCATAAAATTAATCCCCCTTCTCTCAGGGAAGACCTGTGCATTTATACAATGCACAACATTCCTCTGTTACAAATTTAGGCAAGTCTATTTTAGACTTGTAGTTACAGTAGATATGCAATGAATATTGCAACCATTCAATTATAACAATCATGTATTAATTAAAACAATCACACACTAATTTTACCCTCTTGTAGGATAAATCAGGCGTGTTCTATTTTATCATAACAAAATATGTTTGGCAACAACAAATCTATTCGGGTGGTTGTCCTTCTTAGCGACTAATGGATCTGGTTCATCCCATTGTCTGTTACACATATCATTTGCTGGCAAATCACTACGTTGATTGGTTCATGAGTGTGAGAAGGAATGCTCATCTTACAAAGTGAACCGCCCAATCAAAAAATAATGGATGATTTATTCTATTTTAATAATATTACATAAAATAAAATCTCCCACATTGATCACTGGAAAATCATTGCTCTTGGTTCATCTGTGAGCGTGAAAGAATAAATCTCATGTGACAAAGGTATCCAACCAATCAAATAATATAAGTGTTCATTCTATTTTAAGAATAGAATATCTCCCTTTTTGTCTTCACATGCAACCTCCTCCTTAGCCCACTGGTCAACCGGTCAAAGATGACTTGGTAAATATTGCAAAGTATGGAGGCGTGGAGGTGCCTTCTTCATGAGGAAGGTGCCTACTTTTGTTGGGTGCCTTATTCATAAGGAAGGCACCTACTTCTACTGGGCACCTTATTTATAAGTAAGGCACCTACTTCTACTAAGTGCCTTCTTCATAAGGAAGGTGCCTACTTCTTCTGGGTGTCTTATCCATCAGGAAGGCACCTGCTTCTGCTAGGTGCCTTCATTATAAGGAAGGCACCTACTTCTGTTGGGCGCGTTCTCCATCAGGAAGGCGCCTACTTCTGTTGGGCACCTTCTCCATAAAGAAGGTTTCTACTATCATGCCTTAGTCTCTAAAAGCAAAAGTATGCCAATTCCAAGTGCATGTAGACTGGAAAACACCAGATTAGTACCAACACCTGTATTTATACACAGTTTCCACTAAAAACACCAATCAAGCATAATACTAGATTTTCTATCAATTATATGCATAATTTATATAAAAATACATCTCACATGCTAATTAAATCAGTAATGATACCCATTAAAAGTGTATATAAAATGAGCATTTTTGGTGCTCATCATCCCCCCATGCCTAACATGTGCCACGACCTCGTGGCACCAAAAGCAGAAGTTATCCCTCTCATAGGCTGACCATGCCTAAATATTGTTATGTTCTTGTGACAATAGCCCTCGGGATATATATTTTTATTTTATTTTTCTTCCATTTTTTTCAAAGGCCTTCAACACATTTATTTTTCCACTGCTGAGTGCTACTATTCTTTTCATTCAGCATTGCTAAGTGTTTTTTCTCAGTACTATTTTTTTTATTCAACTACTGCATTTTTTTTTTTCATTCAGCACTGCTATTTTTTTTCTTCTTCTCCCATTGAGTGCTGCTATTCTTCATCCATCGAGCACTGCGACACCAAAATAAGTTAGAAACATATATTGACTAATCATTACGAAAAAATAGTTAAATCATGACCACATTGTTCAAGGAAAATGACCACTACACTAAATTTTTATAAATGCTGGCATTTTCCAATGTTGCACATTGGTCATATTTGGTGAGACCAAATTGTTTTAAAATAAGTGCAGTCACCAACTACTACTTTTACCCACATATGAAATGTATTTGACATCTCTAGAACCTCCTTGGTGGTACAGAGTAGCATCATTTATATGTGTTCGCTCAAGTCGGTTGCCATTGTCATGAGGCGGCAATGAAAATGATGCCAAATTTATTCACGTAGATGCCATAGCCTCTTTTTTTTTCTTATATCCGAGGCATGTCATGTGTTTGAATTCTAATGGGAGATTTTGAAAAACTATGGAGGCATTGGCTGGTATTAGCATAGAAATTATTTTAAAATAACTATAGACATAATTAATAGGAAAATCAATACATACCCGGGTGAATTTCGTAGAACCTGATGTATATGATGCTGGTGGTGTGAGACATCTTCACGTTGGTGCTCCTGGATATTTTATTTATTTATTTTCTTTTGGCTGTCATCTTCCCCACACCACTAATTACCATTGTTATTTTTTCTTCTGTAGGTGTGGATTTAACAAATCCAACATCACAGCCATAATTTACAAGTATGCAACCTTATGAACATCATATCCCATACGAAACAATAGGCACCCCCATCAAGGGTGAAGAACATCGCTTATTGGTGCCTTCCTCCAAGTGGAAAAAGGCACAATTGTACTGGACTGATTGTAGGCACTCTCTTCCTGGTGGTAAGTAAGTGTCTTTTCCACTTTTCTGCACTCCTAATTGTAGGGCACAAGATTTCACATCTGTTAGGCCTAGTTTAACCTAGCTTTACCTACAGATTGTGCTTATGGTTGTATCATACAAAACTACACACACAAAATCTAGAAAACATGAATCATGCTTGTGCCTGAGGCCCTAGCTCTTAAGATACCTTCATATTGCATTTAGAGGGTACGATTACCTACACACATGAAAGCATAGAAATAGGAGTCATGACTTCGTGCCTGTTAGGACTTGGATCTTAAGATGCCTACAACTTGCATTCGGTTCATTATTTCCTGCAAAGCAATAAAAAAGCAATTTTTATGCTAAGAAGGACATGTTCTATGCATTTTTTTCATTGGGAGGATTCACATGTTTTTTTTTTTATCAAGGAACCTCTACTGTATGCCATCAAGGCGCCTCATCACTTATTCCTCTCTTTTTTTTCTCTGCCTCTTATGCCATCGAACCACTCAGGTGCGGTAAATGGATCAAGGCACCCTAGATGTTAAGGCGCCTACTTGTTGTGGAAGGCACCTGCTTGCTGTGGAAGGTGCCTTCAATATATGGTGCCTTCTTGATGCGAAAGGCACCTCCAATGTATGGCGCCTTCTTGATGCAGAATGTGCCTTCAATGTATGGCACCTTATTCATGTGGAATGCGCCTCCATTGTATGGTGCCTTATTCATGTGAAAGGTGCCTGACATCTTTCACTTTATTTTTTTTCCATGTATCCTCTTTTTTTTCCATTTTTTTCTTTTCTTTTTGTCATTTTTTTTCTTTTCTTTCTCTTTTTTTTCAATGAATTATTGAAAATTCATCCAAGCTACTGGTATGGTATGGGATCTCCCCCATGCCAATGTCTGATCCACTCTCACAAATGTGAGGTGATTGTTAATGGAGCTCGTTGACCATTACTCAAACATTGTCTCGACACTCTACTTTGTACATGGTGTAGCATCTTTGACTCCGCTCATCATTTACTCAGGTTGTAACAGTCACACACCTTGTAGCAAAACTTTCCCAAAGTTTCATAAGCACCTTGGACTGTAAGCCTTTCGCTTGATCAGGGTTACTTAGCTTACCTTTGGGTGCTTTCCAAGGTAAAACTCTGCTAGCTTTTACTTGTTAGATTGGATGCTACACGATCAGGTACACAAGATAGTTCGTATAGTGTTATTATGAACTCCATGGTAAATCTCAATTCATGAAATCTTCACAGACACCTCCTTATTTTTCTACATCGCACTTCATGTTATCCTGCAAATCATAAAAGAAAAATCTAAACTAAAGGCAAAAAAATTAAATTCTAACTAATTTTTTTTTCATTTTTTTTCATTATATATATATATATATATATATATATATATATATAATTTTTTAATCTTATGATTACTTCTAGGCTCCTCCCTTGCTTTATTTAGTGACCGGTTGGATATTTCTCATTTCCCTTATGGACCAACCTGGTCCTAGGGAAAGAGGATACTTTCTTCCAACAAGTAACAAAAATAAAGCTTCTATTTTTTTATCTGCATTTTAACTTTGAGCCTTTTTTCAACAGAAGATATATTTTTCTCTATTTTTCATGAACATTGTAAACAATGTTCATTGTGTTATTGGTGGCAACAATGAAGGTGGGGTCTCTCCCATGCCTAAATCTGAACTAGTCTTTTAAAAAAATCATCAATTTCATTATCATCTAGTTTGATGTGTTGTAGCATGAGAAGAGCAATTTCTCCCTTTGACCTCAAAACCAATTTTTTTCAACATAATGGTAAAATATGCAAGCTAGAAAATGACTATCTATGGGTTGGCAACTTGGAAAAACATGGCATAGCAGTATTTTAAAAACACATGCTAGTTTTTGATTCACCAGGTCGCCTTAAGCGCAAGTGAAGAGCATACTCCAAAACAATATGTTCTTTAAATTTTGCTTTGTCATTTTTCCTACTATTAATTTCATCATTAAAAAAACATTTACCAATACGTCGCAAAAATTTCAAGCCTGCAAAATTTTTTTAATTTTTTTTTTAAACATGGTGGAATTGGTAGCCACCACAAATCCGGGCAGGCTATCCAGCTTTTATGACTGCCATAATATTTTTCACTGTCCACCCCAGAAGCCATCACATAGATCTTCGTGTAATCCGTCCCTATAACCGCCATGCCATAATCATTTTAAACCTTTTACGCTATTGAAATCCCCAGGAAAGGGACAAACATTTAGTTCTACGAGGTCCAATATTTTAACCTTGGACCTCCACCCCCATTATGGGGTTTGGATGAACCAATTGGTCTACACCTCAAACCTAAATTTTTTTAATTTTAAACCAAGCTTCTAGAGGCATAATTTTTTCAATGGTTTTTGTATAAAAACACATCCCTAAAAATTTTCAATCAGACCTAGGTTGTGCTATTTATTTGCTTTCTTGAAACCATTGAAAACATAATAGAAATCCTTCATTGCCATATTTTTCTAAATTTTTCAACATGTTTTATTCATACTTCTACACTTAATTTGGTACATCGGGTTCATTTCCATGTTTACCTAAAAAGCTAGAAAATGCAAATAGTTACTTATGGCATATTCCATGATTGGAATTATGTTCCACGTTAATACCTATCTATCTATCCATCTATCTATGGAATTTGGCTCTAACTATGCCGACAACTTTTTTTTTGGCCTTATAAAAAGGGCACTTAGTGGACTCACACTTATTAGGTAAAATATATACAAGTAATTTTAAATAGACTTTTTATCTGACCTATAAATCAGAACACTACAGTTTAGACACTCCCCGACAATGGTGCCAAAATGGTGAGCAAAAATTATGTTTGGGAAAATATTCATTTCTCTTCCATAAATTATCAACCGGTAAGTCCGTAAACTTATGAGTATCATGCATAGTATATGCCTGTAGTGTTGGGAAGTAAATATGATTGTACCTTATTTAGTTTGGTGGGGGATGTATGTGCATTTTGATTTCATCCAAACTAAATAAACTAAGTGTGAAAAATAAATTACAAACTAAAATACTGGAAATGAAGTACAAAAAATAAATGTACAGGAAAATAAATGTGTTGAAAATGAAACACACAACTAAATAAATAAAGCAATAAATCTAATCTAATGAAAACAAATAACAAAAATGAAACAGGGGAGGACTACTATAGGGAGTGGGCCCAAGCTCCCGTAGATAGTCCACCCAACTAGCTACGTAGAGCTTGCTCAAATAAGAGGAATTGCACTCTTAATAAATTTGACAAGAAATAAAATAAAATAATTTCTCCATAAAATTAATCTCCCTTATCGTAGGGAAGACCTGTGCATTTATACAATGCACAACCTTCCTCTGTTACAAATTTAGGCAAGTCTTTTTCAGACTTGCAGTTACAATAGATATGCAATGAATATCGCAACCATTAAATTATAACAATCATGTATTAATTAAAATAGTTACGCACTAATTTTACCCTCTTGTAGGATAAATCATGCGTGTTCTATTTTATCATAACATAATATGTTTGGCAACAAAAAATATATTCGGGTGGTTGTCCTTCTTAGCGACTAATGGATCTGGTTCATCCCGTTTTCTATTATGCATATCATTTACCAGTAAATCACTATGTTTATTGGTTCATGATCGTGATAAGGAATGCTCACATTAAAAAATGAACCACCCAATCAGAAAATAATGGATGATTTATTCTATTTTAATAATATTGCATAAAATAAAATATCTCCCACATTGATCGCTAGAAAAATTGTTGCTCTTGGTTCATCCGTGAGTGTGAAAGAATAATGCTCATGTTACAAAGGTATCTAGCCAATCAAATAATAGAAGTGTTCATTCTTTTTTAAGAATATAATATCTCCATTTTGTCTTCACATGCAACCTCCTCCTTAACCCACTGGTCAACCGGTCAAAGCTGAATTGGTAAATCTTACAAAGTATGGAGGCATGGAGGCGCCTTCTTCATGAAGAATTTGCCTACTTTTGTTGGGTGCCTTCTTCATAAGGAAGGCGCCTACTTCTGCTGGGCACATTATCTATAAGGAAGGCACCTACTTATATTGGGCACCTTCTTCATAAGGAAGGCACCTACTTTTGCTGGGTGCCTTCTCCATTAAGAAGGTGCCTACTTCTATTGGACATCTTATTTATAAGGAAGGCGTCTACTTCTGTTGGGTGCCTTCTCCATTAGGAAGGCTCCTACTTCTACTAGGCACTTTCTCCATTAGGAATGTGCCTAGTCTCATGCCTTAGTCTCTAAAAGCAAAAGTATTCCAAGTCCAGGTGGATGTAGACTGGAAAATACCATATTAGTACCAACACCTACATTTATACATAGTTTCCACTAAAAATACCAATAAAGCATAATACTAGATTTTTTATCAATTATATGCATAATATATAAAAATACATCTCACATGCTAATTAAATCAGTAATGATGCCCCTTAATAGTGTATATAAAATGAGCATTTTCGGTGCTCATCAATGTCCTTATAGGACCATGCAAATATGCCATTTTTCCTCTTGAGAAGAGAAATAAATTGCTATTGTTCATCAGGTGATAAATTTTTACCAAGATTGATAATTTTAGGATTTATCTTTGTCTAAAATAATGTCCACGTCGATGGTATCTTCAATAGACATGTGGAAACCTTCCTCAATATGATGGAATGTAGGGATCAAATGAATATCGTCTAAGATGTCATCAAACTCTTTTCGTATATCCTAATCTATATCTGCTTGGAAAACCTTGGGATCCAAAGGTGAAGGTGAAGGTGAAGGTGGAGGAGATGGAGGAATGTAGTTGGAGGAATCCCTTAACAATTCCTTTATTAGTATGAATTCAAAAAAGGATGGAGGTAAGAAAATCCGGTCCATATCAATAAGGCTTATGTCAATTGAAATTGTCTTAGCTGGATCATATGGATTACGGAGTGGGGTGAATAAATAAATAGGATTCATGTTGAATTATGGGCAAGGTGGAAACATTTGGATGGAATGGATGGAACCTAGGAATTGGTTCTATGGGCTTGGTTGACCTGAACAAAAACAAGCAACACTAAATGTGTTTTGTTAAATGATGTATTTACATATGTAATGCAAAGAAAGAAAACATGTTTTTTGATTTTTGATTGATTTTTTGGTAGTGGTAAGAACCACTATTTTTATTTCTATGTACATATGTTACAATTTTTCTTATGGAATGGCTTAATGGAATGGAGGTGGTGGTTCACCGGTAGGGGCGACTCACTCTTGTGGAAGAAGCAAGTGAAATATGAGCTCATGGATGGGAAACATGTTGAGATAAAAATCATCTTGTTCAGAATGGGGAATTAAGGGCTCTGATTCTTATTCAAATTCATCCAAAATTATTGATATAAGCTTGAATTATTCATATATTTCTTCATAAAAATTATCAGGATGGAAGGCATCTTATGAATTTAGATTAAGCCTTTGGAAAGCTTATTCAAAAGAAGAGGTGGTGGAAATTGGGTGGTAACCTAGACCTAAATGGTCATGCACATATTGATATGGAACATCAATAGGTCGATGCACTCCCTGGTCATGCAATCCTAGGCTATGACCTTGCCAATTGATAATGTGGAAATATCGTTATGGGAATCCTATCATGTTTAAAATATTTGTAATTTTTGATTCTTTGGGTTCCTCTATGGGAGATGGACTTGATGAAGACTCAATTTCATCATATACAAAATTTATGCTATTTGGGGCTAAACCCATGTTATATACTGCTCCTATCGCTAAATGTGGGTCACATGGGGGATCGAATTCCTTAGCAATAAGGATGGTGAGGGGTGTGATGGTGATGTCTTGGACCACGTATTCACCAATACCAGGATTAGTGAGATGGACCTCAACTTGGGATGACATGGAATGATTATGATCAGGTGATGGTGGTATCTCATAATCCATTAATTTAACTTGTGAAATATTAGGTGAATGTGATGAATTGGATTGGGAAGTTTGTTGAGTGGATGATGATGATGTGGATGGCAATGATGGTGATGAAGTGGGATGATGATGACCACATGTGCATGTATTAAATAATGACGATGATGAGGGTATCAAATTTTTATGAGGGTTAGTGATAGGGAGCTCTTAAATAATTGGATCCTTTGATGAAGAGATTGGTGGAGTGATGGATGGATTGGATGACGATGAAAGAAAAAGATGAGTGGAAGGGAGCATGGACTCATAAGGATTTGAGATGAAATTAAAATACTTAAACGGCTTGACATCTGCTGATATGCTATGTACCTATTACTCATGAACACATTTCAATCATTTATGTAGTATCAAAGGGACACATATTATTTACCTCATCCAAGGTCTTCTAAGGAGTATATTTTATGCCATGGATCCTTCCAAGATGTAGAACACTATGTGCAACATTTTAACCCCTACGTCGATGGATAGAACAATAGTGCCAACTGTGGAACTATGCTTTTAGAGTGAAGAATGACTTAGTGATGTGATATGGAGGGAGGTTTAAATGATGGAGATCAAATGTGATAATTATGTTGATAAAGGAATCGATATCAATTAGGACTCTTTTAAAATGCTTCTTGTCTATTAGAGCCATGATATGCAATTGAGGGCCTACTGATTTTGATGATATTGGTTTAATATCAAAGTCATTAAATGTTATGGAAGGCTCCATGCATGTTTGGATGCTCCCCACAAAGTTATTGAAGGCATTAGGATCTTGCGATTACAATTCGATGGATTTCAAAATGTTCATTAATGCTTCATGATGTGGGGAATATTTTTGGATTAGCTCATAAATCAATAATTTGGTGGAAGCCATTTTCACACTTGTGGTTAGTGAGGTCTCCACTACGTGAGACCCTCAGATATCAATAAAACCCTAGCTATTGATAAATAAACTTGCATGCAAATCTAAATATATGAAAAAAAATGTGTGATTTACCTTGATACTTGTTTTTTGTCCTTTGATGGTTGGATTTGTTGTAGATCGATGGTAAAGGCATGCCCTAGCATCGCACGAAGGTAGGAGGCTTTCAAAAAGGCTTACGTAAAATACCCATGGGAACTTGGTAGCTATGAAAAATTCTCATGGATATGTGGGACTAGTAGGGAGGTGCCCATGGGCACCTGGTGTTGATAGAAACCACCCAGAGGTGCCTAGTGAATGATGTGACTATAGTTATGGCGAGCGAGGGGTACAAAATATGGCAGATGGAATGGGATTAGGGCACAAAAATATTGGTTAAAGACTTAAAGCACTTAGGAAATTTAAGGAAATAAAGAACTCATGAATTTAGGGATTTAGGGAATTCGAACACTCAAGAAAAAACTTCACAAAAATTAGGGGTTGATCCATAAAAATGGCTCCTACTTATAGTCCAACCTAGGGCATGTTAGGGTTTCAAAGATACTAATCGTGTGGCTGAGATTAAAGCACATCCAAAGGTGGATATTAAGTTTAGGGTGTGGCATGGATTAATGTGGATGGACGGATGAGATTAAATGAAATCATATGGCTAGGATTTATTTATCTATATAAATATATATTTATTAAATATATATAAAATATAATATTAAAATATTATTATTTAAATATATATATTATAAATATATAAATAATAGGTAGAATTTGTGGGAAAGCTAAGATGGGGGGCAAATGACTATGTTTTGATGGTGGAAATGGCAGGAAAGCATGGATAAAGGACAAATGGCAAGATTTTGGTATCTAAACATAGTTTAGAGTGTGAGTATTATTTCCCCTTTCTATGTAAGTGTGCATGTGCAAGAAATGCACAAGTGTCATGTGAGTAAGTGTGTAAGTGTAAGTTGAGTCTATGTGTATAAGTGTCTTATATGTAAGTGTGCAAATATGTAATGTAAATATGTGCTCAAGTGTCTTTGGTTAGAGTGTACAAAGTGAAGATCAAAAGTCATGTCTAGGTGTGCATACGATATAGAGTCATGTGTTCATCAAGTATGCAAGTGTCAAGTAGAGTGGCCAAGAGTCATGAGACTTGGCATATGGAAAGGAATAGTCAAGTATCCAAAGATTCATTCTACTATGGCTATATAGTACTCCATAGTATGTCGTATCAAATATCATGTAACAAAGAAGAGCAAGTTCTTATCATATTTGTAAGAGAAAGTGGAGTAATAAATATTGCATACATTTTGAGCAATTGATATTGTAAGTTGTGCTACATGATTTGTACATGTATGATTCAGGCTATTTACATTCATATTGTTGTTTATTAATGAATGTTATTTGATATATTATAAGCCTTGATTTACATATTAATTTGCTCATATTATTCTACTTACATCATTATATTGATCTTACTATATTGTGGCTATATTATATTTGATCTTGTGATATTTATATTGTGAGTTTTATATTAGAATTAAGGCTTAAAAATCCATCAGTGGTATTAGATATATTATGAGTAGTTCCTTGGATTGGTTGATCAAATTTAATTTAGCTACATACAAAAAATAATTTTGTCTAGTTTGATGAAATCAATTTAGAGTCTTTCCACTTTGAAGATAGTGTGAATTTGATTATATAATAAGGTCAAAGTGAGTAGAAAGGCTAGAGTATTTCCATGGTTGGAGAATAACTAGTGAAGACCAGGACTTAGCTATAGATTCTTTCCACTGCTAAAGAATAACTAGTGAAAAAAAGGACTCATCTATATTAAAAGATGAATCAACTTTAAGATGGTTGATCGTTTCACAAAAATAGCCAACCCTTGACATGGATTTTAGTGATAGAAGGATTTCAAGGACAAAGATATTCCTTGAAACTATTTTATATCAACTTAGAAGGAAGTTGAAGAATTTAGAACAATCAAGTCATCTTGAATTTTATTGAGGCATCAGGTAGATTTAGCGTCACCTTGACATTTTAGGTTTGCGTTCTTAGGTGTGACCTAAGAAATTATTTAAGGAAAGTTGTAGCAAATATTTATCGTCAAAAGTGTGAGAAGCTTCATACAATAGATGGAGAAGAATTTCATATTCTAAGTGCAAGAGAAATTATAAAAGGAGAAATATATATCAAGGATATATCAGTTTAAAAATAAGATTTCATAAAGCACATATTAATTAAAGTTGCAAGATATTGAAGTTTTAGGTCAAAGAAAAATTTACCTTGACAAGAGAGTTTAGGTCTTGAAGATAAACCTTGAAATATGAGATAGAGAATTCAGGTCTTGAAGATAGACCTTGACATAGAAGGATTCAGAAAGTTTTAGGTCTTGAACCTTGACATTGGTAGTAAGAAGATTAAAGATAAAAGAAAAAGATCAGCTTCTATATTCCAAAGAATAGAAGGCTCAAGTTTCAAGAGAAAGAGAAAAATATAAAAAGTAGAGTTCAAAACTCAAAAATCTATGGTCAAATCTAAAGCTTGGATATGTGAATAATACTAAAGGCAGAGTAGACAAAGGAAGAAGTATTTGATTCAAATCCAAGTGATAGAAAGGTAGAACATAGCCATTTGGATCAAGGTAATACTAAGGAAGACTAAAGACATTTGGATCAAGGAGACATAAAGAAGGACAAAGCCATTCAACACAAGGTAGAGCAAAAAGCAAGAATTTTGAAGACACATAATGTGAAGAAGCTTAGGGTGAAGCTAGACACTGGCATTTGGGTCTTAGCAAAGCTAAAGAGGTTATTGTAATTTGGTTTAAGAAGGTAGACAATTTTAGTCTATTCAATGTAGAAATAAATAAAGTGCAAGAAAAATAATAAGGCATTCAAATGAAGCATAAATAAAAATATAGATGTTCAAAGGATAGATGAAGAGTTGAAGCCCAAAGTAAAAAGCAAAAAAGAAAGTATAAAGTAAAATAAAGTAGATAAATCTAAAGGGAAGATGTTCTAGGAAGTGTTGTAAAGGTATATCCAATATAAGGATTAATATTAGAACAACATTGAGACATCAACATGCCAAGAAAAGAGCATATAGTATGTTAACCTATAAAAAAGAACAACAAAAAATATTAGCAAGGCATAGAGCTCAATGTTGAAAGTAAGGTAAATCAATATTTTAGAATTATGGAATGTGAGCAGTCAATAGTCATATAGAACACCAATAATCAAACAAATGATACTGAAGCCAATGCAAACAAGAGATAAGTGAAGTGCTTCCTAAGAAAAAGGGATGCTATAGAGGTGTAGGTAATTGAGTGTGAGTGTAGAAGCAAACATTTCAAAGAGGAACATCATTGAAGCCATTGAGTACTTAGAGCTAATAAACAAGTTTCTAATGCCAATTGAAACACCTTTGGAGTGAATCAAGTACACCAAGTAAAATACCTTAAGTTAATCAAGTGTGTAAGGTAAAACATCTCTAGAGTACATCATATCAAGTGTGCCAAACAAGCTAGTGCACTAGGAAATCTAGAAAGCAAAATACATTGAATGTCCTAGGAGGCAAGCTAGAAGGTAAAATTTTATAGTAGTGATAACATACTTTATGCACATGAGCATTTTATAAGCACTGAAGAGTATCTCAAGCAAGCCATGGTATTTCAATATGAGTAATGTCAAAATAGTGAATTTGAGCAACAATGAAATCATCAAAGCACAATAGAATGTTAGGTTTTTATATTCTGAAGTTTTATTAATAGGAGCCATAAGGTTATATGATTTATGTAGCATGTGGAGTGATAAGTATTAAGTGTTATTAATTTTTTTAAGAAGTAAATTTATTTAAGTTCATTTGGAGTGATAAGGTTTGATTATAATAGTTTAATTTATTGATAGATTAAAGTTATTCTTTATGATTGAAGTTTAATTTAATTTTAAGAATGGAGTGATAAGGAATAAAAGTAGTTTATTTGTTTTTAAAATATTTCAAGTTTTTTGGCATATATTTGGTTTTCTATTTTTGAAAATATTTGAAAATAAAAAAATTTAATATTTGCAAAGTTAGTTATTTGGGAGTCAAAAGGATTTCAACTTCAAACTTAGGAATTTTGTTTTTGTAATAGTTATTTTTAGTTTCTAGAACTAGGGAGTTATAAGGAAGTCTACATCAAAGGTTTTATTGAATGAGTACTACCATGTCTAACAACAAGTTTTTCCTTTTAGAATATCAAATTATAAAAGTACCAAATTATGTTCATGGAAAAATAAAGTGAAATAAATTTTAATAGTGATTTTTTTTGGGATATAGTTAGTGGAGAAAAAAACCTACTAAAAATGTTAGAGAAATTCAAAGATATGAAGTTGGTGAAGCCAAATAACTTATGAGAATAATGTTTGCAATAGCTGATGAAATAAAACCTTATATAAGCACAACATAAACTTCTATGGAAGATTGGAATACTCTAAGTAAAATAATTGAAGGGAAAAACAAAGCTACTATTTTAAATTTTCAATCTCAGTTATACTCCTTAAAAGTTATTAGTGGTGAAAATATTGAACTATTTTTTAGAAAGGTACTAGATATAAAAGCAAAAATATTAACTCTAGGAGAAAAAATAGAAGATAAACTTATTGTTCAAGTGGCATTGAGATCACTTCTAGAAAGTTATAAGCATCTAGTTATGTAACAACCCAAGTTTGACTCACCTAGTTGTACAACCCAATCTAGCTCACTAGTTCCACAAGGTAAAATATTTTTGATATCTTTACTAACTAGATATGTCCTAAGGTGAAATTCATTGATTTAAATGGTTAGATGATCACCCAATTTTTTATTAGTATGAGGTATAGTATGCCACTTTTGAGAATTAGAATCTCTACGTATGACCTCCCAAGTGGATGAGACTGGCCAAATCTCGTAGAGGGTGTCATTTTGTAGGTCTATCTTCTCATCCTCTTGTTATCATATGAGAGCATAGATCCATGGTTGGGGTTATCATCTAGGGCCAATAAAACCTAGATGGTGTATGCATACTCTCCTTGTCCCTTAGCATGAGGAACATATACTTAATTTTACCTTTCTATCCTGAATTAAATATGGAAGGGTGTAGCGTATATGCCTAGTGTCTAGTTGATTATCAACGTTGCTAGAGTCAACTAGGACCATGCCATTACTTTGGATCTGGACTTGGTATCTCTTTCTAGTTTTTGATTAATGATGATTTATCCCATTCCAACTATTGTGGATTATTCTAATTTTTAGGTCTTTCTAGATCTCCCTAATCATAAGTTGAATAAGAACCCATCACCATACTACTCGTACAATGACCTAGAGGAGATGTCCCATACCATACCTCATCACCTTCATGTCCCAATCTATCTTTCCAAGAAATAGTCATTCTTGAGTCATAGTGGATGCCAACTTGCATCCACTGGTATTGGGTGTTTAAGGTTATTTATCCTTTCTCGATGAATTAGATTTAAGGTATCATAGGAAGGGTTCAAAACTCTTGTTTAGCTAACCCTACCCAAAATAATTCCCTCTTTCCTTTATATATATATATATATATACTAATGAAATCATGTCTTTTGTCTACAAAATCGATAAAGGGAACAAACCATGATTTTACTATTTTGTATCTCTAATCAAGGAAAGATTACATGTAATGTACATACACACAAAAAAATCAAATATACATAATTTGTAAAGTAGAGGTTTGTTTTTATACTAAATTAAAGAATATTTTTCTTTCATAAAATTTTGAATAGAATTTTTTCTAAAGAACTTAATAACAGACCAAGTGAAAAATACTAGGTTTGAAATAAGTCAAAGATAATAAGACATATTCCTTATTTTAGTGATCACTCCATTCAATGCATATATTTCTTTATGCAAGATACTTATTTCAAAGACTAGCATATTTGACAATGAGAACTAATTCATAAATTAATAAAATTAAGCTAACTTAAATTCTAAAGTCTTCTAATTCTATTAATAGGAAACTAATTTTTAATTACATATTACAAGAGCTTACGTGTCCACTATATTTAACTTACTTTATCTCTATTCAAATAATTAATAACCTTTTTTTACGATGGTATCCAAAAATTCGGTAATCTTTCCTACATAAAAAGAACACAAACGTCGTAATATCAGAGGAGATTGTATCACTTAGTCAATATATATAACACATGTAGAAACTAATAACATCATGAATGGATATTTATCTTCCTAATGTGCAATGGAACAAGAGTTATGTGGTAAAATGAGGTGAAATAATAATTTATTATAAGTTACCTCTATACCATTCATGTTCATAATGATTTTATTTAAAGAAAGCAAGATGAATTTCATTAATAAATCCCTATAATTACCACATCTCGACAACAATAAAAGCTTTGGGTTATTCAGGTAAAGCAACCCCTATTACTATTGGTCAATAGATCAGACGTAAAATTAAATAGAGTTTCATCATTTGAGACTATATAAAAAAATATTTAAAATAAATACAATATTCTCTCTTTTATTAGTGAAAGGTTACATAAGAAAAATACATTGAATATCATTCACAGTTATATCACCTTATTATTTTTTTAAAACATGACAATAGAGAAACAATACTTATGAATTAGTTAAGTTTTCAATGCTCTTATACACATAAATACATCATACATTCTTTGATTTTAAATAAATTGATGTTGGGACCTTTTTATTTGGTCTTGCCAAAAACAAAATTATGAATAGCAAACCTATTATCAAATGCATTACACAAATGTTTTCACATATAAAATACAAAAAAGTTTTTCCATTACACAATATAAGAATTACATGCAATCCTTCTCTAGACACAACCATATATTTTTTTCAAAACTTAATTATTTTCTAGTTGAATAAGATGTATTCCTCAAATCGGGGAAACATTAAAAATTAAAAGAACAGTATATCTGAATCTAATATTATAGGTCCATAATTTTTTTTAGAAATATGCTACTTGAAAACATTGATGATCTGAGTTAAACAAATGTGGCACTTTCGTGCTTGACAAGGCTTATATTTTAATTAAATCGTCCCTTTTCTAGGAAACTATGTTAAAGGAAAATATAGAACTCTCCAAGGTGTGGCTGATAGATAAACTAGGGTCTGATTTAATTATTTAACAACCACATTCATAAGAAAAATCATTCCTTCCATGATGAGATTTATTCCAAATTGGTTTGATGCTCATCCTCGAGCATACTGAGTTTTCCATTCCTCTTCGTTATCTGTCTTGAGATATTTCAAAATAAATTATTCACCATTCAACCAATGTAGGTATGACACGATGTTTCTCAATGGTGTTATTTTGGAATCAGATGACTTGAAGGATGCATATGAATGCAACTACATGATATTTTTCATACTACTTTTCCAATCAACAATGCTTTTATTTAAAAGAATAAAATAACAATTTATCACAACAAAGTCATTTGATTAAAAATTATTGGGATAGCTGAATTAAAAAAGAAGAATCCCTCTTAATAAATTATTAATATTTTGATAGTCGACACACAATTGAAGGGAATAAAATAAAATAAAATAGCATATTGTAAGAGTTTCAACATTCTTTTGCCAGCCCTCCACCCCTGATTATTCTGACCCATCCGTCTGCAAGAGACATTAGGACCAGGACCATTAACCATCAAGCCTAATATTTCCATGATCTGACGTTTCGCATGGTCCACGGGAGAAATAATCTGACATTTTGTAGACACAGTTTCTTGGATCATTCGCAAAATCCTCTGCCAGACCTGGGAAGTAGTTAACTCCTTACCTTGGAAAATCCGACGGTTCCGTTCAAGCCAAATCTGCCAAAAAATTCATGAAGGACCAATACTCCATCCAACTTGTAAAAAGAAAGCCACTGCAGGAGGCCGCCCCATACTCCTCCAAAAATCAACTATTGATGAAGCATGCGAACAAGGGTGATTCCATACTCCCCACCAATAATGCTAGACTTGTCGAGCAAAGTCACATTGGAGAAGTAAATGCCCAACAGATTCTTCAGCCTTCCCACAGTTATAGCATAAAGAGGGGCCAACAAACCCACGCTTTTGAAAATTATCCCAAGTGAGACAACGATTAATACGGATGGATCTTCTCGAGGTAATCCGGGTAATGCTGGTATTGGTGGTGTGGGGCGGGATAGTAGTGGTACTATCCAATTTTTTTTCTCTTGCTTTAAGGGACATCATTCTAATAACTTCATGGAAGCACTCGCAATTTTATATGCTTTGGAGCAAGGGTATGCTTTGGGTTGGCATCGGATTGTTTGTGAATCTGATTCTCAGATTGTTATAAATTTGTTAAATTCTGGAGATAGTCTTCATGGTTGTTGGCGGTTGATTTGGGTTGCTCGGAAAATTCTTAATATCTCTGCTCACTTGGACTTCATTTCTTTTGTGCATATTCCTCGAGAGTGGAATAGGGTAGCGGATTTGTTAGCTAAATGGGCTTCTAAGTTTCAAGATGGTTGGGATGTTCAAAATTGGTCTCAACTTTCTTCTGATTGCTCTCAATCTCTCTCTTCTTTATTGAGAGCTGATATGTCTGAATATCTTCTGCTTTTTCTTTGTATCATGAATGTTTTGTTGAGTTAATAAATTTTTACCCTCTTTTACAAAAAAAAAAAAAAAGAGTTTCAACATTCTTTTATGAGCATGAAAACCACACTCAGGAGTATATATTTCACTCTGAAGAAATCATGACTGAGGGTAACAAATCAAAGGGAAAAAATGTAATTCACTCTATTAAAACATAATGATTACGAACAGAGCATAACTAATATACTCAGGTAATCTTCTCTACACAAGTCGCCACATGGCTAAAAAAAATATGTGGAAACATTTTTCATCTTTACTATCATGGTAAGGAATAAAGTCTTCAGTAACATAATATGCGCTTCAATAACATACAATGGGGAGTACCCAATCATAACAAGAGAAGGTAATATGAAAACAAGAACACTTTTCAAACAAGCCTAGAACATACTGAGGGAATTTATATATTCATTTTCTTATTTTATTTGGTTTAGAATTAAACTTCTTAGTTTTTTTGGGCACATAAATCATCACAAACATTCCATCATTTAGACAACATAATTCAAATATTACAAGCAGATAGAATAAATCATTTGAAACTAATTCACAAAACCATATGCAATGCTAAGCTTAACAGAGTTGACCTAGTAATTATTCTATTCGCTAGTCTTATCCGAATAGCTTGATTCCTTATTTGCCTTCACTAGTGTGCCTCTAAAACCAAATACTTTTCTTGGCTTCCCTTCTATTTTATATCAAATATCATGAAGAGTACTCAGACATATGATTATGCATGCCATTATCCACCTCTACCATTCACTAGGTGGTGACTCAACTTTGAGACTTTTGAAAAATGCTATTATTTCAAGACAATATGCACTAAAAAAATTAATTTTATTTATTTTTAATATTTATTTATTTTATTATTATTATTTTTTATTTTTATTCTTAAATTTTATTCTTATTTAATAATTAAATTTTATATTACTTTATAAATAATTATAAAATTCAAAAATAAGCATTTAAATAATTATTTAAATCATCCAATTAATTTATACCTCCAATTCTTCTTCCCTTACTAGCAACTTGATGTTTCCATCTACTAGAAGAGAATAGCTCTCATGCCTTGGCACTTTCCTTGCTATCGGAGGTTAAAATATTTATCATTTTCATCAAACAATAAATATATATTCAAAACAAGGCATACACACAATGCAAATCAAACATTCAATATGTAATTATATGAATTCAATTTATGAGCTTCCATGTACTCATGAGTCATTGTGACATTTCACACCGCCACCATTCCCATCTAATCTTCAATGATCTATATCTGCAAAACAATAGCCATCAACAGTATCCTGGAAGTATATAACATTAATTAAATAATAACTATATTTGTAACTAATGATGCATTCTAGGGTGATCATTCCATTCTTCCCCTCTAGAAATGAACATAGTATCTATGTTTTAATGCAACTCTACAAAATATTTCATATATATATTCATTGATATATCTATACAACAATCAATTATGTTCATGTAAGCAACTCCACACAATATATATTTACATTCATAATTCTATACAACAATCCAAAAATGTTCATGTTCATACAAAAAAAAGGGAAATTGTTTCTTCATATCATCCACATTCTCCCATGTGACATTTCTATTAGAGTACTAGTCCCATTGGACCTTACATTGATCAATATTTATTTTCCTTAAACTCTTGGTTTTGAAACGCAGTATTCTGATTAGTTGAACTTCAATGTGTAGGGGATCTGATGTTTGTAAGTTAAAAATATTCCAAATATGAGTAAGGTCAGCAACATATTTCCTAAGGAGGGACACATAGAAGGTATTGTGGATGTTTGACAAACTAGGTGGCAGAGCAAGCCTATATGTGACAAGACTTATTTTACCTATAATATCAAATGGTCCCACAAATATAGGATCAATTTTGGAAGATTTAATGGAGCTTTTGGATGGTTTCACCCTTAAGAAGACTTTGTCTCCCATAGAGAATTCCTCGGTGTCCTCTTGAGATCCGCATAGATATTTTGATCATCTAAGGCCTCTTTAAGCCTTTTGTGAATTCTTTTTAAATGTTCCTCCATGTTTTTTATAATATCTGACCTGATCACTACTCGATCCTCTAGATTATTCCAAGATAGAGGAGTCCCACATCTTCTCCCGTACAAGGCTTCAATTGGGGTCATACCTAGTGTAGCATGATAGCTATTATTGTAATAAAACTCAACCAAGTATATATAGTTCTCCCATTTGGTGTGTTGGTCCATATAATACATGCACAACATATCTTCAAGGACCTAATTCACTCTTTCAATTTAAACATTTATTTTAGGATGGTAAGCAGAGCTGATATTGAGCTTAGTATCCAAAGATTGATGTAATGGTTGCAAAAATTCTAATGTAAAATGGGAATCCCTATCTATGATAATAATCTCTAGAAACCTATTCAATCGAACTATCTCTCTAATAAACTTATTTGCAATGGTAGGTACATCATCCTCTACATTTCTAGGTATGAAGTGTGCAACTTTAGTTAGTTTGTCCACCATAACAAGTATTGCATCATGTCGAAATCTAGTCTTGGGTAAACCAACCACAAATTCCATTGAGACAACCTACCATTTATGTGTGGGAATATCATGTGAGTACAATCGACCAGCTGGATGCATGTTTTATGCTTTTACCTTTTGGTATTGTAGACACATAATCACAAAGTTGTTAATATCCTTCTTCATTCCAAGACAATGATAATTCTTATATTCTCTCACATTTTTGCCCCACCTAGGTGAGCAAAGTAAGGAACATAATGTACCTCCTTTATTATAGTGTCCCTGAATACACCTTGAATAAAAATAACTAATCTATTTTGAAATATAGCAAATCATCCCTATGTACAAAACCTTTGTCCTTATTAGGTTCTTGCTCAACCTAAGCTCTACATTTTTTTTTAGAAGTCATCCCTCAGTTTAAACTCTTTAACTTGGTCAAAAAAATCATATTGATATTGTGACATAGTGGTTATGTATCCTCTCCTACTTAAGGCTTCCACTATCTTGTTTTCTTTACCCTTGATATATTCAATACCAAAGTCATATTCTACCAGAAACTCCATCCATAGATATTATCTAGCATTTAACAAGGGTTGTGTAAAGATATATCTTAAACTTTGATGGTCAATTTTGAGCTCAAAGGGTTTTCCAAGTAAATAATACCTCCAAATCTTGAGTGCATGTACAATTACCACCAATTCTAGGTCATGAGTAGCATAATTTACCTCATACATCTTAATTTCCGTTAAGTTTTCAATATTCGTAGGCAATTCCAACTTCATCTTGAGTGAGGACTCCTAATCCTTCAATAGAATCATTAGTGCAAACTATAAATTTCCTAGAAGGATTAGATATTTTAAGAATTGGGGTGGTTGTTAATCTCTCCTTCAGAGTTCTGAAAGCTTCCTCACACTGACCAGTCCACTTAAAAACCTTCCCTTTTCTTTGGAGGTTTGTTATGGGATGAGCAATCTCTGAAAAACCTCTTACAAAAAACCTATAATAACCCACCATTCCCATAAATATATACACTTTAGTTAAATTTATTGGTGTAAGCTAATTTATGATGGCTTTGATTTTCTTAGGATCCATAATAACACCATCAGCAGAGATTATATATCCCAAATATTATACTTGAGGAGTATAGAACTCGCATTTAGATAAATTTCCATATAACTAATTTTTCCTAAGTAACTCAAGTAAAATCCTCATGTGTTGATCATGTTCTTCCTTGGTTCAGAAGTAAACTAATATATCATCAAGGAATACTAGCACAAAATGATCCAGTTGCTCCCAAAAGATATTATTCATGATTTTCATGAAAGTAGGTGGGGCATTTGTCAAATCAAAAGGTAGGACTATGAACTCATAGTATCAATTCCATACCTAGTTCTAAAGGTAGTCTTGTGAGTGTCTTCCTCATGAATTATTAGTTGATGATATCTTGATCTGAGGTCAATTTTGGAAAATATAGTGGATTATTTCAATTGATCAAAAAGATCATCAATCATAGGTAGGGAATACCTGTTCTTTACAGTGATATTGTTAAGCATTCAATAGTCTATACACAACCTTAAAGATACATACTTTTCCTTGATAAAAAGAACTGGAGCACCCCGTGGTGATATTGAGGATGCAACGAACACTCAAAATTGCATTGAGGGAAATATTAAATACAATTCCTAAGGTGGTTTGAAGGAACCACCAAATAACTACCCACCAACTAACTTGGAGAGTGCATGTAATGTGGCACTAATTTTAAATAATGTAATACAAAAATGATGTCCTAGTCTAACAACCCCCTTTATTACATTATTGGGTAAATAGCATTGCAAACCAATTCAAATTTGACACGTGCAAGTGCCTTAGTGAAAATATCTGCAACTTGTTCATCAATGGGAATGTATTGGAGCTGCATATTATGCTTTGGAACTTCATGTCAAATGAAATGATATTGAGTGTCAATGTGTTTATTACACTCATGAAATACTAGATTCTTGACAAGATTTAAAACACCTTGATTGTTGTAAAGCAAATGAAGTGGAAGATTCTTTGGAAGACCCATGTTCGTAAGAATGTGATTTAACCATATTAGATCATAGACTACTCCAATTACTGTGTGATATTCTACCTTTGTAGAAGATAAAGAAACCATATGTTGCTTCTTACTATGCTAAGAGACATGTCCAGATCCAATATGGAAAATATATCCATAAGTTAACTTTCGATCATCAATGGATCTAGTATAGTTTGAGTTCATTTATCCCTGTAAGAAGAAATGATCATTCTTATTATAGTCCAATCCATAGTCTGTACTGCTATGGATCTAATGAGGAACTCTCTTTGTTGCTTTCCAATGACTCACCTTAGGTTCCTGCATGAACCATGAAATATAACACACAACAAAACTAAGATCTGTCCTAGTGTTTGTCAGATATATGAGACTCCAAATTAGATGGCAATAGAGAGTACCATCTACATGTGGAGAGTTATCATATCATGATAACTTAAGTACTAGATCCATTGGATTCGCTTTATACTTGCAGTTAGTCATGCGATATTTTTTGACCAATGTCTTGGCATACTTCTTTTGTGTTACTCTAATATGATTTTTTTCTTGAGTCACTTCTAAACCAAGACAATTGTGAAGAAGTCCTAGACCCGTAATTTCAAAAGATTGTTTCAAATCATATTTCACTGCATCAATCATGTTCTTTGAACTATCAGTAATGATCATATCATTTCCATAGACTACCAAAATAATTATGTCAAAAACATTGTTCTTGATATAGAAATTTGCATCTGAAGGACTTCTGTTGAATCCATGTTGTAATAGGTGACTATCTATTTTGATGTACCAAGTGGAGCTTTTTTTAGCCCATACAAGGATTTAATCAAATTGTGAACTTTATGTTCTTGTCATTCAACCACAAATACTTCTGGTTGAGTCATATACACTTCTTCTTGTAGGTCACCATTCAAGAAAGCACTTTTTACATCCATTTGATGTAACTTCCACCCAAAATGAAATGCCATGGCACAAAGTACTCGAATGGTAGTCATTTTTGTAGTGGGAATTTTTTTTCATAATATATGCCTTATTTCTAAGCATATCCCTTTGCAACTAGATGGACCTTATTCTTATCAATAGTACCATCTACCTTATACTTCACGTTGAACACCCATTTGTAGCCAATGGGCTTCTTTCCTGAAGGTAGATTAAATAGCTTCTATGTAGTATTTTTTTATGATAGATGTATGTTCAGCATCCATAGCAGCATTCCACTGAGGCTCACTAAGTGCATATTGAACTGTTGTGGGTTCAATCTCATAAAATTATAACATATAAACCCTTTCATCATCCGTATCTACTTCTCTATATTCCTCTACATCTACTGATAGTTCATCAAACTATTGATAAATATCATCAACCTCTAAATTTGATGCCTCTACTCTCATCTGTTGAGTCATGCTATGAGTACAAGGTCAATCCAGAGATAGATCTAGTAGTGAAGTCAACTTTGAATCTCTCAATGTGCTAGTATACCATTTTTGAACCTTGTTCTGTGGGGTTGGAGTCTCTTTCGTAGACTCATATTCCTCTAGGTAGACAACTATAGATGTGTTATCTTATGTGAAAGCTTCATCAAATACATCTCTACTAATGTGTTTTTTCTTGGTATTAGGATCTATCAACCGATATCCCTTTGAATGCTCATCGTAACCAAGAAAAATACATTGCAAGGTTTTATCATCTAACTTCTTCCTCTTCTATTTTGGAATGTGTATGAATGCCTTAAATCCAAAAACCCTTATATGATAAATGGAGGGTTTCCTACCACTCCATGCTTCTTGTGGAGTCATGCCTTGTAGAAATTTTATGGGTGCTCTATTCAGGAGGTACACTACTATATTCACTGCTTCTGCCCAATACTGCTACTTAATATGTGCTCCCTTAAGCATACAATAAACCATTTCCATGATGGAATGGTTCATTCTCTCAAAAACTCCATTTTTTTTGGATTATAGGCTATTGTTAGCTATCTCTTAATCGCATGTTCATTTAAAAATGATGAAAATTCCTTGGAGGTATATTCCTCCCTCGATCTAAGAGAAGGGTCTTGATGGAACATTTGGAATCTTTCTCAAAACCCTTCTTGAACTACTAAAAGTATAGAAGTGCCTCAAATTTTAATTGTAGAAAGAAAACACACATCTTCCATGAGTAATCATAAACAAACAACTAAAAATACCTCTTTCCACCATAGTTGTTTGGCATAGGACCTCACAGATTGGTATGTACAAACTCTAAAGGTTTCATAGCTCTTGAAGAGCTAACCTCAAATAGTACCTAATGTTTCTTCCTCACTAAGCAATCTGAGCATACTGAAAATGTGGATGAAAGGTTGGGAAGGCCTTTCACCATCTCATATTTTCTCAATTCGAGCAAATATCCTAAACTTAGATGCCCATATATCTTATGCCAAAGAGAAGTGGCCTCCTTTGTGTTTGCCACCATGGCAACATGAGACATAGAAATGGTATTTGAGATGAAAAAACCATGCTTGTATAATCTTGTTGCTATATAATTTCCCTTTTTGGTGAACTTTTTCTGCCATCCTCAACATTGAAAAAAACATCCATGTTTCTATCCAAGATCTATGGGATGGACAACAAATTGTTGGCCAATCTAGGAATATAGAGAGCCTTCTCAATCTAAAATTTTCCATCTGGAAGAGTGATGAAAATATCTCCTTCACCCTGGACTCGATAGGTTTGATCATAAGCTATTATCACTGGCTTACCTTCCTTGGCCTCAAATATATTTGTATACACCTAAAACACATCATGTCGAGGTGACTACTCATATGGGACATGCTAGAAGACCATATAAAATGTTTTGGACATACTCCAAGGTGAAGTAGTGGTTCTAACCACTCATTTAGGCATTTTGTCCTAATTAGTGTTGGCCATGGCTAACACTCGGGGCTAACAGAGCTGACCATGCATCAGAGCCATGACTAGCCTTCAAAATCAATTGGACCTCAGCCGACTCAAAATTAGTTACAATGGCCAATTGGTTGAAGATCCAAGTGATTACAGGGCAAAAATTTCTAGAAGATTTCCTTCAACTACCCCAACTGCCCTTTCTTGATCTTGGCTTATCCATGAAGTTAATATAAGGTCTTCTCAAATTCTATATAACCCTCCCTCAAAATTGGAGATAATTCTGGAAGAATATCAATTTTAATAGCAGCGAAGACCTATCAAATTGCATACTCACTTGTATCTATTAAGGGGAATCCTTTTGTTTCCTAATTGGAGATCAAATGGAACTTGGAACTAAGAAGGCTATGTAGGGCTAGGAGGAATCAAGAAACTCAATTGAGCCCATTCAATCACCAATATGAGCAATTCAACCACCAAATTTGTTAGAGGACATCATGGTGAACCTTGATCATCAATTCATAAAGTGGAATTGGAGATCTAAGACCAACATTTAAGAGAAACTACATTTTTAGCTCAATCGCAATTGTCAGTCATGGATAATATTGCTAGTTGTGCCACAGACCCACAGTTAGGTTTAATTTCATTTTTCCCTTTGTTTTAGCAATAGCTTACATTTTTTTGCAATAGCTTATATGCATTTGATCTAGATTTATTTCATTAGAGATAATTGTGCGATAGAAGTAGGAATTTAAGACTTGTTTCCTTCATTTCTTGTCATTTGGTAGATATATTAGTTATAGCTATTTCTTATATTTTCATTCTTCCAATTGTTTAAATAGGACATTATATGGATTGATTTATGTTTCCTTTATATTTCTTGATGGACAATTATAGACACCAAAACAACACCAATCTGATTATGTGACGATAAGCACTGACCGAATTGGCATACATAGCCCCTAGGGCAGCCCCTAGAGGTTAATCAGTGGTCCTAACCACTCCCAAAGTAGTTTTAGAAGGTCAGAGGTCAATTTGGCACCTTTCAAGCACCCTGATCCTTATTCGTTCCACCCTGGGATGATTAGAATTCTATTCGCCCTACCCTAGGATGATTAGCGACAATTGCTCTAGGGTGGAGTGAACAACAAGTTTGACAGGAAAAAAGTCAAACCTTGACAAATGGCAGCCCAGATCCACCACTCAAATCCACCTTCAATGCATGGGAGTGCGAGTGAGAATTTTTGAGCTCAAAAAGGTAGTCATAGAGGTAGTCATGGAGCCCTTAATCAGGGAGGAATCTTCTCTCCCCTAGGAAGGCATGATGGCCAAGTAGTGGCCCTGCATGCACATTCAAATCAAACCTTCAGGTCTATAAAATGGTGAGTCTTCTCACCCAAAAATAATGATATATCAGGAGCATTTGGAGCAATGGAGTGCTACCGAATTACATCCTTACCCCTCACTTGTGCTTCTTACATCCTTGATCTCTCTTTTGGAAGAGAGGTTATTAGGTGAACATTGGAAGCGCAATCTGGACCCAAAACCCAAAAATTTAGCCACAATACCCCACCCAATTTTTTGACACAACCACATAGGAGGTTTTGGACCTATCCCAAGTGGATTGGTGTTGAAACCAAGCCCCAAACAGTAGGCGTACTACCCCTGGATGCCCCCCACACTGCTACAGTCCTAATTGCCCCACCTCGAAGTGATTAGAAATATGTAGTAGATTTCTTCACTATTTCTTTTGCATATTTTTTTATGTCATTCATATATGTTGGCATTCAAATTTCATGCCATTTTGATGAGTTTTGACTGTGTTTTCATTGTTTTTTTCTTTCACTAACATACAGGGAGCATCTTTAGATACAGGGTGATCTGGATTGAATCTACAAAATCTGACCTTATGGGTCATATCAAAATGCCCTATTTTTCCTAACACCAACTTTGTGGATTTTTTGGTGGCCTCTAGATGGGGCATTTAGGAGGTTGCTTTCTGACATTTTATGACAGTCCTAATTGTCCCACCTTGGAGCGATTAGAAATCTACAACATATTTCTCGATTATTCCTTTTGTAGTGTGTTCATGATGGTGTTTGCATACTTCTGTAAAAATTTCATCTTGTTCTTACATATTTTGATCACCATTTTAATTATTTTATGCATGCATTAACCGGAGGCCTTGGGGATTGCATGTTTCCCTCCATCCGCAGGTGCTATTAATCATTTGCTATTTCTTTGAATGCAAGATCTCGACACCGAAGAGGTAGCAAGGAACTATAGACATAGTCATGCAAGAGGTGACGACGTTTGGCCCGACCATTTCAAATATGGGCACGCGGAAGATCCCTAAGGGAAGCGTACCATCCATGGTGTAACAAAACTATATCTAACACTCCTGGCCCTTAAAAGGAAGGAAACACATTGTAACATGATCTCAAAGAAAAATTAATAAAAAATAGGGCTGCACTTTACATTTTCTTTATATCTCGTTTCAGTTCATTTGTTTTCCCTTTTCATGCACTTTAGTCTTTTCTTCATTCGTAGGAGCTAGCGTTACATTTGCTTTTGTTTGCATCGCACCCGGTATGCCATTGCTTTTGTATCCTTAGTGATTTCAGTGGTGATCATGATGGGACACTGTCCCCTAATTTTGGGATCAAAATTTTGATCAAAATTTTATGTTTTTGTTTGCAGGTGTTAATCCTTCAAGCGTTAGACTGTTACTCGTTCCACCCTGTGATGAATACAAACTAGAATTCATGCCACCCCAGGATGAATAAGCCATTCGTCCCACCCTGTGATGAATACAGATTTGCTATTCATCCCACCTCAAGATAATTATCTCTCTATGCATTTTCTGAGTAGAAACTTAGATGCATTAGGTGTGGGCAGAGAAGAGGTAGGTTGTCTGAACACTCTCTGTAATTTTATGTCTCTGTTTCTATGATTTTTCTATTTCTTTGCTTGCATAGAAAATTTTATTGCATGTTTCCTTCCTTTGCATAAGTAAAAATAACCACACACACCATGTGATAATATAAACATCAAGGAGTTGGTCGTAAAACCCCAATACTTGATCAAGACCAACGGTGGATTTCATCACCACCTTGGCTTGAATTTTTGCATACATAACCCTAATCGGTACTATTGCTAGACGTAAATCTTGATGAAAGCTGACCAAGTGTAGCTTTGGTGATTCCCAGTGCATGAGGATAAGTCTTCTATGGTAGGTTTCAAAAATAGGGTGATTCTCCTTCTGTATCGCCTATGTTCCACGTACTGTTCTGCTCTCGCATACTAATAGTTTCCCTCATGTAAGGGTGGGTATATTGAGAGGTTTAGTATAATGGTCTGACAGTGGTATATTGAAGGGGCAACCATTTTGGGAGATATAAGAGCCCTCATATTTCATATACAATAAAATTTTCTTTACAAGTTTTTCACCACAAAATCAAAACACACTAAACCAGATCTAGGGCACACCTTTAATCTATAAACAAGATAATCATTGCTTTGATTGTGTGGTCCCCTTTTGTTTTGTGTAGCATAAAAAAATGTAAAGAATATAAAAACCTACATATCTTGTAGAGAGAAACCACCATGGTGTACACTCGTAGCCAAGCCCAATCATGGGCAAAAGCTACAAAAAGTGTACAAGGGGGCATAATTCGCCTTCCCTATAGCCCCAAGGACTTGGTCATACCACCTTGGCGGCTTGACCCACAAAATAGTCCACATCATACTATGATAGAACGGGACTATATAGGCACCCCTTCAAGGGTTATGCCCATGCACCATAGACCCTTTTAATAGGAGTCCATACACATGGCACTCAACATAGTTGGGAAGGCTCCCTTAGACACCCGTTATGAGAGTCCACCACGCGATGAAGTGCTAGAACAACATAGGGTCCATAAGGAGGGGCCACATGATTACATCATCCCTCCTCTACCCATTATTACTATAAAAAACAATAGGCCAAACCCAGAGCACAAGGCTCTTCAGACAAGGCGAAACAACTCCACCTGTCCCTTTCACATATATGAAAGGGAACATGAGGAAAACCACTACATTCCTCAAGAGAAATACACAGCATGGGAGAAATGTGCCTTCACACCTGCTATTTATCAAGATCACCTATTGAGGCTAGAACCTTGGGTGAATGCTGCTTACCTCGACAGAAGTGACCTATAGAGATCTTGGATCACTATGATCGAGATAGATATGTAGGGGAGGCATCTAGGCCTCCTAGACCTAAGACGATGGAACAAATTGATTTGGTAGTTGCCAAACATACCACCTACCAAGCATAAATCACATAGCTTGAGCAATATCAATAACAGTTAGAGCACCTATATCACCTTATAAAAGAGCGAATTCGATGTCAGATAGATGAGTTGCTCCAGAACACTGTGCTTGAGAGGGTCCCAACCCCTCGCATGCATAAGACAGAGTTGTATGAGAGTCACAACCCCTTGGTGCAAGATAGGTCTCCATGAACTTATCAAGTGTTGCCTCCAAGATCTCCTAGACCTGAGCGGGAGACCACCCCTAGAGCCAATGATGGGCACCCTCCGCGGGCACCCACCCATGTTTATAGGTCATGTCCAGGAACTCCTCAAGAATCCTATGAGGGATTTGAGAAATAAGAAGAGTGGGATTAAATGCCCTACCAAGGCAGGGGTGGCGCTATCTGGCTATCCCTACATAGGCCTCAAGTTCCCCATAATTTGCAACGAGAACAAACCAAGGAGGAAGAGATCAAATATTTTGATGCATACAAAGCGCTACTAGAGGCACTTACAGTCTATGGAGACCAAGACTTTTGTGCCCCAAAATCCCACTTTACACCAGCTCTGCAGTCACCCTATGCATCTTTCAGTGCCAGCACCCCCATACCCTGAACACTTCAAAATACCTCAATTGGCAATATTTAGAGAGGATGAAGATGCCCAAGAGCACGTAACAAGATTCTTGAGCCAATGCTTTGGAATTTAGGACAATGATTCTTTGCTTCTAAGAATATTTATAACCACGTTCGTAGGCCCTACCTTAGATTGGTTTACCCAGTTATCGAAGCATAGCATCAGCAACCTAGACCAGCTAGTGGATGCATTCCTTGAATGTTTTGCTTTCAACACCAAGAAGAAGGCATCATTAAGTGACCTAGATAGCCTTAGATAGTATGAGGAGGAGACCATGGTGACCTATGGAAATTTGTGGAAAAATTTGCTCTCAAAGCTTCCTTACCTCCCTCCCATGGCCGATCTGACCCAAATGTTCTCAAAAAGTTGCCTAAGATCGATCTCTGTGCTATTGCAGATGTAGCAATACACCACTCTCGAGGAAGCTCTGAATCATTGAGGAGATCAAGATACAGGATGGCTATATTGCCAAGCCATGCAATAAAGAGTGGCCCAAAAATGCCAAAACTGGGTTCATGCAACCAAAACCCACTGTGGTCAATCAGGTTGCCATAAACATACCAAAGCCTGCACAGATGACATAACCCCTAAAGGCTAATTATCAAGAAGTTCCTCTTGAAAACTATGAGAAGGAAAATCATAGGCAAGAGCAAAATTAGTAGCATCTCCCTAGGCGACAATTCACACCATTCACACAATCTAAAGACTCCTTGTTTGATCGTTTGTCTACGGTAAACTTGATAAACCTGCCAAAAAGTCAACCTGTAGACCCCAACACGCTAAAAACCAAGGGCTATATGGAAGACTTGTACAGTAGATTCCATCGGTAGAAAGGGCATAACCTTTATGCATGTTGGAAGTTCAAAATATTAGTACAAGACCTAATAGACAACAAAACTCTAGCGGTGGATAAACTTGTAGCACCAAACAACTAATAGATGGAGGTATTCAAAGATCCCCTGCCTACCCATGATGTGTAGGCAAAGACTCTACAGGTCAATGAGGTGATGAAAAACTACCCCATGCAAGGGTATTTAGGGATGATAAGCATAGTGATACAAAACAAGAGGTACCCAAGCACAGGTGCACCCCCTGTAGCTATAGGAGAGGTTCCATCAACGTCACAACGTCAATAGCACCCTACGCAACCTCCTCCACCTAGAACAATGGCCATGATTTGGACTAAACTTACCCAAAGTTTAATGACCATGTTGGCTAGGCTCTCCATCTACGAGCTCATACAAAAATCACCGCCCCATCGGGAGGCTCTAATGGAGATACTCAAATCCATCGAGCTACAGCTCCATGAAGAAAACTCTTTCAATAACTTTGTGGGACATGTAAAATGATGTACAAAACTAGTCATCACCTTTAGAGAAGATGAACTAAAATCGGTGACTGGTGATATGGCGGATCCACCCCTACACGTCATTGCATAGGTCAACGGGATTCCATTTAAGAGGGTGTTGGTGGACACTGGCTCGTCCAGCAATATAATTACAATAACGATATTGAAACACCTCAAGTTGCCAGCATCTCACATTGTGGCTTCCACCTATACTCTTCACGCATTCAATGACGTAATATGCTCTATGGTTGGCACAATTGTCCTGCCCATCCAAGTGGGACAAAAGACCATTCCTATGTTGTGCACATCTTGGAAAGTGAGATGGCCTACAACATCTTGCTAGGCTAGCCTTGGATCAGTGACATGAAGTGTGTCCCTTCGATAGCCCATCAATGCCTAAATTACACATACGAAGGGCAAGTGTATGTATTCTCGATAGACTTAGATCCCTTCAAGTATTGCAATGTGGTGCAGCTGATGCCATAATCAACCCTTCCATAGACACATTTGGACTTTCAATTGAATCTATCCAAACAAAGTCTGATTCTGCATACATCCCCACTATTAAGTCCCTCAAATTCCCAGTCGAGTCCATCTTCATTGTCTGGTCCTTCACCAACGATGCCACCTACGATGACCACACCTAAGGACAATAGGAAGAAACCCCTAGAAGAGGCACCACCATTGGTCTCAACCATATCTACTAAAGAGGTGCCCTACCGAATGGAAGTCGAGATGCCTGGTTCACCCTACATGGAGTGGACCCAGGAAGAACTCACATTCCATCCCCCTCAACTGCCAACGATCACCGTTGAGATGGCCAATATGGGTCTGGGGGAGTATCTAGTGCAAAACATTGTATCAAAACCTATTCTTGGGTCCATGCAAGATATGGGGAGACCTCACCTCCCCATCGAAACTATTGTCCCTTTGGGATACCCACCAAATTAGACAAATTTTGTATATGGGGGCCTCGACAATGGCATTGAACCTTACCTACAAGAGGAAGAGGATGAAGAGCCCTTTTTTGAGAATGTCAACTATCTGTCCAACCCAAAATTTTCTTTGAAATACCTTGGCCAATGTAATTGGCATGGATATGGGTTAGGCAGATATGAACAAGGGGTGCACGTTCTTTGTCAATCAAGATATCAGATGTCGTACGACAAATTAGGAGTAGGGTTCAACCACCCTCTGCCCCTTGACATCTTGGTAGAGAACATGCAAGGCCTAGGTCTAGGTAATAAGGATGGGTTGGCACAAGATACATATGCCAATCCTAACACAACATACACATTGGGGGATTATCTCCCATTGTTAACAACCAACCTTGTGGGCCTCAACAATTCCTCCCCTTAGATCGAGAAAGATGAAAGTTCAAGAACTTACCTCCAAAAGGGATATAGACAAGGCCAAGAAGGATCTTTAGAAGACGAGTCAGAGTATGAGGTAGCACCTTAGGACCCTTTCGAGTCTGATAGCAATCACTCACAAGTGACGTCCATAGATGACTATTAGGAGAACTTCATGACAATGTTCCCCTTCAATGCTCCAATCGAGCAATTTCCACCACAAGATAATCAGGTCCTCATGTAAAGAGCAAAACAACCCTGATAGGACCAATTCAACTTGCTCGAACAGAACAAGCCTCACATGCCATAAACAGTTGTTAGATCCAATGAAGGCCTATGGATCTTTGATAGTGATTATGAAGATGAGACTGATATGGCATATCTCAACCACATGTGGTAGCAACAATGAGAATACCCCATGGACATTGATGATATGTTTGAACAACTAAACATGGGGCCAAGGCATAGGTGGCACCTAAAACAAGAACAGTTAGACCAAGTGCTGCACCCGCCACTTCAGGCATATAGAGAGCACCTTCCGCCTAGAGACCCTATAGAGCCATCAATGCCAAGGGTAGACCCTATCCTTTTATCTGCACATAAGGCTGATCCATTTGTGCCAATACCCATAGAGCCAGATACAGAGCATAAATATCACCAAGGATGTTCGAGTCACCACCCACGTGGGAATGGAGACCAAATTCACTTCATCAACATGATCTCCATTGACTTAACCATCCCCATCCACAATCCAGTTGATCCAGCATGACCATTGTATCTAAACCTAGATGCCATAGACTAGGATCACGCTAACTCACCATCATCCCCATCAAAGTACTGGCCTTGTGGTGAGATGTTTCATTTCACCCCAGGACCAACTCAGGATATCTTCCACGCTGAAGAGGAACCTGACATTCCAAAAGTATATCTAAATTTAGTAAATTATATCCACCTGATCCCAACTCCACACCAGTTGGAGGATGGGTCCCACATGTCAGTCGAAGAGATGACAGACGTAGACATCGGTTTTGATCCAATGAATCCATGAATCATCAAGCTAGGGGTAATTTTGTCCCCTGAAGAGCAATCCAATTACATTGCCCTTCTCAAGGATAAGAAGGAGGTTTTTGCATGGTCCTACAAAGACATGTCAGGGCTAGACCCACAGCTAGTCACGCATAATCTAATGCTTGATCTTCCAGTCAAGCAAAAACTACGTAAGATGCACCCAACAGTAGACTTAATGGTAAAATATGAGCTACAAAAGCTATTGGATGCCCAGTTTGTCATCTACATAGATTACCCACCATGGTTGTCCAACATGGTGCCCATCAAAAATCCTGATGGGATGATTCTCATATGCATAGATTTTCAAGATCTAAACAAAGCGAGTCCCAAGGATGATTTCCCCTTGTCTAGCATCGACGCATTGGTAGATGCTACAGTAGGCCACAAAATGCTTTCCCTCATGGATGGTTTCTTAGGATACAACCAGATTCATATTAATCCTGATGATCAACTCAAAACGGCGTTCACGATGCCTTGGGGGACATTTTGTTATAAGGTCATGCTATTTGGCCTTAAAAACATTGATGCCACCTACCAACGTGCTATGACATACATATTCCATGATCAAATGCATAAAAATTTGAAATATTATATGGATGATTTGTTTGCAAAATCTCTTTTACTCCTAGATAATCTCGATGACCTAAGCAAGATCCTTGATCGCCTCATTGAACACAAAGTCAGACTAAACCCCAAGAAGTGCATATTTGGCATCACATCTAGAAAAATATTAGGTTTCATAGTCTCAAAATGAGGCATCAAGGTAGATCCAAATAAATTCAAGGCAATCCTTGAATGCTTCCCCCAACCACCATTAAGCAGCTTAGAAGCTTGTAGGGAAAGGTCGCGTCAATCAAGTGCTTCATAGCACAATTATCTGAAAAGTGTCAACCCATGAATAATTTATTACACAAGGGGGTAGCATTTCACTGGGATGACGAGTGTCAGTCATCCTTCGACGAAATTAAACAATACTTGGCTTCACCACTAGTATTGGCACCACCTAGACTAGGAGTGTCGTTCTATTTATACATCTCAACTACTGAGGTGGCACTGGGTGCCATGCTAGCCCAAAAAAATAAACTACATAAAGAACATGCTAATTATTATCTTAGCCGCACCCTATTTAGTTATGAACTTAACTATGCATACATCAAAAAGCTATGCTTAGCAGTGGTATTTGCCACCAAAAAGCTATGCCACTATATGCTGAGCAATACGATGTATGTTGTGTCTAAGGAGAATTCATTATGGTACATGATGCGTTGTACTTATCATAGTAGCCACACAAAGAAATGGATCATGTTGTTGATAATGTTTGACATCGAATTCATTGGAAAAATTTCAATCAAAGGTCAAGTCATCATCGATAAACTAGCAGAGGCTACTCTCGAAGACGATCAACCTCTGACCATAGAGCTGCCCGATGATGGGGTCTTCCATGTCTCAGAATCGCCAGATCCTGACGAGCTTGAGTCACAAGCCAACATAACCTTATTCTTCAATGGTTCTAAATGTGAGCAAGGGGGTGGCACGAGAATCATATTCTTCACCTCGTAAGGGGATTCAATGCCTCTATCATTTAAACTTTATTTCCCGTGCACCAACAACAATGCCAAATATGAAGCCTTGTGTTGAGCAAGGTGCAATGACAGTATTGTCATTATTGTCAACACAGTCAGATAGATCAGTTGAAGTAGTGGATAGGATCTTAGAGGTTAATCAGAGTATGTACAGTGATGTTAAATGCTTATGAGGATGTTTACCCACCTT